>JASWHV010000014.1:48332525-48932525 GCA_030760725.1 Neostapfia colusana | reverse complement strand
ACACCCCACCCCGACCGACCTCACTGCGGCGCCCGGCCAGCACGGGCGCTCTCGTGCCCAACGAGCTACACAAGAAAGGTCCGCTCCGAGGTGCTGATCACAACCATACTGACCTCGCCCCCTCTCTCGCACGATCGGCAAAGAATTTGGGGAATTAGCGCGTCGGGGTGTTTAGGACCGAACCACGTGAAGTCCATAAATTCGTAGCAAGTAGGCCACCACTCCCTAGGCCGAGCTAAAGATGTGATCTAGACTCGCCCACGCCTCTCTGAGATTAGAAACCATCAAGTTTCATCGGGTCTGGGCGATGTTCTTCGAGATTTTTGCATCGGCGCCGATTTCCGGCCTAGGTCGCCGATGAACTCATAGTTGCGGCCTATGTTGAGCTGATTTGAGTTCACGCCGGGGTTTAGGAGGTCGCCGTGGTGCTCTAGGGCAAAAGAACGAAGTGTTTGAGCTCTACTAGCATGAGGACGACGTTGCCGAACCCCATTCGTCACTGGCGCCCGTCGCCGATAGGTTCCCGGAGACCGGAGCCCCAGGCCGACCTCGGAGATGAGCTGCCCGTGGTCCAAAAGGGGGAGGCGGCAAGCCTCCGGGCTGGGGAACGCAGAAAAGGCGGGGTCCGAGGAGATCGCCGGAGATTATCACCGCAGCGAGCTGTTGGCGCGGGGAGGAAGAAGATACTGTGTAGTGGGCCCCACCCGTGGGAGTTTAAACATTTTGAGTTATTTTCCAGTTTAGTTCAACTTCAAATGCTTAGAACTTTTACTAGGAAGCTTCAAATTCGATGAACCAAATTTTGCTGAACTCATAATTCTGAGTACTTTCCAGCAAAACTAATTTCAGCTCATGAAAGTGAATAGTTTTCCAGAATTAAATCCCTAAGGTTTAAACTGTTGGGAACTTTATCTAGAGGACTACTTTATGAAAAATTCTGAAATTTGACTGAGAGGTTCATTGGAAAATCCCCGAATCCCAGAAAGATTTTCAGACCCATCCAAGTTCATTTAGTTAACCTAATTGGGTGATTAAGAGAACTGCCCTGAGAAAATAGAAAAATGTACAGAAACATTTTTCAGATTTTCTCAAATCTTAATTAGGGCATAACTTTCAGTAGAATTCTTCGAATGACATGAAACCAATTCCTTTAGAACCATCTTAAATTCTAGTTTGCATAAAGTAATGGTTGGAGCCATGAAAACCCTGGAATTACTTAGAGACTCAAATGTTGACCAAATGGGCTTTTATTTGTACAAGGTTGAAATGAACTTTGTTTCAAATGAAACTTGGTCAAGACTCTGGTTAGGACCCTACCAAGCAACCATATAAATTTCAGAACCAAAGGGGAGGGCTAGCTAGAGTTATTAGTAATTAAGTATTCAAGTTTACACATTGCATTTAAATTGACATGTAGTATTACATTAACGTGTAGTCGCTGAACGCGAAGAGACTCCGGAAGTGCTGGACTTCCTTCTTCCGGATGAAGACTTAACCCCTGACCAGCAGCAACAAGGCAAGCTCCGGTTTGCATTAACCTTTTTATAAGTTTTACTTTGTTACATGTGTCATATGAAGTGTGAATGTGCATTAGGTATAGGATGGATGGAACCCCACTTGCATAACCAGAATTTTTCCATAAGAGTGAGGGTAGTGTCTAAGACCTCGAGTAGACAGGCCATGCTTAATGTTTCATAGGACTTCGGTACAAGTCGAGTAGTTGGAATCTACTCGCGAGATAGGCTTGGGACACACGGGTTCGGTTGAGTGATGTGAGATCACTTTAGTAATGAAAACGAGACTAGGCAGGGGCTAGGGCGCAACAAGAGAAAGTCTTGTGTGCGCAGCCCTGTCCGTGTCAATTGAGGACTGATCTGTGTGCGGCCCACGCTGTTCAAGTTTGAACGTACCGAAGGCATATCGGATATATGGGCCCCGATAAACCGATGTAGCCTAAACCTCCGGGCGTCGAGGCATAGCACACTGATTTATAGGTGTAGGTTGAGGGCAGCAAGGTGGAAATCTGCCAACGGGCATAGAGAGATGCTCCGTGTGGGGAACCTCCTGCTCGTTTCGGTGCGACCGGTTCGACGTTTGGGCTGTTGGGTGAAAGGTTGTCCTGTACGACATCGAGTGAGCGTGCTGTGCAGCTCCACGGGTGGGCGTACGTGACGTGCTCTTTGGGTTTCCCTGCAGGTGTATATCGAGTCGATTCGCCGTCCCTCATGGTGAAGAGTACCACTTGGTCATTGAGTCGTGACGTAGGCTAATGTATGAAATATGATGATTCAATATTGCTGATTGATATGATTGTATTGCTACATGTGTGCCACCAAATATTGCTTACTAAATTTCAGCTTCCCAAACTGTTAAATTTGTGGCTAAAATATGAACTAAGGACGATCGTGTAGGCGTGTCCATTTGCTGCAATGTTACTATCCTATGTGCATTGTACACCTCATGTAGAGTTTCATGCCTAGGTGAGTCGGTTAAGTCTTGTTGAGCCCTCGTGCTCACGGTTGCTGCTTAAGTGTTTTTCAGGTGAGGAGCCACCCACGGACTCGGAGTACGAGTCCACCGGCGAGGGTTACCCTCCGTCGGGGACCACGGCTGAGTGGGAGCCGTACACGCCGCGCTGAGCTGAGACGGGCAGCTAGTGTGGGTTGCCCTAGGGCTGGGCAACTGACTTTTGCTAGATAGGCGGGCGTGAGTGTAGAAAAGTAGACTTCCGCTGTGTAATAAAGACAATAGTTTGTAACTGAGTATTGTACCTGTTTGTACAGTTCAGTTGTTTTCCCATGTAATATATTGTGTTCTTATGACGTGTGCTGTCGGGTGTCGCATTGTGCGGCACCACCCTCTGTGATCCTGGATGGGCGGATCCCGGTCCGCCACAATATGCTTGATAGTTCTCGAATTGTAGATGAGTCATGTCCACCCATTGACTGGCAACCACTGGATTTTTCATCTTCCTATAGACATGCTCATAATAATCAGCATGGAAGTGGCTCCAGAACCTCAGGTCAGCTGATTGCTTTGGCTTCTCATAGACTTCAACATTTCTGAGCTTTTCAGCCAAGTCATTTCCTTTACCCTTGAAATCATCTTCTGAGGGCTGCCTTTTTTGCTGTACAGGAGGTTTCATCTTTAGTGGACCAATGGTCCCACTTGCAAGTCCTTTGCCCTTGGTGGCTCTTCTCCTTCGTACTGTTAAGCTGGCACCAGCACCGTCCTTGCTAGATGGCTTCTTGATTACCACCTTCCTCTTTCTTGGCAGAACATCATAAGGAGGAGAATCATTTGCATCGTGGTCATGGCGCTTCTTGCTTCTTAGCTCTCTTGCTATGGCCACTCTCTCGTGGTCACACTCAGCTTTATGAACAAACATGCTTTCATCTGATGCGGATGACACCGTGCCTGAGACTGATGCAAAAAGGTAGGGTGGCAAAAGGAATACATACAACAATGCAATGTATACCCTAGAAGTCAAAAAAAGTAAGCAAGATTTGAGGAAAGATTAGAGATAGGGTTATGGTTTGAGTTTTACCGAAATTCAAAGACTTTATATGGAGGCGCGGAGTAGAGTCCGGATTAGTCCGGAGGAGGGGGCTCTTTGCGCCGAGGGGAAGATTTTTCATGGAGAAACCTTCGATTTTGGTGGCTCAAAGTGGACATCGCCTTGGGAGCTTGAGTTTGAGGAGAGAGAAAGCGCAGGCGATTGTGAGGGGGAAGAAGATGGACTTTTGGCGTAGGGTTAGAGTTAAGCCCGATAGCGACGGACTTGTCCTGTACACTGGATCAGAGCCAGATTAGTCACCGTCAACGGACTTTTTGGGATTGGAAACAAAGAAATTTTTGGGAATATGATTTAATAATGATCTAAAGGACAGAATTTCACAAATAATCTTGATGAACATGACCAGTAAGCAGTCAACAATCATACAATGGCCATAATTCACCAAGATTCATTAATTGAAATAGTTTTCAAGAGAAACTTGAGGTAAGGGATGAATTTTTGCAAAAGTAAGCAAAACTTTTAAGAATCAATCAGGTGTGCAATGTTTCAAGCCACATTTCAAGCATCAAGTATATTCAATTCATTTCTAAGCTAGCAATATCTCTTTTTATCTAATGGCTTGGTGAATATGTCCGCTAGTTGTTTTTCAGTTCTAACATGTGTGATTACTATGTCTCCTTTTAATGAATGATCTCTTAGAAAATGATGATGTATGTCTATGTGCTTGGTTCTTGAGTGCTCTACTGGATTGTGTGCAATTTTTATGGCACTTTCATTATCACATAGGAGTGGAATATGGTTCATATTGTAACCATAATCCCTCAGAGTTTGTCGCATCCAAAGTAGTTGTGTGCAACAACTACCGGCTGCAACATACTCCACTTCGGCTGTGGAAAGAGCAATGGAATTTTGTTTCTTTGAGGACCATGAAACTAAGGATCTGCCAAGAAATCGGCAGGTTCCTGAAGTGCTTTTCCTATCGACTTTGCATCCTGCATTGTCGGCATCGGAATACCCTATAAGGTTAAACTTGGATGCTTTAGGACACCAAAGACCCAAGTTAGGTCTGTGCACAAGGTATCTTAAAATTCTTTTTACAGCTATTAAATGACACTCTTTAGGTGCAACTTGAAACCTTGCACACATACACACACTAAGCATAATATCAGCCCTAGATGCACATAAATAAAGCAGTGAACAAATCATGGACCGATATACCTTTTGATCCACATCTAGACCGTCTTCGTTGAGATCGATATGTCCATTAGTTGCCATGGGAGTCTTGATGGGCTTGGCTTTGTCCATTTTGAACTTTTTGAGAATGTCCAGCGTGTACTTAGTTTGGCAAATGAAGGTGCCCTCTTTCAGCTGCTTCACTTGGAATCCCAAAAGGAACTTCAATTAGCCCATCATTGACATCTCGAATCGGTCTGTCATAATTTTACTAAATTCTTCACAAAAAGATTTATTAGTAGAACCAAAGATGATGTCATCAACATAAATCTGACATATGAATAGATGACAATCAAAATGCTTTGTGAACAAAGTATAATCAGATTGTCCTATTTTAAAGCCATTTTGAATTAGAAAGTCCCTAAGGCACTCATACCAAGCTCGGGAGCTTGTTTGAGGCCATAGAGAGCCTTACGCAGTTTGTACACATGGTTGGGGTACTCTTGATCTTCAAATCCTAGTGGCTGCACCACATACACCTTTTCCATGATAGGACCATTGAGGAATGCACTTTTGACGTCCATTTCATACAGCTTAAAATTATGGTGAGTAGCATAGGCTAATAAAATACGAATGGACTCAAGTCTAGCTACGGGAGCAAAGGTTTCGTCGAAATCCAAACCTTTGACTTATGAGTAACCTTTTGCCACAAGTCGTACCTTGTTTCTTGTCATGACTCCGTGTTCATCTTGCTTGTTCCGAAAGACCCATTTGGTGCCCACGATGTTTTCCTTTGGTCTTTGCACAAGCTCTCATACTTCATTTCTTTCGAAGTTGTTCAGTTCCTCTTGCATGGCGGTCACCCAATCTAGATCTTTTACTGCTTCTTCAACCCTGTATGGTTCCAAAATCGAAACGAAATAGTAATGTTCATAAAAATTAGCGATACGAAATCTTGTAGTTACTCCCTTTGCAATATCTCCAATGATGTTGTCGACGGGATGATCTCTTTGTATACTCTGATGTACTCTTGGATGAGGCACTTGTGAGATCATTTGCTCTTCATTATCTTCATTGTCAATGTATCCCCCTAGATCATTGCTTCCATGCATATATTGATCTCCTTGGTTCTGCTGATGTTGATCTTGTGCCGAAGCTCCCCCTTGATCATTGCTCTCTTGTTGAGGTACATATTGAGCACTTGAGTCTTGTGATTGCTCTTGCGGTCGAATATCACCAAGTCCCATCCTCCTCAATGCTTGACATGGTGCTTCATCTTGACCTAACACACACTTATCAACTTGCTCCACTTGGGAGCCATTAGTCTCATCGAACACTACGTCATGTGACACTTCAACAATGCCAGATACTTTGTTGAAAACACGATAGGCATAGGCATTCGAATCATAACCAAGCAAGAACCCTTCATCAGATTTTGAAGCGAACTTCGAAGTCCTAGGTTTCTTGTTCAAAATAAAGCATTTACTTCCAAATACTCTAAAATATGAGACATTTGGTATTCGTCTAGCATTGTCCTTGCCATCTCAATGACCGTCCTATTCTTCCTTTCGGCCACCCCATTTTGTTGAAGGGAGTAGGGTGCCGAAAATTCATGTTTTATTCCTTCTTCATACAGGTACTCCTCAACTTGAGTATTTTTGAACTCTGTTCCGTTGTCACTTCTAATATTATTGACGGTTGAGGAGAATTCATTTTGTGCTCTCTTCAAGAACTTCTTGAGAATTCCCTAGGTCTCTGATTTATCATACAAGAAAAATACCTAGGTAAATCAAGAAAATCATCAACAATGACTAAACCGTATTTGTTACCGCCGATGCTTATATAAGCAATTGGACCAAAGAGGTCCATATGAAGAAGTTCCAGCGGTCTTGATGTAGTCATCACGTTCTTTGCAGGGTGTGGTGCTCCAACTTGTTTTCCCGCCTGGCATGCACTACATGGCCTATTTTTCTCAAACACAACATCTTTCAAACCTCGGATGTGACCACCATTTAGAAGTTTCTGCAGATTCCTCATCCCAACATGGGCTAGCCGTCTATGTCACAGTCATACCATGTTAGTTTTTGCAACCAAGCAAGTGTTGAGTTCAGCTTTATCTTTGTTGAAATCAACATTCCCTGCAATGCAATTGAGTTATCGCTTCTTCTAAAGACTGTCATACCCTAATTAGTGAATAAACAATTGTATCCTTTGTCACATAGTTGAGATATGGACAAAAGATTATAATCTAAGGAATCAACATGTAAAACATTGGAGAGAGTATGTTGAGAGGAGATTTCAATTTTACCGCTGCCAAGGACTTTTCATTGGCTGTTGTCTCCAAAATAAATTCCTTCACTTGGATCTGCGTTTCGCTCATACTCTACGAACATTCTCCTTTCTCCAGTCATGTGATTGGTGCATCCACTGTCGAGCATCCATTTTGATGCGTCGGAGGAATATGCCTGCAAAAAAAAGTTATGTCTTGATTTTTGGTACCAAAGTTTGCTTGGGTCCTCAAAGGTTAGTCAGAAGTGTTTTAGGCACCCACACACAAGCTTTGGGTCTCTTGTGGCGTTGCCCTGCATATTTAGCATAAATATATCCAGATTTATTTTTCATAAGGACATAAAATGCATCAAAATCATGAAATAATGTTTGCAGTTCAGATTCATGTGATTTTTCTTTAACAAAGGTAATATGATTCTTATTTTGACCACTAGTGAATTGCTTCTTACCTCCTGCGTACCCAAGACCATCTTTGACATTAGGAGGTCTTGCGAGCATATATGCACTACGTGCATATTTGATTTTTTCTTTGTCAAAGATGCCGCTTCGGGATGGATGCTTAGCTTGTGTAGCATTGGATTCATATGTTATATTAGTCTCCTTACTAGAGTATGTGTATGTTTTAATAGTTGTCAACTTGACATCTTGAGAAGGCAGACTTTTAGAGGAATAAGTGTCACTTTGCTTGAGTGACTCCACTTGCACTTCAAGGATTTTGTTAACTTTTGTCAAGTTAGCAAGTTTGTCCTTGACTGCAATGTGTAAGTCTTCTAGTTTTGAGTAAGTTTCCTTACTCAAGGCTAGCTCAAGCTCAAGTGCCTTACTTTTCTCCTTTTCAAGCTCAAGAAGCTTTTCAACCTCTTGATATCTCTTCCTTTCACGGATGAGCATATCTTTTTGGTGGTTGACAAGATCCTCCTTCTCAAAGATTTGATTCGATAACATCTTCATTTTTCTTAGTGCAGTTTTGCTTAATCCTTTAAGCATTTCCTCATTTTCACTAGAACTATCAAAATCATCATTAGAGGAATGTAAGGAGGGGGTTGTAAGTCAAACCTTCTTCTTACCTTCCTTAGCCATGAGGCAAGTGTGGTTGTGGTTCTCCCTTCCTCCCACGTTTGTGAAGAATGTAGACTTCTTGGTTGGCTTCTTGATGGCAATTGTTGCCATCTCATCTTCATCATCCGAGGAGGACTCGTCGTTTGAGTCCCACTCCTTGCCGATGTGTGCTTGATGTGCTTGCTTCTTTTTCTTGAAAGTTTTCTTCTCTTGCGACTTCGCTTCTTTCTTCTTCTTGTTTTCCTCATACATAAAATCGACCATAAAGTGTCCATATTCGCCGCAGTTGTAGCAAGTACGCGAGTCTTGGATTTTCCTTTTTCTTTATTCTTTCCTTCACTTGAGTTGCTGCCTCTTCTTCTTCTCATCATGCACTTGAATCTTTTCATGAAGAGCACCATCTCTTCATCATCCGTATCTGTGCTTACATCGTCAGTGCATTCTTCTTCTTATGTCTCACGAGTCTCCTTCCCTTTGGATTTGCAAGTTACTTTGAGGGCGACCTCCTTCTTCTTGGATGAGGTAAGTTTAGCTAAGTCTTTGACATATTTAGCTTCTTTCTTTATCATCTCGTGATTGATAATTTTGCCAAGGACTTCATCATGGGTCATTTTGTGAAACCCCAGGCTTTCTCTTATCATGGAACACAAGTTGACATTCTGAGTCATAAAGGCTCTTATCATTCTCTTCACAACCTCATGATCAGTCCACCTCTTGCTTCCATAAGCACGTGTAACACCCTCAATTTCACTACCATGCATTGCATACATTTTTCATGTAGAGAAGAATTTAAGAAGAAGTAGAAATGGAGAAAGAAACATAGAAATGGAGAAAGAACCATAAAAATAGAGAAGGGAATATAGAAAAGAAGAAGGGAACATATAAATGGAGAGAAATGGAAATAAGATAGCTGAATTGAGCCATCCCAAATTTCCCCCAAATTTTCTCACCAAGTTTCCCCAAAATTTCCCTAAATCTCCCCAAATTCCCCAAAATTCTCCTATGGGGAATTTCCCCCCAAATTGGCCGCAGCCTTTGTCACACCCGGTTTTTCCGAAGAACAACCAAGTGAATATCACATGTATGCCAGGATCATTTTCTCATACATGTGATGACAAATAGTGAAGCATCATTTATTACAAGCCAGGTGTCGAATATAAATAAGTCTTACATCGCAAATGTCTCAATGGACACTAATGCTTCATCACAAGTAAATAAACTAGCAGCGGAATATTATTCTTTAGGGCTCCATCACAGGCGTTGCCCGGGGGTCTTCATGAACCTAAAATCCTTCCTCGGGTCCAAAGTCTTGGTCATTATACACCACCTCATTATCTTGACCTGAGCAGCAATATAAACCAACAAATATGCAAGGTTGAGTACCAATGGTACTCAGCAAGTGTGGGAAAATTATATCATGCATGGCTAAAACAAGGAGAGGTTGAACTCATGGTTATAGCACTACGCAATTAATACCTATCACCTTAGCTTATTAAGCACCTACATTACTACACAGGTGAAATGGTCCCAATCTCCCATCCCATCATCATAATCCAATAACCATAACCATCATTTCCAATGTTAAGCTCCCTGCTTAACTTCCAAAACCATCAATCCTCTAATCATGAATAAGTCCAGGCCGCTCTTAACCGTGAGCACGGCTGTCAAGACAGTTTTGACTCTGCAGAGTTTGTACCACTGTACCCACAAGTAGTGATTTCATCCCCCGTTGCCGGGTGGACTAAAAGAACCTCCATTATGCCAGTGGCTACGATCCACATTCACACTTCCCAGGTGTGCGGCCAAGAGATCACTACGAAGCCTTTACAAAGGGATTCCCGACGAGCGTGGGCCCACTGAGGTTTCACCCCTAACAGCATACAAGAGGCTCCAACCCCGCTGCAGTGGCCCCCTCTTGAGCCTTGCGGTTCATATGGTAGTCCAGCTGACACCTACTCCCCGCACCATCCAACACACCCATACTACGCCGGGGATACACCTAATTAATTGGCCAAGCTGCCCCATCTCAGCATGTGGTTGGCACTGTAAAGCCGGGTTACATGCTCCATGAACCGGTCCTTAGGATCCAGGCAAGTACTAAACACAAACCCAAGTCTCGTGCACCCAGCACACAACCAAAACATCCAACTTGCCTTGATCCCTACCTCTACATAACTCACAATGTCTCACTCAAGAGTATGGTAATATAAACTGATGATCTCATATCCCAAATATCCCATTCTAAGCATGGCTAAGCATATGCATGTGTATAAATGACATGACAAAATAAATCCCAACCCAAGCTTCAAGGAAACAAGGTAATGCAATTCTAGGGAAACTTCCTAGCATGGGTTTCATATTTAACTTGACAATGCAAATAATTCTATCTACACATCCTAGCATAGGATCAAAGTGGTCAAGGACACTTGCCTCCTCCTTGCTGCTCTTGAAATGGGTATTCCTAGTCTTGGAATTGAATAACTTGTTCTTGAACAGGTTCTACTTCATACCATCACACATAGCAAAAGAAAAACAACAATCATAAGACATAGTTCACACTTCTACTTTATACAAACCACACATTCACATTTATGAAATTCATTCACCATTATATGTGTTGTGGTTACTTTATGTGTGTTAAGTTGTGACTTGCATGCACTTTTAACCATGTATATATGATTCCTACTTTTGTGTCCACATTTATACTTGCATACAATGTGCCTTCACAATTTCTATCAACCCTAAACTGAATTCTTTGTATTTTAGAAACTCCATTTATCATTTACTAGTTTCTATATTTTCAGATTTATATTCCTATGCATAATTATGTATTTTATTATGAAATTAGTAATTCACATTACCTAAACAGATTAGGTTCTGGTCCTAAATAATTTAATATCATATTTTGACCTTGGCTTCTGATGTATACTATTTCATAATTATTTTCCCTATTTTTCTTTAACTATTCTTTACTTAAAAATGTGTCCCTATACTATTAAATGTGAATAATAGATGAAACAGATTTATTTCAGCCCAAAAATATATTTTTATCTCACTCCAAAGTTTTCTAAGTACTGAGAAAGTTTTTAATAAATTTTGACAATTATGTTTGTCCCCTTTTTAATTTTTAAACACTAGTTACATATTCAATTTTGTAAATTAAATACTAAACAGGGTTAAAAAGTAAACTCACCCATCACAGGGTCTATAATATTATTTTCATAATTTCCAGGGGTCTAGCTACACTTAACAGAGGTGTTTTTCCTAATTTCTATTAAGTCCAGGGGTTAAAACTGATTTTTAAATGGATTTACATGATTTTCTGGAGTTCCAGGGGCTAGATCTGAAGTTTCTGGGGCTAGCTCTCAATTCCAGAGAACCCCAGGGGGTAGCACGTAAGAATTCCAGTCTTTATAATGCGTGGTTGACGTGGACCGTACGATTTTAAACCGACGGCTGAGATTATAAGATCGAACCGGTACGCAGGGTTTTAAAGTCTACCGTGCGATTTGAAATAAACGGCGCACATGTGGCCACGTCGCTCTGATCGAACGCGGGCGGCGCTGCCGGCGGCGCACGGCGGCGGGAAGCGGCGATCTCGCCGGAAAGTTTCGGATCCTTGAGAATTCTGCCTAGAACTGTGATCTTATGGCATAGACCGGTAGAGGGGAGGTCGGGGATCTCACCTCGGGGGTTTTCTCGAGCTCGGGGGTCCTGGAAAGTGATCGGCGGCGAGGTCCGAGGCAAAACCACGGCGAAGCTCGTCGGCGCTGCGTTTACACCGTAACTCTCTGAGTTTTCTGCACCTGCAAAGTTCCCCGGAGGCGGTGGATCAAAACCAGCGAGTTAGATCAGAGTTTCCGAGCTTAGATCGGCCAGAATTCACCGGCGAAGTCTCGGTGCTCACCGGAGTGAAAATCGGCGATAGCGTGAGGAAAACTGATCGGAGCTGGAGTTTTTATAGCCGGGGGAGGGCGGTGGGTCTGTTGTGATCGAGTTGGAGTCCTCTGGGACCGGAATTCGGCTGCGGGAACGGGTTTCCCGATCGGTTGCGATCGCGCGCGCGGGAGAGAGTCCGGGGTCGCGGGGTTAGGGATGACATGTGGGTCCCACCCGTCAGCGAGGGGCAGCGTGGCGCGCGCGGGGGCGGGCTGGCGCGGAGGTTTGCTGGGCCGGCTGGCGGTTTCGGCCCACTGGCCAGTTTTTTCCAGATTTCCTTTTTCTTTTTCCATTTCTTTTCTGTTTTGGGTATAATTTGAATTCCAGTTTGAATTTGAATTTTTGCAAAACATGCAACACGTCCAAAAATTTTTAAATTCCCCTATGAACCAGGTTTTGGGTTTTGAATCAAAATTTGGGGTGTTACAGCTCTACCCCCCTTAAAAGAAATCTCGTCCTCGAGATTGGTGTTTCTAAGAAAACAATTCCGGAAATTGTGCCTTGAGCTCATCTTCCCGTTCCCAGGTAGCTTCCTCTTCTGAGTGATGCTTCCACTGCACCTTGCACATCCGGATTCTCTTGTTTCTGGTGAGGCGTTCCATTGTCTCCAAAATCTTGTATGGTTGCTCGGCATAAGACAAATTTTCAGCTACATCCACTTCATTCATGGGTAACACCTCCTCAGGCGTCCTCAGGCATTTCTTGAGTTGTGACACATGGAATACATCGTGCACGTCCGATAGATGAACCGGTAACTCTAGTTGGTACGCCACTTCGCCTCTTCTTTCCAAAACTTGAAAGGGTCCGATGTATCGAGGTGACAAATTCCCTTTCACCTTGAACCGACGAAGTCCTCTGATAGGGGACACCTTGAGATAAACATAGTCTCCCACGTTGAAAACGAGTTCTCTTCTTCGTACATCAGCATAACTCTTCTGGCGTGTTTGTGCTATCCTCAAGTTGTTGCGAATCTCCCTCACCTTCGCTTCGGCTTCTTGTAGCACTTCTGGACCAAACACTTTGCTTTCTCCTGTTTGGTTCCAAAATAGGGGAGTTCTGCACTTCCTTCCATACAAAGCTTCAAACGGTGACATCTTCATACTAGCTTGATAACTGTTGTTATAGGAAAACTCCGCATACGGTAAGTTCTTGTCCCAACTCCTATTGTTTTTGAGTGCACATGCCCTTAACATATCTTCAAGGATTTGATTGGTTCTCTCCGTCTGCCGTCAGTTTGGGGATGATAGGCAGAACTAAAGTTCAGATGGGTTCCCATGGTTTCATGCAACTTTTGCCAAAACCTCGAGGTGAACTGTGTCCCTCGGTCCGACACTATCTTCTTTGGCACTCCATGGTAACACACAATCCTTGACATGTACAATTCTGCCAATTTGGATCTGCTGTAGCTTTCTTTCACAGGAATGAAATGAGCTACCTTGGTTAGCCTATCAATGATGACCCATATTGAATCATACCCGGATTGGGTCCTAGGCAATCCCACGACAAAATCCATGCTGATTTCTTCCCATTTCCATTCAGGTACTTTGAGTGGTTGCAATAATCCCGCGGGTCGTTGATGTTCTGCTTTCACCAACTGACATGTGTCACATAGGGCAACATGTTCCGCGACATCTCGCTTCATGCCATACCACCAATACCTGCTCTTGAGGTCCTGGTACATCTTCGTACTCCCAGGATGAATGGAATAGTCAGAATCGTGAGCCTCCTTCAAAATTAATTTACGGATCTCTTTTACTTCTGGCACACAGATCCTTTTCCCGTGCCACACCGTTCCTTGTTCATCCTCTCCAAAGCCAGGAGCTTTATTTTCCTTAATGAGCTGTCTGATCTCTTGTATCTTCTCATCATTCTTTTGGCCCTCGCGTATGTCTTGCTCGAGTGTGGAGTCCACTTCCATGGCGATGGCTTCACCACTATTTACTAGACATAGATTGAGTCTTATAACCTCGTCCTTCAATTCTGCAGGCATATCCTTCAAGCTCAACTTATTGACCTGCACTTTCCGACTCAAAGCATCGGCCACGACGTTTGCTTTTCCGGGATGATAGTTGATGCCTATATCAAAGTCATTGATTAGCTCTAACCATCTCCTTTGTCTGAGGTTGAGATCTGGCTGTGTGAATATGTACTTCAAACTCTTATGATCCGTATATATCTCTGTCCTCTTCCCCATCAAATAGTGCCGCCAAATTCAACGCGTGTACCACTGCAGCTAGTTCTAGGTCATGTGTAGGATAGTTCTTCTCGTGCTTCCGAAGCTGCCGGGATGCATATGCCACGACATGTCCTCCTTGCATGAGAACACATCCCAACCCATTTCCAGAGGCATCGCAGTACACTGTGAAATTCTTCAGCATATCTGGCATAACCAGCACTGGGGCTGTTGTCAATCTTTTCTTTAGCTCCTGAAAGCTCGTATCGCACTGTGGCGTCCAGGTGAATGTGATTCCCTTTTCCAACAGTTTAGTGAGAGGTCTCGAGATCTTAGAGAATCCCTCAATAAACCGTCGATAGTATCCAGCCAATCCCAAAAAGCTTCGAACTTCCCCGACATTTTCAGGGGTTTTCCACTTCTGGATATCTTCGATTTTGGCGGGATCTACGGAGATTCCTCCCTCCGAGATTATATGTCCTAAAAAGGGAACTCTCTTCAGCCAAAACTCACACTTGCTCAACTTGGCATATAGTTGGTGTTCTCTCAGCCTCTGTAACACCAACCTTAGATGTTTCTCATGTTCTTCTTCATTTTTGGAGAAGACGAGAATATCATCTATGAAAACCACCACAAATTTGTCCAGATATTCCATGAATACCTTGTTCATGAGGTACATGAAATATGCCGGGGCATTGGTTAGCCCGAAAGGCATGACAGTGTATTCATACAGTCCGTACCGAGATACGAAAGCTGTCTTGGGAATATCAGATTGCCTTATCTTGAGCTGGTGGTATCCCGACCTGAGATCAATTTTTGAGAACACACAAGCTCCCCTCAACTGATCAAACAAGTCTTCAATGCGGGGTAATGGGTACTTGTTTTTGATGGTTACCTCATTCAAGGCACGGTAATCCACGCATAACCTTTGGGTTCCATCTTTCTTAGGCACGAATATCACCGGAGCTCCCCATGGTGAGGAACTAGGGCGAATATACCCCTTCTCCGTCAATTCTCTAAAATGATCCTTGAGCTCTCCTAGCTGCTTGGAGTCCATTCGATAAGGTCTCTTGTATATCGGGGCTGTTCCCAGTACTAGCTCAATTGCGAATTCCACGTCACGGTCGGGAGGCATACCTGGCAACTCCTCCGGAAAAACATCTGGATATTCCCTGATAGTCCTGATTTCCTCAACTTTCACCTCCACTTGATTCAATTTGATGTCCCTCTTAGGCTCGTGTATCGTTATGAACTTTACTCTTGTGCCATTGGGGTGAGTTAGTTCCACCGTTCTGGTCGAACAATGGATGATTCCTTTATGTTTGGTCAACCAATCCATACCCAAAATAATATCTATCCCTTGTGAATCTATCACTATGAGGTTAGCAGTAAACACTACCCCATTAATGTCTAGGCTCACTTTGGGACACACTTGTCTTGTCCTTATTTCTCCACCTGGAGAGTTTACGGCTAGCATATGGTTCATTTGTGTGGTTGCTAGGTCATGCTTCTTAACAAACCCTTGAGCAATGAACGAGTGGGTAGCACCAGAATCAAACAGCAGAGTTGCAAGGTGTAAATTGGCAGGAAACTTACCAACTACCACGTCGGGCGCCTCTTGTGCTTCCTCCATAGTGACGTGGTTCACCCGTCCTCTCACTACATTCTGCTGTTGTGGCGGCGCAGGCTTCTTCTTCGGGCACTTATGGGCATAGTGCCCCACTTCACCACAGCTAAAACATTGCACCCCAACCTTAGGTGCTTGGCCTTTGTTGTCTTGGGGTTGGTTCGGGGGTCCTTGTACTGCTGGTCGAGGTGGATATGCGGGGCGAGGCTGCTGCACAAACTGACGTTGCGGCTGTGCTGGTGCTGCGGGAGGCCTGTAGTTTTGGTTGTACCCTCTTGGTGCTGAATAGGGTACCGCAGCACGGCTTGTCTGCCCCGTAGGTTGCATCATACGTGGGCGGGTGTTGCTCCCTGAGGCTTGATGTGACCACCCAGCCTTCCTCTTATTCTCATTTTCCAGGGCCTTTAGCTTCCTTTCCACCACAAAGGCTCTGTCCACCATCTTTTGAAAACTTTCATACTCATTGGAGGACATTGCACACTGCATCTCTGCGGTAAGTCCTTCCACGAAACAATCTTGTTTCTGCTCATCCGTCTCTATATCTCGTGGAGCATAACGGGACAGTTGAGTAAATTTAGTGAGGTATTCCCTCACAGTCATGTTTCCCTGCTGCAGTCCCAGAAACTCTTTCCTCTTGTTTTTGAGTTCACCTCTTGGGATGTAGTGGTTGCGGAAGCTACGCTTGAACTCTTCCCAAGTGATGTTCTCAGGGTCATGATGGGCGGCCACGTAGGCGGTCCACCAATCAGCAGCAGGTCCCTGCAATTGATGAGAGGCAAACAGCACCCTCTCATACCCTTGGCATTGAATAATCCTCATCTTACTTTCAATGGTCTTCAGCCAATCATCTGCCTCCAGAGGTTCAGCAGCACTTGCAAACTTTGGAGGTTGAGTTCCTAGAAACTCACTCAACCTTGGTTGGCGTGGTGCAGCTTGTGGAGGTGGAACTTGATGCAAGTTGGCCACCACTTGAGTCAAGTTCTGGATAAGCTGATTTTGATTCTCCAGCATTTGGTGGAGAGGATCAACTTCTTCACGGCGACCACCCCTGTCCTGGCCTCCAGAAAGATGAGGGTTGCATGCCTCATCGTTGTTGTTGGCGGGGTTGGCAGCACGTCCTTTTCCTCTTCCGGCCATCTGGCAGAATCAACTAATGTCAATTTGAAATCATTTAGCATCATCTTACTACTTTCATTTGTTTGTACTTTGAAGTGTTGAGGCTTCGTTAAAATTTTACGAGGGTTTATTTCTCACACAAAAACAAATACAATATTATTTCATGTGGGTTCACACACCAAAGCAAAACAATCCGAAGACGAGGCTGTGGACAATTGCTCATGGCTTCCACAACTCACGTCACACACCAAGCATTATCACACCATTAACTACGTAACGACTCGACTACTCGACCTCTTGCTAGCTAAGGGAAAGACCCTACACTACTCGTCCTCTTGAGCTGGTTCCTCGGGATCTTCCTCCTCATTTCGGCTACCTTCTGACTCTGCTTTGGGTGGGGAGGCTGCTGGTGGAGAAGTGCGACGACGCCTGATTGCTCGGCGATCCGGGGAGTCAGGAGTCCATGGATCACTCACGGTGACACACAGTTCATTCCCATCCCCTCTTTCTCTCGCCTTTAAGCAAGCTCGCAGCAACGCCTCCGTTTCCTTCAGGGTGTCTCGGACATCCTGAAGCTCTTGTTGACACTCCTGCAGTCGAGTGCTGAGCATAGCAGCATCCTCCAAGCACAAGTCCATGTGCTCATGGGAAGTCCCTTGCTGGACCGGTGGGTACTTGTACTCCGTGGTACCACTCTCACATTGGAGGACATACATGTACTCAGTTTTGTCCAAGTGGCGACGATAGATGTGACTCTGGCAGGTGATGGCCTCCCAGGTGACATCTCTCTCCGCGTCAACTTGTGTTGCTCGACAAGCTGGAGAGTGGTGAATCTTAAGCAGCTGATTCTCGTGTATAATCCTCATCTCCGAACTCCATTCTTCCCTCTTCTCACGGATGGTCCTGGTGGAGTTATAGTGGATGATGAGCTTGCCCGTGTTGCCTGCGGCTTCGAGCATACGTCGAAGACGGCGCAACAAATCTCCTACTGCCAATCCGTAGGAAAGGTACGTCACTGGACGACTCTCCTCTCTTTCGGCAAGGGCAACTACGGGAACTCTCCCTCCTGTGGACTTACGAGCGGTGCGAATCATACGAACCATCTAAAAACAAAAGAATTTAAAATTAGGTTAGATAAATTCTCAAACAAAAATCCTATTTTGAATGAAAGTTGGGGTAAGATGAAGAAAATGACTCCTTTAATAACACTTTTCCACCCACACCTTGGAAAATATTTTTTAAGAAAATAGGGCCCTTATCTACGTCCATTTCTACCTAGGTCCACGTTCCTACGGGCAACCTTGGCTCTGATACCACCTCTGTCACACCCGGTTTTTCCGAAGAACAACCAAGTGAATATCACATGTATGCCAGGATCATTTTCTCATACATGTGATGACAAATAGTGAAGCATCATTTATTACAAGCCAGGTGTCGAATATAAATAAGTCTTACATCGCAAATGTCTCAATGGACACTAATGCTTCATCACAAGTAAATAAACTAGCAGCGTAATATTATTCTTTAGGGCTCCATCACAGGCGTTGGCCGGGGGTCTTCATGAACCTAAAATCCTTCCTCGGGTCCAAAGTCTTGGTCATTATACACCACCTCATTATCTTGACCTGAGCAACAATATAAACCAACAAATATGCAAGGTTGAGTACCAATGGTACTCAGCAAGTGTGGGAAAATTATATCATGCATGGCTAAAACAAGGAGAGGTTGAACTCATGGTTATAGCACTACGCAATTAATACCTATCACCTTAGCTTATTAAGCATCTACATTACTACACAGGTGAAATGGTCCCAATCTCCCATCCCATCATCATAATCCAATAACCATAACCATCATTTCCAATGTTAAGCTCCCCGCTTAACTTCCAAAACCATCAATCCTCTAATCATGAATAAGTCCAGGCCGCTCTTAACCGTGAGCACGGCTGTCAAGACAGTTTTGACTCTGCAGAGTTTGTACCACTGTACCCACAAGTAGTGATTTCATCCCCCGTTGCCGGGTGGACTAAAAGAACCTCCATTATGCCAGTGGCTACGATCCACATTCACACTTCCCAGGTGTGCGGCCAAGAGATCACTACGAAGCCTTTACAAAGGGATTCCCGACGAGCGTGGGCCCACTGAGGTTTCACCCCTAACAGCATACAAGAGGCTCCAACCCCGCTGCAGTGGCCCCCTCTTGAGCCTTGCGGTTCATATGGTAGTCCAGCTGACACCTACTCGCCGCACCATCCAACACACCCATACCACGCCGGGGATACACCTAATTAATTGGCCAAGCTGCCCCATCTCAGCATGTGGTTGGCACTGTAAAGCCGGGTTACATGCTCCATGAACCGGTCCTTAGGATCCAGGCAAGTACTAAACACAAACCCAAGTCTCGTGCACCCAGCACACAACCAAAACATCCAACTTGCCTTGATCCCTACCTCTACATAACTCACAATGTCTCACTCAAGAGTATGGTAATATAAACTGATGATCTCATATCCCAAATATCCCATTCTAAGCATGGCTAAGCATATGCATGTGTATAAATGACATGACAAAATAAATCCCAACCCAAGCTTCAAGGAAACAAGGTAATGCAATTCTAGGGAAACTTCCTAGCATGGGTTTCATATTTAACTTGACAATGCAAATAATTCTATCTACACATCCTAGCATAGGATCAAAGTGGTCAAGGACACTTGCCTCCTCCTTGCTGCTCTTGAAATGGGTATTCCTGGTCTTGAAATTGAATAACTTGTTCTTGAACAGGTTCTACTTCATACCATCACACATAGCAAAAGAAAAACAACAATCATAAGACATAGTTCACACTTCTACTTTATACAAACCACACATTCACATTTATGAAATTCATTCACCATTATATGTGTTGTGGTTACTTTATGTGTGTTAAGTTGTGACTTGCATGCACTTTTAACCATGTATATATGATTCCTACTTTTGTGTCCACATTTATACTTGCATACAATGTGCCTTCACAATTTCTATCAACCCTAAACTGAATTCTTTGTATTTTAGAAACTCCATTTATCATTTACTAGTTTCTATATTTTCAGATTTATATTCCTATGCATAATTGTGTATTTTATTATGAAATTAGTAATTCACATTTCCTAAATAGATTAGGTTCTGGTCCTAAATAATTTATTATCATATTTTGACCTTGGCTTCTGATGTATACTATTTCATAATTATTTTTCCTATTTTTCGTTAACTATTCTTTACTTAAAAATGTGTCACTATACTATTAAATGTGAATAATAGATGAAACAGATTTATTTCAGCCCAAAAATATATTTTTATCTCACTCCAAAGTTTTCTAAGTACTGAGAAAGTTTTTAATAAATTTTGACAATTATGTTTGTCCCCTTTTTAATTTTTAAACACTAGTTACATATTCAATTTTGTAAATTAAATACTAAACAGGGTTAAAAAGTAAACTCACCCATCACAGGGTCTATAATATTATTTTCATAATTTCCAGGGATCTAGCTACACTTAACAGAGGTGTTTTTCCTAATTTCTATTAAGTCCAGGGGTTAAAACTGATTTTTAAATGGATTTACATGATTTTCTGGAGTTCCAGGGGCTAGATCTGAAGTTTCCGGGGCTAGCTCTCAATTCCAGAGAACCCCAGGGGGTAGCACGTAAGAATTCCAGTCTTTATAATGTGGGGTTGACGTGGACCGCCCGATTTTAAACCGACGGCTAAGATTATAAGATCGAACCGGTACGCAGGGTTTTAAAGTCTACCGTGCGATTTGAAATAAACGGCGCACATGCGGCCACGTCGCTCTGATCGAACGCGGGCGGCGCTGCCGGCGGCGCACGGCGGCGGGAAGCGGCGATCTCGCCGGAAAGTTTCGGATCCTCGAGAATTCTGCCTAGAACTGTGATCTTATGGCATAGATCGGTAGAGGGGAGGTCGGGGATCTCACCTCGGGGGTTTTCTCGAGCTCGGGGGTCCTGGAAAGTGATCGGCGGCGAGGTCCGAGGCAAAACCACGGCGAAGCTCGTCGGCGCTGCGTTTACACCGTAACTCTCCGAGTTTTCTGCACCTGCAAAGTTCCCCGGAGGCGGTGGATCAAAACCAGCGAGTTAGATCAGAGTTTCCGAGCTTAGATCGGCCAAAATTCACCGGCGAAGTCTCGGTGCTCACCGGAGTGAAAATCGGTGATCGCGTGAGGAAAACTGATCGGAGCTGGAGTTTTTATAGCCGGGGGACGGCGGTGGGTCTGTTGTGATAGAGTTGGAGTCCTCTGGGACCGGAATTCGGCTGCGGGAACGGGTTTCCCGATCGGTTGCGATCGCGCGCTCGGGAGAGAGTCCGGGGTCGCGGGGTTAGGGATGACATGTGGGTCCCACCCGTCAGCGAGGGGCAGCGCGGCGCGCGCGGGGGCGGGCTGGCGCGGAGGTTTGCTGGGCCGGCTGGCGGTTTCGGCCCACTGGCCAGTTTTTTCCCGATTTCCTTTTTCTTTTTCCATTTCTTTTCTGTTTTGGGTATAATTTGAATTCCAGTTTGAATTTGAATTTTTGCAAAACATGCAACACGTCCAAAAATTTTTAAATTCCCCTCTGAACCAGGTTTTGGGTTTTGAATCAAAATTTGGGGTGTTACAGCCTTGGGGGGAGGGAAACCCTAGGACTCTTTGGTTGAGTCCCAACTTGACTAGGATTCTTTGGTTGAGTCCCAATTGGACTAGGACTCTCCTTTTTTCCCCTTATAAATACAACCCCCACCCCCTACACCTTTGGCCGCAGCCCCCCCCTCAACTCGCTGAGTTGAGCCCCCCCCCCCCCCCCTTGCCGGAGTTTGGTCACCGGTGAGCCCCACCGACGAGCCCTGCCGTCGAGTCCCGTCATCCAGACCCGCCGTCGAGTCCCGTCACGCCTCGCCGTCGCCGGAGAAGAAGCCCGACGATCTGCCCTACCATAATTCCACGAAGAAAAAACGCTTGCTGCTGCTGTTGCTAGGAGAAAGGATGATGAGGACATCACAACAGTGGATACTCACATCGATATACAAGGACCAATCACAAGAGCACGATCACAGTTACTAAATCAGCAGGTGAACTCGTTCCAACCTTCCTAGCCATGTGATTTTGAGAATGGATTGCTATTTAATGATTTAATTGTTATTAGGGACCATGGACATGATCAACAAGTAAAGGGAGGAGGATTTGGAGACGTGGAGAACCAGATGGGATGTCCACAAGTTGATGGAAACAGTCGCCAACTCGGACTCGAGTTCAACTCGGAGTCCAGGAGCAGTTTATCTTAAAACGGACGCCCACGATGCATACAGACTACGTTTTCGACGTTCTACATATGCATGGAAAGATGAGAAGATAAACTTTCCAATGGTTCTGGTCCCACATTAAAATTCGCCAGGAGTCATTGGGAGTTGTCGAAACAAGTCAAATCCAGAGTTCTATCCGGTGCTGCACCACCGTATTGGGCTTTTGGGCCTTGTATCCTGTATGAGTCAATTAGGGACACGTCTAAGGGTCTTATGGCCCAACCCTAGCCTTTAAATACTGTAGCAGCCGGCCAAATTTGTGGGTTTTGCTTATATTAAACACTGTCGCCTTTCTACGGTTTGTGAGACCCCAACTTCGCAATTTCAGATTGCATCTTCATCGTTCTTGCTTGTGTTCTCGGTTGCACCTGCAGGGATAGCCTTCTTGGAAAGGTCAAGCGTGTGAAGCACAGTTTATAACCAACGGAGCAGTGGTGTAGTGATTGCAGGGGTATTCGGGTCTGCTCGAGTGCCTCGGATCATCAACGTCGAGATCTCCACTTCAATCGACCTACCTTTCGGAAGATCGGGCCTAAACCACTCATCAAAGGCTATGACACAAGGAGGAAGTGAGGTAGGTCTTCATTAGCCATCTTACGATGTCGCCGCTGTTTCTACGCATCCGTTTTCTTCGGCCCCTTCGAGCAGAAACTTTTGCGTGTGGACAGATCGTGTTTTGATCAATTTTTGACGGTGGAATTGATCTAGATCTTGTGTCAAGATCATCACCACGTCCACATTTGATACCTACACCCTTGTTCATCATAAAACCCCCACGAAAGCCCATTAAAACATGCAATAATACGTACAAACTGGTTTTATAAAACTGCACTATAGGATTTGCATTCATCTACCCCATTGCATCTTGAGTAAAGTTTGTGCATGATGATTGATTGCTGTAAATTTTGTATGTGTGTGGTTGTAAGTAGAAGGACAAGCTCAAGAGGCCGTCTACGAGGAACTATAGCACCAAGACTTCGAGACGCTTGAGCAACACGAACCACGGGAGCAAGGCAAGTGCCCCTTGACTATATTGGTCCCATGTTTTGAAACTGTTTTGTTTGCGAAAACTCGTATGCTTGAGTCAACTTGATGGGACACCCTTTTATAGGAGTTTACTAGTTTTGTTAACCATCCTTATCACCGGGAAAGTTGATGAGTCGGGTATGGTCATTTTTCCTTTTTGCTTCGCTTAACTTACGGGATACGGGAAGCTGAATTAAAACATGGTTAGCTACTGTACTCATATGAATAATAATAATGATGAGAACTTGATGATGTTAATAAGCATGGAATCGGGGATATCTAGGCAAGCTTGTTTCATGGATGTTGCTGATTGAGATGGTGGTTTGCTTGCCGTAGATCTAAGAACCGGTTCATGCGAGCACATGTCAGGAAAACAGTGCCACCACAAGGCCAAATATGGGTGCGGCTTAGCTGACTAATTAGGTGTGTTGTTAGCTTGTTATGGACCGTTGGATGGCGTGGGGAATGGGAGTCGAGAGGGACTGCCTGGGAACTGCATGGCACAAGAGGGGGCCCGTGGGTGGGTGAATGGAGATTCAAGCCTGCCGGTGAAACCTCAGTGGGTCCATACATCCTAGTAGCCCCTTTGTAAAGGCTATTTTATGATCTCTTGGCCATACACCGAAGGTCGTGTATGTAACACCCTCAAATTTTATTACCATGCATTGTATACATTTTTCATGTAGAGAAGCATTTGAAAAGAAGTAGAAATGGATGAAGAACCCTAGAAATGGAGAAAGAACTAAAGAAATGGAGAATGAACCATAGAAATGGAGAAAGAATCATAGAAATGGAAAGAACCATATAAATGGAGAATGGGACATATAAATGGAGAGGGTAATATAGAAATGGAAAAAGGGACATAGAAATGGTGGGAAATGAAAAAAAAAGATAGCCTAAATGAGCCATTCCCAAATTTCCCAAAATTTCCCCCAAAATTTCCAAATTCCCCAATTCCCCAAAAAGGGGAATTTTCCCCACATTTGGGAGAAATTTATCCCCAATGCTGCCGCAGCCTAAAGGGGGAAAAATCCCTAGGACTCTTTGGTTAAGTTCGAAATTGACTAGGACTCTTGGTTGAGTTCCAATTGGAGTAGGCCTCCTCTTTTCTCCCCCTAACAAATACAACCCCCAGCCCCCATGGACGCAGCCCCTCCCCCCTCCCAAATCGCCGAGTTGGAGCCCCCCCCTCCAACTCGCCGAGTTGGCCACCCCCCTGCCGGAGTTTGGTCGTCGGTGATCCTCGCCGATGAGCCCCACCGACGAGCCCCGCCGTCGAGCCCCGTCGTCGAGCCCCGCTGTTGAGCCTCGTCGTCAAGCCCACTCGTCGAGACCCGCCGACGAGCCCCGTCAGCCTCGCCGTCTGTAACACACTCAATTTCATATTCATGCATTGCATATAGAGAAACCTTATAAAAGAAGTAGAACGGGGGAAGAATCATAAAAATGGGAGAAAGATAGCTGAAAAGAGCCAATTCCAATTCGCCGAGGAGCGCCGTCGACACTTCCCGCGGCCGCTGGCCACGTGGCGCCTTCGGAACTCATCCCTGCGGAGGGGGTGAGGTCCGGCAGTGCTGGCCACGTGGCAGGCTCGGAGCTCACCTCAGGAGAAGGGGCGAGGTCCGACCCCGCTGGACACGTGTTGCCTTCAGAGCTAGTCTCTGCGGAAGAAGCGAGGTTCAGCCCCGCGGGACACGTGTTGACTACGGAGCTAGTCCCTGCCGAAGAAGCGAGGCTCAACCCACGGGACACGTGTTGACTTCGGAACTCACCCCTGCGGGAGGGATGAGGTCCACCCCATGGGACACGTGTCGCTCTTGGAGCTCGCCTCTGGGAGGTCCGACACTACGGGACACATGTCACCCTCAGAGCTCGTCTCCGAGAGGTCTGGCCCTGATGGACACGTGTCATCCTCGGAGCTCACCTCCGAGGAGAAGGGAGGTCCGACATTGCTGGACACGTGTCGACCTCGGAGCTCGTCTCTGAGAAAAAAGGAGGTCTGGCGCTGCTGGACACGTGGCATACTCGGAGCCCACCTCCGAGGAGAAGGGAGGTCCGGCACTGACACATGGCGCCCCCAGAGCTCGCCTCTGTAGAAAGGGGAGGTCCGACCTGCCGGACATGTGGTGCACGCGGAGCTCGCTTCTTAGGAGAGGGGAGGTCCCGCCCGCTAGACGCGTGGCGCACGCGGAGCTCTCCTCTGAGGGAGAGGGAGGTTCCACCCGCCAGACATGTGGCACACCCGGAGCTCGGCCTTGAGGAAAAGGGAGGCTTGGCCCCCGCTGGACACGTGGCACCTCCGGAGCTCACCCTGCGGAGGTGACGAGATCCTCAAGCGGTTTTTCTCCTGTGTGCGCGGGAATACCCGGTACTGAGGAAACCGACATGATTTCCACGTTGCTACCGCACCAAATCAATTGAAGATAAGTTGTTAAGATCCAAAACAAATTGAATAGGACTCTTATTCAAAATCCAATCGGAGTAGGACTCTTCTTTCAGCCCTTATATATAGAACCCAAAACCCCTGGCCGCAACCACGTACCTATTTTCCACCTCCGGAGTCGACGACTTGGAGGCCCTAGCTCCCAAATCGCCGAGTTAACCCCCTTCGCTGGAGTTCAGCCACCGGTGAGACTGCCGATGAGCCCGTCGCTCTCGCCATCGCCGGAAGAGAGCCGACAAACTGTCCTGCTGCCATTGCTAGGAGGAAGGCGAGGTAGGTCTTTGTTACCACCTTATGACATCATCGCGGTTTTTACACATCTGTTTTCTTCCGATAGAAGCTTTTTCGTGTGGACAGATCACGTATTGATCGGTTTTTGACGGTGAAATTGATCTAGATCTTGAGTCAAGATCATCACCACGTCCACACTTGATCCCTACACCCTTGTTCATCGTAAAACCCCATGCAAAGCCATTAAAACATGCAAGAACACGTACAAACTGAATTAATGAAACTGCACCATAGGATTAGCATGCACCTACACCATTGCATATTAAGTAAAGTTTGTGCATGATGGCAGATTGCTGTGAATCTCGTATGTGCATGATCGTGAGTAGAAGGACAAGCTCAGGGAGCTACCTACAAAGGACTACAGCACCAAGACATCGAGACGCCTGAGCAAAAAAAGCCACATGAACAAGGCAAGTGCCCCTTGACCATATTGATCCCATGTTTTGAAACTGTTTTGTTTGCGAAAACATGTATGCTTGAGTCAACTTGATGGGACATCCTTTTATAGGAGTTTACTAGTTTTGTTAACGATCCTTGTCGCTGGAAAATTAATGAGTCGGGTATGGTCGTTTTTCCTTTTTTGCTTCGCTAATCTACGGGATATGGGGAGCGAGATAGAACATGTCTAGCTACTGCACTCATATGAATAATGATAATGAAAACTTGATGATGATAATGAACATGAATCGCGGGAGATCTAGGCAAGCTTGGTTCGTGGATGTGGTAGAATGAGATGGTGGTTTACTTGCCGTAGATCTAAGGACCGGTTCATGCCAGCACATGCCAGGAAAATAGTGCCACCACAAGGACAAATATGGGTGTGGCTTAGCTGACTAATTAGGTAAGTTGCTATATTATTATGGACCGTGGAAGGCGCGGGGAATGAGAGTCGAGAGAGGACTGCCCTAGGAACTGCATGGAACAAGAGGGGGCCTGTAGGTGGGAGAATGGTGATTCGAGCCTGCTGGTGAAACCTTAGTGAGTCCATACATCTAGTAGCCCCTTTGTAAAGGCTATTTTGTGATCTCTTGGCCATACACCGACGGTTGTGTACTGGTATAATGGAGGTTCTGCAGTCGCCGACGGGTGATGAAATCACAAACTTGTGGGTAAAGTGGTGCCATCTCTTAAGAGTGTAAAACTATCATGATAGCCGTGCTTACGGTCACAAGCGCCTGGCCAACTCACATGATTAGAGGGAAATTTGGGATGGAAAGTTGGGATGGTTATTTGGGATGGTCACTGGTTTGGTTATGGTATGGTCATTGGAAATTGGTTTCGGCACTGTTGAGTCATGACAATGAGTTTGGTTTTCGGATATATGATCATGAGATGGATATGAACATGTGATGGTTATTATGAGCAATGAGATAAAGTTGAGAAAGATTAATGGTTGGTTGAGACATGAAAAGTGGTGAATTATGAAGGAGGTATGTTGCTGTTTTACTTAAATATATGTTGGGATTAAATTCACTTAAAGATAGTTGCTGTTTTTATCATGTTTGTGAAATAAACTTTGCTTTCTGCAATGAGCCTTTTTATTGCCTACCTTGCTGTAAGCTACATGTCAAACTTTTCCCGCACTTGCTGAGTACGACATGTACTCACCCTTGCATTATCATACAATCATAAGCAACAGGAGAAGAGTACTTTGAAGATCATGTGGTGTACTAGAAGTGCGAACTACCGTCAACTTGCCTGTGAAGATGGAGATGGAGCCGCTGCTGTTTAGTTGCTTCCGCTATCATTTAGAGACTTCCGCTGCTAGAATGAGTTAGAGACTTTCGCTGCAAGAATAAGTTAAAGATTGATGTAATAAAGTACTTAAACCCTATTATTCATGGTTGTATTTGTGGCGGACCGGAATCCTCTCATCCAGGATCACAGAGGGTGGTGCCGCACGATGCGACACCCGATGGCACACATGATAAGGGTACATTGTATTACATAGAAAACAAACCGAAACTGTACAAAGTAGTACACTGCTCAGTTGCAAACTAATGTTTACATTACACAGCGGAAGTTAAATTTGTACAACTCACGCTCGCCTATCTAGCAAAAGTCGGTTGCCCAGCCCTAGAGCAACCCCACACTAGCTGCATTCCTCAGCCTAGCGCGGCGTGTACGGCTCCCACTCAACCGTGGTCCCCGACGGAGGGTAACCCTCGCCGGTGGACTCGTAACCCGAGTCCGTGGGTGGCTCCTCACCTGAAAAACACTTAAGCAGCAACCATGAGTACGATGGCTCAACAAGACTTAACCGACTCACCTAGGCATGAAACTCTACATGTAGGGTACAACGAACATGGGACGGTAAAATTTCAGCAAACGGACACGCCTACAAATTCATCCTTAGTTCATCTTTTAGCCACAAGTTAACAGTTCATGAATCTGAAATTTAGTAAGCAATATTTGGTGGCACACAAGTAGCAATACAATTATATCATGACAGCAATATTGAATCATCACGTTTCATATATTAACCTACGTCACGACTCAGTGACCAAGTGGTACTCTTCACTGCGAGGGACGGCGAATCGACTCGATATACACCTGCAGGGATACCCGAAGAGCACGTCACGTACGTCCACCCGTGGAGCTGCACAACACGCTCACTCAATGTCGTATGGGACAACCTTTCACCCAACAGCCCAAACGTCGGACCGGTCGCACCGAAACGAGCAGGAGGTTCCCTGCACGGAGCATCTCTCTATGCCCGTTAGCAGATTTCCACCTTGCTGCCCTCAGCCTACACCTATAAATCGGTGCGTTATGCCTCGACGCCTGGAGGTTTAGGATACATCGGTTTACCAGGGCCCATATATCCGATATGCCTTCGGTACGTTCAAACTTGATCAGCACGGGCCACACATGGATCGGTCCTCAATCGACACGGACAGGGCTGTGCACACAAGACTTCCTCTTGCTGCACCCTAGCCCCTGCCTAGTCTCATTTTCATTACTAAAGTGATCTCTCATTACTCGAACCAATCCCGTGTGTCCCACCTTGCTGCCCGTTAGCAGATTTCCACCTTGCTGCCCTCAGCCTACACCTATAAATCGGTGCGTTATGCCTCGACGCCTGGAGGTTTAGGATACATCGGTTTACCAGGGCCCATATATCCGATATGCCTTCGGTACGTTCAAACTTGATCAGCGCGGGCCACACATGGATCGGTCCTCAATCGACACGGACAGGGCTGTGCACACAAGACTTCCTCTTGCTGCACCCTAGCCCCTGCCTAGTCTCATTTTCATTACTAAAGTGATCTCTCATTACTCGAACCAATCCCGTGTGTCCCAAGCCTAACTCGCGAGTAGATTCCAACTACTCGACTTTTACAGAAGACCTATGAATCATTAAGCATAGCCTGTCTACTCGAGGCCTTAGACACTACCCTCACTCTTATAGGAAAAATTGTGGTTATGCATTTGGGTTTCATCCATCCTACACCTAATGCACATCCATACCTCACACTAAACATGTAAACAAAGCAAAACTTTATAAAAGGGGTTAATGCAAACCGGGGCTTGCCTTATTGCTGCTGGTCAGTGGTTAGGGCTTCATCCGGAAGAAGGAAGTCGAGCACTTCCGGAGTCTCCTCGCCTTCAGCGACTACACGTTAACCATATGCTATATGTCAATTCAAATGCAATGTTTAGAATTGAATGAGTAATTTTGTATAATTCTAGCTAGCCCTCCCCTTTGGCTCTGAAATTTTTATGGTGGCTTGGTAAGGTCTTAACTAGAGTCTTGACCAAGTTTCATTTGAAACAAAGTTCATTTGAGCCTTGTACAGATAAAAGCCTATTTGATCGATATTAGAGCCTCTAAAGAATCCCAGGGGTTTTCATGGCTCCAACCATTACTTTCTGGAAACTAGAATTTGAGATGGTTCTAATGGAATTGGTTTCATGTCATTTGAAGAATTTTAGAGGAAGTTATGCCCTAAACAAGATTTGAGAAAATCTGAAAAAAATGTTTCTGTACATTTTTCTATTTTCTCAGGGCAGTTCACTTAATCACCCCATTAGGGGGACTAAATGAACATGGATGGGTCTGAAAATTTTACTGTGACTCAAGGATTTTCCAATGAACCTTCCAGTCAAATTTCAGAATTTTACATAAAGTAATCCTCCAGATAAAATTCCTAACAGTTTAAATTTTAGGGATTTAATTCTGGAAAATTATTAAATTTCATGAGCTGAAATTTGTATTGCTGGAAAGTACTCAAAAGTCTGAGTTCAGCAAAATTTGGTTCACTGAATTTGGAGCTCCCTAGCAAAAGTTCTATGCATTTGAAGTTTGCACTAAAACTGGAAAATCCCCAAAATGTTTAAACTCTGCGGGTGGGTCCCACCACCCGCCTTCTTCCTCCTCGCGCGCCCCCGCGAGTTCAGCGGCGGTGTACCCCGGCAATGTTCGCCGGAACTGCCTTCCCGACCGCCCCCAGCGCTAGAACTAGCTGCCTAGCCTTATCTCACCATGTGGAACTTGCCTCGGGGGTCGAAGCTTGCCGGCGGTGACCGGAAACGGCCGTGCGACATCCACCGCAGAGGTTAGGGCTCTGGCGAGGTTGTTCTTGCACTCTGAGGCATGAAAAGGTTTACGGTTTGTAAAAGTCCCAAAAATGTGTATGAATAAAAACTATGGTTTGAGTTCATATGTGTGGCAATGACAGGAAAAATGGGACTTGCTAAAACTTTTCTTCATGCAAGGTAATACATGGATGAACATCCAACATGAGGTTCACCTTTTTATTTAAAAGTGTTGGACCAATAAGGAGTTCAATACCTCTTTGCATGAAAGTTTAAAAATTCATATTTGAAATTCCAAGTTCACACATAGGGTGAGCAAAAACTTTGAATAAACATGCAGCCCTATAGTTGGGATTATAGGGAAAAGTTTGCTCACAAACATTTCATTTATAGGGTGGGCTCAAAAAGGGGTTAAATAGAAGAATTTGCAAACTTCAACCAAATTCAAATTTGGCAAGCAAATTCAAACTAAATTGGAAGGATTCAAATTCTAACACATATTTTTAAACTCAGAATTGGGGGAATTAAGAGGATCAGCTTGAGAAGATATTTGGGGAGGAAATGTGGAGTGGGACCCACATGTCATAGAGCTAAAAGAGGAGCCTTGCACCTTAAGTCTCAGCCCCAGTGGGGAAATTCGTCGAGCAGCACGTGGGCCAAGAGCAGCTCCCACCGTGGAGCCACGGGGACGCTCGGCAGCGCCACCAGCTGCTGGATTTCCCCACATACGGCGCCCAGAGGCGGTTCTGCGGCCTTATCAACCCCCCCCCCCCCTGGACGAAGCAAAGGCCGTCCCTTCTTCTCCTCGCGAGCGCACGGCCAGCGACCGTCTTCCCCTCCGCCTCTCGGTCCGATCGGAAGAACGGCGAAACCACCACGCTCTTTCCTCCCCTGACCTGCTAAACATCACCGCGAGCTCGGCCTCCACCTCCCTGACCCGCAAGCCAGCGAGCTGCGGCCTCCAGTGCCCGAGAACAACCGCCGCCGCGGCGACCTAAGCCGAGGAAGTGATCGGGCGCTCGTGGACAGCCCTCCACAACGGAGTTCACGGCCGAGCGATCACACCTACGGACGCGCACGGGTGCGGTGCTGCTCTCAGCCCAAGCTGAGGCCATACCGTGAAGCATCGCCGGCGAATTTCAAAGTTTTGCTCCGGCGACGTCAACCCAAGCATCCGGTATGGAAATCCAAAATTCTCCACTTCTATTCGTTCTTAGCTCGTCAAACTTTGCATGTAGGAGCTGGACTAGCCGGCGATCATATTCTCTTAAGCATTCGTCGCATGAAAACCCTTTGGGGCGACGTATTTTGAGGTCTACCGATCACTTCTCCGGCGGACCCATTTGGTCGCACGGTGACAACCCATTTCCAGCCATTCCCGAGCCATTTTGAGGTCGTGTCGATCCTCCTAGAGGTACGCTGGTGCTGTAGGGCTCGTCGGCACAAGCTTTTGAGGGCTGGAGACCCCGGGCGACGCTGCCGGACTTCCACAGAGGCAGTTACACGTCGCCGGCCATGTTCCGGTCGTCGGCGGCCCTAGCAAACCCCACAGTCCTGTTCCTCGAGGCCCTAAACCCACTGGCGGCGAGTTGTAGCTCCGGCGGTGGCCGGGAAGGCCGGTCCGGCGAACTTCCGGTTACTCCGGCGAGGGGGAGCGCGCGGGCGCGAGCGAGAAGCGGGAGGTAGAAGAAAGCCGTGGGCCCCGCCTGTCAGCAGCTCAGAATTCAAATCCGGGATCAGGTGTGGCTGGGATCCTGTGTGATGGCGCGAAAAACCCCGTGGCCCCGGTGTGGCCCAGTTCTAATTGGTTGGAATTCAAATAAGCGGGCCCAGTGGGATTTTCAATAGGAAAATAATTCCAGACTTAGCTCAATCTTTAGAAATTCATATCGCCCTGTAGAAAACTCCAATTTGAGTGATTCCAATTGGGTTGGATTCATCTCTCTGATTTCTATCCAAATATGAACTCAGATTTGTATGAAAGTTAATATTATATTCTGGAAAATTCTTGGAATGTTTTCTGAAAAAGAATTATTGAGGGCGTTTGGGTTATCAAAAAATCCCCAGATTTTGCCAGACTATTCTTTAGCATAGTATTGACCTACTAGCAAATTTTCAGCTCATTTGAAGATCATTTGAGTAGAAATTTGCTAAATGCAAACTACTGTGTTCAAAAGAGTCCAGAAACATTTTCAGAAAATGTTTCCCACTTTAAAAATCTGTTCTGAGCAATCCATAGCTCCAAAAATCATAGGAAAATTTAGGCAAGCTCTCTGGGACATACTTGGAATTGTAGTTCGCTTAGTTGGGCATGAAAATGCACATTACTACAGAATTAATTCTATTGAGTACAAATGCTTAAAGAATTGTTCTGGGAGAACTACCCAAGTAAAATAGCTGAATTTTGGACCAGATGACTCTCATGTGATCAAGAACTCACATGTAAATTATCAGCCCAAGATGAGTCCTGGAACTCCCTGTTCTTATTCTCCATACTTATGTATAAGGGAAAAATACATAAGAGATATTGTGAGAATTATGGAGGATACAATATGACTCCACATTAGCTGCAATTTGGCAAGCTAAATCCTTAGGTAGTATAGAACCTGCTGTAAAAGTTTTGCGGCCATTGGAGTTCTTGTTCTTCAGTTGCACTCAAATCTTTTCAGCTTATCTATTATGTTCATTAGAGAAAAGGGTTAGTGTATAGCTAAGGGCCTTAAGGTCAAATTAGTTTAATTCTGTTCTTTGCACAACAGAGGCAAACCAAGCCATGCTTGGCTTTTCCACACAACCTCTGTCTTAAGAAAGTAATTCTATAACTTCTTTCCATTACATTCTATAAAACATATGCATATGCATTTCAATAGGAACCACAACGAAGGGGACTCAAAGGAGTGATTCATCGAAGTGGATCAAGCTCCGGAGAGTCAAGGGTGGATCTGCAAGGACACTAACTATTATATACGACTACCCTGCAAAACAGGCAAGCTCCGGTTTGCATTTAACAGCTGTTAAGTTTTTATTTTGTATTCACCTTTGGTTAAGATTCGAACTGTGCATTAGGTCTAGTGTTTGAAACTCCTCTTGCATAGCCAAATGACCCATGGAGTATTGGGGAGGTGTCTTTCACCGTGTAGAACTGCCATGCTTAAGTACGGTTCGGTAGAAGTCGAGTGGTGAGATGCTACTCGCAGATTTAGGAACAACAGGGGCATACGGGATTGGTTCGTAATTGAATTAGCAAGTTAAAGTTGAGACCGGAAGGTTGTAGGAGCAGCAGGACATAGGGGCCTGGGTGCTGTAGACCTCTCCGTGTCAGTCAAGGACCGATCCGTATGCGGCCCTGTTGAACAAGTTTGAGTTGTGTACCGGACTCATGCTGGCTATATGGGACCCAGTAAACCGATGTACCTCGGGAAGCTGTCGTTGGGACTTTTCGGGTCGCCTCAGGCGGACGGCCGGTGTGCAGTATGTGGGGAATATTCTCATGACATCTCACGTCGGAAGGTGCACCATGAGAGTAGCTACTGTACGGGGCGACTTGATCGATTCAGCGGGGGTGAAACGGGGGAAAGGCTGCCACGTATGACGTCAGTGATGGTTGTTGTAGGCAACGTCGAGTACGGGCGTACGTGTCGTGTAGTCCGGGTGTTATTGATTCGAATCACCGTCGCTCGCGGAATGGACCGAGCATACTTGTTCTCACAGTCGTGACGTAGTAAGAACTTGCATGAGAAAGGAACTAATCATTTTGATGAGAAGTATTACCCTACCTTTGTATTGGATCTTGATGAATAGGCTAGTGCAAACTCGATTCTTTTATGCCATGAGCAATTTACATCGGGGGAAAGCGTTTCTTGTTTGATTGTGGACTCCCGATGTGGCGTGCCCAGGGTTACTTAAAATGCTGCAATTAATACCTGAAAGTAAGGATTCACTTTTAGGCGAGTTTAATTATGCTTATGCCATCCTATGGTAGGTTCATAACCTCACTTAGAGTTTCATGTTTAGGGTGACGGTTAAGTCTTGCTGAGCGTTATGCTCACGGATGCTATCCGAGTTGTTTTGCAGGTAATTGACTCGATGCTTATGAGAAGGGATGCCGATGAGACTCGGGCACCTCCGAGTGCTTACTAAAAGAGCATCCTCGCCGCTGCAGATTGATCTTCGTGTTGCTAGTAAGAAATGTCCACGGGCTGGACCGTTTCTTTGTTGCTAGTTTAGACATGAGTCGTGAGAGTGATAGTCTTCCGCTGTAGTTTACTCTGATATAACTATTTGTAAAACATTCGTGTACGCTTCCGCAAACTATTTATGTAATACGATGTGTGTTCATCGACCCGTGTGCTGTTGGGTGCCGCATAACACGGCACCACCCAACGAGGTCCCATGGGGCCGTCTCAGCATGGTATCTGAGCTGCCACACGGTTTGCTCGGGGAGCACCAGTGAGTCACGAGGAACCCGACGTGAGCAGCCTCGGAAGCTAAAAATGTCTGCAAACCCACCTCGACGGTGACCCGAGCCGTGTTTGCACCGGCGGCTATGGAAACTGCTATAACTCGGCCATTCATGGACGGTTTTGCTTAGTTCTTCCTCGAGGAGTGGCACTAGGAGGTGTAGGAGCTACTTGCGAGCTAGCTTGATCATTGACTCAGCGTGTACGCCGAATTTTGGGTTTTTGCCGAGCTCGGTCAGTTGCACTAGGGTTCGGGACTTTCTAAAATTCTTGCTGCCCGATGGGTTATTTGCTGAATGGTTCACGGCTACACCATCTAGGGATCCCCACACACCTTTCTTGTGTAGAACGCAGTCGATAAAGATGGCCGGATGGGGCTGTCATCGGTGAGCCGAAGCACGGCTCCGCCGGATCCTCCTGGTTTCTCGATTCAACGGCTTACACCAGTCACAATCGAGTGCAGCCTGCTGGAGCAGCATGGGGAACAGCTAGAGCATGCATTGGCGCTTCTTTTTGCTGCAGGGACCACGGGTGCTGATGATCAGCACGGGTGCACGCCGGGGCTCGGAGGTGCGGACGCTGTGGCAGATTTTTCGCGCGCGCGGACGCTGGGCAGAGAAGCGCAGGCGAGGGAGGCAGCGAACTCGGTTTGTGCTGTGTACGTTGTGATCGGGAGGGGGGCGCAAGTACTTGTTTTTTAGAACTGAAGGGAGTACATATTTGTGATTGTTTAATGCAATCTTCATAACAATAGGGATCTCCCCAGCTGTTTTCCCTTTTAAAAAATACATAATACACTACAGCAATTCGACTCACTTACGATGGCTCAAACCGTCGTAAGGTCTAAACCGCTGTAAATAGCTTAATTTTGACGGTTTAAGCCTAATTACGATGATTTTTAGCCGTCGTCAGTATTTGATCATAAGTTAAATAACTTACGACAGCTACCGTTGTAAGTTAATTAACTTACAACGGCGGCCCATAGCCATCATATGTAAGTGTCTGGGCCACGTAGTGGGCTGGGCCATACCACTTACGACAGCCTGAACCCGGCCGTCGTAAATGGTTACTTACAACGGCTAGGTCCAGGCCGTCATAAGTTATGGTTTTATTTTTTTTAAAAAAAAACTGAAACTAGCTGCCCTGGCACAGTTGCCAGCTGAGACAAATCAAACATGCATTCACAAAGACAAAACAATACAATACAAATTCGACGGTTCATTCATAAAGTCCAAGAAAATCTAAAAACACATAACAGCTACACACTCCGCTCACGACTACCTCCGGAGCCATGAACGTTGTCTTCGCACGTCCCTCCCGGTGCCGGTAGTTGCGGAGATGGAGTCTGCGCCTCCGTCAGTGAACCCTGCAAAGTAAATAAAAGTTAGAAATGCCTAATTCTCTCTCCCTCATTATCTCTCTCTCTTTCACTCTCAGCACTCCTCTTTCACTCTCTCTCTCGCTCTCATTGTCCCTCGCCCCATCCCCCTCTCCCTTCTCTCCCTCTCTCGCTCTCGTTGTCCCTCTCCCTTCTCTCTCTCGTTGTCCCTCTCCCCATCCCCCTCTCCCTTCTCTCTCTCTCTCGCTCTCGTTGTCCCTCTTCCCGTCCCCCTCTCACTTCTCTCTCTCTCGCTCTCGTTGTCCATATACCCATCCCCCTTTCCATTCTCTCTCTCTCTCTCGTTGTCCCTCTCCCCATCCCCCTCTCCCTTCTCTCTCTCTCGCTCTCGTTGTTCCTCTCCCCATCCCCCTCTCACTTCTCTCTCTCTCTTGTTGTCCATCTCCCCATCCCCTCTCCATTCTCTCTCTCTCTCTCGTTGTCCCTCTCCCCATCCCCCTCTCCCTTCTCTCTCCCTCTCTCACTCACGTTGTCCCTCTCCCCATCCCCCTCTCCCTTCTCTCTCTATTTCACTCTCTCCCCATCCCTCTATCTCTTTCAATATATCTCCCCCTCTCTCTCTATCACTTTATCTCCCTCACTATATTTAAAAGTATTAAAGATTTATACAGTGCCATTTGTACCTGTGTTGGGGGCGGCTGTGATGAGGGCGCCTGTGGCAGCTGTGGCCACGAAGGAAACGAGAGCTCCTGGCCACTCTGTCGAGCTAAAGCCTGTCATTGCAAAATATTAGAACACATGTATATTACTGAAATGTTAAAAATTTAAAATACAGTAATTTAAATTACTTACCTTCACCGTTGCCTGCATCTGGGCCATGAGGTTAGCCTGGTACTCCTGGACGCCCTCGTCCTGTCGAGCTCCTCTTGGGTCCGTGCAAGCCTATCCTCCATGGCACAGAACTCCAAGTCCCTCTGCGACAGACGACCACTCAAACGGCCTAACGGATGAAGCCTCCGTCGATGGAGTGCCTCTCGAAGGCCGCGCCACCCTCGACTTGACAACTCCACCAAAAATGACAAACCTACGAAAGATAGAAAAATAATAAGTAGAAGAAGGAAGTTTTTAAATAATGAAACAGTTGACCAACTCACCATCCATGAGCCTTTCCGCCGCCGCTTGCGTACACGGCTCTAGGCTCGATTGACGCATTTTCCCAATGTAGCCTTCGCCGCGTATCTTCTTCACCTTCTGCACGTACTTTTCCTAAAAACGAAGAAATGATACAAGTGTGTCAATACTAGTATTACTTATAATTAAATTGATGAATTTTGAAAACTTACTAGTCGGTCGGCCGTGACCTGACTACACTGCCCATGCAGGGAAGGGTCACTTTCCCTATGATCTCTATTCCAAACCTCGGTCGGTGTCGACTCCTGACCGGTTTCTCGCTCCTGTAGATACGTGTTAGTTGAAGAAATATATTATCAACACATGAACGAACACTAAAATATACTTACCATGCATTTAGCCATACGCACGTAGCCATCACTGTCGTAGTTGTTCTGACCGTCTGTTCCTCTACAGGCTCGAGCCCTCGTGGACTTACTGATGAAGTCCTGGCTAGCCCAGTACCGACAAAGAGCTCGGTACGCATCGGGCTGGCTCTCTAACCAGCTAATACTAACCTGACGAGGTACCTGAGAAGACCAAGTCCTAGGGCTAGGTGAGGAAGCCTCTCACCCTCTTCCTCCCCTTCCCCTTTCCATTTGACGACAACATCCTGATGCAATGAGTAATTGATATATATACTAAGATAATATACAAAATTCATGATAAGTTAGTGAAGAAAACATTACTTCATAAATTTCAAAATTCATCAACTTCACGATCATGTACCCTACTCCGTAAACCATACCATAGATCTTCTTTCCTGAGAGTCTGGACTAGATTTCATTTTCGTTTTCGTTTCCTCATATCATAAGTCTCGACATCTTGAGCGTCTCCAACCAAGTCATCAAGTCCTACACCAGGCTTGATGATGAACGACTCTGGTAACTCTTCTTCTTGGTAAACCTCATCAACTTCATTAGTATCATCAATCTTCTCATATTTCATACCAAGACCCGAAAGCAATTTCTTCGCATGAACATATCTTTAGGCACTTTATGGGACCGTGGAAGGATATCGCTGATCAATTTGATGAGGTTGTTGTAACAGTTATTAGAAAAGAAATACTTAGACTTAATTGCCATAAGTCTAGTCATGAAAGTAAAGAGGTTCACTTCCATGTGTTCATGCAGCAGCTGTTCTGAAGGTTTGAGAAGCTCGAAGAACGCTTCAACCTCCGTTGTAGGTGGATTCTCCGTAAGGTCTGGTTGTATAGATTCTAGCATCTCATCCATCCTATCATCCCCCATAATATAATCAATGTCATCTTCCACTTCTTGTACAACTTTAGAAGCTATCTCGCCATGAAAGGTCCATACCTCATAACATGGCGTGTAACCGTTTCGACACAAATGTATCGAAAGTCCCACTTTGTCCAAAAACTTGGTATTCTGGCATTTCGTACATGGGCACCGCACCTTATCGGTATTTGACAATGAAAATGCTCGATCTAGAAAAGCATCTGTCTTAACGAACCACTCATCTGAGTGACCACCAGATCTGCTCTTTCAACAAGTATACATCCAACTGCGGTTTTCACCCATGTTTTCCTCTGCACTATAAAGCTAGAGAAATTACGTTCACTTTACATCTATTGGAGGGGATAGGTCCTAAACCCACCCTAGAGTGACTGAGAGGAGTGTGCTTATAACTTGATGCGGGGTCTCTAGACGAAATTTCAGCAGCATAGCCCTGTTATTCTCCAACTGCACGCCCGATAATGGTGCAGTGGAGAACATTAGGGTTATGCCGTCGAAATTTCGTCCAAATCCAGACCCCACGTCTCGTCATAAGCATGCCCCCTCGGTCACTCCCAGGCTGTCCAAAAAAAGACAACTCCGAACCTACATGCCTCACATGCGTAACGCATATGAGACGGGCCGGTCCGAAACGAGTGATACATATTGTATAGATTACGTTAATCTTAGTTTTTGGAATGATTTACGAGAGAGAGGTAAGAACGTGAGACAGGAGGAAAGAACGAGGGCGATTAGAGCTAAAAATGGACGGAAAGTACTCGGCGACGGCGGCGGGTGGCGTAACTCCGATGACCTTGTTCTCCGACACAGATGGAAAAAAAATCTTAAGACATGATCGGTTGACTTCATAGAAACCTAAGAAGTGCTAAACTAGGTGTCTACGGCGGCGGCAGCCATGGCCAAGGCACCAACGACGCTTCTTGATCAAAACCACACGGTTCTTAACGGTTGCCTCGGTGGCGGCCATGGCCATGACCATTGACCTTTAAATGGCCCGTGTCAGGCCATATATGGGTTGTTTCGGGCTTAGCCAGCCCAAAGCCCGTTCATTTATATATCAATATTATACACTCAAGCAATCAAATTAAACTAAAATTCCTAACCTAATAATCAACTAACTCAAAATTTTAAAAGATAATTTAAATCATTAACCAAACTAATTACTAAAAAACTAGATTAAGAACTAAACGAATTAATTTAATTACAAAATGAACTAAATGAACTAAATTACTTACTAAATTAACTAAATTAATTACTAAATGAAATAAATGAACTAAATAAACTAAATTAATTACTACATGAACTAAATTAATTACTAAATGAACTAAATAAACTAAATTAATTACTAAACAAACTAAATTAACTAAATTAATTATTAAATAAAACGTACCTCGAAGTGGCGGCGAAGCGGGGCGGGCTTGGGGCCTAGCAGCGGCGGCGGCGGGGAGGCGCAGGGCGGTGGCGCCGGAATGGCACGGGGAGGCGCGTGGCCTGGCGCCTGGGCGGCGGCAAGGCCGGGTGAGCGGGGAGCGGCGGCGCTGGAGTGGCGCAAGCGGCGGGGCGGCGTGGGGAGGCGTGCAGGGTCGGCATGGGGATGTGCGCAGGGGCGGCACGGGGATGCCGGGCGGCCGGGGGAGCTCGGGGCGGCGGCGCTGGGGGCAGCGCGGGGCGGCGGCATGGCATGGGAAGCGTGGGGGAGGCGGGGCGGCGGCAGCAGCGGCGGTTCGGGCTCGGGCTGAATGAGCCCGAGCCCGGTCTGGCGGCGGCGGTTAAAACCCACAACTTATGACGGCCGCTTAACTTACGACGGCTGTAATCTAAGACAGCGTAAGTTGCTCATAGTTTACAACCACGCTTTATCTTACGATGGGCCCGTAACTGACGACGGCCATGGGCCCAAGGCCTTCGTAAGTTAGTTTACTTAGGACGGCCCACAGCGACCGTCGTAAGTTAGATTACTTATGACGGCTAGCTGTCGTAAATAACTTGACCATCGTAATGTGTTAGGTTTCCTGTAGTGATACACCGTCTCATATTTATGATGCGTACACACGATTTGACAAGATTATTAGGGTAGGACGATGCTGATAGGCCTATCAAAGATCTAGCTAATCCGGATGGGACGGGCTTCTTTCTGGTCTTGGCCGCCCTATAGTGTGCCTTCTCCTCCATCCCGTGGATCTTCTACAGAAGTGCCCACAGGTAATCACCCGTGTGCCTTCCCTCTGTGGAGAGGCCTCCAGCGAACTGCTCCACGCCCGTCTTTATCAGGTGCCCCAGGATGCCACGGTAGTCAGAGAGCGTGTATGCTGAATGGGGACGAAACGGGCGTAGAAGTTGTCTTGTCGACCGTGGCTGATGAGCAATGTCGGTATGTCGACGCGGCGATGCATCATGTATGGCATGGCATGCACGGCTGTCAGGATTGCTGTGTTACACGACGATGATGGCAAGAGTGGATGGAATGCACAAGAACGCCAGGGAAGGAACACTCCAGTTTCTGAGGCAACAACTACCTTGTTATTCTCCATTCAGCGATCATATAGCAACTGCACAGATGAAAGTTTAGATCGTGCGCATCCCACACCCGGTGCACCTGGCATGCACTAGCATGCAGCACAATGCACACGTCAATCAGGCCGCACGAGGGGCTCCTGGACAGACCAGCTTACAACCGAGTGCACACACACATTTTTAACGTGTCCATGCACGTTTTACATCTGAAACAAATCATACTCCTAAACATAATTCTCCTAGACTCGCCCTGGACACACACAAGGCTTATTCTCAACAAATCTCCTCCTAAGTCTTGTTGTGTCGAATACCCACATCAACAATTCCGATTCTTGTACGAAGCTCCAGAAATTGTCTTACTGAGTGGTTTTGTTAGGATGTCACTCACTTGATCTTCGCTCCTGATGAACTCCACTTCGATCTTCTTTAGTCCTGCCAGATCCTGTACCAGATGGTACTTAACCTCAATATGCTTGTTATGTCCATACATCACAGGATTTTTTATCAGAGCTATAGCCAACTTGTTATCCAATTTTATCTTTGGTATACTAATCTCTGAACCCTATATTTCTGCCAACACCCAAGCAAGCCATACTCCTTGACATGCTGCATTTGCAGCCACAAAATACTCGGCCTTACAGCTTGATTGTGCAACAACCTTTTGCTTCGTTGATTGCCATGTTATCGGCCTGTAAGCAAAAAAAACACAACTCCAGTAGTGCCCTTTCTTGAAACCCATCAGGTCTATCTTCTCCTCCTTCCGGTACAACAGACCCCAATTCTTTGTTCCTTCGATATACCTCAAGATGTGTTCCACAGCTGCCATATGATCTTGCGTTGGATCTTCAAGAAATCTGCTCACATATCCGACTGAAAAAGCCAAGTCCGGACATGTATTCACTAAATATCTCAAATTCCCTACTATACTTCGATATGAAGTTGCATCAATAGGGGGTTCTTCACTCTCCTTGCTTAGCTTCAGCCGAGATGCCATTGGAACTTGGCATGGGTTACACCCGGCCATTCCACTTCTTTCAAGAATTTTTGCAGCATACATTCCCTGACTCATGGAAATGCCCTCATTGTTTTGTTTTACCTCAATACCCAGGTAATATTGGAGAAGACCCAGATCACTCATCATGAAAACCTTGGCCATCTGCACCTTAAAACGTTTGATATCATCATCGTTCTCCCCGGTAATCACTAAGTCATCAACATAAACCCCCACAACCAACTGATGATCATCTCCACGCCTAGTGTATATATATTGCATGTTCAGATGCACTTTTCTTGAACCCAAATGATAGTACATAAAGTGTCATCCAATTTCTCATTCCATGCACGAGGTGCCTGATGTAGCCCATAGAGTGCCTTTCTCAACTTGAATAATTTGTGCTCATTGCCTGGACACTTGAAGCCTCCCGGCTGTTGCACATACACTTCTTCTTGAAGGTCTCCATTCAAAAAAGCGGATTTTACATCCATATGGTGCAACTCCCAACCCCTGTGTGCAGCAAGCGCAATGAGCATACACAGTATCCAGACGTGCCACTGGCGTGAAAACTTCATCGTAATCAATCCCAGACATTTGAGCATATTCCTTTACAACTAAACGAGCCTTGTGTCTTGCCATTGCTCCATGTTCATCCCTTTCTAGTTTGTAAACCCACTTCAAACCGATTGCGCTTCGTCCCTGAGGTAGATCAACAAGTGACCACATATTTTTTCCTCTATCGAGTCCAGCTCTTCTTTCATAGCTTTTCTCCAGCATGGATGATCAAACGCCTCTGAGAAAGAAGTTGGTTCTTCCGAACTCACCAGGCTTTGCTCCTTTGTCATTAGTGCACGTGGCACACGACCATGTGATGGGGCTGGTCCAATAATATCATCAAGTCTTCTGAACCTCAAGGGGACATCTTTATCATGATCAGCATCCATATGATCGTGTAAATCGCTGGGTGGTGTTACAAACTCAACTTCCTGCTCCAGTTCTCTTGGTTCCTCCATCGGTGGTTCAGTTTGTGGGGTCATAGGTCCATTATCCAGAACATCATCAAGTTCCTGCTGTAATCCTCCTCCTGCAGCCACGGGTGGTGCATGTCCAAGACTATACTCCAACGTAATGATGTCATCACTCAGATCATCCCGGTTTTGCACATGATCATTTTCTCAATCCCACTGAGCTTCCTCATCAAAGATCACATCTCGTGATACACGAACTCATCTCGCAACTGGGTCATAAACTCTGTACGCCTTCGACCCATGCTCATGTCCTATGAATATCATCTTTGGCCCTCGATCTTCTAGCTTCTTGAGATGGGGTGTCGTGTTCTGGACAAAACAATGCATCCTAACACTCTTAGGTGATGAACTGCAGATTTTCTCCCAAACCATGCCTCGAACAGAGTCATGCCAGTTACACTTCTTGTTGAACATCTGTTTAGCACATATACAGCAGTCACCACCGCCTCTCCCCATAGCCATCCCGGCAGATTTTTGGCTTTGAGCATACTCCTAGCTGCAGCAACCACTGCCATTTCGACGCTCTACAACACCGTTTTGTTGCGGACAATAAGGTGCTGAATGCTGACGATGAACTCCCTCTCTGGCGCAATACTCAGCAAACTCATGTGATGTGAATTCCCCTCCGTTATCAGTGCGAAGTGTGCCGAAAGACCTGACTCACCCTCAGCTTGAACTTTGAAGAGTTTTATCGCCTCGGCTGCACAATCTTTAGTGGGCATCGGACTTATCCACATGTATCTACTCCGATCATCTACCAAGAGTAAGAAATACCTGCTTCCACTCGGAGTGGTCGGTGTTATAGGACCACATAAGTCCCCATGCACTAATTCCAGTAGACGTTCCACACGATATTCACTCCGTTCCTGGAACGCGGATCTCCTTTGCTTCCCTGCAAGACAAGGCTCACACAGATGGTCCAGCTTGTCGATCACAGGAAGACCACGAACAGACTCTTCTTTTGCCATTTTCTTCAGTGCTGCCAAATTTACATGCCCAAAATGTGCATGCCATTTCCAGGCCTCCCCCGAGTCTCTCACCGCCAGACAGTTCGCAAGAACCAACGGCAACTTCAGAACAAACAACCGATCATCACCACGATCCACTTTTGCCAGCAGACTGCCTGTTGGCTCATAAATTTTCATCGACTTATTCCTGATCTCAATTGTATATCCCTCTTCCTCCAACTGACCGAGACTAACAATGTTGGTGGTCAGACGAGGGATATAATAAACTCCAGTGAACTCCCCACGTCCTCCATTCTTTCACGTGAACATGATGGTTCCCTTGCCTTCTATCTTGGCCACGGAGTCGTCACCAAAACGAATCGATCTGGCAACATTCCTGTCCAGTCTCATGAACACCTCTCGGCGCCCTGACATGTGGTTCGTTGCACCCGTCACTACAGGAAACTAGTAAATTAACGAGGGGGGAAATTATTTACGAGGGTCAAACATATTGGGCCAAACATATTGGGTTCCTCTTCCTCTCAGCAGGCTGGCTCTTCCAGCCGGTCTAGCTTGCTGGAGCTCCAGAGTGTCCAGGACGAGCTCCGCCGGACACAGGAGGAGCTCCGGAGAGAGAGAGAGAACTCAGGAGGAGCTCCGACTAGAGCGAGAGCGACAGGCCGCAGCCACTAGGGCCAGAGACAGGTATCTCAACTCGTACATGCTACAGTTTCAGGCGGCAATGGTGGTAAGTAATTGTTGTTCAAATATGTATATGTTTCAAAATTATGAATGCAAAAATGTGCTAATAGTCTGTATTCGCAGGCTATGACGGCTGGACAACAGATTTAGCTTCCACGGTGGGAGCCACCACCGGTGATCGAGCCAGAGCAGCCACAGGTGCCAACTACAGGAGCTCAGGTAAAAACGAACCTCTCTTGAGTTTATTTAGACATACTTGGTCAATTATAACTAAACTTACTCAAATATAACTAAACTTAGTTAACATTGCTCTATTATAGACAAACATAGTTGAACTTTATCAAATATAACCAAAACACTTTGAACTTGCTCAAATATAGTCTTATATAGTTAAACTTGCTAAAATGAAGTCAAAACTAGTTCAACTTGCTAAATTCTAATAATATGTGCTAAAACATAACAGGCATCAGGGACGGAGGCTCGCACTCCATCGCCGCACGTGCCAGGAGTGAGTAGACGGCTCAAGGATGATTTTGCGGGCTCCGGAGGTAGCGGCCGTGGTAGTAATGTGTAGCTTCGTTTGTATCGTGTCATGTGATTGCTTGTGATGGTCTTGTGATATACTTTCTATGATTGTGATCGTGTGATATACTTTCTATATGGACTTGTGACTGTCTGTGTTGCTGGCCATCGAGCCAGTGGATTGGCCATAGAGCCAGCGGTCAGCATTTTCTGTTTTAGAAAAAACAAAAAAACTTATTTACGACGGTTTTGTATACAGTACCGTCGTAAATAATGTTTCTGTTATTTACGACGGGGTGGCTGTACCGTCGTAAATAATACCCCTGTTATTTATGACGGGGTGGCTGTACCGTCGTAAATAATGCCTCTGTTATTTATGATGGTACAACCACCCCGTCGTAAATAAGTTTCCCACCGTTCCACGTGGCGCGTGGACTTATTCACGACGGCTAAAATTAGCTGTCGTAAATAAATTTATTTACGTCGGTAACCGTCGTAAATATACTTATTCACGTCGACTTATTTTTGACGGCTAAAAACTCTCATAAATAAGTAAATACCGTCGCAAATAGCTTATTTACGAGGGTAATGTGCTTATTTACGACGGTTTTTCATCCTCGTTAATTGCTATGTTTCCTGTAGTGCGTGTCCATGATTCATGCTTCCTTCCCATGTCTCTCTGCACCTTGGAGATGTGAAAGTGCTCTTTCCTCCGTCGTCTCTGGCCTAACTGCTCTTCTTTTCCAACTGTCACATGTGTCCATGTGTTTTTCTGCAGACACAAATGACAAGGGCTTTACCACAAGAAGCGAGGCCTCCTCCTCCTCATGCACCGCATGTGCCTGTTCTTTCTTCGGCTTCACACGATAATCCCGCGCCCAGTGTCCGAGTTTTTCACACCTTCTGTACTCGTCCCTACTGTGATTGTTGGGTCCACCTGAAGCTCCATGAGAAAATGGTCCACCATCATTTCTGTGACCTCGACCACGACCTCACCTTCCTCCACCACGACGACCCCCGCCGGTGCGACTGCTTTCTCCATAACAATGTACGGTTCACGCTTCCTTTGTCTTTCCAGCCACTATTCTTCTGTGAGATAGAGTTTCCCGTCGTGCTGCATCACCGACGGCAGATCTTCGAAGGCATCGTCGGTAGCTTTGAGTCTCCTGGTCAGATCTGCCACCATGAGCGTTGACACATCGAGTAATGTAGTAATCGCTACTACAACTTGCTGGAAATGCTGAGGGACACTCTGGATCATCTTTTCTACCACTTGAGTCTCTGTAATCTTATCACCAAGAGTTGTGAGGGTTGATGCCATACCACTGAGTCAAAGTGCAAAGTCCTCCACGGACTCCCCCTCCTTGAACGTCGCAGCATCTAACTGTCGACGCAAATTCTGAGCCGATGTCTTCCTGACTCGGTCGTCTCCGATGCACATCGTGGCAATGACATCCCATGCCTTCTTCGCCGTGTCTTTGTCTGTGATCACCGACCATAATTCTGGCAGAACCGTACTGCACAGCGCATCCAATGCCTGCATGTCTTCGTGCTGCTCCACATTCCCGGTCTCGATCGCCTCCCAAAGCATCCTAGCCTTGAGTTTTATCTTCATAAGCAGGGCCCAATCTGAATAATTTGTCTTCGTGAGCATGGGGAAAGGAGTTCCCCCGCTTAGCTCTCGGATCACCTGCTGGACCGAGCTGCTCCCACCTCCAGTGTCATCTCCCTTCGCCGTCGCCTCCTCTTCCTCCAAACTTCCCCATCAGAATTTCTCCTGCTCATGCGGACTCGATGCCAGCAATGACCTCCTCGTCGCGATCACTGCCCAGCCTGTAGCCGGCTCTGATGCCAATTGTCAGGATTTTGCCGTGTTACACGACGATGACGGAAAGAGTGGATGGAACGCACGCGAACGCCGGGGAAGGAACACTCCAGTTTCTGAGGCAACAACTACCTTGTTATCCTCCATTCAGCGATCATATAGGAACTGAACAGCTGAAAGATTGGATCGTGCACACCCACACCCGGTGCACCCGGCATGCACTAGCATGCAGCTGCATGCAGCACCATGCACACGTCGGTCAGGCTGCACGACGCGCTCCTAGACAGACCAGCATCCAACAGAGCACACACACACACTTTTTAATGTGTACATGCACGTTTTACATCTGAAACACACCATATTCCTAAACATAATTCTCCTAGACTCATCCTGGACACACAAGGCTTATTCTCAACAACGGCGGCATCCGGGTCGTCCTCGAAGAGCATCCCCATGATGCGCATGAACGCTGCCTCGTTCTGCTTCTCGTTGGCGGCGACGGTGCTACAGATGCGCGTGAGCGCATCGTCGCCAGCACCGCTCACTCCGACGGGACACACCATGTTGCCGCACTCCGACGAGACGCGCCATGTCGCCGTGCACGACGCGGTGGCGCGCTCCTGAAACACGAGGTAGATGAAGCTGTGGAACAGGCTCGCCGGTGGGTGCATAACATCCATCCCACCGTGGATGAGGCGCTGCGCGGTGCGCTCCACCTCAGCGGACTACCCGCGGATCCACCGTGCCACACTACTACAAAAAGAATTTTCACAGACGTCTCCTATTTCTTGTATAGACGGTTTGTTTAAAAAAATGCCTGCGGTGTCCGAAAAATTGAAAACCATCTGTGATAATTTAATACCACAGGCAGTCGTAAAAAAACGGCCTGTGAAAAGATATAGATTTTCACATACAGTCGTACTTACAAACTGTCTGTGAAAATGGACAATATCTCAGGCAGTATTTCATAAAAGATCAACTGTGAAAATAGACTTGTTTTAACAAGTTGTTGATATAGAAAACCGCATGTGATAATGGAGAATTCTAAGGCTGTTTTTATTAGAATTGTCTGTGAAAATACACTTGTTTTCGCAAGCATTCGGTATTTGGAAATGCCTACGATATTATAGTCATCACATGTGGTTACCTATACCGACCGCCCGTGAAAACAAGTGTATATATAGCCTTCACGGGTTCTGTCCGAGCGTGGTTGAGCTAGCTACAGTCACGACGGACAATATTTTTGCAAAATTTGGAGGGGGGCGGTTTTGTTTCCAAATCTTTTTTAGAGGTATGTCTCCTTATTGTTATTTTATTCTTTTTCTTCATTTTCCCTTCTTTTTGATGTGATTTAGGGCCTCAAATTTTTAATTTCGGTTCTGCACAAAATTTTGAGTATTTTATAGATCTCGACAATGATAAGAGTTAAATTAGTGATTATATCAACGGTTTGTCTCTCCATAAGGTAAGTCTATTATTTTGATTAATTTTTTCTCGTTTGGGTGTGATTTAAGGTCTTAATTTTTAATTTAGATTCTACACGAATTTTAAGAATTTAGAAGATTTGGAAATAGAATTAAGATGAATTCAGATTTTTTGCAAAGATTTCTCTCTCCAAAAGAAATGTCTTGCTACGTTGTATATATTGTACATTTTCGATTTTTTGTTTATGGTTTCTTAACTTTTTCTATTTTTTAGTTTTAGATGTGGAAATGGATGACAATAAAATAATATCTCTTTTATATTTCTACGTACAGTTTGACGTGGAAGATGGACCGAGTGGATGTACAATTTGCCAAGACCTGATCCTACGTACATTCCAAATGTTGCAAGCTTTATTGAAGTGTTCAAGAGACATGCAAAGATCCAATAGATAGATGATATGTCTTTCCTTGTATTGACTGCAAAAACAAGATTGTTTGGACAGATATTATATGTAAAGGTCCCAAAAATTATGAATACAAAGAAACACTTGTTTGCAAAGTTTTGTTTCATATGAGTGAAATTTGGGACTTGTTAAAACTTTTCCACATGTGATGACACACATGAGGGCTTTTCTTCACACAAGTCAAATGTTTATTTGAGAACTTGGGACCCTAGAGGGGTCTAAAACAAAGATGGGAAGTTCCCATATGTGTGAGGAAGCAAAAATCAGATTTAGAACAATTGTTCAAACTCAAAATTCAAATGAGAGCAACACTAGGAATTTCCAAACTGTTGTGCTAAAAATCTCATTTGCAGCAGCCAAAATAAAAATCAGATTTCATATTTGAATTCCTTGAGTCCAAATTAGGGGGTGTACAAAGTTTCATGATTTATGGAAATAGTTTGCAACCCATTTTGCAAAATGGACTTTAAAAGACAAAGAATTCAAATGCATGTTTGAATTTGGATGAAACTTGCCCAATTATCCAAATGCATACCAGATTTGAATTCCCACAATTGAATTCACTCAACAATCAAACTTGGGAGATATTTGGAGAGGGGATAAGGAGGACTGATCAGTGGGTCCCACATGTCATTGGGAGCACTGAAATTGCAAAAGATCTGAAGTCCACAGTCTCTGTTTTGCTTACTTCCCACGTGAAGCAATCGGCAGACCGACAGCGGCGCTCACCGCCTCAGGCGACCGCCTCCCCGCGGGAACCGCCTCACCCAGGGCTTTATTACCCCCTGTCGGGCTCCTTTTCGCTCTCATCACCGAAGCCCCGAAGCCAGGCTGTTCTTCCCTTCCTCGCGCGAGAAATCAACCGAGAACCGCCGCTGAGCTCTCGGTTGATCGACCACCGCCTGGCGCGTGTGCCAGCCGCAGCTGAGCAGCAAAACTGCACCGCAGAACACCCCACAACATCCCCGAGCCATCACCGAGCGGATTCACGCTCTCTACACCGAGAACGGCGAGTGTCCACGGCAGCCGCCATAGAACCGAGAGCAAGTGCTCTCGTGGGCAGCTTCAACCACGGCTTGTCACGACCGAGCTAGGCCATCTCTGGGCGCGCGCAACGTCCAGGCAACTCACCCCCGAAGCTCAGGATCAACCGTGGATCGTCGGCAGGGAATTTCGAGAATTTCTCCCGATCGGTGCAAACCGACCTTCCGGTACGTTTCCGAGAAATTCCCAGTTGATTATGGTCTAGATAGCCCGAAACTTTGCACACGAAGGCTAGACGTAAGGACGCACCAGTTTGCTTTTGAAACCCCGCATGAAACACACTGTGCACGACGTATTTCCAGTCTTTACGACGGCGGCTATGGCGGAAAGGTTCGGGTGCACGGTGAACCCTAATTTAGAACCGTTTCTGAGCCATTGTATCCCCATGTCGATGTTCCTTAGTGTACGCCGGTGCTCTAGAGCTTGGAAACTGAAGCCTAGAAGGCTTAGGGCGTCGGGGCGACGTCACCGGACTTCGGCCGAACCGTTGTGCCATCGCGGGCTAGTTTGCGGGCCCTACCGGCTCGAGCAAACCCCACCAGCGTGTTCCTCACGTTGAATTAGGGGCTGGCGGCGAGTTTCAGCAGTTGAGGTGGCTGGACGACTGATCCCGGAGCTTCTCCGGCGAGCCCGGCGGCGGGATCGCGCGGGAGCGAGAGGTGGAAGACGACCCCCCTGGGCCCGCGTGTCAGCGACTCGGGGAAAACGGGCCGGATACTCTTTGGCGCGGGATCGGCTGTGACAGCGCGGGAAATAATTCTGTAGCCCGTGTGGCACTTCCTCAGCAGCTGACACGTGCCCCATGGCCCACAGTCAGGTTTAAACTTTTCCCCGGATTTATTCAAATCCCAGATTTTCCCAAAACTTTAGAAGAGCATAACTTTTGCTAGGAATCTCCAAATTTAGTGATTCAAATTGGGTTAGATTCAGATTGACAAACTCTATCCAATTATGCAACCCAATTTGTATGAAAGTCTTTATTTAATTCTGGAAAATTCTTTAAATCGTTTCAGCAAAAGAATTTTAGAGGGAGTTTGGTTTTTCCAAAAATCCTCAAATTTTGCCAGAATATTCTCTAGGGTGTTATTAGACTCCTGTAAAAGTTTCAGCTCATTTGGAGTTGAATTGATCAGGGTAATTCAGATTGTAAGTTCCTGTATTCAAATGAATACAGAAACAGTTTCAGAGAATTTCCAAAACTTGTAAATTCAGTTCTGGGAAATTCCTAGCTCCAAAAATCCCAGGAAAATTCATGTAGACTCTATAAACTATAATTGAAATTGTGATTCACTGAGTTTGACATGAACATGGATGTTACCTCAGAATTAATTCATCTTCGACTAAACACTTAGAGAATTATTCTGAATAAACCATTCCATGAAATGTGCTAAATTTTGGTCCAGAGGACTTTCTTGTGACAAGGAACTCACATGAAAATTCTCAGCTCCATTAGAGCTCTGGATCACCACTGTCATGTGTGATCTCTTAAGGTGATCAACACTTAAGTGGGAAGAAGCACTCAACATTTGATCTTAGTGTTTAAGCCCAACCCAAACCACTAGCACCAGTGTCATTTTAAATTCTTAAATGAAGTTCCAGTTTTAAAATTGTCATTATATCTTATGAGCAAAAGCTTTTCAATTAAATACATATGCATGATCATATCGTGTAGCATATACGTGAAGAAGGTGAGAAGGACTTGAAGTGAAGATCAAGGAGGGAGGAGAACAAGTGATCAAGCTCCAAGTGATCATCACTAACTGATTGTAACAGTAGTCACCTGCAAAATAGGCAAGCCCCGGTTTGCATTTGAACCATTTTATAAAGCATTTTCATTTGTAGAAATCATAGCTTTGCATCGTTGCTTGCATTACGTCTAGATGATATTGAAAACCCCACTTGCATGACCAGAAACACCTAAGAGAGAAAGGGTAGAATAGCAACTCCTCGAGGGAATTTGGCTACGCTAATGTTAGTAGGAAAGGTCCCGTAGAAGACGAGTAGTTGGAATCTACTCGCGAGTTTAGGACTGGTGTACTTGGAACGGGTCCAATTTAGAGAAGATGAGGAAAGTTCACACATAAGAAATAGAGACCGGGCAGGCAGGTTTAGATGCAGCAGGTTGCAGGCCGTGCGTCCATAGCCCTGCCTGTGTCGGTTAAGGCCCGTCCGTGCTTGGCCCTGTTGGGCAAGTTTGAGTTGTGTACCGGGCACATACTGGCTATATGGGACCCAGGAAACCGATGTACCTTGGGAGATCCATAGTGGAACTTTTCCAACTGCCTTAGGCTTTCGGCGTCAGGGTAGCAGGAGGTACCTCGCTCAAGAACATACCACTGCGGGTATGTACCTTAAGGGAGCTTGCGTACTCGGGGCAGTTGGACTGCGTCCAATGTGGAAGATCTTGGGAAAGGTGGCCGCGTACAACGTCAGTCAAGGTTGCTGCCGGCAACTCGGAGTACGGGTGTACGTGTCATGTAGTCCGGGCGTGTACTGATTCGAATCACCGCCGCTCGCGGTTATATGAGCATACTTGCCCACTGCGTCTTGACGTAGTAACAACTGGAATTGTTTATCTTTGAACTTGATAAGGCGGTGCTATAACTTGTATTGCAACCATGATTGAATTAGAGATAGGCTCATTAAAGTTTACTTTCACTTTGTTCAAGGAGCAACGCAACAAAGCGTTTCTTGTTTGATTGTGTAGTTGCGATGCTTTTCGGCTCAAGGTCTACAATGAGGCTTAAAATCTGAAAGTTAAGGATCAACTTTAGGCGAGTCCTTTATGCAAATCTAGCCGACCCATTTGAAACCATCGTGCATGTAGAGTTTCTTGTTTAGGAGAGACGGGTCAGACTTGCTGAGCCTATGTGCTCACACTTGCTATATAAGTGGTTTTGCAGGTTAACAACGATGCTGAAAAGAAGGTTATCCGGTGGGACTCAGAGACTTCCGAGTCATTTAACCCAGGGAGAACCCAGCCGCTGCTGTTGTCTTCGTGTTGCTAGCGAGAGGAGTCCGCGGGCTGGACTTCATCTCGAGTGCTTTTAGTTATTCGACGTGAGTTGATATAAACTTCCGCTGTAGTTACTTGATGTAAAGTATTTACAAAGAAAAACTTGTAAGCTTCTGCTATTGTTTTATGTAATACATTGTTCCTCATATGTGTGCTGTTGGGTGCCGCACAACACGGCACCACCCAATGCGATTCCCGGGCGAGTGGCCTGTCTCGGCTGAGCGGGTCGCGTCATTATAGTAATCCAATCACACTTGGTGAAAAGAGGCTTTAAGAAAAACTACACAATATGAACAAAGCATGGTGAGTTAGATACACGTGAAGTGGAAAATGATAACGAGAAATGTGCCAGATATTTGGATGGAGATAATGCTCATGTCAATTATGGTCGTGACAATCATGATGATGAAGACAATGATGAGTTTGATTGCTCGGAGATGTTGCGTCACATAGAATCACATGTGTTGATTTCTATGGGAACAAGTAAAGGTTAAGTAAAATGAAGACATTACGGAGTGCGTCAAAGTAGCTTTTATATGATGAATCAAAGGGTTGTGATAAAGAGGTTACTACATTGCGTGCAGTCTTAGAACTGATAAAGTTGAAGGCCACCCACGGATGGTTTAATTATAGTTTCACTGATCTTTTGAATCTTCTAGCAGAAGTTCTCTCAAATCTCAATAAACTACCCAAAAGCACTTATAAAGCGAAGAAGCTTCTATGTCCGATGTTGCTAGGTGTGATAAAAATACACGCTTGTCATATATCATAAAGAGCGTGAGCTCGCAACGAGGTGCCGGATCTGCGCTGTCAGTAGATACACAAAGGACTACAATCACTAGTATGTTACCAACATGAAAGACCCAGAAAAATAAAAAGAGTTCTATTTTTCCTGAGAGTGATGATGATACTTCTGACGATGCAGATGAGAAGAATAAGAGAAAGATTCTTGCCCTGGTGATGTGGTACCTTCCAGTAATTGACCGATTGAAAAGTTTGTTCTCAAATCCTAGGGAGACCTAACTTATGCGTTGTCATTCTGAGCAGCGCACGAAGAATGACAAATTTGACACCCCGGTGATGCAACATAATGAAAATTTTTTGATATTAAGTATCCAGACTTTGCAAAGGAAATCAGAAATGTAAGGTTTGCTTTGGGTACAGATGGAATAAATCCATTTGGTGAAAAAAGAGCATACATAGCACATGGCTCGTGGTCTTAGCGATGTACAACCTACCGACCTGGTTGCATCACAAGAGGGAGTACATATTTTTATCTATTCTTATCCAAGCCAGTGATAGAGATGGACCAACTTACCGCTGCCCTAGGCAATCCTGAACATAGTGGCCGGGTCCAAGCAATCTCATCTCAAATGTCATGCGTCATATAGAAAACATAATAAATTCAAGAAGACACTTGAAGATACGATTGAAGAAAAGGTCAAGACAACTGTACAACAAATATTGCACGTACTTAGAGAATCAGGGCAATTGCCGTATGAGAATAAATCGTTGGTGCCCATGGCAAATGCAGCTTTGCTATCTCCAACTGCCCTGTATAGTAGCGTAGGATCAGTGCGAACTGCCTTCCCTGTCGATGATATCGTTGAGGACAAATCTTGTCGTCTTCTTGTCCCTATCAGTAGAACAGGGAACACAACAAAACAGGTTGCCACTACTATGGCAAAACCATATCAAGTTTTCAACGATAATCCCCTTCCTATGTACTATGATGTGGTGCAAGTTCTTGAGATCATAGACAATAATTTTGAAGATTATGAAGTAGACCACAACATTCCTGAGGGGATCACGACACTAGGGCAGGCTGTCAACAAGTTAATCCTTTGGCACCAATGCGACATCATGTTGGACGATGAGACGATGTCAAGCCCCGTTGTCGCATCTCGGAACACCTCAACCCCGTCTTCTACATCAAAGGTTCACGAGCATTCACTCCCGCTATCTCCTAACAAGGAAGATAGTAAAGATAAACAAGAGCAACCATTTGAACAACAGGTTGAAGCAGTACAGGAGCGCGCTGAAGAAGTTGAACAATAGGTTGAAGCAGTTTTACAGCATATGCTGAAACCTTCCAACTTCCAACAATTGCTCCCCCCACATTTCATATGCAAGTTTGCTCGTACCAGAATAATGTGACACCCGGTTCCAAAAATACAACCAAGTGAATGCATATGTGTGCCCAGGATGTTCATCACACATACACATATAGTCCACAAACTGAATTCAGAATATAACCACGAATAAATAGTGTTTAAGTACTTTATTACATCGACTCATTGTCACACTCATGAATCTCTAACTTATTCTTGCAGCGGAAGACTCTAACGACAGCGGAAATAACAAAACAACAAGCTCCAATCTTCATCTCCATAGGCATGTTGACGGTAGTCCGCACGCCCAGTACTCCACATGGTCCTCGAAGTACTCATCTCCTGTAGCTGATGTATATGTGGTAATGCAAGGGTGAGTACATGTCGTACTCAGCAAGTGCGAGAAAAGTATGGCATGTAGCTTACAACAAGGTAGGAAATAAAAAGGCTCATTGCAGCAAGCAAATTTTATTTCACAAACATGGTAAAACAGCAACTAAGTCTAGATGAATTAATTCCCAATATAACCAAGTAAATCAGCAACATTCTTTCATCATAAATCACCATTTATCAAGTCTCAACCAGCCAATAATCTTTCTCAAAGTTCATCTCATACTCATGAATATTCATAACCATCTCATATTCATATAACCGAAACCAATTTCATTGTCATGACCCAAAACAGTCCCAAAACCAATCCCAATGACCATACACAAATGTCCATCCCATGTTTTGCCTCTAATCATGGAAGTTGGCCAGGTGCTTGTAACCGGAAGCACGGCTATCATGATAGTTTTACACTCTGCAGAGGTGGCACCACTTTACCCACAAGTTCGTGATTTGGTCACCCATCGGCGACTAGAAAGAACCTCCATTATACCAGTACACAACCGTCGGTGTATGGCCAAGAGATCACAAAATAGCCTTTACAAAGGGGCTAATAGGATGTACGGATCCACTGAGGTTTCACCGGCAGCCTCGAATCTTCATTCTCCAACCCACGGGCCCCCTCTTGTGCCATGCAGTTCCCAGGGCAGTCCTCACTGACTCTCATTACCCGCGCCATCGAACGGTCCATAACAAGCTAGCAACACACATAATTAGTCAGCTAACCCGCACCCATATTTGGCCTGTGGTGGCACTGATTTCCTGGCATGTGCTCGCATGAACCGGTCCTTAGATCTACCACAAGCAAACCACCATATCATTCAGCAACATCCACGAACCAAGCTCGCCTAGATCTCCACGATTCCATACTCATTATCAAGTTCTCATTGTCATTATTCATATTAGTGCAGTAGCTAAACACATTTTAATTCAGCTTCCCGTATCCCATAGATTAAGCGAAGCAAAAAGGAAAAACGATCATACCTGACTCATCAACTTTCCCGGCGACACGGATGGTTAAGAAAACTAGTAAACTCCGATAAAACGGTGTCCCATCAAGTTGACTCAAGCATACGAGTTTTCGCAAGCAAAACAGTTTAAAAACATGGGATCAATATGGTCAAGGGGCACTTGCCTTGCTCCCGTGGCTCTTGTTGCTCAAGCGTCTCGAAGTCTTGGTGCTGTAGTTCCTCGTAGATGGCCTCTTGAGCTTGTCCTCCTACTCACGACCACGCACATAAAAATTCACAGAAATCAATCATCATGCACAAACTTTACTCACGATGCAATGGGGTAGATGAATACAAATCCTATGGTGCTGTTTTATAAAACCAGTTTGTATGTGTTCTTGCATGTTTTAATGGGCTTTCATGGGGTTTTATGATGAACAAGGGTGTAGGGATCAAGTGTGGATGTGGTGATGATCTTGACTCAAGATCTAGATCAATTCCACCGTCAAAAATCGATCAAAACGCGATCTGTCCACACGCAAAAGTTTCTGTTCGAAGGGGCGAAGAAAACGGATGCGTAGAAACAGCGGCGACGTCATAAGATGGGTAATGAAGACCTACCTCACTTCCTCCTTGTGGCAGGGCCTTTCTCCTAGCAATGGCAGCAGCGGGGATTATTTCTATGGAAGATTAGGGTAGGACAGATCGTCGGCTTGTTTTCTGGCGATGGCGAGGCGTGAAGGGGCTCGTTGGCGGGTCTCGACGACGGGGCTCGGCGGCGGGGCTCGACAGTGGGGCTCGACGGCGGGGCTCAACGGCGGGGCTTGACGGCGGGGCTCACCGGCGACCAAACTCTGGCAGGGGGTGGCCAACTCAGCGATGTAGAGGGGGGGCTCCAACTCGGTGACTTGGGAGGGGGGGTGCGGCCAAGGGGGGGCTGGGGGTTGTATTTATAAGGGGGAGAAAAGAGGAGTCCTACTCCAATTGGATCTCAACCAAGAGTCCTAGCCAATTTGGGACTCAACAAACTTTTCCCCCTAGTTGGGTGCGGTAGCCTTGGGGATAAAATTCCCCAAATGTGGGGAAAATTCCCCTTTTGCGGAATTGGGAAATTTGGGCGAAATTTGGGAATGCTCATTTCAGCTATCTTGTTTCCATTTCTCACCATTTCTATGTCCCTTTTTCCATTTCTACATTCCCCTCTCGATTTCTATGTCCCATTCTCCATTTCTATGTCCCATTCTCCATTTCTATATCCCCTTCTCGATTTCTATGGTTCTTCCTCCATTTCTATGATTCTTTTTCCATTTCTATGGTTCATTCTCCATTTCTATAGTTCTTTCTCCATTTCTTGGGTTCTTTCTCCATTTCTACTTCTTTTACAATGCTCTACATGAAAAATGTATGCAATGCATGGAAATGAATTTGAGGGTGTTACAAAGAAACCTTCAGAGTCAGTGTCAAAGTATCTAGAAACAATAAAGAAAATAAATTCAACATCTCATGCTTCATACGTGCCAACAATACAAAATAATGATACATGGGAGGAACACGAGGAAGTTCATACTCGAGAGTCTTTTGTTTAGTTAAAAATGGGATCCCGATATACAAGAAGGAGGATGTCCCTTGTGAATTTGATAATGGGAAGCCGATCTTGACAATGGTACAACTTAGCAAACAATCTTTCCCGGTCAGGAGAATGCACGAGTGGTACATGATGTGCATCACAAAATATAATATTTCAAATGTCACATTTTGTGTGCCGAAGAAGCATTTTGGGGCGGAGGAGGAAACAATAGATGACCAATTTTATTTGAAGATCTGTGGGGCTTGTTCTATCAAGGAATGCTCAAAATCAACTTATTACTCAGCTGGTGCTTGTAAGTGTCTCTAATCTTTCGTACTTTCTTTTCTTACTACAGGCATACATTGTATGAGTTTATAACGATTCTGGACTTATTCCTTAGATGCATGTAACACCCCAAAATCTGTTAAGAGGTGAATTTAAAAATTTTTGGACGTATTGCATGTGGTGCAGAAATTAAAATTCAAATTGGAATTCAAATTCAAATCAAAACAGAAAAGAAAAGGAAAAAGAAAACCCCCCGGCCAGTGGGCCGAAACCCACCAGCCGGCCCACCATTTCCCGCGCCAGCCCACAGCCGCGCGCCCCTCTCTCCCTCTCACTGACACGCGGGGCCCGCCTGTCATCCCTCACCTCTCGCTCGCGCCAACAACCCAGACTTCTCCACGCGTCCGAATCCAAACTACCCCCGGAAACCCGCGTCCTCCAGCCGAATTCTGGTCCCGGGCGACTCCAACACGATCCCAACAGATTGCCACCCTCCCTCGTCTATATAAACGCTGGCATCGCCCTGTTTTTCTTCTCCGATCGGCTGTTTTTCCTCCCGGTGAGAACCAGAGCTTCTCCAGCGGTTTTCTCTCGATCCTTGCTCGGATTTTCTTATCTAACGCGCCGATCATGTTCCGGAACCGCCTCCGGGGAGTCTCGCAGGTGAAGGAAATCCGGTGTTTTGCGCTCTAGAAACAGCTCCGACGAGCACCACTGCGTTTTCACCTCGGACCTCGTCGCCGACCGCCTTCCAGGGCCTCCGAGCTCAAGAAAAACCCCGAGGTGAGATCCCTGACCTCCCCTCTACCGATGTATGCCATGAAATCCCAGTTTTAGGAGGTATAGACGAAGACCCGAAGTTCTCCGGCGAGATCGCCACCTCCCGCCGCCACGCCGCCGGGCAGCGCCGCCCGCGCATGGCCAGGGCGACGTGGCCCCGTGAGGCCCGTCCATTTTAAATCGTGTGGTTCCTATTAGATCTAACCCGTACCGCTTCACGTTATAATCTCAGCCGTCTGTTTTAAATCGGACGGTCCACGTCGGCCCCGCATTATAAAGGCAGGGATTCTTACACGCTACCCCCTGGGGATCTCTGAAAACACGAGCTAGCCCCGGAAACTTCTGATCTAGCCCCTGGAACTTCAGAAATTTGTGTAAATTCATTTAAAATCAGTTTTAGCCCCTGGACTTAATAAAAATTAGGAAAACCCCTCGGTTATGTGTAGCTAGACCCCTGGAAATTTATGAAATAATATAATATACCCTGTAGTGGGGTGAGTTTACCTTTTTAACCCTATATGATATTAAATTTAGAAATTTGAATATGTGATTAGGATTTAAATTTAAAAGGTGAGACAAACACTTTGTAAATTCAAATTTAAACCCTCCTAGCACTTGGAAAACTTTAGAATGAGTTAAAAATAGATTTTTAAGCTGAAATGAATCTGTCTAATTGATTGTTCACATTTATTAGTTATAGGGACACATTTTTAGGTTAGGAAATAATTCTGAAAATTGGTTCATATCAGAGGAGAAGTTCAAAAACATATTATTCAATATTTTAGAACAAAACCTATTCTGTTTAGATGATATGCCCTACTATTTAATATTAAAACTCACTTTTAGGCATAGAAAGTAAATCTGAAAAAATATAGGAAAATGGGTGTGCATAATTAGAAAATGATAGATGAAGTCTCTAACTCCAAAAACTTCATTTTAGGATTTGGTAGAAGATCTGAAAACCTATTTGGAGTAGGAAATTACCTTTCATGCAAACTTGGTAGTTAAGAAGTATATTAATTAAATTAAAGAATTTGTTCAAATTGAAAATTCATATATAATGTGCAAATAGAAATCTGAAATACAAAAGTTAGAAATCATATACATATGTTTAAAAGTGCATGAAGGCTAAAAATCAACACATCTATAGTAACCACAACACTTAGAAATGTGAATGACTATCATATGTATGTATGTGTGGAGTGAAAGTGTGAACTATGTCTTATGTATTGTTGTTTTCTTTTGCTATGTGTGTTGGCATGAGTAGAACCTGCCCCAGAGAAAGTTCTCCCCTTCCAAGACCAAGACTTTCCATTTCCAGAGCAGCAGGAAGAAGGCAAGTGTCCTTGACCACTTTGATCCTATACTAGGATCTGTAGATAGAATTATTTGCATTGTCAATTGAAATATGGAACCCATGCTAGGAAGTTTCCCTAGAATTGCATTACCTTGTTTTCTTGTAGCTTGGGTTGGGATTTATTTTATCATGTCATTCATTCATATTAATTATGCTTAGCCATGCTTAGAATGGGATAAGTGGGATATGAGATCATCAATTTATTTACCTTACTCTTGAATGAGATATTATGAGTTATGTAGAGGTAGGGATCGAGGCAAGTTGGATGATTTGGTTGGTGCTGGGTGCACGAGACTCGGGTTTGTGTTTAGTACTTGCCTGGATCCTAAGGACCGGTTCATGGAGCATGTAACCTGGCTTTACCGTGCCAACCACATGCTGAGATGGGGCAGCTTGGCCAATTAATTAGGTGTATCCCCGGCGTAGTATGGGTGTGTTGGATGGTGCGGGGAGTAGGTGTCAGCTGGACTACCATATGAACCGCAAGGCTCAAGAGGGGGCCACTGCAGCGGGGTTGGAGACTCTTGTATGCTGTTAGGGGTGAAACCTCAGTGGGCCCATACTCATCGGGAATCCCTTTGTAAAGGCTTCGTAGTGATCTCCAGGCTACACACCTGGGAAGTGTGAATGTGGTTCGTGGCCACTGGCAGAATGGAGGTTCTTTTAGTCCACAAGGCAACGGGGGATGAAATCACTACATGTGGGTACAGTGGTGCAAACTCTGCAGAGTCAAAACTGTCATGACAGCCGTGCTCACGGTCAACAGCGGCTTGGACTTATTCATGATTAGAGGATGATGACTTTGGAAGTTGAGGATGTTAAAAGGGGAGCTTAACAATGGAAATGATGTTATGGTTATTTGATTATGATGATGGGTTGCGAGATTGGGATCCATTTCACCTATTTAGTAATGTAGGTGCTTAATAAGCTAAGGTGATAGGTATTAATTGCGTAGTACTTTAACCATGAGTTCAACCTCTCCTTGCTCTAGCCATGCATGACATAACATCCCACACTTGCTGAGTACAAACGGTACTCAACCTTGCATATTTGTTGGTTTAAATTGCTGCTCAGGTCAAGGGGATGATGGGGTGTTCAATGACCAAGACTTCGGACCTGAAGATGGATTCTAGGTTCATGGAGTCCCTGGGCAACGCCTGTGACGGAGCCCACAAGAATAATATTTCCGCTGCTAGTTTTATTTACATGTTATGAACTTATTATGGTCCATCGAGACGTATGCTTTGTAAGACGTATTTATATTCGAGACCTGGCTTGTAATAAATGATGCTTCACTATTTGTCATCACATGTATGAGAAAATGATCCTGGCATACATGTGATATTCACTCGGTTGTTCTTCGGAGAAACCGGGTGTGACAATGCAATACATGGATAACGAAAAAATGAAGGGTAAGACAAGTACACTTGTCGCGACAAGGATCGCCAAGTCGAATTTTGAAATAACTATCAAGAGGGATTCAGCCCAATACCTGCACATGACATAGAAGGAATTTATAAAGACAATCAATGATATGATAAAGAAGAGAAAGATGGAAGTGGCAACCTACATAGGACGAGCCATACATAACTTTGTCAAAGATTGTGAGGACTTGATAAAGGCTCCGTACCACTTTGAGTAAGTTCAATACATGACTTTGAAATAGCAATTGTTGTTAATCGTTAACTTAACACGTGTGCTCGTATGTGTGTTGTAATCGCTACATTTATATCCTCATCAAGCCAAAGCATGGTTCAGCGTCAGTCATGGATTCGGCCAATTTCATCCCAAGAGGATACAAAGATTTTATTACCATTTAAAACGGTACGGCTATTCTGTACTTTTATATACACACGCATATAGGTTGGCAATTCTTATATGACATTCCTTATATGACAGCGCTTGGGTGTTCTACTCGAGACACCTGGCGGTGAGCGACCTGCAGATAGGACCGTATTGCACGTGTCGACAAGTTTTCCTTGTGCCAAGCAACATCCTGGTAGTATTCTCTGTGGATATTATCCTTACTATCGATATTGTATTTTTCTTACTTTTGAGTTGTGTCGGTACCCAGCAGACCGGGTACCCCCGCATGGAGGGTTGAAGACAGCCTAGGCCCCGCCTCCCTGCTGAGGCGGGCGCTAGCGTGGCCATGTGTCCTTGGTCCCAGGGTTGACCCCAGAGCTGTCACGTGCTCCTAGGATATGGAGCCAACACATGCCTTTGGCCCCGGACTGGGCCTCTCCGCTGAGGTGAGGTCCGGAGCTGCCACAGGTATCTGAGCTCTGAACCTCCTCCCTGCTGAGGAGGGCTCCGGAGCCGACACGTTCCCTTGGTCCCTGACCAAGCCTCCCCACTGAGGTGAGGTCTGGAGCTGCCACGTGTACATGGGCTCTGAGCCTTCTCCCTTCTGAGGAGGGCTCCGGAGCCAACACGTGCCCTTGGCCCCGGACCAAGCCTCCTTGCTGAGGTGAGGTCCAGAGCTGCCATGTGTACCCAGGCTCTGAGCCTACTCCCCGCTGAGGAGGGCTCCGGAGCTGCCACGTGTCCCACAATCCGTCGTGAGCCGTGGGTCGGCGGAGTCAAGAAGAAAGTGCGCTGTCAGATCATGCATTCAAGGCTCACGCCTTCCCCAGAAGCATCGCGCACGACGCACACCTCTGTCCTCTGCTCGTTCACCATTACGGTGATAAGATAGAGCGGCGAGGTGTGACAGTGGCAAAGTGCCGCCCGACGGCACAGTGACGCCCTTAAGAGCGAGAAGACATGGCGACAAGACGACGTCTTCATCATCACCTGCAGTGTGGTCAGAGGCGCTCAGCACGCGAAGTGGCGGGTCTTAACTCCCCCGCTAGCCACTCTACCCAGGGATGTAAAACCCTAGATCTTGTATAGGGTTCGGGCAGCTTCAGGGCCACCTGTCAGGCCCCGGGCCTTATTGTAGCCACCCCGGCTTTGAACTATAAAAGGACCGTGGTGTCCACCCGACAAAGGGTTTCGATCCATTCGCAAACCTGCCAACTCACACACTCATACGTGCAAGAAATACAACAATCACCAACGTGGACGTATGGTATTACGCTCCAGCGGCCCGAACCACATAAATCTCAGTGTTCACCCGCTCGCTCGAGTTGGATCGCACTAGAGTCGTCAAGCCCCTCCAATCAAAGAACCTCCACGGGCTGCTTCCATAGGAGATTGGGGGAAGTGTCGTAGCTGCACTTTGACATTTGGCACGCCAGGTAGGGGGGCATTCGCGCTCTCTAGGTGACAATGGTGAACATCACCTCTCTTGGCGAGACTTCTCGCCCCACTCGCCGACGCCTCCAGCCGGTAGACGACGAGGCCGCCCCCCGCTCCAGGGCGGACGGGTCTGCCGGGGCCGGCGAACAGACAGCCAACATGCTCTATGTGATGTATGGGGGATCTTCCGACGTCTCGTCCCGACGAACCATCAAGACCCTGCACTGAGCAGTGGCAGCAGCTGCTCCAACCAACGGACCGACGCGACACTGCAAGTGGATGGAGACGCCGATCAGCTTCGATGCCTCTGACTGCCCCCACAAACATGGCAGGCGCCGGGCAGCTGCCACTTCTCGTCGCCCCGAACATCTCCAATGTGAAGCTCTACCACGTTCTAATCGATGGTGGGGCGTCCCCTAGCGTCATCAGCCTTACGGCTTTCAAGAAGCTGCAAATTCCAATGTCCCAGCTTACCCCCTCGAGACCATTCTCGGGGGTAGGCTGGGATCCTATCTTCCCATGCGGTAGCATCTCCCTCCCAGTGACATTTGGGACGCCTGAGAATTACTGCACGGAGAGTATCGTCTTCGATGTTGCAGAGGTCAGCCTCCTCTTCAATGCCATAATCGGCAGGCCTGCCCTGTACCGGCTTATGGCAGTAGCCCACTATGGTTACCTGATCCTGAAGATGCCAACCCTGGAGATGTCCTCAAGATCCGTGGAGACCGCACTGCAGCTGTCTCGGTGCTGGAGAGGCTCCAGGCATTGACAGCTGTGCAGGAGGTTTCTCCCGGTCACGCAGAAGCTAGTCGGCTGCCACCAAGCAAGCGTTAGCGAGGGATGACATCTGCACCCTGTGTGCAGCCTTCATACGGCGAGGACGTTCCCTTCAAGGTTATCCAAGTCGGCTCCAATGCCTCCCAGACCACCCGAATCACCGGGAGCCTGGGTGACAAATAGGAAGACGCGCTCGTCACCTTCCTCTGGGCTAATATCGACGTGTTTGCATGGCAACTGTCAGAAATGCCCGGGATCCGCAGGGAGGTTATTGAGCATCAACTGAAAATTTACCTCGACGCTAGGCCAGTTCAACAGAAGCCATGGAAGCAATCCATCGAGTGGCAAGACTTCATCCGTGAAGAAATCAAGAAGCTTCATCCGAGAGGTCCACCATCCTCGATGGTTGGCCAACCCTGTTGTCATCCCCAAGGCTGGCAGGAAGCATCGGATGTGCATCGACTACACCACACTCAATAAGGCATGTCCAAAGGATCCGTTTCTTCTCCCCCGTATAGACCAAATAGTGGATTCTACATCCGACTGTGATCTATTGTGTTTCCTAGACGCATATTCATGTTTCCACCAAATACCTATGTCTAGGGAAGATGAAGAGCATACTGCCTTCATCACAGCAGATGGTCTATACTGTTATGTGCCGGGGACCCGCCGCCGAGCGACGCCCCTTTAGGACTTCGTCGGGTGGTGCCGTGATATGCGGCACCCAACAGCACACGGGTGGAAGAAACACATCACATTACATAAATTATTTGCGGAAGCGTACAAGATTGTTTTACAAATACTCATATCAAAATAAGCTACAGCGGAAGACTATAACTCTCACGACTCATTTCTAAACTAGCAACAAAGAAACAGCCCAGCCCGCGGACGTTTCTTACTAGCAACATGAAGACAAACCGTAGCGGCGAGGATGCTCTTGAGTAACCACTCGGAGGTTCCCAAGTCTCATCGGCATCCCTTCATAAGCATGAAGTCAATACATGAAAAACCACTCGGATAGCATCCGTGAGCATAACGCTCAGCAAGACTTGACCGTCACCCTAGGCATGAAACTCTATATGAGGTTATGAATTTAAGGTAGGATAGCATAATGCATAATTAAACTCGCCTACAAGTCAATCCTTACTTTCAGGCATTATTTGCAGCAATTTAAGTAATCTTGGGCACGCCACATCGGGAGTCCACAATCAAACAAGAAACGCTTTCCCCCGATGTAATTTGTTCACGGCATAAAAGAATCGAGTTTGCACTAGCCTATTCCTCAAGATCCAATACAAAGCTAGTATGAAACTTCAAACCAATGTGATTAGTTCCTTTCTCATGCAAGTTCTTACTACGTCACGACTGTGAGAACAAGTATGCTCGGTCCATTCCGCGAGCAACGGTGATTCGAATCAATAACACCTGGAATACACGACAGGTACGTCTGTACCCGATGTTGCCTACAGCAACCATCACTGACGTCGTACGTGGCAGCCTTTCTCCCGTTTCACCCCGTTGAATCGATCAAGTCGCCCCGTACAGTAGCCACTTTCATGGTGCACCTACCGACATGAGATGTCATGAGAATGTTACTGTCACACCCGGTTTTTCCGAAGAACAACCAAGTGAATATCACATGTATGCCAGGATCATTTTCTCATACATGTGATGACAAATAGTTAAGCATCATTTATTACAAGCCAGGTGTCGAATATAAATAAGTCTTACATAGCAAATGTCTCGATGGACAATAATAAGTTCATCACAAGTAAATAAACTAGCAACGGAATATTATTCTTGAGGGCTCCGTCACAGGCGTTGCCCGGGGGTCTCCATGAACCTAGAAACCTTCTTCGGGTCCAAAGTCTTGGTCATTATACACCACCTCATTATCTTGACCTGAGCAGCAATATAAACCAACAAAATATGCAAGGTTGAGTACCGATGGTACTCAGCAAGTGTGGGAAAGTTATGTCATGCATGGCTAGAACAAGGGGAGGTTGAACTCATGGTTAAAGCACTACGCAATTAATACCTACCACCTTAGCTTATTAAGCACCTACATTACTACACAGGTGAAATGGTCCCAATCTCCCATCCCATCATCATAATCCAATAACCATAACATCATCTCCAATGTTAAGCTCCCCGCTTAACAACCACAACTTCCAAAACCATCAATCTTCTAATCATGAATAAGTCCAAGCCGCTCTTGACCGTGAGCACGGCTGTCATGACAGTTTTGACTCTGCAGAGTTTGTACCACTGTACCCACATGTAGTGATTTCATCCCCCGTTGCTGGGTGGACTAAAAGAACCTCCATTATGCCAGTGGCTATGAACCACATTCACACTTCCTAGGTGTGTAGCCAGGAGATCACTACGAAGCCTTTACAAAGGGATTCCCGATGAGCGTGGGCCCACTGAGGTTTCACCCCTAACAGCATACAAGAGGCTCCAACCCCGCTGCAGTGGCCCCCTCTTGAGCCTTGCGGTTCATATGGTAGTCCAGCTGACACCTATTCCCCGCACCATCCAACACACCCATACTACGCCGGGGATACACCTAATTAATTGGCCAAGCTGCCCCATCTCAGCATGTGGTTGGCACGATAAAGCCAGGTTACATGCTCCATGAACCGGTCCTTAGGATCCAGGCAAGTACTAAACACAAACCCGAGTCTCATGCACCTAGCACACAACCAAAACATCCAACTTGCCTTGATCCCTACCTCTACATAACTCACAATATCACATTCAAGAGTATGGTAAAATAAACTGATGATCTCATATCCCAAATATCCCATTCTAAGCATGGCTAAGCATATGCATAATAAAAAAAATGACATGATAAAATAAATCCCTACCCAAGCTACAAGGAAACAAGGTAATGCAATTCTATGGAAACTTCCTAGCATGGGTTTCATATTTCAATTGACAATGCAAATAATTCTAGCTACACATCCTAGCATAGGATCAAAGTGGTCAAGGACACTTGCCTCCTTCCTGCTGCTCTTGAAATGGGTAGTCCTGATCTTGGAAAGGAATAACTTGCTCTTGAGCAGGTTCTACATCATACCATCACACATAGCAAAGGAAAAACAACAATCCATAAGACATAGTTCACACTTCCACTTCATACAAACCACACATTCACATGTAACAAAGCCATTCACAACTTCTATGTGTTGTGTTTACTCTATGTGTGTTGAACTTTGGCTTACATGCACTTTTAGTCATGTGTATATGATTCCTACTTTTGTATTCACATTTATGCTTGCATACTTTATATATGAGTTTCCAATTTAAATAAATTCCTTATATTTAATTACTACACTTTTAGCTACCAAGTATGCATGAAAGGTATTTTCCTACCCCATATGTGTCGTCAGAATTTCTACCAACGCTAAACTGAATTCTTTGGATTTTAGAAACTTCATTTATCATTTACTAGTTGCTATATTTTCAGATTTATTTCCTATGCCTAAATGTGAACTTTATTATGAAAATAACAAGACACATCATCTAAACAGAATAGGTTCTGATCTAAAATATTTACTAATATATTTTTGACCTTTTCCTCTGATGTAAACTATTTTACATTTATTTTCCCTATTTTCAGAACTATTCTTTACTTAAAAATGTGTCCCTATAACTAATAACTGTGAATAATAAACTAAACAGATTCATTTCAGCCCAAAATCTATTTTTATCTCACTCCAAAGTTTTCTAAGTACTGAGAAAGTTTTTAATTTAATTTTGACAATATGTTTGTCCCACTTTTAAATTTTAAATACTAGCCACATATTCAATTTCCTAAATTAAATATCAAACAGGGTTAAAAAGGTAAACTCACCCCACTACAGGGTCTATAATACAATTTTCAGGGGTCTAGCTACTCATAACAGAGGAGTTTTTCCTAATTTTTATTAAGTCCAGGGGCTAAAACTGATTTTTAAATGAATTTACATGATTTTCTGAAGTTCCAGGGGCTAGATCAGAAGTTTCCGGGGCTAGCTCTTATTTTCTGAGAACCCCAGGGGGTAGCGCGTAAGAATTCCAGTCTTTATAACGAGGGGCTGACGTGGACCGTCCGATTTAAAACAGACGGCTGAGATTATAACGTCGAACCGGTACGCGGGGATTTAAACTCTACCGTGTGATTTAAAATAAACGGTGCACAAGCGGCCACATCGCTCTGATCGAGCGCGGGCGGCGCTGCCGGCGGTGATCTCGCCGAAGAGTTTCGGATCTTCGCGAATTCTTCCTAGAACTGTGATTTTATGGCATAGATCGGTGGAGGGAAGGTCGGGGATCTCACCTCGGGGGTTTTCTTGAGCTCGGAGGTCCTGGAAAGCGATCGGCGACGAGGTCCGAGGAGAATTCACGACGAGGCAAGTCGGCGCTGTGTTTGAGCCGCAAACCACCGAGTTTTCTGCACCTGCGAGGTTCCCCGGAGGCGGTGGATCAAGACCAGCGAGTTAGATCGGAATTCCCGAGCGTAGATCGGGCAGAATTCGCCAGAGGTGCTCGGGTTCTCACCGGAGCAAAATCGACGGATCGCGTGGGAAAAACGGGACAAGGCCAGGGTTTTTATAGACGGGGGAGGGCGGCGGGTTGGTTTAGATCGAGCTGGAGTCTTCGGGGTCCGGAAATCGGCTGGGATACACGAGAATTCCCGATCGGTTTTGATTCGGGTGAGAGAGTCCCGGCCGATCGCGGTGCGGGCGCGAGGAAGAAGAAAAGCTGGCGGGCCCCACCTATCAGTGGGAGAAAGGGGGCGCGCGCGGCTGCGGGCTGGCGCGGAGCAGGGTGGGCCGACTGGTGGGTTTCAGCCCACTGGCCGGTTTTTTCTGTTTTCCTTTTTCTTTTTTTTTTCTATTTCTTTTCTGTTTTGAGTTTAATTTGAATTCCAGTTTGAATTTGAATTTTTGCAACACATGCAACACGTCCAAAAATTTTTAAACTCCCCTCTGAACAGGATTTTGGGGTGTTACAGCTCTACCCTCCTTAAAAGAAATCTCGTCCTCGAGACTGGTGGTACTAAGAAAACAATTCCGGAAACTGTGCCTTAAGCTCGTCTTCTCGCTCCCAGGTGGCTTCCTCTTCTGAGTGATGCTTCCACTGCACCTTGCACATCCGGATTCTTTTATTTCTGGTGAGGCGTTCCATTGTCTCCAAAATCTTGTATGGTTGCTCGGCATAAGACAAATCCTCAGCTACGTCCACTTCATTCATGGATAACACCTCTTCAGGCGTTCTCAGGCATTTCTTGAGTTGTGACACATGGAATACATCGTGCACATCCGATAAGCGAGCCGGTAATTCTAGTTGATACGCCACTTCGCCTTTCCTCTCTAGAACTTGAAAGGGTCCGATGTATCGAGGTGACAACTTCCCTTTCACCTTGAACCGACGAAGTCCTCGAATAGGGGACACCTTGAGATAGACATAGTCTCCCCACGTTGAAAACGAGCTCTCTTCTTCGTACATCGGCATAGCTCTTTTAGCGTGTCTGTGCTATCCTCAAGTTGTTGCGAATTTCCCTCACTTTCGCCTCGGCTTCTTGTAGTACTTCGGGTCCAAACACTTTACTTTCCCCTGTTTGGTTCCAAAATAGGGGAGTTCTGCACTTCCTCCCATACAAAGCTTCAAACGGTGACATCTTCATACTAGCTTGATAGCTGTTGTTATAGGAAAATTCCGCATACGGTAAGTTCTTGTCCCAACACCGATTGTTTTTGAGTGCACATGCCCTCAGCATATCTTCAAGGATCTGATTGGTTCTTTCCGTCTGCCCGTCAGTTTGGGGATGATAGGCAGAGCTGAAATTCAGATGGGTTCCCATGGTTTCATGCAATTTTTGCCAGAACCTTGAGGTGAACTGCGTCCCTCGATCCGACACAATCTTCTTTGGCACTCCATGGTAACACACGATCCTTGACATGTACAACTCTGCCAATTTGGATCCGCTGTAGCTTTCTTTCACGAGGATGAAATGAGCTACCTTGGTTAGCCTGTCAATGATGACCCATATCGAATCATATCCTGATTGGGTCCTAGGCAATCCCACGATGAAATCCATGCCGATTTCTTCCCATTTCCATTCAGGCACTTTGAGTGGTTGCAATAATCCCACGGGTCGTTGATGTTCTGCTTTCACCAACTGACATGTGTCACATAGGGCAACATGTTCCGCGACATCTCGCTTCATGCCATACCACCAATACCTGCTCTTGAGGTCCTGGTACATCTTCATACTCCCAGGATGAATGGAATAGTCAGAATCGTGAGCCTCCTTCAAAATTAATTCACAGATCTCCTTTACTTCAGGCACATAGATCCTTTTCCCGTGCCACACCGTACCTTGTTCATCCTCTCTGAAACCAGGAGCTTTATTTTCCTTGATGAGTTGCCAGATTTCTTGTATCTTCTCGTCGTTCTTTTGACCATCGCGTATGTCTTGCTCTAGTGTGGAGTCCACTTCCATGGCGATGGCTTCACCACTATTCACAAGGCATAGATTGAGCCTTATAACCTCGTCCTTCAATTCTGCAGGCATGTCCCTTAAGCTCAACTTATTGACTTGCACTTTCCGACTTAAAGCATTGGCCACGACGTTTGCTTTCCCAGGGTGATAGTTGATGCCCACATCAAAGTCATTGATTAGCTCTAACCATCTCCTTTGTCTGAGGTTGAGATCTGGCTGTGTGAAAATGTACTTCGGACTCTTATGATCCGTATATATCTCTGTCCTCTTCCCCATCAAATAGTGTCGCCAAATTTTCAACGCGTGTACCACTGCGACTAGTTCTAGGTCATGTGTAGGATAGATTTTCTCGTGCTTCCAGAGTTGTCGGGATGCATAAGACACGACATACCCTTCTCGCATGAGAACACATCCCAACCCGTTTCCAGAGGCATCGCAGTACACCGTGAAATTCTTCTGCATATCTGGCATAACCAACACTGGGGCTGTTGTCAATCTTTTCTTTAGCTCCTGAAAACTCGTCTCGCACTGTGGCGTCCATGTGAATGTGATTCCCTTCTCCAACAGTTTGGTGAGGGGTCTCGAGATCTTAGAGAATCCCTCAATAAACCGTCGATAGTATCGAGCCAATCCCAAAAAGCTTCAAACTTCCCCGACATTTTCAGGGGTTTTCCACTTCTGTATATCCTCGATTTTGGCAGGATCCACGGAGATTCCTCCCTCCGAGGTTATAGGTCCTAAGAAGGGAACTCTCTACAGCCAAAACTCACACTTGCTCAACTTGGCATATAGTTGGTGTTCTCTCAGCCTTTGCAACACCAACCTTAGATGTTTCTCATGTTCTTCTTCATCTTTGGAGAAGACGAGAATGTCATCTATGAAAACCACCACAAATTTGTCCAGATATTCTATGAATACCTTGTTCATGAGATACATGAAGTACGCCAGGGCATTAGTTAGCCCGAAAGGCATGACAGTGTATTCATACAATCCGTACCGAGATACGAAAGCTGTCTTGGGAATATCAGATTGCCTTATCTTGAGTTGGTGGTATCCCGACCTGAGATCAATTTTCGAGAACACACAAGCTCCCCTCAACTGATCAAAAAAGTCTTCAATGCGGGGTAATGGGTACTTGTTCTTGATGGTTACCTCATTGAAGGCACGGTAATCCACGCATAACCTTTGGGTTCCGTCCTTTTTGGGCACAAATATGACTGGAGCTCCCCAAGGTGAGGAACTAGGACGAATATACCCCTTCTCCGTCAATTCTCTCAAATGATCCTTGAGTTCTCCCAGCTGCTTGGAGTCCATCCGATAAGGTCTCTTGTATATCGGGGCTGTTCCAAGCACTAGCTCAATTGCGAATTCCACTCCACGATCGGGAGGCATACCTGGCAACTCCTCCGGAAAAACATCTGGATATTCCCTGATGGTCCTGATCTCCTCCACTTTCACCTCAACTTGATTTAATTTAATGTCCCTCCTAGGCTCGTGTATTGTTATGAACTTTACTCTTGTGCCACTAGGGTGAGTTAGTTCCACCGTTTTAGTCGAACAATGGATGATTCCTTTATGTTTGATCAACCAATCCATACCCAAAATAATATCTATCCCTTGTGAATCTATCACTATGAGGTTAGCAGTAAATACCACCCCATTAATGTCTAGGTTCACTTTGGGACACACTTGTCTTGTCCTTATTTCTCCACCTGGAGAGTTTACGGCTAGCATATGGTTCATTTGTGTGGTTGTTAGGTCATGCTTCTTAACAAACCCTTGAGCAATGAACGAGTGGGTAGCACCAGAATCAAACAGCAGGATTGCAATGTGTAAATTGGCAGGAAACTTACCAACTACCACGTCGGGTGCCTCTTGTGCTTCCTCCATAGTGACGTGGTTCACCCGTCCTCTCATTACATTCTGCTGTTGTTGCTGCGTGGGCTTCTTCTTTGGACACTTATGGGCGTAGTGCCCCACTTCACCACAGCTAAAACATTGCACCCCATCCTTAGGTGCCTGGCCTTTGTTGTCTTGGGGTTGGTTTGGAGGTCCTTGCACTGCTGGTCGAGGTGGATATGTGGGGCGAGGCTGCTGTACAAACTGACGTTGTGGCTGTGCTGGTGCTGCCGGAGGCCTGTATTTCGGGTTGTACCCTCTTGGTGCTGAGTAGGGTACCGCAGCACGGTTCGTCTGCCCTGCAGGTTGCTGCATCAGACGTGGGCGGGTGTTGCTCCCTGAGGCTTGATGTGGCCACCCGGCCTTCCTCTTATTCTCATTTTCCAAGGCCTTCAGCTTCCTTTCTACCACAAACGCTCTGTCCACCATCTTTTGGAAGCTTTCATACTCATTTGAGGACATTGCACACTGCATTTCTGCGGTAAGTCCTTCCACGAAACAATCTTGTTTCTGCTCATCAGTCTCTATGTCTCGTGGGGCATAATGAGATAGTTGAGTAAATTTAGTGAGGTATTCCCTCACCGTCATGTTTCCCTGCTGCAGTCCCAAGAACTCCTTCCTCTTGTTTTTGAGTTCACCTCTTTGGATGTAATGGTTGCGGAAGCTACGCTTGAACTCTTCCCAAGTGATGTTCTCAGGGTCATGATGGGCGGTCACGTAGGCGGTCCACCAATCAGCAGCAGGTCCATGCAATTGATGAGAGGCAAACTGCACCCTCTCATACCCTTGGCACTGTATGATCCTCATCTTGCTCTCAATGGTCTTTAGTCAATCATCTGCCTCCAGAGGTTAAGCAGCACTTGCAAACTTTGGAGGTTGAGTTCCTAGAAACTCACTCAACCTTGGTTGGCGTGGTGCAGCTTGTGGAGGTGGAACTTGATGCAAGTTGGCCACCACTTGAGTCAAGTTCTGGATGAGCTGATTTTGATTCTCCAGCATTTGGTGGAGAGGATCAACTCCTTCACGGCGACCACCCCTGTCCTGGCCTCCAGAAAGATGAGGGTTGGAGGCCTCATCGTTGTTGGCGGGGTTGGCAGCACGTCCTTTTCCTCTTCCGGCCATCTGGCATGATCAACCAATGTTAATTTAAAGCATTATGTATCATCTTACTACTTTCACTTGTTTGTACTTTGAAGTGTTGAGGCTTTGTTATACTTTTCTGAGGGTTCATATCTCACACAAAATAAATGCAATATTATTTCATGTGGGTTCACACCCCAAAGCAAGACAATCTGAAGACGAGGCTGTGGACAATTGCTCATGGCTTCCACAACTCACGTCACGCACCAAGCATTAACACACCATTAACTAACGTAACGACTCGACTACTCGACATCCTTCTACTTTAAGGGAAAGGCTCTACGCTACTCGTTTTCTTGAGCTGGCTCCTCGGGATCTTCCTCATCATTTTGACTGCCTTCTGACTCTGCTTTGGGTGGGGAGGCTGCTGGTGGAGAAGTGCGACGACGCCTGATCGCTCGGCGATCTGGGGAGTCAGGAGTCCATGTATCGTTCACGGTGACACACAGTTCATTCCCATCTCCTCTTTCTCTCGCCCTCAAGCAGGCTCGAAGCAACGCCTCGGTTTCCTACAGGGTGTCCCGAACATCCTGAAGCTCCTGCTGACACTCCTGCAGTCGAGTGCTGAGCATAGCAGCATCCTCCAAGCACAAGTCCATGTGCTCATGGGAAGTCCCTTGCTGCACTAGCGGGTACTTATACTCCGTTGTACCACTCTCACACTGGAGAAAATACATGTACTCAGTCCTGTCTAGGTGGCGACGATAGATTTGACTCTAGCAGGTGATGGCCTCCCAGGTGACATCCTTCTCCGCATCGACCTGTGTTGCTCGACAAGCTGGAGAGCGGTGAATCTTGAGCAGCTGATTTTCGTGGATAATCCTCATTTCTGAACTCCATTCTTCCCGCTTCTCCCGGATGGTCCTGGTAGAGATATAGTGTATGATTAGCTTGCCCGTATTGCCGGCGGCTTGGAGCATACGTCGATGACGGCGTAACAAGCCTCCTACTGCCAATCCGTAGGAAAGGTACGTCACCGGACGACTCTCCTCTCTTTGGGCAAGGGCAACTTCGGGAACTTTCCCTCCTGTGGACTTGCGAGCGGTGCGAATCATGCGAACCATCTAAAACAGAAAGCATTTAAACTTAGGTTAGATAAACTTTTAAACAAAAATCCTATTTTGAATGAAAGTTGGGATAAGATGAAGAAAGTGACTCCATTAAATAACACTTTTCAACACACACCTTGTAAAATAGTTTTTAAGAAAATAGGGCCCTTAAATACGTCCATTTCTACCTAGGTCCATGTTCCTACGAGCAACCTTGGCTCTGATACCACTTCTGTCACACCCGTTTTTTCCGAAGAACAACCAAGTGAATATCACATGTATGCCAGGATCATTTTCTCATACATGTGATGACAAATAGTGAAGCATCATTTATTACAAGCCAGGTGTCGAATATAAATAAGTCTTACATAGCAAATGTCTAGATGGACAATAATAAGTTCATCACAAGTAAATAAACTAGTAACGGAATATTATTCTTGAGGGCTCCATCACAGGCGTTGCCCGGGGGTCTCCATGAACCTAGAAACCTTCTTCGGGTCCAAAGTCTTGGTCATTATACACCACCTCATTATCTTGACCTGAGCAGCAATATAAACCAACAAAATATGCAAGGTTGAGTACCGATGGTACTCAGCAAGTGTGGGAAAGTTATGTCATGCATGGCTAGAACAAGGGGAGGTTGAACTCATGGTTAAAGCACTAAGCAATTAATACCTACCACCTTAGCTTATTAAGCACCTACATTACTACACAGGTGAAATGGTCCCAATCTCCCATCCCATCATTATAATCCAATAACCATAACATCATCTCCAATGTTAAGCTCCCCGCTTAACAACCACAACTTCCGAAACCATCAATCCTCTAATCATGAATAAGTCCAAGCCGCTCTTGACCGTGAGCATGGCTGTCATGACAGTTTTGACTCTGCAGAGTTTGTACCACTGTACCCACATGTAGTGATTTCATCCCCCGTTGCTGGGTGGACTAAAAGAACATCCATTATGCCAGTGGCTACGAACCACATTCACACTTCCCAGGTGTGTAGCCAGGAGATCACTACGAAGCCTTTACAAAGGGATTCCCGACGAGCGTGGGCCCACTGAGGTCTCACCCCTAACAGCATACAAGAGGCTCCAACCCCGCTGCAGTGGCCCCCTCTTGAGCCTTGCGGTTCATATGGTAGTCCAGCTGACACCTATTCCCCACACCATCCAACACACACATACTACGCCGGGGATACACCTAATTAATTGGCCAAGCTGCCCCATCTCAGCATGTGGTTGGCACGGTAAAGCCAGGTTACATGCTCCATGAACCGGTCCTTAGGATCCAGGCAAGTACTAAACACAAACCCGAGTCTCATGCACCTAGCACACAACCAAAACATCCAACTTGCCTTGATCCCTACCTCTACATAACTCACAATATCACATTCAAGAGTTTGGTAAAATAAACTGATGATCTCATATCCCAAATATCCCATTCTAAGCATGGCTAAGCATATGCATAATAAAAAAATGACATGATAAAATAAATCTCAACCCAAGCTACAAGGAAACAAGGTAATGCAATTCTATGGAAACTTCCTAGCATGGGTTTCATATTTCAATTGACAATGCAAATAATTCTAGCTACACATCCTAGCATAGGATCAAAGTGGTCAAGGACACTTGCCTCCTTCCTGCTGCTCTTGAAATGGGTAGTCCTGATCTTCGAAAGTAATAACTTTCTCATGAGCAGGTTCTACATCATACCATCACACATAGCAAAGGAAAAACAACAATCCATAAGACATAGTGCACACTTCCACTTCATACAAACCACACATCCACATGTAACAAAGCCATTCACAACTTCTATGTGTTGTGTTTACTCTATGTGTGTTGACCTTTGGCTTACATGCACTTTTAATCATGTGTATATGATTCCTACTTTTGTATTCACATTTATGCTTGCATACTTTATATATGAGTTTCCAATTTAAATAAATTGCTTATATTTAATTACTACACCTTTTAGCTACCAAGTATGCATGAAAGGTATTTTCCTACCCCATATGTGTCTTCAGAATTTCTACCAACCCTAAACTTAATTCTTTGGATTTTAGAAACTTCATTTATCATTTACTAGTTGCTATATTTTCAGATTTATTTCCTATGCCTAAATGTGAACTTTATTATGAAAATAACAAGACACATCATCTAAACAGAATAGGTTCTGATCTAAAATATTTACTAATATATTTTTGACCTTTTCCTCTGATGTAAACTATTTTACATTTATTTTCCCTATTTTCAGAACTATTCTTTACTTAAAAATGTGTCCCTATAACTAATAAATGTGAATAATAAATTAAACAGATTCATTTCAGCCCAAAATATATTTTTATCTCACTCCAAAGTTTTCTAAGTACTGAGAAAGTTTTTAATTTAATTTTGACAATATGTTTGTCCCACTTTAAATTTTAAATACTAGCCACATATTCAATTTCCTAAATTAAATATCAAACAGGGTTAAAAAGGTAAACTCACCCCACTACAGGGTCTATAATACAATTTTCAGGGGTCTAGCTACTCATAACAGAGGAGTTTTTCCTAATTTTTATTAAGTCCAGGGGCTAAAACTGATTTTTAAATGAATTTACATGATTTTCTGAAGTTCCAGGGGCTAGATCAGAAGTTTCCGGGGCTAGCTCTTATTTCCCAAGAACCCCAGGGGGTAGCGCGTAAGAATTCCAGTCTTTATAACGCGGGGCTGACGTGGACCGTCTGATTTAAAACAGACGGCTGAGATTATAACGTCGAACCGGTACGCAGGGATTTAAACTCTACCGTGCGATTTAAAATAAACGGCGCACAAGCGGCCACGTCGCTCTGATCGAGCACGGGCGGCGCTGCCGGCGGCGCACGGCGGCGGGAGGTGGCGATTTCGCCGGAGAGTTTCGGATCTTCGCGAATTCTTCCTAGAACTGTGATTTTATGGCATAGATCGGTGGAGGGGAGGTCGGGGATCCCACCTCGGGGGTTTTCTTGAGCTCAGAGGTCCTGGAAAGCGATCGGCGACGAGGTCCGAGGAGAATTCACGGCGAGGCTCGTCGGCGCTGTGTTTGAGCCGCAAACCACCGAGTTTTCTGAACCTGTGAGGTTCCCCGGAGGCGGTGGATCAAGACCAGCGAGTTAGATCGGAATTCCCAAGCGTTGATCGGGCAGAATTCGCCGGAGGTGCTCGGGTTCTCACCGGAGCAAAATCGGCGGATCGCGTGGGAAAAACGGGACAAGGCCGGGGTTTTTATAGACGGGGGAGGGCGGCGGGTTGGTTTAGATCGAGCTGGAGTCTTCGGGGTCTGGAAATCGGCTGGGGTACGCGAGAATTCCCGATCGGTTTTGATTCGGGTGAGAGAGTCCCGGCCGATCGCGGTGCGGGCGCGAGGAAGAAGAAAAGCATGCGGGCCCCGCCTGTCAGTGGGAGAAAGGGGGCGCGCGCGGCTGCGGGCTGGCGCGGAGCAGGGTGGGCCGGCTGGTGGGTTTCGGCCCACTGGCCAGTTTTTTTTTCTTTTTTTCTATTTCTTTTCTGTTTTGAGTTTAATTTGAATTCCAGTTTGAATTTGAATTTTTGCAACACATGCAACACGTCCAAAAATTTTTGAACTCCCATCTGAACAGGATTTTGGGGTGTTACAGTTACCCACATACTGCACACCGGCCGTCTCGCCTGAGGCGACCCGAAAAGGCTCAACACAAGCTTCCCGATGTACATCGGTTTACTGGGCCCCATATATCCAGCATGAGTCCGGTACACAACTCAAACTTGTTCAACAGGGCCGCATACGGATCGGTCCTTGACCGACATGGACAGGTCTATAGCACCCATGCCCCTATGTCCTGCTGCCCCTACAACCTTCCGGTCTCAACTTTAACTTGCTAATTCATTTTTGAACCAATCCTGTATGCCCCTGTTGTTCCTGAACATGCGAGTAGCATCTCACCACTCGACTTCTACCGAACCATACTTAAGAATGGCAGTTCTACATGGTGAAAGACATCTACCCAATACTCCATGGGTTCATTTGGTTATGCAAGAGGAGTATCAAACACTAGACCTAATGCACAATTCATATATTAACCGTAAGTGAATACAAAATAAAAACTTAACAGCTGTTAAATACAAACCGGAGCTTGCCTATTTTGCAGGGTAGTTGTGACACTCGGTGCCGTAAAACACGGAACCCAGCTAATGCATATGTGTGCCCAGGACGTTCATCACACAGACACATGTAATCCACAAACTGAACTCAAAATATAACCACGAATAATACGGTTCAAGTACTTTACTACATCAATCTCTAACTTATTCTTGCAGCGGAAGTCTTCTAACTTATTCTAGCAGAGAAAGTCTCTAACGATAGTGGAAGCAAACTAAACAGCAGCAGCGGCTCCATCTCCAACTCCACAGGCAAGTTGACGGTAGATCGCACGCCTAGTACTCCACATGATCTTCGAAGTACTCCTCTCCTGTTGCTGATGATCGTATGATAATGCAAGGGTGAGTACATGTCGTACTCAGCAAGTGCAGAAAATGTATGACATGTAGCTTCCAACAAGGTAGGACAAAAAGGCTCATTGCAGAAAGCAAACTTTATTTCTCAAACATGATAAAAAACAGCAACTAACTTTAAGTGAATTTAATCCCAACATATATCCAATTAAAACATCAACATACCTCCTTTATGATTCACCACTATTCATGTCTCAACCAACCATAAATCTTTCTCAACTTTCATCTCATGCTCATGATATCCATAACCATCTCATATTCATGATATCCATAACCATCTCATATTCATGCCACCATCTCATATTCATCTCATATTCATATCTTCCAAAACCAAACTCATTGTTACGACTCAACAGTCCCAAAAACCAATCCCAAAGACCATTCCATAACAAAACTAATAAACATCCATCCCAAACCTTCCCTCTAATCATGAAAGTTGGCCAGGTGCTTGTGACCGGAAGCACGGCTATCATGATAGTTTTACACTCTGCAGAGGTGGCAGCACTTTACCCACAAGTTTGTGATTTCGTCACCCGTCGGCGACTGCAGAACCTCCATTATACCAGTACACAATCGTCGGTGTATGGCCAAGAGATCACAAAATAGATTTTACAAAGGGGCTACTAGATGTATGGACTCACTAAGGTTTCATCAGCAGGCTCGAATCACAATTCTCCCACCTACGGGCCCCCTCTTGTGCCACGCAGTTCCCAGGGCAATCCTCCATCGACTCCCATTCCCTGCGCCTTCCAGGGTCCATAACAATCTAGCAACTTACCTAATTAGTCAGCAAAGCCGCACCTATACTTGGCCTTGTGGTGGCACTGTTTTCCTGGCATGTGCTCGCATCAACCGGTCCTTAGATCTATGGAAAGTAAACCACCATCTCATTCTACCACTTCCACGAACCAAGCTTGCCTAGATCTTCCCCGATTCATGTTCATTATCATCATCAAGTTTCCATTGTCATTATTCATATGAGTACAGTAGCTAAACACATTCTACCTCGCTTCCCATAACCTGTAGATTAGCGAAGCAAAAGCAAAAAGGACCATACCCGACTCATAAACTTTCTCGGCGACAAGGGTGGTCAACAAAACTAGTAAACTCCTATAAAAGGGTTCCCATGAAATTGACTCAAGCACACACAGTTTTTGCAAACAAAATAGTTTCAAAACATGGGATCAATATGGTCATGGGGCACTTGCCTTGTTCCTGTGGCTTTGGTTGCTCACTGATCTCGAAGTCTTGGTGTCGTAAGATAGCTCTCTGAGCTTGTCCTTCTACTTACGATCACGCACATACAAAATTTATAGCAATCAAACATCATGCACGAACTTTACTTAAGATGCAATGGTGCATATGCATGCTAACCTATGGTGCTGTTTCGTTAGATCAGTTTGTACGTGTTCTTGCATGTTTTAATGGGATTGCATGGGGTTTTACGATGAACAAGGGTGTAAATATCAAGTGCGGATGTGGTAATGATCTTGACTTAAGATCTAGACAATTCCACCGTCAGAACTGATCAACACGTGATCTGTCCACACGAAAGAGCTTCTGTTCGAAGTGATCGAAGAAACAGATGCAAAGAAACCGCGATGATGTCGTAAGGTGGTAACGAAGACCTACCTCAGCCTTCCTCCTAGTAATGGCAGTAGGACAGTTCGTCAGCTCTCCTATGGCGACGGCGAACGTGTCGGGGCTCGTCGGCGGTCTCACCGGTGGTTGAACTCCGGCGAAGGGGGTTAACTCGGCGAGTTGGGGGCTAGGTCCTCTAAGTCGTCAACTTGAAAAGGTGTTACGGCCAAGGGGTGTTTCAATTTCTATTAATAAGGGGTGAAAGAAGAGTCCTACTCGGTGTGGTAGCAACGTAGAAATCGTGTCGGTTTCCTCAGTACCTGGTATTCCCACGCGTACAGAAAAAACTGCTTAGGATATCGTCACCTCGGAATTGATGAGCTCCGGAGGCTCCACGTGTCCAGCGGGGGCCGGGCTTCCCTTTTCCGCAGAGGTGGGCTCCGGTTGTGCCGCGTGTCAGGCGGGCGGGACCTCCCTCTCCTCAGAGGCGAGCTCCGCGTGCGCCACGTGTCTTGGCGGGTGAGACCTCCCCTCTCCCTCAGAGGCGAGCTCCACGTGCACCACGTGTCAGTGCCAGACCTCCCCTCCTCTTCAGAGGCGAGCTCCGAGAGTGCCACGTGTCAGTTTTGGACCTCCCCTCTCTTCAGAGGCGAGCTTCGAAAGTGCCATGTGTCAGTTCCGGACCTCCCCTCTCTTCAGAGGCGAGCTCCGAGAGTGCCACCTGTCAAGCAGCGCCGAACTTCCTTTCTTCTCCTCGGAGACGAGCTCCGAAGTCGACACGTGTCCAACAGCGTCAGACCTCTCTTCTCCTCGGAGACAAGCTCCGAGGTTGACACGTGTCTACCAGTATCGGACCTCCCGAAGATGAGCTCCGAAGGTGACACTTGTCCAGCGGGGTCAGACCTCTCGGAGGCGAGCCCCGAGGGTGACACGTGTCCTGCAGTGTCTTCTCCTCGGAGGTGAGCTCCGAGGATGACACGTGTCCAGTAGGACCGGACCTCACTCCCTCCGCAGGGGTGAGCTCCGAGAGTGACACGTGTCCCGTGGGGTTGGCCCTTGCTTTTCCGCAGCGACTAGCTCCGGTGGGGATACGTGTCCTGCGGGGCTGGACCTCGCTTCTCCACAGATACAAGCCCCGGAGGCAACACGTGGGGCTCGACCTTCCCTCTAATCATGAAAGTTGGCCAGGTTCTTGTGACCGGAAGCACGGCTATCATGATAGTTTTACACTCTGCAGAGGTGGCACCACTTTACCGACAAGTTTGTGATTTCGTCACCCGTCGGCGACTGCAGAACCTCCATTATACCAGTACACAACCATCGGTGTATGGCCAAGAGATCACAAAATAGCTTTCACAAAGGGGCTACTAGATGTATGGACTCAATAAGGTTTCACCAGCAGGCTCGAATCACCATTCTCCCACCTACGGCCCCCTATTGTGCCATGCAGTTCCCAGAGCAGTCCTCTCTCGACTCCCATTCCCCGCGCCTTCCACGGTCCATAACAATCTAGCAACTTACCTAATTAGTCAGCTTGTGAGATCTATGTGTGCTGAATACATTGGCTTTGATGACAAAAATTTTAAATACTACCAAAATACCTTTTTAACAAGGTCCGACTCTAGGTCCGAGCTCCTGCAAGGTCTGACGATAGGTCCGACTTGTTTTGGGTAGCTCCGGCAAGGTCCGACGTAAGGTCCGACTTGCTTTGTCTAGGTCTGACTTATTTTGGCTAGGTCCGACTTGTTTCTGCTAGCTCTGGTGCTAGGTCCTACTAGCTTTGGTAAGTTCCGTGCTAGGACCGACTAAGCTTTAGTTAGCTCCGGTGCTGGGTCTGACTAGCTTTGGTAAGCTCCGGTTCAAGGTCCGACTAGTTTTGGTAAGGTTCGGAGCTTGATTGCAATGGTTCTGCTTTTAACTTGCAATGTTTCGAACTTGCTTTACTCTTATGGAAAGTTTGCTTAGTATTATTTTACTAAGTTTTTGGTGTGTTTTGGTGGTTATGGCTGATATCATTATGCTATGGTTTACAACATGCTTATGTGAAATGCTCACGTAAGATGTTGTAGTTTCGGAACTAACTAGAGTCAAGTCGAGGACTTGTGCTCGGAAGTATTGGTTGTTTATTCATGTGCAGGTGTTGCTTGAGTTCAAGACATGGCTGGTGATGGGATACATTGAACTAGTCTTAGGGAGAAGATGAGGTTCAACAACCAAGTTCGGGAGGAATTGTGGTTGAGTTGATCGGGAGGTTGCACAGTATGTTTAAATCAAGAACAATGCATATGAAGGTATCTTGGATGTCATTGGAAGATGTTTGAACGTTTGCAAGGAGTGCATGGACGTGGCTGCATGGTTCCAAGGCGTGATGAAGAGATGTGGACGTAAAGAATTGGTCGGAAAGGTCCAACCGACTAGGTTATGGACTCAGGCTGCGGCTGAGTCATGTTTGACTCAAATATGGAAAGTTTTGAGTTGGTTATGATAGGATTTCGTGTGGGTCATGAATTTGAGTTATTTTAGGAATGTGGGATACGTTCCTAAGGTGTTTGGAAGTCTTAAGATTGCTTGTATCTGTGTATAGAAGAGTCCTAAGCAGTATTGGAAAGTTACAGTCTGAATCCAAGTAGGAGTAGGAGTCCTAGTTTGAGTTGAGTTGGCCTTCGGGCTGGTTATATAAGCAAGGGAGGCCAGAGCTCGTGGGGCACGACTTTGGGGCTGTTCCTCTTGTGTTTTGATAAATAAAATTCGTATTCTAAAGGAACTTTTGTGCCTTATTCGTCCGACTTGTTTCAGACAAGTTTTTCTCGTCGAGTTTCTGTTCAGCACTACCTTGCTTCGGTGGTTTTATCATAACTCGAGTTTTACAGATCCAATTAATGTGATTCTTTTTGGGTTGTCTTCACAACTTGATTATATATCATATGTGAAAACTTCACGGTCATTGAATTTTTGGTTTCTGATCTACAAGAGTTTCTTTGCAGTATTCCAGAACTGTTTTTTCTCACGTAGGACAGATTGACCTTTGTTCGATCTTTCGATCGTAACTTGAGTTTCTCTCAACGGATTTTCATTATTCTTGTTGTGACGTCTTTGTGACTTGATTCTCTACAATCTTTACTAGTTTTGTCACAGTTGAACACGTTTAGATTAGTCGCACAAACGGTTTCTTTAACAGATTGGTTTTCTGCTGAGGGGTGTTTTGTTGCTTCCGCTAAAAAGTTTTTATCTACCATTCACCACCCTATGGTAGCTTTACACGTGTATTTCTATCCTACAATTGGTATCAGAGCCAGGTTACTCTAATCTTTGTGATTTGCACGTGTTTTGACTAATCATCATAGAGAAATACTCCGTCAAACCTTGTGTGTTTAGTGGTATTGATTTTCAGTTTTGGAAGGCACGCATGGAAACTTTCATCCAGGCGCAAGGCTTTGCAATATGGGAAAAGGTGTACAAGCCTTACGATGTGCCTTCAAACGATCAAGTCATGACTACAAACATGAGAGATGTCGACAACAACAACAAGGCTCAGAACTTGATCATACAAGGACTAACTCAGAGCGACTTCGACCGTGTTGCACACCTCCGATCGGCGTAAGATGTGTGGAGAGCACTTTGTGACTACCACGAAGGATCCAACACGATCAAGGAGGTAATACAGGATATGTTCAAGAAATAATACATGCGCTTTGAGATGCAACCCGGTGAGTCCATTGATGACCTATTTGCTCGCTTTAATAAAATTCTCAGCAACTTGCGTAGCGTCAATGTTAATTTTTCAGATGCTGAAAATGCTAGTCAATTACTAAGTGCATTTGACATGTCAATTTGGGAGATGAAAGTAACATCCATACGTGAATCCACTGTCATGAGTACTCTTACATTAGATGTGCTTTATTCTAAGCTAAAAACTCATGAAATTGACATTATATCACGTAAGAACCCAAATAAGACTATTGCATTTGTCTCACAACATGATATGCCTAGCTCCGGCCAATCATCTAGCAATACACTTGCTTTGCTATCTTCACTAACCCTGGAACAGATTGAGGAGTGTCCAGAGGAGGAGCTAGTACTTCTTTCTACTAGGTTCTCAAAAGCATTGCAAAATGTGAGAACTAGAAGGAGAGGAAGCTCCGGACCTCAACGATGCTTTGAATGTGGTAAGACAGGACACTTTCGTACAGATTGCCCTAACCTTTCAGGTCCTTCTAACCGTGATGAAAAGCAGAATAAAGTCAAGTCCTCTTTTGGCAACACCAACAAGAAAAAGAAGGGTTTTACAGGACGCAAACTGATAAACAGTTTCATCACCACACTTCAAGAACTTGGCTCGAGTGATGTAGACATTGGAAGTGATGAAGATGATCTGGCAAACTTGTGCTTCATGGCGGGCAAATCAAAATCAAGTATGGAGGATGCAGAACACAACAGTGACAACGAAGAGGTATGTCCTTCTTGCGAAGAAATGTGTGATGCTATTTCTCGTGCCACTATTATTGTTAAGAAAAAAGAACAAAAAGCTTAGGGACAATGTTGTTGAAATTGAGTCACTAGAATCTGAAATTAATCGTTTAAGATCCTTGATTCCTAGTGATGATTCTTGTTCCTCATGTGATTTAATATATGAACAATTGTCCTCTCTAAGAAGTGCACACACCTCCACACTTGATAAACTTGAACTTGAAATCGAAAAGAACAAAAAGCTTGCTGCACTTAATGATAAAAACTTGAAAGGTGCTTGTTGTTCTACAATTGATTTACATTGTTCTACTTGCGATGATCTTGATAAGAAACTACAGGATGCTATGAAAGAAATTTCTATATTGAACAATGCTTTACGTTCTCATGAAGTTAAATATTGTTCCAATTACAAATTAAAAGGAAAAGCTTCATGTGAAAATTGCCTTGATCTATCAAATAAACTTGATAACATGCATTAGACATTAGATCGGTTTTGTAATGGGAATAAGAACCTAACTTGATGCTGAATTCTTCCAAGTCTTGCAATGATAAAACTGGTTTTGGTTTTGATTCACATGCTCATGCTAAGGAACATCCATCTAAAATTGTAAAATCATTAGGAAGTGGTTTGATTCAAACAGTTCCTAAACAAAAAAGTGGTTTTTAAATCTGCAGGAGTGTTGTCACATTCGTGTTCAAATAAGTATACTACATGCTCATCTAGACATGAACACAAAGTTAAATTTCATTGTACCTATTGTGGTAGAGATGGTCGTGTCATAGATTTTTGTTATAGACTAGCTAAACAACATAAAAAGGAAATAATGCAAGCTAGATCTTATAACTCTCATGCAAAATTTGCTGCACATACTAAATCGAATGTCAGGAACATGCAACCTGCTGTTATGAGTCAGAAATATTCAAAGTTTACCTCCGGAGCTTCAGTTTTGCCTCCGGAGCTTCAGTTTTTGCCTACGGACCTTCTGTTTTTGCCTCCGGAGCTACTGATTTTCGTTCTACACAAGTAACACCTCATAGGTCAGTAGTTAAGAACAAAAAATCTCAAACTTTGACTCATAAACCTGCTGCTTTATCTCAGATTTCGCATGTTATTCCTGCTGGACATCGTGTGACTCAGTACTGGATTCCTAAATGCCTTTTAACAAACCCCAGTATTGAGTCATCGACGTATTGTGCTTCTATGTAGGTCACACGCTTGAGGAAGGAGAACATTTGGATTGTGGATTCAGGTTGCTCATGCCACATGACCGGTAACAAAGTATGGTTCTCCTCTCTCTCTTTTGTGTCACGTGTAGAGAATGTTACTTTTGCCGATAATTCTTCAACTCCTATAATTGCTAAGGGTTCGGTTAGAGTAAATGATCACTACACTTTGAAGGATGTGGCACTTGTCAAAAATTTGAAATACAACTTGCTTTCTGTTTCACAATTGCTAGATGAAAATCTGGAAATTATTTTCAATAAAAACTGCTGCAAAGTTGTAGGTTCAAATAGTGAGCTTATATTTAACATGTCTCGGTTTGGAAGAGTTTTTAAAGCTGATGTTGATATGTCTTCCTCTAAGCATAGATGTCTAGATGCAAATGATTCCAAAGATTTATATTTTTGGCATCGTAGACTTGGTCACATAGGCTTTGATCATCTCACGCGTGTTAGTGCTCTTGATCGCATACGTGGGCTGCCTAAGCTTAAAGCGGACAAAGAAATTGTGTGCTCTTCTTGTAGACATGCTAAGATGGTTGCAAGTTCACATTCTCCTCTCACAATGACCAAGACAACTGAACCGGGTCAACTTTTACACCTTGACACCATAGGACCTTCACGTGTTCAATCCTTCGGAGGTAAATGGTATGTTCTTGTGATTGTTGATGACTATTCTAGATACTCTTGGGTTTACTTTATGGCATCTAAGAATGAAGCTTTTAGTTACTTTAGAACTTTATTTCTTAGATTATCAATTGATCACCCAGGATCTTTAAGAGCAATTAGAAGTGATAATGGAACCAAATTTAAAAATCAATCGTTTGATCACTTTTGTGCTGAAAATTCAATAGATCATCAATTTTCTTCACCATATGTACCTCGACAAAACTGTGTTGTAGAGAGAAAGAACAGAACCTTAGTTGAGATGGCTAGGATTATGCTTGATGAATATCAAACTCCTAGAAAATTTTGGGCTAATGCAATTGCAACCGCTTGTTATGTCTCAAATCGTGTTTTCTTGCGTGCTAAGCTAGGTAAAACACCATATGAGCTCAGGTTTGGACATAGGCCTAGTGTCACACACTTTAGGTTCTTTGGTTGCAAATTCTTTGTTAAGAAACATGGTAATCTTCATAAATTTGAAGCTGGATCTGTTGATGGCATGTTTCTTGGTTATCCATCTCATACTAGAGGCTACCGTGCACTTTTACTTGATACTAACAAAATTGTGGAGACTTGTGAGGTTTCTTTTGATGAAGCTAGCCCAGGTACTAGTTCAAATATTGCAGGTCCGGATCCATATCCACAGGGGGAGAGTATTTTCGTTAAAGAAGAGGAAGAAGTGACGCTGCTGCCCAAAAATTCAGCAGCTAATGACATTGTTCTAGCTCCTGATCTTGATTCACAGCCAGCACCGACGACCACCATTGCTGGTCCAGATCCTTCTCAAGTCACAAGCTCATCTATTTGTGATGAACATGAAGAAGAAGAAGAAGCTTGTGAAGTGTCCACTCCCCTCCGGATTCTCAAAAGTCATCCTCCACAACAAATTATTGGAAGCTTGCATGAACGAGTTACAAGATCCAGGTTTTTCGACCCCAATTCTCATGCTCATTCTGCTTTTGTTGCTTCTTTTGAACCCAAAGATATGTCACACGCACTCACTAATGAATCTTGGATTATTGCCATGCAAGAAGAGTTAGAAAATTTTGAAAGAAATAATGTTTGGAAACTTGTACCTTCACCTCAAGGTCACACTTTAATTGGAACTAAATGGGTGTTTCAAAATAAACAAAGTGAGGATGGGGTTGTGGTTAGTAATAAAGCTAGGTTGGTTGCTCAAGGTTTCACACAAGTTGAAGGTCTAGATTTTGATGAAACTTTTGCTCCTGTTGCTAGATTAGAAGCCATAAGAATTTTGTTAGCTTTTGCTGCTTCTAAAGGTTTTAAGCTATATCAAACGGATGCTAAAAGTGCTTTTCTTAATGGCTACATAGATGAGGAGGTTTATGTCAAACAACCACCTGGTTTTGAAAATCCAAATTTTCCTAATCATGTTTACAAACTGTCCAAAGCCTTGTATGGTCTCAAACAAGTCCCTAGAGCATGGTATGATAGGTTAAAAAACTCTTACTTGAAAAGGGGTTTACCATGGGCAAGGTTGATAAAACTCTTTTTGTGCTTAAGCATGGCAATGACTCATTATTCGTTCAAGTTGTAACACCCCAAAATTTTGATTCAAAACCTTAAATCATGTTAAGAGGTGAATTTAAAATTTTTTGGACGTGTTGCATGTTTTGCAAAAATTCAAATTCAAACTGGAATTCAAATTAAACTCAAATCAGAAAAGAAATAGAAAAAAGAAAAAGAGAAAACAGAAAAAAAACCGGCCAGTGGGCCGAAACCCACCAGCCGGCCCAGCCAGCGCCCGCGCCAGCCCGCAGCCGCGCGCGCTGCTGCCTCACACTGACAGGCGGGACCCACCCGATCTTCGTCTACCTCGCGCCGCGCCGGACTCCCTCGCTCCCGAATCAAAACCGATCGGGATTTCGGCGTATCCCCGCTGAATTCTGTTCGTAGGCGACGCGGACATGATCTAAACCACCCCGCCGCCCTCTCCCGTCTATAAAAACCCTGGCCTCGTTCTGTTTTTCCCACGCGATCGCCGATTTTTCCTCCGGTGAGAACCGAGACTTCTCTGGCGAATTCTGGCCGATCTAAGCTCGGAAATTCCGATCTAACTCGCTGGTCTTGATCCACCACCTCCGGGGAACCTTGCAGGTGCAGAAAACTCGGTGACTTGCGGTGTAAACACAGCGCCGACGAGCTTCGCCGTGGTTTTGCCTCGGACCTCGTCGCCGATCACCTTCCAGGACCTCCGAGCTCAAGAAAACCCCCGAGGTGAGATCCCCGACCTCCCCTCTACCGATCTATGCCATAAAATCACAGTTCTAGGAAGAATTCCCGAAGATCCGAAAGTTTCCGGCGAGATCGCCGCTTCCCGCCGCCGTGCGCCGTTGGCAGCGCCGCCCGCGCTCGATCAGAGCGACGTGGCCGCTTATGCGCCGTTTATTTTAAAGCGCACGGTAGGGTTTAAACCCCCGCGTACCGGTTCGACGTTATAATCTCAGCCGTCGGTTTAAAATCGGACGGTCCACGTCAGCCCCGCGTTATAAAGACTGGAATTCTTACGTGCTACCCCCTGGGGTTCTCGAGAAATAAGAGCTAGCCCCGGAAAGTTCTGATCTAGCCCCTGGAACTCCAGAAAATCATGTAAATTCATTTAAAAATCAGTTTTAGCCCCTGGACTTAATAAAAATTAGGAAAAACACCTCTGATAAGTGTAGCTAGACCCCTGGAAATTCTGAAAATAATATTATAGACCCTGTAATGGGGTGAGTTTACCTTTTTAGCCTTGTTTAGTATTTAAATTAGGAAATTGAATATGTGGCTAGTGTTTAAAAATTAAAAAGTGGGACAAACATATTGTCATAACTAAATTAAAAACTTTCTCAGTATTTAGAAAACTTTGGAGTGAGATAAAAACATAGTTTGGGCTGAATTGAATCTGTTTAATTTATTATTCATATTTAGGGACACAATTTTAAGTAATGAATAGTTTTAGAAAATAGGGAAAATAATTGTAAAATAGTTTACATCAGAGGTAAAGGTCAAAAATATATTAGTAAATATTTTAGATCAGAACCTATTCTGTTTAGATGAGGTGTCTTGTTATTTTCATAATAAAGTTCACATTTAGGCATAGGAAATAAATCTGAAAATATAGCAACTAGTAAATGATAAAAGGAGTTCTAAAATCCAAAGGATTCAGTTTAGGGTTGGTAGAAATTATGAAGACACATATGGAGAACGAAAATATCTTTCATGCATACTTGGTAGCTAAAAGGTGTAGTGATTGAATATAAGGAATTTATTTAAATTGGAAACTCATATATATAGTATGCAAGCATAAATGTGAATACAAAAGTAGGAATCATATACATATATTAAAAGTGTATACATGACACAAATCAACACACATAGAGTAACCACAACACATATAATGGTGAATGACTTTCATAAATGTGAATGTGTGGTTTGTATGAAGTGGAAGTGTGAACTATGTCTTATGGATTGTTGTTTTTCTTTTGCTATGTCTGATGGTATGATGTAGAACCTGCTCAAGAGCAAGTTATTCCTTTCCAAGACCAGGACTACCCATTTCAAGAGCAGCAAGAAGGAGGCAAGTGTCCTTGACCACTTTGATCCTATGCTAGGATGTGTAGCTAGAATTATTTGCATTGTCAATTGAAATATGAAACCCATGCTAAGATGTTTCCCTAGAATTGCATTACCTTGTTTCCTTATAGCTTGGGATGGGATTTATTTTATCATGTCATTTATTATGCATATGCTTAGCCATGCTTAGAATGGGATATTTGGGATATGAGATCATCAGTTTATTTTACCACACTCTTGAATGAGATATTGTGAGATATGTAGAGGTAGGGATCAAGGCAAGTTGGATGTTTTGGTTGTGTGCTGGGTGCACGAGACTCGGGTTTGTGTTTAGTACTTGCCTGGATCCTAAGGACCGGTTCATGGAGCATGTAACCTGGCTTTACAGTGCCAACCACATGCTGAGATGGGGCAGCTTGGCCAATTAATTAGGTGTATCCCCGGCGTAGTATTGATGTGTTGGATGGTGCGGGGAATAGGTGTCAGCTGGACTACCATATGAACCGCAAGGCTCAAGAGGGGGCCACTGCAGCGGGGTTGGAGCCTCTTGTATGCTGTTAGGGGTGAAACCTCAGTGGGCCCACGCTCGTCGGGAATCCCTTTGTAAAGGCTTCGTAGTGATCTCCTGGCTACACACCTGGGAAGTGTGAATGTGGTTCGTAGCCACTGGCATAATGGAGGTTCTTTTAGTCCACCCGGCAACGGGGGATGAAATCACTACATGTGGGTACAGTGGTACAAACTCTGCAGAGTCAAAACTGTCATGACAGCCGTGCTCACGGTCAAGAGCGGCTTGGACTTATTCATGATTAGAGGAGTGATGGTTTTGGAAGTTGTGGATGTTAAGCGGGGAGCTTAACATTGGAAATGATGTTATGGTTATTTGATTATGATGATGGTATGAGAGCTTGGGACCATTTCACCTGTGTAGTAATGTAGGTGCTTAATAAGCTAAGGTGATAGGTATTAATTGCATAGTGCTTTAACCATGAGTTCAACATCTCCTTGTTCTAGCCATGCAGGACGTAACTTTCCCACACTTGCTGAGTACCATTGGTACTCAACCTTGCATATTTTGTTGGTTTATATTGCTGCTCAGGTCAAGATAATGAGGTGGTGTATAATGACCAAGACTTTGGACCCGAATATGGTTTCTAGGTTCATGGAGACCCCCGGGCAACGCCTGTGATGGAGCCCTCAAGAATAATATTCCGCTGCTAGTTTATTTATTTGTGATGACTGATTATTGTCCATCGAGACATTTGCTATGTAAGACTTATTTATATTCGACACCTGGCTTGTAATAAATGATGCTTCACTATTTGTCATCACATGTATGAGAAAATGATCCTGGCATACATGTGATATTCACTTGGTTGTTCTTCGGAAAAACCGGGTGTGACAGAGGTGGTATCAGAGCCAAGGTTGCCCGTAGGAACGTGGACATAGGTAGAAATGGACGTATTTAAGGGCCCTATTTTCTTAAAAACTATTTTACAAAGGTGTGGATTGAAAAGTGTTATTTAAATGAGTCACTTTCTTCATCTTACCCCAATTTTCATTCGAAATAGGATTTTTGTTTGAGAGTTTATCTAACCTAATTTTAAATTCTTTTTGTTTTAGATGGTTCGCATGATTTGCACCGCTCGCAAGTCCACAGGAGGGAGAGTTCCCGTAGTTGCCCTTGCCGAGAGAGAGGAGAGCCGTCCGGTGATGTATCTTTCCTACGGATTGGCAGTAGGAGGCTTGTTGCGCCGTCTTCGGCGTATGTTCGAAGCCGCCGGCAATACGGGCAAGCTAATCATCCACTATAACTCCACCAGGACCATCCGTGAAAAGAGGGAAGAATGGAGTTCAGAGATGAGGATAATACACGAAAATCAGCTGCTTAAGATTCACCACTCTCCAGCTTGCAAAGCGACACAGGTCGATGCGGAGAAAGATGTCACCTGGGAGGCCATCACCTGCCAGAGTCACATCTATCATCGCCACTTGGACAAAACTGAGTACATGTATGTCCTCCAGCGTGAGAGTGGTACCACGGAGTACAAGTACCCGCCGGTGGAGCAAGGGACTTCCCATGAGCACATGGACTTTTGCTTGGAAGATGCTTCTATGCTCAGCACTCGACTGCAGGAGTGTCAACAAGAGCTTCAGGATGTCCGGGACACCCTGAAGGAAATGGAGGCGTTGCTGCGAGCCTGTTTGAGGGCGAGAGAAAGAGGAGATGGGAATGAACTGTGTGTCACCGTAAATGATACATGGACTCCCACTCCCCAGATCGCCGAGCGATCAGGCGTCATCGCACTTCTCCACCAGCAGCCTCCCCACCCAAAGCAGAGTCAGAAGGCAGCCGAAATGATGAGGAAGATCCCGAGGAGCTAGCTCAAGAAAACGAGTAGTGTAGAGTCCTTCCCTTAGTTGGCAAGATGTCGAATAGTCGAGTCGTTACGTTAAATTAAGGGTGTGTTAATGCTTGGTGTGTGACGTGAGTTGTGGAAGCCATGAGAAATTGTCCACAACCTCGTCTTCAGATTGTTTTGCTTTGGTGTGTGAACCCACATGAAATAATAGTGCATGTATTTGGTGTGAGATATGAACCCTCATAAAAGTATAACAAAGCTTCAACACTTCAGAGTACAAACAAATGAAAGTAGTAAGATGATACTAAATGCTTTCAAATTAACATTGGTTGATTCTGCCAGATGGCCGGAAGAGGAAAAGAACGTGCTGCCAACCCCGCCAACAACAACGATGAGGCATGCAACCCTCATCTTTCTGGAGGCCAGGACCGGGGTGGTCGCCGTGAAGGAGTTGATCCCCTCCACCAAATGCTGGAGAATCAGAATCAGCTCATCCAGAACTTGACTCAAGTGGTGGCCAACTTGCATCAAGTTCCACCTCCACAAGCTGCACCACGCCAACCAAGGTTGAGTGAGTTTCTAGGAACTCAACCTCCAAAGTTTGCAAGTGCTGCTGAACCTTTGGAGGCAGATGATTGGCTGAAGACCATTGAAAGTAAGATGAGGATCATACAGTGCCAAGGGTATGAGAGGGTGCTGTTTGCCTCTCATCAATTGCATGGACCTGCTGCTGATTGGTGGACCGCCTACGTGGCCGCCCATCATGACCCTGAGAACATCACTTGGGAAGAGTTCAAGCGTAGCTTCCGCAACCATTACATCCCAAGAGGTGAACTCAAAAACAAGAGGAAGGAGTTTTTGGGACTGCAGCAGGGAAACATGACGGTGAGGGAATACCTCACTAAATTTACTCAACTATCCCGTTATGCCCCACGGGACATAGAGACTGATGAGCAGAAACAAGATTGTTTTGTGGAAGGACTTACCGCGGAGATGCAGTGTGCAATGTCCTCAAATGAGTATGAAAGCTTCCAAAAGATGGTGGACAGAGCATTTGTGGTAGAAAGGAAGCTAAAGGCCTTGGAAAATGAGAATAAGAGGAAGGCCGGTTGGTCACATCAAGCCTCAGGTAGCAACACCCGCCCCCGTCTGATGCAGCAACCAGCAGGGCAGACGAACCGTGCTGCGGTACCCTACTCAGCACCAAGAGGGTACAACCCGAACTACAGGCCTCCGGCGGCACCAGCACAGCCGCAACATCAGTTTGTACAGCAGCCTCGCCCTGCATATCCACCTCGACCAGCAGTGCAAGGACCCCCAAACCAACCCCAAGACAACAAAGTCCAGGCACCTAAGGTTGGGGTGCAATGTTTTAGCTGTGGTGAAGTGGGGCACTACGCCCATAAGTGCCCAAAGAAGAAGCCCACGCAGCCTCAACAGCAGAATGTAATGAGGGGACGGGTGAACCACGTCACTATGGAGGAAGCACAAGATGCACCCGACGTGGTAGTTGGTAAGTTTCCTGCCAATTTACACCTTGCAACCCTACTGTTTGATTCTGGTGCTACCCATTCGTTCATTGCTCAAGGGTTTGTTAAGAAGCATGACCTAGCAACAATGCAAATGAACCATATGCTAGCCGTAAACTCTCCGGGTGGAGAAATAAGGACAAGACAAGTGTGTCCCGAAGTGAACCTAGACATTAATGGGGTAGTATTTACTGCTAACCTCATAGTGATAGATTCACAAGGGATTGATATTATTTTGGGTATGGATTGGTTGACCAAACATAAAGGAATCATCCATTGTTCGACCAGAACGGTGGAACTAACTCACCCTAGTGGCACAAGAGTAAAGTTCATAACAATACACGAGCCTAGGAGGGACATTAAATTAAATCAAGTTAAGGTGAAAGTTGAGGAAATCAGGACCATCAGGGAATATCCAGATGTTTTTCCGGAGGAGTTGCCAGGTATGCCTCCCGATCCTGAAGTGGAAATTCGCAATTGAGCTAGTGCCTGGAACAGCCCCGATATACAAGAGACCTTATCGGATGGACTCCAAGCAGCTAGAAGAACTCAAGGATCATTTGAGAGATTTGACAGAGAAGGGGTATATCCGCCCTAGTTCCTCACCATGGGGAGCTCCGGTGATATTTGTGCCAAGAAGGACGGAACCCAAAGGTTATCCGTGGATTACCGTGCTTTGAATGAGGTAACCATCAAGAACAAGTACCCATTACCCCTGAAGACTTGTTTGATCAGTTGAGGGGAGCTTGTGTGTTCTCAAAAATTGATCTCAGGTCGGGATACCACCAACTCAAGATAAGGTAATCTGATATTCCCAAGACAGCTTTCGTATCTCGGTACGGACTGTATGAATACAAAGTCATGCCTTTCGGGCTAATTAATGCCCCGGCATACTTCATGTATCTCATGAACAAGGTATTCATGGAATATCTGGACAAATTTGTGGTGGTTTTCATAGATGACATTCTCGTCTTCTCCAAAGATGAAGAAGAACATGAGAAACATCTAAGGTTGGTGTTGCAGAGGCTAAGAGAACACCAACTATATGCCAAGTTGAGTAAGTGTGAGTTTTGGCTGAAGAGAGTTCCCTTCTTAGGACATATAATCTCGGAGGGAGGAATCTCCGTAGACCCCGCCAAAATCAAGGATATACAGAAGTGGAAGACCCCTGAAAATGTCGGGGAAGTTCGAAGCTTCTTGGGATTGGCTGGATACTATCGACGGTTTATTGAGGGATTCTCCAAGATCTCGAGACCTCTCACCAAACTGTTGGAGAAGGGAATCACATTCACCTGGACGCCACAGTGCGAGATGAGTTTTCAGGAGCTAAAGAAAAGATTGACAACAGCCCCAGTATTGGTTATGCCAGATATGCAAAAGAATTTCACGGTGTACTGCGATGCCTCTGGAAATGGGTTGGGATGTGTTCTCATGCAAGAATGGCATGTCGTGGCATATGCATCCCGGCAGCTTCGGAAGCACGAGAAAAACTATCCTACACATGACTTAGAACTAGCTGCAGTGGTTCACGCGTTGAAAATTTGGCGGCACTATTTGATGGGGAAGAGGACCGAGATATATACGGATCATAAGAGTTTGAAGTACATATTCACACAGCCAGATCTCAACCTCAGACAAAGGAGATGGCTAGAGTTAATCAATGACTTTGATGTGGGCATCAACTATCATCCCGGGAAAGCAAATGTCGTGGCCGATGCTTTGAGTCGGAAAGTGCAGGTCAATAAGTTGAGCATGAAGGACATGCCTGCAAAATTGAAGGACGAGGTTATAAGGCTCAATCTATGTCTAGTAAATAGTGGTGAAGCCATCGCCATGGAAGTGGACTCCACACTAGAGCGAGACATACGCGAGGGTCAAAAGAATGATGAGAAGATACAAGAAATCAGGCAACTCATCAAGGAAAATAAAGCTCCTGGTTTCAGAGAGGATGAACAAGGTACGGTGTGGCACGGGAAAATGATATGTGTGCCTGAAGTAAAGGAGATCCGTGAATTGATTTTGAAGGAGGCTCACGATTCCGACTATTCCATTCATCCTGGGAGTACGAAAATGTACCAGGACCTCAAGAGCAGGTATTGGTGGTATGGCATGAAGCGAGATGTCGCGGAACATGTTGCCCTATGTGACACATGTCAGTTGGTGAAAGCAGAACATCAACGACCCGCGGGATTATTGCAACCACTCAAAGTGCCTGAATGGAAATGGGAAGAAATCAGCATGGATTTCGTCGTGGGATTGCCTAGGACCCAATCAGGGTATGATTCAATATGGGTCATCATTGATAGGCTAACCAAAGTAGCTCACTTCATCCCCGTGAAGGAAAGCTACAGTGGATCCAAATTGGCAGAGTTGTACATGTCAAGGATCGTGTGTTACCATGGAGTGCCAAAGAAGATTGTGTCGGATCGATGGACACAGTTCACCTCAAGGTTCTGGCAGAAGTTGCACGAAACCATGGGAATCCATCTGAACTTTAGTTCTGCCTATCATCCCCAAACTGATGGGCAGACAGAAAGAACCAATCAGATCCTTGAAGATACGCTAAGGGCATGTGCACTCAAAAACAATAGGAGTTGGGACAAGAACTTACCGTATGCGGAGTTTTCCTATAACAACAGCTATCAAGCTAGTATGAAGATGTCACCGTTTGAAGCTTTGTATGGGAGGAAGTGCAGAACTCCCTTATTTTGGAACCAAACAGGAGAAAGTAAAGTGTTTGGTCCAGAAGTGCTACAAGAAGCCGAGGCGAAGGTGAGGGAAATTCGCAACAACTTGAGGATAGCACAGACACGCCAAAAGAGCTATGCCGATGTACGAAGAAGAGAGCTCGTTTTCAACGTGGGAGACTATGTCTATCTCAAAGTGTCCCCTATCAGAGGACTTCGTCGGTTCAAGGTGAAAGGGAAGTTGTCACCTCGATACATCGGACCCTTTCAAGTTCTGGAAAGGAAAGGCGAGGTGGCGTATCAACTGGAATTACCAGCTCGTCTATCGGATGTGCACAACGTGTTCCATGTGTCACAACTTAAGAAATGTCTGAGAACGCCTGAAGAGGTGTTACCCATGAATGAAGTGGACGTAGCTGGGGATTTGTCATATGCCGAGCAACCATACAAGATTTTGTAGACGATGGAACGACTCACCAGAAATAAAAGAATCCGGATGTGCAAGGTGCAGTGGAAGCATCACTCAGAAGAGGAAGCCACCTGGGAGCGGGAAGATGAGCTCAAGGCACAATTTCCGGAATTGTTTTCTTAGAAACACCAATCTCGAGGACGAGATTTCTTTTAAGGGGGGTAGAGCTGTAACACCCCAAAATTTTGATTCAAAACATTAAATCATGTTAAGAGGGGAATTTAAAATTTTTTGGACGTGTTGCATGTTTTTGCAAAAATTCAAATTCAAACTGGAATTCAAATTAAACTCAAATCAGAAAAGAAATAGAAAAAAAGAAAAATAGAAAACAGAAAAAAACCGGCCAGTGGGCCGAAACCCACCAGCCGGCCCAGCCAGCGCCCGCGCCAGCCCGCAGCCGCGAGCGCTGCTGCCTCACACTGACAGGCGGGACCCACCCGATCTTCGTCTACCTCGCGCCGCGCCGGACTCCCTCGCTCCCGAATCAAAACCGATCGGGATTTCGGCGTATCCCCGCTGAATTCTGTTTGTAGGCGACGCGGACATGATCTAAACCATCCCGCCGCCCTCCCCCGTCTATAAAAACCCCGGCCTCGTTCTGTTTTTCCCACGCGATCGCCGATTTTTCCTCCGGTGAGAACCGAGACTTCTCCGGCGAATTCTGGCCGATCTAAGCTCAGAAATTCTGATCTAACTCGCTGGTCTTGATCCACCGCCTCCGGGGAACCTTGCAGGTGCAGAAAACTCGGTGACTTGCGGTATAAACATAGCGCCGACGAGCTTCGCCGTGGTTTTGCCTCGGACCTCGTCGCCGATCACCTTCCAGGACCTCCGACATCAAGAAAACCCCCGAGGTGAGATCCCCGACCTCCCCTCTACCGATCTATGCCATAAAATCACAGTTCTAGGAAGAATTCCCGAAGATCCGAAAGTTTCTGGCGAGATCGCCGCTTCCCTCCGCCGTGCGCCGCCGGCAGCGCCGCCCGCGCTCGATCAGAGCGACGTGGCCGCTTGTGCGCCGTTTATTTTAAATCACACGGTAGGGTTTAAACCCCCGCGTACCGGTTCGACGTTATAATCTCAGCCGTCGGTTTAAAATCGGACGGTCCACGTCAGCCCCGCGTTATAAAGACTGGAATTCTTACGTGCTACCCCCTGGGGTTCTCGGGAAATAAGAGCTAGCCCCGGAAACTTCTGATCTAGCCCCTGGAACTCCAGAAAGTCATGTAAATTCATTTAAAAATCAGTTTTAGCCCCTGGACTTAATAAAAATTAGGAAAAACACCTCTGATAAGTGTAGCTAGACCCCTGGAAATTCTGAAAATAATATTATAGACCCTGTAATGGGGTGAGTTTACCTTTTTAGCCCTGTTTAGTATTTAAATTAGGAAATTGAATATGTGGCTAGTGTTTAAAAATTAAAAAGTGGGACAAACATATTGTCATAACTAAATTAAAAACTTTCTCAGTATTTAGAAAACTTTGGAGTGAGATAGAAACATAGTTTGGGCTGAATTGAATCTGTTTAATTTATTATTCATATTTAGGGACACAATTTTAAGTAATGAATAGTTTTAGAAAATAGGGAAAATAATTGTAAAATAGTTTACATCAGAGGAAAAGGTCAAAAATATATTAGTAAATATTTTAGATCAGAACCTATTCTGTTTAGATAAGGTGTCTTGTTATTTTCATAATAAAGTTCACATTTAGGCATAGGAAATAAATCTGATAATATAGCAACTAGTAAATGATAAATGGAGTTCTAAAATCCAAAGGATTCAGTTTAGGGTTGGTAGAAATTATGAAGACACATATGGAGAAGGAAAATACCTTTCATGCATACTTGGTAGCTAAAAGGTGTAGTGATTGAATATAAGGAATTTATTTAAATTGGAAACTCATATATATAGTATGCAAGCATAAATGTGAATACAAAAGTAGGAATCATATACATATGATTAAAAGTGTATACAAAACACAAATCAACACATATAGAGTAACCACAACACATATAATGGTGAATGACTTTCATAAATGTGAATGTGTGGTTTGTATGAAGTGGAAGTGTGAACTATGTCTTATGGATTGTTGTTTTTCTTTTGCTATGTGTGATGGTATGATGTAGAACCTGCTCAAGAGCAAGTTATTCCTTTCCAAGACCAGGAATACCCATTTCAAGAGCAGCAAGAAGGAGGCTAGTGTCCTTGACCACTTTGATCCTATGCTAGGATGTGTAGCTAGAATTATTTGCATTGTCAATTGAAATATGAAACCCATGCTAGGATGTTTCCCTAGAATTGCATTACCTTGTTTCCTTGTAGCTTGGGATGGGATTTATTTTATCATGTCATTTATTATGCATATGCTTAGCCATGCTTAGAATGGGATATTTGGGATATGAGATCATCAGTTTATTTTACCACACTCTTAAATGAGATATTGTGAGATATGTAGAGGTAGGGATCAAGGCAAGTTGGATGTTTTGGTTGTGTGCTGGGTGCACGAGACTCGGGTTTGTGTTTAGTACTTGCCTGGATCATAAGGACCGGTTCATGGAGCATGTAACCTGGCTTTACAGTGCCAACCACATGCTGAGATGGGGCAGCTTGGCCAATTAATTAGGTGTATCCCCGGTGTAGTATGGGTGTGTTGGATGGTGCGGGGAATAGGTGTCAGCTGGACTACCATATGAACAGCAAGGCTCAAGAGGGGGCCACTGCAGCGGGGTTGGAGCCTCTTGTATGCTGTTAGGGGTGAAACCTCAGTGGGACCACGCTCGTCGGGAATCCCTTTGTAAAGGCTTCGTAGTGATCTCCTGGCTACACACCTGGGAAGTGTGAATGTGGTTCATAGCCACTGGCATAATGGAGGTTCTTTTAGTCCACCCGGCAACGGGGGATGAAATCACTACATGTGGGTACAGTGGTACAAACTCTGCAGAGTCAAAACTGTCATGACAGCCGTGCTCACGGTCAAGAGCGGCTTGGACTTATTCATGATTAGAGGAGTGATGGTTTTGGAAGTTGTGGATGTTAAGCGGGGAGCTTAACATTGGAAATGATGTTATGGTTATTTGATTATGATGATGGTATGGGAGCTTGGGACCATTTCACCTATGTAGTAATGTAGGTGCTTAATAAGCTAAGGTGATAGGTATTAATTGCATAGTGCTTTAACCATGAGTTCAACATCTCCTTGTTCTAGCCATGCATGACATAACTTTCCCACACTTGCTGAGTACCATTGGTACTCAACCTTGCATATTTTGTTGGTTTATATTGCTGCTCAGGTCAAGATAATGAGGTGGTGTATAATGACCAAGACTTTGGACCCGAAGATGGTTTCTAGGTTCATGGAGACCCCCGGGCAACGCCTGTGATGGAGCCCTCAAGAATAATATTCCGCTGCTAGTTTATTTATTTGTGATGACTGATTATTGTCCATCGAGACATTTGCTATGTAAGACTTATTTATATTCGACACCTGGCTTGTAATAAATGATGCTTCACTATTTGTCATCACATGTATGAGAAAATGATCCTGGCATACATGTGATATTCACTTGGTTGTTCTTCGGAAAAACCGGGTGTGACACAAGTGTATGTGGATTATATTATCTTTGGTTGTGCTTCTCATGATCTTGTGTCCAAGTTTTCAGCTATGATGAGTTCAGAATTTGAGATGAGTATGATGGGAGAACTCACATACTTTTTGGGGCTGAAAATCAAGCAAACCAAGTACGGTACCTTTGTGCATCAAACAAAGTATACAAAAGATATCCTAAGGCGCTTCAACATGGAAAAAAGAAAGCCTCTTCGGACACCAATGGGAACAGCAACAACACTTGAACTTGATGAAGATTGTGATCCCGTTGATCAAAAAGAATATAGAAGCATGATCGGATCACTTTTGTATCTCACGGCATCAAGACCGGACATACAATTCAGCGTATGTCTTTGTGCACGGTTTCAAGCCTCTCCACGTGCTTCACATCGTCGAACCGTCAAAAGGATTCTCAGGTACTTACATGGAGCTCAAGAATTTGGCATTTTTCTTCCTTCTTCCTCAACCGTTACTTTGAAAGCTTTTTCCGATGCTGATTTTGGGGGTTGTAGGATTGATAGGAAAAGTACTTCTGGTGCTTGTCATTTTCTTGGTAATTCACTTGTTGCCTGGTCCTCTAGAAAACAAAGTTCAGTTGCACAATCCACAGCCGAATCTGAATATGTAGCTGCTTCTAGTGCTTGATCACAAATTCTTTGGATTGTTCAAACACTTAAGGACTATGGGGTTGATCTAGATAGTGTTCCACTGTTTTGTGATAACACTAGTGCCATTTGCATTGCTAAAAACCCCGTGCAACATTCGAGAACTAAGAACATTGACATTAGGTATCACTTTCTCCGTGATAATGTCGGAAAAGGGAACATTGTGCTTCACCATGTAGATACCGAACAACAATTGGCTGACATATTTACAAAACCTTTGGATTTCACTCGCTTTTGTTACATTCGTAGTGAAATAGGGGTTATGCATCCTCATGGCTTAAATTGAGGGAGAACTTTGAAACTTGGGAAGTCTATGTGTGAATCTGAAATTAAAATAATATGAGCATAGTATTTCATGCACATATGACTTTGTGATTCCTTTTTCATGCTGAAAGTTCTTACTACATACTCGTGTTATACATTTTGTAGTTTTCACCATGTGTAGTAATTGGAATAATTACTTACACTAAATCTGGTCATGGTCGAACTTTCTTGCTGTTTTAAACTTGTTGCATGCTCACAAGTGCTTTTAATCATAAAGAATTAATCATGTAATCAACTCACATGTTGAGTTTTTATGTTCAAATAAAAAATGAGAAAAGATCAAGAGAATATGCATGCATCGCACTTCTTCTTTTGAGATGGCTTATCATTGCACTTAGATATGAACTTGAAAGGAGTTGTGTATGACTAAAACCATGTCCTTAAGCTTCTGACTGTCAAATGACATAGGCTTGGCTTGGTTGGTTAGAATAAGACTGATGCTGCATATAATCTCTTGCAAATGTCATAAGATCAAAATTTGTGCTTTAAATGATAAATAAAATGCAGCAACAAGTGTCATGCTTTCAGGTCTTGAAATAGTAGTTTGTCTTGATCTCTAGCATGGCTTACACTACTTCTCATTGATGTGATAGTGTATGTTACTTGATAGTATGATTTGGTTGAGCTTTATTTTATATGTATATGTTATAATTTGCTCATAACAAATTAAAATTTCTCTTTTGTACCTTGCTGAATACATCGCCAAAGGGGGAGAAATTGATCACACATTGCACACATTCACAAGTGTTTTGGCACGATTCTTCTCAGGGGGAGAATTTTTGGTATTTTTGTTTTTCTTCTTCTGATTTACAAAGGGGGATAAATTGTTTTCAAAACTTTTCATGTGAATAAGCCAATGTTCAGATTTTAAGTGGTGTTGCCAATGCATTCATCAAGGGGGAGATTGTGAGACCTATGTGTGCTGAATACATTGGCTTTGACGATAAAAGTTTTGAATACTACCAAAACACCTTTTTAATAAGGTCTGACTCTAGGTCCGAGCTCCTGCAAGGTCCGACGATAGGTCTGACTTGTTTTGGGTGGCTCCGGCAAGGTCCGACGTAAGGTCCGACTTGCTTTGTCTAGGTCTGATATATTTTGGCTAGGTCCGACTTGTTTTTGCTAGCTCCGGTGCTAGGTCCGACTAGCTTTGGTAAGTTCTGTGCTAGGTCCGACTAAGCTTTAGTAAGCTCCGGCGCTGGGTCCGACTAGCTTTGGTAAGATCCAGTTCAAGGTCCAACTAGTTTTGGTAAGGTTTGGAGCTTTATTGCAATGGTTCTGCTTTTAACTTGCACTGTTTCAAACTTGCTTTACTCTTATGGAAAGTTTGCTTAGTATTATTTTACTAAGTTTTTGGTGTGTTTTGGTGGTTATGGCTGATATCATTTTGCTATGGTTTACAATATGCTTATGTGAGGTACTCACGTAAGATGTTGTAGTTTCGGAACTAACGAGAGTCAAGTCGAGGACTTGTGCTCGGAAGTATTGGTTGTTTATCCATGTGCAGATGCTGCTTGAGTTCAAGACATGGCTGGTGACGGGATCCATTGAACTAGTCTAAGGAAGAAGATGAGGTTCAACAACCAAGTTTGGGAGGAATTGTGGTTGAGTTGATCAGGAGGTTGTGCAGTATGTTTGAATCAAGAACAATGCATATGAAGGTATCTTGGACGTCGTTGGAAGATGTTTGCACGTGTGCAAGGAGTGCATGGACGTGGCTGCATGGTTCCAAGGCGTGATGAAGAGATGTGGACGTAAAGAATTGGTCGGAAAGGTCCAACCGACTAGGTTATGGACTCAGGCTGCGGCTGAGTCGTGTTTGACTCAAATATGGAAAGTTTTGAGTTGGTTATGATAGGATTTCGTGTGGGTCACGAATTTGAGTTATTTTAGGAATGTGGGATACGTTCCTAAGGTGTTTGGAAGTCTTAAGATTGCTTGTATCTGCGTATAGAAGAGTCCTAAGCAGTATTGGAAAGTTACAGTTTGAATCCAAGTAGGAGTAGGAGTCCTAGTTTGAGTTGAGTTGGCCTTCGGGCTGGTTATATAAGCAAGGGAGGCCAGAGCTCATGAGGCATGACTTTGGGGCTGTTCCTCTTGTGTTTTGATAAATAAAATTCGTATTCTAAAGGAACTTTTGTGCCTTGTTCGTCCGACTTGTTTCAGACAAGTTTTTCTCGTCGAGTTTCTGTTCAGCACTACCTTGCTTCGGTGGTTTTATCATAACTCGAGTTTTACAGATCTAATTGATGTGATTCTTTTTGGGCTGTCTTCATTTGACACCCTCATCTCTGGTTTCTGCACGTATTCATGTCTCATGTAGAGAAAATATTTTAAAAAAGAAGTGGGAACAGAGAAAATATCAAAAAGATAGCCAGTAAGAGCCGAATCCAGTTCACCGAGAGCGCCGAAGACAACTTAGCACGGCCGCTGGCCACGTGGCGTGTTCGGAGCTCTTCCCTGCGAAGTGGGGAGAGGTCCGCCGCTAAAATGTCTACGTGGCAGGCTCGGGGCTCATCTCCGCAAACGGGGAGAGGTCCAACCCTGTGGGACACGTGTTGCCCTGAGCTAGCCTCTGCGGAAGAAGCAAAGGCATTTTCCGCAGGACACATGTCACCTTCGGAGCTAGTCACCACGGAAATCAGAGGACCAGTCGCGCGGGATACGTGTCGATCTCGGACCTCACCGCCGAGAGGTCCGGTTCTATCGGACACGTGTCGCCACCGGAGCTTATCTCCAGGAGGTCCGTCACTGTTGGACACGTGTTAACCTCGGAGCTCGTCTCTGAGAAGAAAGGAAGTCTGGCATGGAGCCACCTCCGAATAAGGAGGAAGTCCCTGACCACCAGGATACGTGGCGCACGCGGAGCCCACCTCCGAAGGAGAGGGAGGTCTTGTTCGCTTGACCTGTGGCACAATCGGAGCTCGTCCCTGCGGAGAGGGAGAGACCAGGACCCGGTGGACACGTGGAGCTTCCGGAGCTCATCACCGAGGAGGTAATGAGTTCTGGAGCGGTTTTTGGATTCTGTACGCGTAGAAATACCGGAACAGAAACTGACCTGAATTCCACAATGATACGCACCAAATCGACTAAAGATAAGATGGTAAGATTCAACAAAAATCTGAATAGAACTTTTATTCGAAGTCCAATCAAATTAGGACTCTTCTTCTCCCGATTATAAATAGAACCCAGAACCCTTGGCCGAAACCACGAACTTCTTTTCCAACTCCTAAGCCGACGACTTAGAGCCCTAGCCCCAACTCGTCGAGAAAGCCATCGACGAAGTTCAGCAAGGAAGATCGCCGGAAGAGAGCCCCAACGATCTGTCTGGTCAGAGGAGGACCTCGAGACTGAGAAGAACGTAAGGTAGGTCTCCAATATCACCTTGCGACATCGCCATGTTTTCCTTGCATCTGTTCTTCGATTCCTTTTGAACAGAAGCTTTTTCATGGACATATCACTTGTTGATCGGGTTGATCTAAAGACAAGGTCATCGCCACATCCACATCTGATCCGAGCACCCCTATTTATCATAAAGCCATGCAAGGACACGATCTAATAAAACTGATCATAGGAAAGCATGCGTATGCATCATTGCATCTAGTTTAAAGTTTGTGCATGGTATTGATTGTTATGAATATTGTATGTGCATGATCCTGTATAGAAGGACAAGCTCAGGGAGCTGTGTACGACGAGCTGCAACAACAAGGTTTTGAGATCCAAGAGCCACCAGAACCGCAAGAACAAGGCAAGTGCTCCTTGACCATATTGATCCTATGTTTTTGGAAACTATTTTGTTTTGTGAAAAGGTGTGTGTGCTGAGTCAAACATGATGGGAAACCCTTTTTTTATATGAGTTTACTAGTTTTGGTTAAACCACCCTTGTCGCCAGGGAAGTTTATGAGTCAGGTATGGTTTTTGTTTTATGCTTCGCTGAGTCCATGGGATTGGGAAGCGAGATAGATGTGTCTAGCTAACTGCACTCATAATGATAATGAGAAATTGATGTTGTTAATAAACATGGATCGGAGGGAGATCTAGGCAAGCCTGGGTTTGTGAATGAGGTAGCATGAGATGGTGGTTTACTTGCTGTAGATCTAAGGACCGGTTCATGCATGCACATGCCAGGATAATAGTGCCACCACATGGCCAATTATGGGTGCGGCTTAGCTGAGTAATTAGGTAAGTTGCTAGAGTGTTATGGACTGAGGAAGGCGCGGGGAATGGGAGTCGAGTGAGGGCTGCCCTGGGAACTGCATGGCACAAGAGGGGGCCCGTGGGTGGGAGAATTGGAGATTCTAGCCTGCCGGTGAAACCTTAGTGAGTCCATACATCTAGTATCCCCTTTGTAAAGGCTATTTTGTGATCTCTTGGCCATACACTGACGGTTGTGTACTGGTATAATATAGGTTTTGCAGTCGCCGACGGGTGACGAAATCACAAACTTGTGGGTAAAGAGGTGCAAACTCTGCAGGGTTCTTAAAACTATCATGATAGCCGAGCTTACGGTCACGAGCGCCTGGCCAACTGCCATGATTAGTTGGGATGGTTATCGGGATGATTCTTGGTTATGGTTTTGATTATGGTTTTGGTTTTCGGGACTGTTGAGTCCGGGTGATAGGATGGGTTGCATGACTGTTGGGTCATGGCAACGAGATTAGTCTCGGCGTGAGACGAAGTTATTTATGAGGTGAGATGGTAGCGAATACGAGATGGTATTCGTGAGATGGTAGCAAATACGAGGAGGTATTTGTGAGCAAGAATGAAGTTGATTAATGTTCGGGTGGAACATGGGAAGTGACGGAGGTATGTTGGTAATTTAATACATGCTGGGATTACACTCACCTAAAGGTTTAGTTGCTGTTTTATCATGGTTTTGATAAATAACTTAGCTTTCTGCAAATGAGCCTTTTTATACCTACCTTGTTATGAGCTACATATCATATTTTCCCGCACTTGCTGAGTACATCATTGTACTCAAACTTGCATTATTATTTCATCATCAGCAGCAGAAGGAGATTTCTATGAAGAACAAGTGGAACACTAGGCGCGTAATCTGTTCTCAACCTTGCATGTGGAGGGAGTAGAGATGGAGCCACTTCTGCTTAGATTTGCTTCCGCATTAGTTAGATTGCTTCCGCATTAAAATAAAGACTTCCGCTGTGAGCATGAGTCCAAGACTCATGAGACGATTGAAATAAACTCTGTTATTCATGGTAATATATATTCTGAATTCAGTTCGTGGACCACATGTGTTTGTGTGATGAACATCCTGGGCACACATATGCATTAGTTCTCGTTCCGTGGTTTTTCACAGAATTGAGGGTGTCACAGATTGGTATCAGAGCCACAGGTTGATAGTAGGTTACATGCCTAGATAGAAATCTTAGATTGATATTAAAACCATGGGTTGACAGTGGGTTACACACCTAAATAGGAAACACAGAGTGGTATCAAAAACCACAGATAGGGGTAGATTACACACCTAGATACAATCACAGATTGGTATTGGACACAGATTGATAGCTAAGCCACGCTGACCCAAGGAAGCATCCTAGGACGCTTATATTGGCCTTGAAAACTGCCTTGACATAGGAAACCATCCTTGAGTAGGAGTTGTGTGAGCCCTTGTGGTGATTATTTGTGATTATGTGCTTAGTGTAGGTTATGGGACGTCTCAAAACGTTGTCCATATCCACACATAAATCGAAGGAGGTGTGAAATGTTTCGGCACTTGTTCATATCCTCACATGGGCTAATATATAGTCCAACCCATTTTGATGCATATAGTTGAGGGAATCTACCTAACCTTCTAACATTCTATTCTATTTCGATCTCTCTCAAAGATGGTGAGAGGAAACTCCGGCCGAAGGAACATCCGTGACAGCCAAGAGGATGACCACGATGAAGTTCCTGTTAACCCCGGAGCTGGTGAGAACAACCTGGAAAGGTTGATGGCCATGCAGAATCAGCTTATGCAAACTATGATCCAAACTTTGGGTCAGTTTCAGGCTAACAACAACCCCGTTTCGGCACCACCACCACCACCACCGCCGGCTCACAATAGACTGGGAGAGTTCATGAGGACTCGACCACCAACCTTTTCTTAAGCTAGTGACCCCATGGAGGACAACGATTGGTTAAAATCCATGGAGAAGAAGCTTGCCATTGTTCAGTGCAATGACCGAGAGAAGGTTCTGTTTGCATCGCACCAACTTATGGGAGCTGCCGCTGACTGGTGGGATGCCCTATGCAACGCCCATGCTGACCCGGAGACAATCACTTGGACTGAGTTCAAGGAAAGTTTCCGCTCTCATTACATCCCTGCTGGTGTAATGATGCTCAAGAGACAGGAGTTTGAAGGTCTCCGCCAAGGACAGAAAAGCGTGAATGAGTATCTCAACAAGTTCACGCAATTGTCCCGGTATTGCCCCCGAAGATGTCAACTCAGATCAGAGGAAGCAGTACCTGTTCATGAGACGGTTGAACAATGAGATCCAGGTTCAGCTCCTCAACAATGACTACGTGAGCTTCCAGAAGCTGGTTGACAAGTCTATAGTGGTCGAAAGCAAGATCAGAAAAATCGAGCGAGAGAGCAAGAGGAAGATGCAGTACCAGCCCGAAGGGAGCAACGTACGACCTCGGTACATGCCCCCAGCCATACCACAGTATAGATCGACCGCCCCTGCATACTGCCCTTGTCAGCCACCACAGCAACAACCCGTTGCACCAGCACCTCGTGTGCCCATGCCTCCTGCGCCCCGTCCCAACATGGGCGCCCCTGCTCAAAACCCCCGTCCCAAGTACCTGCTGCCGTGGGCAACAGAGCATGCTTTGCCCGTGGGGAACTGGGACACTTTGCGAACCAGTGCCCGAGGAGAGGCCCTGGACAGCAAGGTAACGTGCCCAAGCAGAACTCGCGACCGAATGGAGGGGACAATCAAGGAAACCGTGGACAGCAGAACTATGCTCGCGACAACGTGAACCATGTCTCTGCTGAGGAAGCACAACAGGCTGAGGACGTCATAATTGGTATGTTCCTTGCCAACTCCAACCCAGCCACCATCTTATTTGATTCTGGAGCATCACATTCCTTCATATCATCCAAGTATGTTGCCAAACATCATCTACCCGTATCCCACTTAGAATGTGCGATGTTAGTTAATTCTCCCGGAGGAGAAATGAGGACTAATATAGTATGTCCGAAAGTAAGCCTTAAAATAAGGGGGGTAGACTTCCTTGCCAACCTTATTGTCTTGGATTCCCAAGGGATTGACATAATACTCGGGATGAATTGGTTAAGAAAGCACAACGGGGTAATCCAATGTGCTGAAAGAAGCGTGCAGTTGAGTAATGAGCACGGCATCCGTGTCGAGTTTGAGTCAGTCCAACAAACAACCGAAAAGGCAATCTTAAACCATGTCGAAGGAGCAACATTGGACAACATTCCAGTGGTTCAGGAATTCTCGGACGTGTTCCCGGAAGAGCTTCCAGGTATGCCCCCCTGACCGGGACATTGAGTTTGTCATTGATTTGGTACCCGAAACTGCACCCATAGCCAAGAGACCCTATAGGATGCCCATCAATGAACTAGTAGAACTCAAGAAGCAAATTCAAGAGCAGCGGGATAAGGGTTTCATACGTCCAAGCTCATCACCATGGGGAGCTCCTGTGCTCTTCGTAGACAAGAAGGATGGAACCTAAAGGATGTGCGTGGACTATAGGTCTATCAACGAGGTGACAATCAAGAACAAATACCCTCTACCTCGTATAGAGGACCTATTCGACCAAATGAAAGGAGCCCGAGTGTTCTCCAAGATTGATCTTCGGTCGGGATATTTCCAACTGAAGATTAAGCCCTCCGATATACCCAAGACTGCCTTTCGAACACGGTATGGATCGTATGAGTATACCGTCATGTCTTTTGGGTTAACAAATGCACCTGCATACTTCATGTACCTTATGAACAAGGTTTTCATGGAGTACTTGGATAAGTTCATCGTGGTTTTCATCGACGACATTATGGTGTATTCAAAAAGTGAGGAGGAGCATGAAGAACATTTGAAATTGACCTTGCAGAAATTGCGTGAGCATCAATTGTATGCCAAGCTTAACAAGTGTCAATTCTGGCTAAAGGAAATATCGTTCCTAGGCCACATTATCTCCAAGGAAGGGGTATCGGTTGATCCCAGAAAAGTGAGAGATGTTCTGAAGTGGGACCAACCACAAAGCGTGAGGGATATTTGGAGTTTTCTTGGGATGGCTAGATACTATCGACGCTTCATTAAAGACTTCTCTAAGATAGCAAAGCCTATGACGGAGTTGCTAATGAAGGGAAAAGTCTTCCAATGGACATCGGCATGCCAAGGAAGTTTTGAGGAACTCAAGAAAAGGATAACCACAGCGCCGGTCCTGGTATTGCCGGACGTAAGCAAGAGCTTTGACATATATTGTGATGCATCTAGACAGGGGCTCGGATGTGTGCTCATGCAAGAAGGACAAGTGGTAGCCTATGCCTCACGACAATTAAAGAAGCACGAGCTCAATTATCCTACACATGACTTGGAGCTATCAGCAGTAGTGCATGCGTTGAAGATTTGGAGACATTATATCCTTGGTCATCGACGTGAGATCTATACGAATCATAAAAGCCTCAAGTACATATTTACCCAAACGGACTTGAATTTGAGGCAATGTTGGTTGGAACTCATCAAGGATTTCGATGTTGGAATCAACTACCACCCTGGGAAGGCCAATGTAGTAGCTGATGCATTGAGCCGAAAGGGAGCATGTCATAAACTCATGACTCGGGAGTTACCACCCGAACTACGTAAGGAGTTCGAACGGTTACACCTCGGATTATTGAACAACATAGAAATGATGGAGATCCACTCTTCATTGGAGCAAGGGATAAGAGAGGGCCAAGCAATGGATGAGGAGATCAGGGAGATCAAAGAAAGGATCCAACAAGGAATAGAGAAGGATTTCAAGGAGGATGAGAAGGGTACACTTTGGCTAGGAAAAAGGATTTGTGTGCCTAACGTGAAGCACCTCCGCGACATGATATTGAAAGAGGCACATGATTCACCCTATCTCATACATCCGAGAGTACCAAAATGTACAAGGACTTGAAGACTTGTTATTGGTGGGATGGTATGAAAAGGGATATAGCCGAATACATTGCCCTATGCGACACATGCCAATGGGTGAAGGCCGAACATCAAAGACCCGCTGGATTGTTGCAACCCTTAAAGGTACCCGAGTGGAAGTGGGAGGACATAAGTATGGATTTCATCATCAGATTGCCACGTACACAGTCGGGTTATGACTCCATATGGGTTATCGTGGACCGATTGACGAAAACCGCCCATTTTCTCCCCGTAAGGGCCAAGTACAACGTTCCACAATTAGTCGAGTTGTACATGGAGCAGATCGTGTGCCGTCATGGAGTCCCTAAGAGGATAATCTCAGATCGAGGTTCTCAGTTTACCTCTAGATTCTGGAGGAAGCTGCAGAAAGCCATGGGTACTCGACTGGATTTTAGCTCCGCCTATCACCCACAAACTGATGGACAAACCGAAAGGACAAACCAAATTTTGGAGGACATGTTGAGAGCTTGTGCCTTGAAACATGGGAGTAATTGCGATAGGAGTTTACCGTATGCCGAATTCTCCTATAACAACAGCTATCAAGCTAGCTTGAGGATGTCGCCTTTCGAAGCATTATACGGTAGACGGTGCAGAACAGCGCTGTTTTGGAGCGAAACCGGAGAGAACCAGGTGTTTGGACCCGAAGTACTACAAGAGGCTGAAAAGCAAGTCCAAACAATACGGGAGAACTTAAAGGCTGCTCAGTCACGACAGAAAGGCTATGCGGACAATAGGCGAAGGAATCTAACTTTCGAAATAGGAGACTTCGTATACCTTAATGTATCGCCTATCTGAGGCCAACGGCGTTTCAATGTCAAAGGCATGCTAGCACCTCGCTACATCGGACCATTTAAGATTTTGGACAAGCGAGGAGAAGTAGCCTATCAACTAGAGCTCCCAACGCACCTCTCTGACGTACATGACGTGTTTCATGTATCCTAGCTCAAGATGTGCTTGAGAATACCAGAGGAGCAAATACCAATGGAAGAGCTTGAACTTACAGAGGACCTGACTTATACAGAGCACACTGTCCGAATTTTGGACGTAAAGGAAAGGGTCACCAGGAACAAAGTGATCTGATGGTGCAAGGTACAATGGAGCCATCATACCGAAGCTGAAGCCACATGGGAGCGTGAAGAAGACATCAGGACAGAATTTCCTCATCTATTCTCTACTAACGAATCTCGAGGGCGAGATTCAATTAAAGGGGGGTAGATATGTGACACCCTCATCTCTGGTTTTTGCATGTATTCATGTCTCATGTAGAGAAAACATTTTAAAAAAGAAGTGGGAACAGAGAAAATATCAAAAAGATAGCCAGTAAGAGCCGAATCCAGTTCACCGAGAGCGCCGAAGACAACTTACCACGGCCGCTAGCGATGTGGCGTGTTCGGAGCTCATCCCTGCGAAGTGGGGAGAGGTCCGCCGCTAAAATGGCTATGTGGCAGGCTCGGGGCTCATCTCCGCAATAGGGGAGAGGTCCGACCCTGTGGGACACATGTTGCCTTGAGCTAGCCTCTGTGGAAGAAGCAAAGGCATTTTCCGCAGGACACATGTCACCTTCGGAGCTAGTCACCACGGAAATCAGAGGACCAGTCGCGCGGGATACGTGTCGATCTCGGAACTCACCGCCGAGAGGTCCGGTTCTATCGGACACGTGTCGCCACCAGAGCTTATCTCCGGGAGGTCCGTCAATGTTGGACACGTGTTAACCTTGGAGCTCGTCTCTGAGAAGAAAGGAAGTCTGGCGCGGAGCCACCTCCGAATAAAGAGGAAGTCCCTGACCACCAGGATACGTGGCGCACACGGAGCCCACCTCCGAAGGAGAGGGAGGTCTTGTTCGCTTGACACGTGGCACAACCGGAGCTCGTCCCTGCGGAGAGGGAGAGACCAGGACCCGGTGGACACGTGGAGCTTCCGGAGCTCATCACCGAGGAGGTAACGAGTTCTGGAGCGGTTTTTGGATTCTGTATGCGTAGAAATACCGGAACAGAAACTGACCTGAGTTCCACAATGATACCGCACCAAATCGACTAAAGATAAGATGGTAAGATTCAACAAAAATCTGAATAGAACTTTTATTCGAAGTCCAATGAGATTAGGACTCTTCTTCTCCCGATTATAAATAGAACTCAGAACCCTTGGACGAGACCATGGACTTCTTTTCCAACTCCGAAGCCGACGACTTAGGGCCCTAGCCCCAACTCGCCGAGAAAGCCATCGACGGAGTTCAGCAAGGAAGATCGCCGGAAGAGAGCCCCAACGATCTGTCAGGTCAGAGGAGGACCTCGAGACCGAGAAGAACGTAATGTAGGTCTCCAATATCACCTTGCGACATCGCCATGTTTTACTTGCATCTGTTCTTCGATTTCTTTCGAACAGAAGCTTTTTCGTGGACAGATCACTTGTTGATCGGGTTGATCTAAAGACAAGGTCATCGCCACGTCCACATCTGATCCGAACACACCTGTTTATCATAAAGCCATGCAAGGATACGATCTAATAAAACTGATCATAGGAAAGCATGTGTATACATCGTCGCATCTAGTTTAAAGTTTGTGCATGGTATTGATTGTTATGAATCTTGTATGTGCGTAATCCTGTATAGAAGGACAAGCTCAGGGAGCTGTTTACGACGAGCTGCAACAACAAGGTTTTGAGATCCAAGAGCCACCAGAACCGCAAGAACAAGGCAAGTGCTCCTTGACCATATTGATCCTATTTTTTGGGAAACTATTTTGTTTTGTGAAAAGGTGTGTGTGCTGAGTCAAACATGATGGGAAACCCTTTTTTTATAGGAGTTTACTAGTTTTGGTTGAACCACCCTTGTCGCCAAGGAAGTTTATGAGAAGGGTATGGTTTTTGTTTTATGCTTCGCTGAGTCCATGGGATTGGGAAGCGAGATAGATGTGTCTAGCTAACTGCACTCATAATGATAATGAGAAATTGATGTTGTTAATAAACATGGATCAGAGGGAGATCTAGGCAAGCCTGGGTTTGTTAATGAGGTAGCATAAGATGGTGGTTTACTTGCCGTAGATCTAAGGACCGGTTCATGCATGCACATGCCAGGATAACAGTGCCAGCACAAGGCCAAGTATGGGTGCGGCTTAGCTGAGTAATTAGGTAAGTTGCTAGAGTGTTATGGACTGAGGAAGGCGCGGGAAATGGGAGTCGAGTGAGGACTGCCCTGGGAACTCCATGACACAAGAGGGGGCCCGTGGGTGGGAGAATTGGAGATTCTAGCCTGCCGGTGAAATCTTAGTGAGTCCATACATCTAGTAGCCCCTTTGTAAAGGCTATTTTGTGATCTCTTGGCCATGCACCGACGGTTTTGTACTGGTATAATGGAGGTTCTGCAGTCGCCGACGGGTGACGAAATCACAAACTTGTGGGTAAAGAGGTGCAAACTCTGCAGGGTTCTTAAAACTATCATGATAGCCGAGCTTACGGTCATGAGCGCCTGGCCAACTGCCATGATTAGTTGGGATGGTTATCGGGATGATTCTTGGTTATGGTTATTGGTTAGGGTTTTGATTATGGTTTTGGTTTTCGGGACTGTTGAGTCCGGGTGATAAGATGGGTTGCATGACTGTTGGGTCATGGCAACGAGATTAGTCTCGGTGTGAGACGAAATTATTTATGAGGTGAGATGGTAGCGAATACGAGATGGTATTTGTGAGATGGTAGCAAATACGAGGAGGTATTTGTGAGCAAGAATGAAGTTGGTTAATGTTCGGGTGGAACATGGAAAGTGATGGAGGTATGTTGGTAATTTAATACATGCTGGGATTACATTCACCTAAAGGTTTAGTTGCTGTTTTATTATGGTTTCGATAAATAACTTAGCTTTCTGCAAATGAGCCTTTTTATACCTACCTTGTTATGAGCTACATATCATATTTTCCCGCACTTGCTGAGTACATCATTGTACTCAAACTTGCATTATTATTTCATCATCAGCAGTAGAAGGAGATTTCTATGAAGAACAAGTGGAGCAGTAGGCGCGTAATCTGTTCTCAACCTTGCCTGTGGAGGGAGTAGAGATGGAGCCACTTCTACTTAGATTTGCTTCCGCATTAGAATAAAGACTTCCGCTGTGAGCATGAGTCCAAGACTCATGAGACGATTGTAATAAACTCTGTTATTCATGGTAATATATATTCTGAATTCAGTTTGTGGATCATATGTGTATGTGTGATGAACATCCTGGGCACCCATATGCATTAGTTCTCGGTTCCGTGGTTTTTCACAGAATTGAGGGCGTCACAGATTGGTATCAGAGCCACGGGTTGACAGTAGGTTACACGCCTAGATAGAAATCTTAGATTGATATTAAAACCACGGGTTGACAGTGGGTTACACACCTAAATAGGAAACATAGAGTGATACCAAAAACCACAGATAGGGGTAGATTACACACCTAGATACAATCACAGATTGGTAGCTAAGCCACACTGACCCAAGGAAGCATCCTAGGACGCTTAGATTGGCCTTGAAACTACCTTGACATAGGAAACTATCCTTGAGTAGGAGTTGTGTGAGCCCTTGTGGTGATTATTTTTGATTATGTGCTTTGTGTAGGTTATGGGACGTCTCAAAATGTTTTCCATATCCACACGTAAATCGAAGGAGGTGTGAAATGTTTCGGCACTTGTTCACATCCTCACGTGGGCTAATATATATAGTCCAACCCACCTTGATGCATATAGTTGAGGGAATCTACCTAACATTCTAACATTCTATTCTATTTTGATCTCTCTCACAGATGGTGAGAGGAAACGCCGGCCGAAGGAACATCCGTGACAACCAAGAGGATGACCACGATGAAGTTCCTGTTAACCCCGGAGCTGGTGAGAACAACCTGGAAAGGTTGACGGCCAAGCAGAATCAGCTTATGCAAACCGTGATCCAAACTTTGGGTCAGTTGCAAGCCAACAACAACCCCGTTCCGGCACCACCACCACCACCACCGCTGGCTCACAATAGACTGGGAGAGTTCATGAGGACTCGACCACCCACCTTTTCTCAAGCTAGTGATCCCATGGAGGCCGACGATTGGTTAAAATCCATGGAGAAGAAGCTTGCCATTGTTCAGTGCAATGACCGAGAGAAGGTTCTCTTTGCATCGCACCAACTTATGGGAGCTGCCGCTGACTGGTGGGATGCCCTATGCAACGCCCATGCCGACCCGGAGACAATCACTTGGACTGAGTTCAAGGAAAGTTTCCGCTCTCATTACATCCCTGCTGGTGTAATGGTGCTCAAGAGACAGGAGTTTGAAGGTCTCCGCCAAGGACAGAAAAGCGTGAATGAGCATCTCAACAAGTTCACGCAACTGTCCCGGTATGCCCCCGAAGATGTCAACTCAGATCAAAGGAAGCAGTACCTGTTCATGAGAGGGTTGAACAATGAGATCTAGGTTCAGCTCCTCAACAATGACTACGTGAGCTTCCAGAAGCTGGTTGACAAGTGTACTGCTGAGGGGTGTTTTCTGCTGAGGGGTGTTTTGTTGCTTCCGCTGAAAAGTTTTTATCTACCATTCACCCCCCTCTGGTAGCTTTACACGTGTACTTGGATCCTACACAGCTAAGCCGCACCCATACTTGGCCTTGTGGTGGCACTGTTTTCCTGGCATGTGCTCGCATGAACCGGTCCTTAGATCTACGGTAAGTAAACCACCATCTCATTCTACCACTTCCATGAACCAAGCTTGCCTAGATCTCCCCCGATTCATGTTCATTATCATCATCAAGTTTTCATTATCATTATTCATATGAGTGCAGTAGCTAAACACGTTCTATCTCGCTTCCCGTAACCCGTAGATTAGCGAAGCAAAAGCAAAAACGTCCATACCCGACTCATCAACTTTCCCGGCGACAAGAGTGGTCAACAAAACTAGTAAACTCCTATAAATGGGTTCCCATCAAATTGAATCAAGCATACACAGTTTTCGCAAACAAAACAGTTTCAAAACATGGGATCAATATGGTCAAGGGGCACTTTCCTTGTTCCTGTGGCTTTGGTTGCTCACTGATCTCGAAGTCTTGGTGTCGTAATCCTTCGTAGATAGCTCCCTGAGCTTGTCCTTCTACTTACGATCACGCACATAATAAAATTTATAGCAATCAAACATCATGACTTTACTTAAGATGCAATGGTGCATATGCATGCTAACCTATAGTGTTGTTTCATTAGATCAGTTTGTAAGTATTCTTGCATGGGGTTTTACGATGAACAAGGGTGTAAAGATCAAGTGCGGACGTGGTGATGATCTTGACTCAAGATCTAGATCAATTCCACCATCAGAACTGATCAACACGTGATCTGTCCACACGAAAAAGCTTTTGTTCGAAGGGATCAAAGAAACAGATGCAAAGAAACCGCGATGATGTCATAAGGTGGTAACGAAGACCTACCTCAGCCTTCCTCCTAGTAATGGCAGTAGGACAGTTTGTCAGCTCTCCTCCGGCGACGGCGAATGGGTCGGGGCTCGTCGGCGGTCTCACCGGTGGTTGAACTCCGGCGAAGGGGGTTAATTCGGCGAGTTGGGGGCTAGGGCCTCTAAGTCGTCGACTTGAAAAGGTGTTACGGCCAAGGGGTGTTTCGGGTTCTATTTATAAGGGCTGAAAGGAGAGTCCTACTCCACTTGAATTTCAAATAAGAGCTTTATTCAATTTGTTTTTGGATCTTAACAACTTATCTTCAATCGATTCGGTGTGGTAGCAACGTAGAAATCGTGTCGGTTTCATCAGTACCGGGTATTCCCGCGTGTACAGAAAAAACCACTTAGGATCTCGTCACCTCCGCATTGATGAGCTCCGGAGGCTCCACGTGTCCAGCGGGGGCCGGGCTTCCCTTTTCTGCAGAGGCGGGCTCTGGTTGTGTCGCGTGTCAGGCGGGCGGGACCTCCCTCTCCTTAGAGGCGAGCTCCGCGTGCGCCATGTGTCTTGGCAGGCGGGACCTCCCCTCTCCCTCAGAGGCAAGCTCCGCGTGCGCCATGTGTCAGTGCTGGACCTCCCCTCCTCTTCAGAGGCGAGCTCCGAGAGTCCACGTGTCAGTTCCGAACCTCCCTTCTCTTCAGAGGCGAGCTCCGAGAGTGCCACGTGTCAAGCAGCGCCGAAATTCCTTTCTTCTCCTTGGAGACGAGCTCCGAAACACGTGCCCAACAGCGTCGGACCTCTCTTCTCCTCAGAGACAAGCTCTGAGGTCGACACATGTCTAGCAGTATCGGACCTCCCGGAGATGAGCTCCGAGGGTAACACGTGTCCAGCGGGGTCAGATCTCTCGGAGGAGAGCCCCGAGGGTGACACGTGTCCTGCAGTGTCTTCTCCTCGGTGGTGAGCTCCGAGGACGACACGTGTCCAGTTTGACCGGACCTCACTCCCTTTTCAGGGGTGAGCTCCAAGAGCGACACGTGTCCTGTGGGGTTGGGCCTTGCTTTTCTGCAGCGACTAGCTCCAGTGGGGATACGTGTCCTGCGGGGCTGGACCTCGCTTCTCCGCAGAGACAAGCCCCGGAGGCAACACGTGTTCAGCGGGTCGGACCTCGCCCCTTCCACAGAGGCTAGCTCCGAGCCTGCCATGTGGCCAGCAGACCGCGGGAAGTGTCGACAGTGCTCCTCGGTGAACTGGAATTGGCTCTTTTCAGCTATATTTCTCATTCTTTCTCCGTTTCTACTTCTTTTAAAATGTTTCTTTATATGAAATATGCATGCATGCGTGAATATGAAATTTAGGGTGTTACAGTAGTCGTATATATTCAATTAGTGATCCCTTCTGATCAACCCTTGATTCTCCGGAGCTTGATCCACTTCAATGAATCGCTCCTTTGAATCCCCTGCGTTGTGATTCCTCTTGAAATGTATATGCACATGTTTTATAGAATGCAATAGAAAGAATTATAGGACGGATTTCTTACAAACAGAGGTTGTGTGGAAAAGCCAAGAATGGCCTGGTTTTCCTCTGTTGTGCAAAGAAACAGGAATGACTAACTTGGTCTTAATGTTTAAGCTAAACCCTAATTAATCCTCCCTAATACATAAAAGATGAGCTGAGAAGATTTGAATGCAACTGCAGAACAAGAACTCCAATGGCCTCAAAACTTTTACAGCAGACTCTATACTACCTAGGGATTTAGCTTGCCAAATTTGAGCTAATGTGGAGTCAAATTGTGTTCTCCATAATTCTCACAATGTCTCTTATGTATTTCCACATATGTCACACCCAGTTTCTCCGAAGAACGACCGACATGTATGCCAGGAACATTTTCTCATACATGTGACGACAAATAGTGAAGCATCATTATATTACAAGCCAAGTATTTGAATATAAATAAGTCTTACATAGCATAACATCTCGATGGACGAATAATATGTTCATAACATTTAAATTAAAACAGCAGCGGAAAATAAGTCTCGTGGGCTTCATCACAGGCGTTGCCCATGGGACTCCGTGAACCTAGAATCCCTCTTCGGGTCCGAAGTCTTGGTCATTGAACACCACCTCATTCCCTTGGCCTGAGCAGCAATTTAAACCAACAAAAAAAGCATGCTTGAGTACCGTTGGTACTCAGCAAGTGTGGGAAAGTTATGGCAATGCATGGCTAGAACAAGGAAAGGCTGAACTCATGGTTAAGCACAACGCAACCAATGCCTATCACCTTAGCTTATTAAGCACCTACATTACTATATAGGTAAAATGGTCCCAATTCCCCTAAACCATCATCAATATCAATGTAACCATAACATCATTTCCAATGTTAAGCTCCCCGCTTAACATCCTCAACAGCCAATTCATCATTCTCTAATCATAAATAAGTCCAAGCCGCTCTTGACCGTGAGCACGGCTGTCATGACAGTTTTGACTCTGCAGAGTTTGCACCACTGTACCCACATGTAGTGATTTCATCCCCCGTTGCCGGGTGGACTAAAAGAACCTCCATTATGCCAGTGGCCGCGAACCACGTTCACACTTCCGATTGTGTAGCCATGAGATCACTATGAGACCTTTACAAAGGATTTCCGACGAGCGTGGGCCCACTGAGGTTTCACCCCTATCAGCATACAAGAGGCTCCAACCCTGCTGCAGTGGCCCCCTCTTGAGCCTTGCGGTTCATATGGTAGTCCAGCTGACACCTACTCCCCACACCATCCAAACACCCATACTACGCCGGAGATACACCTAATTAATTGGCCAAGCTGCCCCATCTCAGCATGTGGTTGGCACGGTAAAGCCAGGTTACATGCTCTATGAACAGGTCCTTAGGATCTAGGCAAGCACTAAACACAAACCCGAGTCTCGTGCACACAGCACCAACCAAATCATCCAACTTGCCTCGATCCCTACCTCTACATAACTCATAATATCTCATTGAAGAGTAAGGTAAACAAGTTGATGATCTCATATCCCACTTATCCCATTCTAAGCATGGCTAAGCATAAGTAATATGATTGAATGATGTAATAAAATAAATCCTAACCCATGCTACAAGGAAGTAAGATAATGAGAATCTGGGGAAACTTCCTAGCTTGGGTTCCATATTCCAAATTTACAATGCAATTAATTAAATTCTAACTACACATCCTAGTATAGGATCAAAGTGGTCAAGGACACTTGCCTTCTTCCTGCTGCTTTGGGAATGGAAAGTCTTGATCTTGAAAGGTGAGAACCTGCTCTGGGGCTGGTTCTACTCATACCAATACACATAGCAAAAGAAAACAACATTCCATAAGCCATAGTCCATATTTCCACTCATACAAACAACACCTGCATACACATGAAAGTCATACACCTATTTAAGTATTGTGTTTACCCTAGATATATTGATTCTAAGAATACATGCACTTTTAAATATATATATTATTTCTAGCTTTAATATTCAGATTTCTATGTGCACATTATATATGAATTTCCAATTTGAACAAATTTTCTATATGGGATAATACACTTCTTAGACACAAAATTTGTATAAGAGATAACTTCCTGCTCCAAATAGGTTTTCAGATCTTCTACAAAACCTTAATTTGAAAGTTTTGGATTTGGGGACCTCACTTGACATTATCTAACTAGGTATACCTATTTTCTTATATTTTCATATTTATTTTCCATACCTAAAAGTGAACTTTAATACTAAGATAGCACAAGATATCTCCTAAACAGAATGTGTTCTGATCTAAAATGTCCAATAAAATATCTTTTGACTTCCTCTCTGATGAGGATCAATTTAATTTTTTTACCCATTTTCAGAATTATTTTCTAGTCTAAAAATGAATTTCTACCAATAAAACAGCAACCTAAATTCATACAAAAATTCCTACTGTTCCACTTACCCAAACAGAACCTTCATAAATTTTTCCTACCCCTTTTTGGTTACTTAGATTCATTTTCCCACATTTTAAACTTGTTTTATGCCTAAAGGGTATATTTCAAAGATAAATTACAAAACAGCAAATCTCATTTAGTTTTAAAGTTTATTTCCCCTCTAAACTAGACCTCAGATTGTTCCACCAATTTTCACAGGGTTAGAATAATTCAACTGAACTTACACCTATGTTTAAATTTAAATCCTATTCACATATTCAATTTCCTGAAATTAATACTTCCCAGGGACTGATGTGCAATTTCACACTGCAGTGGGGCCCCATTTCTCATTTTCTACATTTTCAGGGGTCTAAGTGTGAAAACAGGGAGGTCTTCCTAATTCTTATTAAGTCCAGGGGCTAAAACTGATTTTTAAATGAATTTACATGAATTTCTGAGGGTCCAGGGGCTAGATCAGAAGTTTCCGGGGCTAGCTCGTGTTTTCCGAGATCCCCAGGGGGTAGCGTGTAAGATTCCCGGCCTTTATAACGTCGGGCTGACGTGGGCCGTTGGATTAAAAACGGAGGGCTGAGATTAGATCGCGAAGAGGTACGGGTTAGATCTATTCGGGACCGCACGATTTAAAATTGACGGGCCTCAGGGGGCCACGTCGCCCTAGCCGGAGCCAGCCCGCGCGCGCGGCCGGGGCGGTGATCTAGCCGGCGCAGCTTCGGTTCCTTGCCGCTACACGCTAAAACTTGCAGCTTTTCACACGGATCGACTGTGGAGGGGTAGGGGAAGCTCACCTAGGGGTTTCTCGGGCTTGGAGAGGTCGGAATTCGGCTCTGCAACGACGGTGGCCGGAGCTGGTCCTCGGTGCTCGCCGAAGCCGATGCTAGGGCGCAAGACTCGTCGCTTCCTTCACCTGCAGGGCTTCCTGGCGGCGGTGGAACATGACAAGCCCGTTTGATCAGAGAAACCGGATGAGGATCGAAAGAAAACGGCCGAGGATGCCTCGGTTCTTACCGGAGAGAAAGATGGAGCGGATAAGGGGAACCCTGCGAGTTTTCTTGCGTTTAAATGCACGAGGAGGGGCGGCGGGGGTCGGTTTAGATGTGCAGCAGCGCTTTGCCGAAGATCGGGCGTGGAAATCGGGTGAAGCAGCAGCGATTGGCGCGGGAAGATCGGGGCAGTTGGGGGCGCGCGGGGGGGGGGGGGGGGGGGGCGGGGGGAGAAGATGACATGCGGGCCCCGCGCGTCAGAGAGAGAGGGCGGGGGGGGGGGGGGGGAACAGCCGCGGGCTGTTGGGCCGGCTGAGGTGGGTTTCGTCCCACTGGCCATTTTTCTTTTTTTTTCCTTTTTCTTTTCTGTTTCGATTCAAATTTGAATTCCAGTTTGCGTTTGAATTGTTTCACCACATGCATTACGTCCAAAAATTTTAAATTCCCCTCTTTAACAGGTTTTGGGGTGTTACAACATGTACATAAGTATGGACAATAAGAACAGGGAGTTCTAATGCTCCACTTGAGCTGATAATTTACAGGTGGGTTCCTGGTCACATGAAAGTAATTTTATCCAAAATTTGGACCTTTTACTTGAGTAGTTCCTCCAGAACAATTCCTTAAGCATTTCTACTTAAAAGTATTAATTCTGAAGTACTGTGCATTTTCATGCCCAATGTAGTGAACTAAAATTTCAAGTATGTCTCAGAGAGCTTGAATAAATTTTCCTATGAATTTTGGAGCTATGGATTGTCCAGAATATATTTTATAAGTGGGAAACATTTTTCTGAAAATGTTTCTGGACTCTTATGAACACAGCGGATTGTATTTAGCAAAGTCCTACAGAAATTGTCTATAAATGAGATGAAAATTTGCTAGAAGGTCAACAATAATCTAAAGAATATTCTGGCAAAATTTGAGGATATTTGGATAAACCAAACTCCCTCAATAATTCTTCTTCAGAAAAAGTTCAAAGAATTTTCCAGAATTATATATTGACTTTCGTACAAATCTGAGTTCATATTTGGATATATCTTTGAACAAGGAATCCAATCCAATTTGAATCACTCAATTTGGAGATTCCTACACAAAGATATGATTTTCCAAAGTTTGAGCAATCTCTGGATTTGTTTTTCTACTGCAAAGTCTACTGGGCCCGCTATTTAAACGCCAGCCACTCAGAAGTCAGCCACACCGGGCCTCAGCGTTTTGCCGCGCAGCCACATCATATCCCCGAGCCACAGCTGATCCCAGATTTAAAATCGAGCAGCTGACAGACGGGCCCCACGGCCTTCTTCTACCTCCGGCCGTCTTCCCGTTCCCGCGCATTCCCCCTCGCTGGAGCTAACTGCCACTCGCCGGATCGCCGCTGCCGGCCATCGCTCGAGCTAAGACTCTCCGCCAGGGAGTTATTGACATCGAGGAACACGGCTGTGGGGTTATCTAGGGCTGCCGGTGACCGGAGATACCTCGGCGACGTGCGGCGGCCTCGGTTGAAGTTCGGCGCCGTAGCCCGAGGTTCCTAGCCCGCCAAAACCTCAACCAACTAGCTCTACAGCACCAGTAGATTATCGCCAAGCTCGGCAAGGCCATGAATTGCTCGCAAATGGTGGCAATTAGGTTGGCACCGTGTGCCCGATCGGTCCCGCGGAAAACGTGTTCGGTAGACCTCAAAATACATCGCTCCAAAGGGTTTTCATGCGACGGTTGCTAAAGCAAAGATGATCGGCGGCTAGTCCAGCACCTATGTGCAAGATTTGATGAACTATGGAGGACATAGAGGGGGAATTTGAAGGACTTTGCACTCGCTGGAGCAAAATTCCAAAATTCGTCGGCTATGCTCCATGGTTTGGCTCGAGCTTCGGTTGAGAGCAGCTCCACAACAGCGCGCTCCCGTGGCCGTGCTTGATCGAGCTTGAAAACCACCATAGTGGTCTGTCCACGTGAAGCCGATCGCCGGCTTGAGCTAGGTCGTGGCGGGTGAGTTGTTTGAAGGCTCGGGAACACCGAAGCTTACTCGCTATTGGGTCGGGGAGGTGTGTATCAAGCTCGTGGTGCTGTCAAGAAGCTCTGAGGAGGGTGGCACGATCGTTTCTGCTGATTTTCCCGATCAACCCGAGAAGCGGGGGCAGAGGAAAAGCTTTGTGCGGTGTTCACGCGAGGAGGAGGAGACAAGTGAGCCTTTGCTCGGTCTGAGGGAAGGATTACGTCGAGCGCATGAGGGGGGCACTAATTTGGTCTCCAGCGCGTAGGCAACGAGCAGGAGGTGGCGCTAGCCGCTTCTTGGGGCGCCCGGGTGAGAAAGTCCTCGGCTGAGTTGAAAACAGAGCCCCCATGAATTGTTTGCTTCATGTGCAAGTTTTGATCTTCAACTCAATGACATGTGGGTCCCCCACTTCTCTCCTCTTCAAAATATCTCCTCATGTTGGTCTTCCCAAATTCCACAATTCTGAGTTTGAAAGGTGGGCTAAAGAATTCTTCAAGTTCAGTTTGAGTTTGAATAGCAAATTTGAATTTGGTTAGAATTTGAAAATGCTCCTCTTTAACTCCTTTTTGAACCCACCCTAATGAAAAGTTTGTCATCAAACTATTTCCACAATTTCCAAACTATATGGCTGCAGGGTTATTCAAAGTTTTGGGCCACCATTTGTGTGAACTTTCAATTTAAAAATATGATTTTTAACTTTCATGCAAAGAGGTATTTTAAATCCTTATTGGTTCAACACCTTCAAATAAAGATGTGAGCCTCATTTTGGATGATCATCCACATATTACTTTGCATGAGGAAAAGTTTTAGCAAGTCCCATCTTTCATGCCTTTGCCACACATATGAATTCAAACCTTAGTTTTATTCATGTACATGTTTTGGGACTTTTAAATAATGTATCCATGCCTTATGGTCTCAAGAATGCCCTTCCCAATTTTGTACGTGCCATGCATAAGACATTTAGGAATCTCATTCGTGACGTAGTGGAGGTGTATGTCGATGACATCGTAGTAAAGGTTAAGTCGCAAGCATCTCTGCTCAATAACCTAGCCTAGTCTTCGACAGACTGTGTTCGACACGCACGAAGTTGAACCCAGACAAATGCGTCTTGGGGGTCTATGCCGGGAAGCTGCCCGGTTTCTCAGCCTCACACAGAGGAATTGAAGCTAACCCAGAGAAGATTAAGGCGATAGAACTGATGCGGCCCCTGCCCGCATCAAGGACGTGCAGAAGCTTACCGGATGCTTGGCTGTGCTCAGTAGGTTTATCTCTAGACTGGCTGAGTGGGCTCTTCTGTTCTTCAAACTTCTACACAAATCCGGTCCATTCATATGGACCGAGGAGGCGAATGAGGCGTTCCAAGAGCTGAAGGAGTTCCTCACGACGCTGCCAATCATGGTGGCCCTGGAACAAGAAGAGCCTCTGCTCCTCTACATCGCTGCAACAACTGAGGTCGTGAGCATGGTTCTAGTTGCGGAGCGGCCAGAACTGCATCGACCTCAGGTACCAAACGAGGCTTCTGCTGCCGTTGGTCAAGAGTCCCAGGACTCAGACTCCCAAGGAGACCCAAGGGACGGGGAAGCAGTCAGGTCCCAACCAGCCGGACCTGATGATCAACGCATATCCAGGTCCGAGCTCCCGAAATGTTGTCCCGGACAAGGCCTGGGGGCCTCAGGTCCCGGATCTCCCCAAGAAGATCAAATCCGGTCTCAGCCAGCTAGACCTGATGACCAGTGCGCATCTGGGTCCCAGTTCCCAGAGTGTAGTTCCTGGATCAGGGGCCGGGGGCCTCCTAGTCCCGGACTGTTACAAGAGGATGCATCGAACCCCTCTGGGAGGGCCCGGACTGTCCAGTGTCCAGTCTACTTCATCAACGAGGTCCTCCGTGATGCTAATACAAGATATCTGGAGGTGCACAAGCTGCTCTATGCAGACCTCGTTGCATCAAGGAAGCTGCACCACTACTTCCAAGCTCACAAGATCTAAGTGGTCACCTCATACCCACTGAGGACCGTCCTCCACAGCCCAAACGCAACTGGGAACGTAGCCAAATGGGCTGCATAACTGGTGGAGTTCGAGCTGGACTTCATACTGCACCACGCGGTGAAGAGTCAGGCGCTAGCTGACTTCGTGGAAGAGTGGACACCGCCACCATGCCACCTAGGGGTCCAAGACAACGGTTGACCAGATCCCAGATCTCTGGTCTTCACTGGGCCTCATTGGATTCTCTTCTTCGACAGCTCCTCACGCAAGCAAGGTGTCGGAGCGGGAGTTCTTCTATTCACACCAACTGGCGAGCAGTTCAAGTACATGGTGCGACTTGACTTCAAGGCAACCAACAACATGGTGGAGTATGGAGCTCTCATCTTCGTGTTAAAAACCACACTGTCCCTTGGCGTCCAGCAGTTGTTGGTCAAGGGTGATTTCAACTAATCATCAAGCAAGTCAAGGGAGAGTGCTGCTGCAACGACCCACAGCTTGCAGCCTACCTCCTCCAAGTACATAAGTTGGAGAAGGACTTCTTATCCTTGGATTTGTGCCATGTTCCCCACGCCAACAACACAATAGCTGACGACCTATCAACGAAGGCTTCCACCTGGGCTCCGATGCCTAAGGGGGTCTGTGAAAGGAAGTTGTTGCGACCTACTGCTGGGTCGTCCGAACCAAGCGAAGGGGGCAAGATCAGCACCTCAAATCTGGCGGTCCCGGCGGCCCTACTACCACGGTGCCCGCCAAGGATTATAAGCATCATTAGGGACTCCGTGCAACCCGACACTCAAGATCCATGTGCTCAAGTAGGTCCTGACGCATGGATCACGGAGATCCAGAACTACTAGAAAAACAATATCCTTCCCGATGAACGTGTATCCACTGAATGGATTGCTCGGTTGGCTAAGAGATACGCGCTAGTATAAGAGGATCTCTACCGGCGTGGCACTAATGGCGTCCTATTGCGGTGCATAACCAGGGAGGAGGGTTGCACCTTGCTCTCAGAGATCCATGGAGGTGAGTGTTGGAAGCATGCATCTTCCCGCATGCTGGTCGGTAAAGCCTTCTGGTATGACTTCTGCTGTCCGACAACTCTCTAGGATGCCGTCGACCTGGTCAAGAGATGCAAGGCATGCCAGTTCCACGCCAAGCAGATCCACACACCGGCGCATACACTGCAGATGATCCCGCCCTCATGGCCCTTCACTATGTGGGGGCATGACATCCTGTGGCCATTCCTGAGATCATTCGGAGGGTACCGGTACCTCTACGTCGCCGTAGACAAGTTCACCAAGTGGACGGAAGTTGACCCAGTATTAACAATCAACAAGCAGTCAGCAGTCAAGTTCATCAAGTTGATCATCTACCGGTTCAGGGTCCTGAACATCATCACCACCGAATACGGGAACCAGTTCACCAGTGCAGTGTTCCAAGACTACTGCGACGGCCTTGGCATCCATGTTTTCTATGCTTCTGTTGCTCAACCAGAGAGCAATGATCAAGTTGAATGAGCAAATGCCGAGATAGTCAGGGGACTCAAGACGCGCACCTACGACAACTTAAATAAGCACGGTGCCAATTGGGTCAAAAAACTTCTGTGTGCACTGTGGGCTAGCCGGACGTCCCTCAGTCGCGCGACAGGGGAAGCACCCTTCTTCCTAGTGTATGGGGCTGAGGCCGTCCTCCCCCAGGAAATCACCATCGGCTCATCCCATGTCCAAGCGTACGACTAAGCCATGCAGGACCAGCTCCGGCGTGAAGATATCGACCTTGTCGATGAGTGAAGGTGGTAATAAGCTGCTCAAAACGCGTGGTACCGCAAAGCGCTCCGGCGCTATCGGCAACGGTTCGTGCGGAGTAGACAACTCGAGGTGGGCGACCTGGTTCTTCGGCAAATATTTTCTCGAGAAGGGGTGAACAAACTCACCCCCAGCTAGGAGGGTCCCTTCCTAGTAACACAAGTATGACGCCTGTGAAATCCCAAAAGTCTAGCAAGGAACCTGAAATTCACACCGAGAAAATGAGAGAGAATTTAAACTTTTGAATTGGAAGGTGTGAGCTCCAAGTGCTAAAGTAAACGTGTAACAATGTCCAAACACAAAGACCTAAATCTACCATTTGGTTCTTGACGCATCTGCGGGTAGCCCGGCAAATTCTTCAGCTCATTGGGAAAAGAATTCCTATTTGCTGGAATTAAAATGGGAGACGATTCGAATTTGAATTCAAGCTTCAGTTTCAAATTCCAACTTTGCTGAAATTCAAATTTGAGAGCACCATTGTGTTCCTCATATTCCTTTTGTCTTACCCTCCAAGTTTTGATCAAATTTGGAGTTTGTTTGCTAGTTCGAATTGATTTGGAAAGAAAAAGAAGAGGGGAAGGGGCCCACTGGTCAGTAGACTTACAACCGAAGTCTACTCGGTTTTGACTCGGCAGCAGCGCGCCACCTCCCCGGCATCCGGCACCAAACCGACGCTGCATCACGCCTCATCCTGCTCTGTGGCTATGAACGCCACGTGCAGCAACGTGATCAACACACCCGGCCCACGTGAACTGCCTCGCTCTCTCCAGTCTCCCTCGCGCAACCGAAGCAAACTCGCACACGCGCTCGACTCTCTCTGCTCACCGGTGCCCTAGCGACACAAACGTCTTCGTGGCCGACGATCTACATGAAAAAGGTCCGCTCCAAGGTGCTGAACACAACCATGCCGACCACACCTCCTCTCTTGCAAGGTCGGTAGAGAATTTTGCCGTTTATTGCTTTGGTAGTCATGGAACCACTACAGGAATCGGGACTATAGACGACGGCCAGAAACCGTCGTCAATAAGGGCACTACCGTCGTCAATAAGTTATTGACGACGGTAAAAGTTTATAGACGACGGTTTTCAGCTGTCGTCAATTATTAGTCGTCAATAAGTTTATTGACGACGGTAACCGTCGTCAATAAATTTATTGACAACAGCTAAATCTAGCTGTCGTCAATAAACTTATTGAGGACAGCTAAATCAGGCTGTCGTCAATAAGCTTATTGACGACGGCCAGGATTTCAACCGTCGTCAGTAACCGTGGCTTATTGACGACGGTTTACACTAGGCCGTCGTCAATAACAATTGCTTATTGACGACGGTTTCTGGTACCTGGCCGTCGTCAATACTAATGGCTTATTGACGACGGCCAAGTACCAGAAACCGTCGTCAATAAGCTTTTCAATTTTTTTTTAAAAAAACAGAAAATCCTGCCCTGGCTTCGAGGCCAGCCCTGGCTCGATGGCCAGATCACAGGCAATTAAAACATACATCACAGGCAGGCATAAAAACACTATACGCACGCCACACTACCCTACGCTACCCCGACCGCTGCCACCGGAGTCCAGGAAGTCGTCGTGCGCTCGTCCAAACGCTGGTTGCTGAGGGGATGGAGTTTCCTGAGCCCGCGTCGCCGATCCCTATGATGTACATGTATAGTTAGACAAATTAGAAGTTCACAAATGTGTATAAGATTAAATAAACTCATTACAAGTTAAAATTGAGCAAGTTAGCTAGATTTGGCTATGTTTGAGTAAGTTTGCTCATATTTTACTAAGTTTGAGAAGTATGGACTAGTAGTGTTTGTGTTTGAGCTAGTTCAAAAAGTTTTGGCTATGTTTGAGTAAGTTTGGTCATATTTGACTATAGTTGAGTAAGTTGTACCATATTTTACTCAGTTTGAGGATGTTTAACTAGTTTTCTCTAAGTTTAAGTAAGTTTGATCAAATTCAACTAAATTTCAGCAAATTTAACTAGTTGCAGCTATTATGAGAAATTTTGTACCTGTGCTCCTGACGTCGGCCCCTGTGGTAGCTGTATCGGTGGCGGCGCCCACTGAGGAAAGACAACGGGTTGTCCTGTGGCCATAGCCTGCAAATATGAAGTAAATTATTATACATGTCATTTATATATTAGAAACGTTGAGTACATTGATCTGAACTTACCTGCATGGCAGCTTGCAGCTGTAGCATGTACGAGTGTTGATACTCGTCCCTAGCCCGGAGCTCGGCTGCCTGCCTCTCGTTCCCGAGCCTCAGCGCTTCCTGCGTCCTCTGGAGCTCCTCCTGGACACTCTGGAGCTCCAGATCACGGCTGCCACGCCTGCTGGATCCACCCTGCGATGAAGAAGCCCTCGAGTAAGACCGCGCCTCCCTCGAGTCTACTACTCCATCGAAGATGGCCAACCTACACAACGAAGTAAGAGTATTAAAGTTTCGTATCTCGAAGTTAATGAAAGTAAATGAAAACAACATAACTCACCGGCCGTGAGGTTTACCGCCACCGCTTGCATAGGCGGCTTCAGGTACGATCGGCGAGTTCTGCCAATCGTAATCGTCGCCTCGAAGCCTCCGCACCTCCTCCCCATACTTTTCCTGAAAATACAGAAAATTAAAGTCATCAGAAGTTTTAAAGATAATACAATTAAGTCAACTAAAGAACTCACCAACGTCTCTGTCGCTGTCTGAGAAGACAGCTGATCAGGCTGCGAGGGGTCACTTCCCATGTGACCCCTCCTCCACACCTGGATAGCGGTCGGCTCCTGACCGATCTCACGCTCCTATCGATACGTGTTAGCATAATGGTAGCGATAGAAATTAACTAGAATATAATTCGAGTATCACTTACCATCCGTTTAGCAAGGCGTACGTAGCCGTCCCCGCCAAGACGGTGTTTCCCGTCCGTCCCTCGACTCTGTCGGCGGGTCATCGACACGCCTTGGAAGCCCTGGCTCGCCCAACGAGCACACAGGGAACTGTAGGCGTCCGGACAGGACTCAAGCCACGGTACGCTGACCTGCACACATTTGTTGTTGGATGAAAACATTGATGAAAATTGGATAATGAAGCAAAGTAAAATAAATAATTTACCTCTGCGTACTGTGCCTCCGTCAAGTACTTGTCCGCCACATCCCTAAACTGCCCCGGCTCACCCTCGTCCGGATGCAACTTATAGTACGCCTTCGTAGCCTGAATGCGAGCCGTTGAAATCGACTGCGTCAGGAGCTTCCTAGCGTTGTTGTTGAAGACCAGGCGAGCGTGATCCAGCTGGGCCTCGTCCTCCAAACGGTAATATTTCTACAAGTAGAAATATACAAGTTAATGTACTTAACATATAATAGGTTCGCATTTAACAAATAGACGATTTGCCTACCATGAATTCATGCCACACATGCTCCTGGTGGTTGCCGTAGGTAATGTCCTGGGCCGTAGCGTAATCGTCCCAAGACGTAGCAGCCCGTCCGTTCACTAGACCGGGGTAGTGACAACGGATGAGCTGGCCCAGGACAGCGTTGACCTGGCGGTGGCGTCCTTGACCCGTGAACGAGTCATCGGCCCAAGACCTAATACACGATTCTCAATTAGTACATATATAAGTGTTAAAATATCTAAATTGATTTGTTATAGATTTACTTACCTATCGCCAACCGGACGAATAACGACCCGATCTTCTGGCCGTGCAGGAACCGGAGGAGGAGCCACGTAGTGGCTCCTCCTGTAACGCCGCTGTGGAGCCGGCTCCACATCAGGCTCTGTGGAAGGCTCTGAAGCAGGGTCTGAATCCTGCGGTGCCGGAACCTGAAGAGGATCCGAAGCAGGATCTGTAACAGGCTCCGAAACCTGTGGTGTCTGAAGAGGACCCCTGGCCTCTGTCTCCTCAGACGTAGAGTCGTCCTAAAAATTTGAAGATTGGTAATATAGATTTAAGAAAGTTATTTATATAATTTATGTAATTAATTATTCTTTACCTGTCGTGACCGCTCTCGTGACCCCTGGCCTCTGTCGAGGCCCAACAGCTGAGACAGTCTACCATTGCTAGACTGACAGCCCTGGAAAACAGAGTCTGCTCTCGGGGGCAGAAAGCCCCGCGTCCCCCGTCGTCTACTGCTCGATGACATCCTGATGAAAGGAAATTTGATAATGAATTTAAAGGAAAATATAGAAGACGAAAGAAGAGATGAAAGAAACGATACTTGTACTTAATTTCAAAATTCATCAGTATCACGATCATGTACTCTACTTCGTAAACCGGACCATCGATCTTTTGTCATGGTTGTTCGCCGTTTTCGTTTTTTCACATTATGAGTCTGTACATCTTGTGCATCTCCAACTAATTCATCGAGTCGTAGACCAGGCTCAACGACAAAAGAATCCGCCAACTCTTCTTCTTGGTAAACAACATCTGCCTCATCAATGTAACCAGTATTGTCCGGTGTATATAACCGCTCACGAGGATTCACCTTTTGTACAACCCACCATGCACTAAGTTTTTCGCATGGATATTGTAGATAGTACACTTGTTCGACTTGGTGTGCAAGGACAAAGGTGTCGTAGCCTCGTAGTCGGTCCTTGTGTTTGACTTCTACCATGCCAAATTGGTTTTGTCGAGTTCCATTGTTATTATCAAACCAATCACAGTCAAAGAAGACTACTTTAAGGTCTTTATTCCCGGCAAAACTAAATTCTAGGATTTTCTTTATGATCCCATAGAAATTAGTTTCATGTCCTTCGGCATCGGCGGCCCTTGTCACAACTCCGGTGTTTGATGTTGCCCTTAGAGGACGTTGAGCTTCAAATTGAGTTGAACGGAATCGGAACCAATTGACATCATATCGACCGAAGAGTTTAACTTTAATGGATCCATTGGACAGTTGTCGCAAATCTTCATGAACACCGACTTGTGTCTTGCACTGTCCAACATATGAAGTAAGAAGACTATTTTATGCTATGAACATAATTACTAAGAGGAACAAGACAAGGAAAACGTTACATGATTTCGAAACCACGTTTGGAAGTTAGGTCCTCCATTTACTCCATAGTGTCGCATTGTTTGTATTTGCTTGCTAGTAGGTTGCTGCTTAGACTTCCAATTTTGTCGATCGAACTCACTAAATCAGGACAAAAAAGAATTATTGGTGTAGATGTATAACACACCACACAAATTAGTATAGATGTTGAACAACCACTTACTGAAAAAAATTGTCCATCCCATCTATGTTAGCGTACATGTATAACAAAGCAGCTGTCTTTTCATCTGCTGAAGCATCATAGCTCGTGCCACTACCAACAGTGGTGCCTCTCGTTTGAAAAAGTGAGAGTTCGCTACAAGAGGTTGCTTCAGCCATATTATACCGTAACACCGATGCATTAACATTGTGTTCTTCTGCAAAGTAGACACTTGAAAAGTATCCTATCTCCTGAAGTGTAAATGCTTCGGCGATGCATCCTTCAACCCTTGCCCTATTACGAACCATCGGTTTTAGACATCTGAGTGCTCTTTCAATGTGGTACATCCACCTATATTGAACAGGGCCACCTACTTTAGCTTCATATGGAAGATGGATTAGAAGGTGTTGCATTGGATTGAAGAACCCTGGAGGAAATACTTTTTCCATCTTACATAAAAGCACGGGTATCTCTTTTTCCAACTTCTCCATCATCTCCCTTTTGATTTCTTTAGCACAAAGCTGTCTATAAAAATAGCTAAGCTCGGCTAACACCTTCCAAACCTCATCGTCAAGATAGCCTCGAAACATAACCGGCAGAAGTCTTTCCATGATTATGTGATAATCATGGCTCTTCAAACCAGTAAGATTTCCAGTCTTAACATTAACGGCTCTTCTCAGGCTAGCAGCAAAACCGTCTGGGAACTTCAACTGTTTCAACTACTTGAAGACTTCTTTCTTTTCTTTTGGTCGAAGGCAGAAACAAGCTCGTGGTTTGCCACCAGCTTCGGAGAGCTCAAGACTTGGTCGGTTACAAACCTCTGCCAAATCCTTCCGAGCTTTTATATTGTCTTTTGTTTTTCCCGTCATATCCAAGCACGTGCTTATGATGCATTCGCCCATGTTACGTTCCTGGTGCATGACATCAATGTTATGCATTAGAATTAAAGACTTCATATACGGTAACTCCCATAGTGCACATATATGAGTCCAATTGTGATCCTCTCCGTAACCAACAAAATATCCAGGACGACCTTCATCTGGCACTAGATTATTGAGTTGTTTAACAATTTCCGACCCGTTCAGACGTTGTGGTGGTCCCTTTTTTACAATGGTACCCTTCCTGAAGGCATTTCTCTGTTGCCTAAACACGTGATTTGGCGGTAACCAACGTCTATGACAATCAAAGTAGCATATCTTGCCACCATGAATTAGACGAAAACAATCCGTGTCCGAAGCACATATTGGACATGTCAATCGACCATGAGTGCTCCAGCCAGAAAACATGCCGTAAGCTGGAAAATCATGAATAGACCACAAGTACGCAGCTCGAAGGTTGAATTTCTGTTTTCTATAACAGTCGTACGCTTCGACTCCTGTCCATAACATTTTGAACTCTTCAATCAATGGCTGCATCATCACGTTCAGTCGTGAACCAGGATGATCCGGTCCAGGTACAATAAGGCATAGGAACATGAACTCATACTTCATACAAAGCGATGGTGGTAAGTTGTACGGAATAGCGAACACGGGCCAACATGAGTATGGTGTGGCGTTTGTACTAAACGGTGAGAAGCCATCTGTCGCCAACCCAAAGCGAATATTTCTCGCGTCATTGGCGAAATCTAGATCGAAGTGGTCAAGCGCCTTCCATGCCTCACCGTCCGACGGGTGCACCATCATGCTGTTGTTCTCACGTACACCTTCTTTATGCCACCTCATGTGTCTAGCTGTTTTTTTAGATAGAAACAAACGCTTGAACCTAGGTGTGACAGGCAAGTAGCGAAGCTGCTTTTGTGCGACTTGAGTCATTACTTTTGAACCGTCGTCATTAACAACTTCGACAAATCTCGCTTTACCACATTTTAAGCACTTGTTCTCGTTGGCATGCTCTCTCCAAAAAAGCATGCAATTGTCTAGACACATATCAATCTTCTCATATTTCATACCTAGACCAGAAATCAACTTCTTAGACTGATACATATCTTTAGGCACTTTATGTGGTTGTGGAAGGATATCGCTGATCAATTTGATAAGATCGTTGTAGCAGTTATTGGAGAAGAAATACTTAGACTTAATGGCCATAAATCTAGTCATGAAAGTAAGGAGCGTCACTTCGGTGTGTTCATGCAACGGCTCTTCTGAAGCTTTGAGAAGCGTGAAAAACGCTTCAACCTCCGTTGGAGGAGGATCCTCCATCAATTCAGGATTTATAGCATCAAGCATCTCGTCCATCCTATCGACCCCCGTGTTGTCATCCTCATCTGAAACTTGTAAGGGTTGAGAAGATGTCTCACCATGAAAGGTCCACACCACATAATCTTGCATGAAACCGTATCGACATAAGTGAAACGCCAAATTCACTTTGTCCCAACACTTTGCACCTTGACATTTCGTACATGGGCACCGCACCTTATCGATCTTTGACAATGAAAACGCTCGATCTACAAAAGCATCTGTCTTTGCGAACCACTCATCCGAGTGACCACCAGAACTGTTCTTCCAACCGGTATACATCCAACTACGATCCTCACCCATGTTTGAATCTGCAGTTTAATGTCAAGGAAATTATAGTTACTTTATAATTTATTTATGTCACGGCCCTACATCTATTGGAAAGGATAGGTCCTAAACCCACCCAAGAGTGATCGAGCGGAGCGTGCTCACGACAAGACGCGTGGTATGGATCCGAACGAAATTTCGGCAGCATAACCCCGCTGTTCTCCACTGCACGCCCGAAAATGGTGCAGCAGAGAACAACAGGGTTATGCTGTCGAAATCTCGTCTAGATCTAAACCCGCGTTTCATCACATGCCACGCCCCCTCGGTCACTCCCAGGCTGTCCAAAAAGGGACAATTCCGAACGTACACGCCTCACATGCGCAACACATGTGAGACGGGCCCATTCGAAACGGGTGACGCATGTTGTATAGGTTTACGTCAATCTTTCGTTTTTGAGTCATTTAAAAGAGAGAGAGGAAAGAACGAGAGAGAAGGAAAAAAGGAGAGACAAAGAAGTGGGTCAGCCGTCCTAAGTTATGCCCCGTTGGGGCCTGCCATTATCTTACGACGCCTTTAGGGTTAGCCATCATACGTTATACCCCGTTGTAAGTGGTTCAAAGATGAAACCCCACCGTTGGGGCCCGCCGTCCACGCGCGGGAGCTTGCCGTCCTCCGTGCCTGTCTCGACTAATACATTACCACTAAATGAGCCGTGACAGACCCTAAATGGGTCGTGTCAGGCCGGACCGGGCCGAAACCCATTTATTTACATATAGTAACTAATCACACAATCAATCAAAGTATTAATTAAACAATAATCAATTACAATACTAATTAAACAATTAATCAACTAAGGTCGGACGGCGCGGCAGGGTGGGGCTTGGGGCAGGGCCGGGCGGCACAGCAGGGCGGGGCTCGGGGCGCGGCGTGGAGAACCATGTTAAAAAGACCAGGGGCAATGGAAGCATATTACTAAGGTGTTGCCTCGCCTTATGCCTTATCGCTTAAAAGGTAAAAAGGGGTAGGTCGCCTTATGTCGCCTTACCGCCTTAATAACTATGATGTCATGCCATCCTGAAATGCTCATATTTAGGATGTGTTCTAGGCACAGTATCATTTGTGCTATTCCTGTGCCTTAAAAAGTTACTGTGATATATCGGATCTGTTTAGATCGTGATCTGATTGTTCGATCGGCACTCTGGTCTAGATGCACTGTGCCGACGCGACTGTCCCCGGCCGTACGTGCGTCGTGCAGATTTTCAAATCTTTTTTAAGTATGCCTATCACAGAGATGACAATTTTGGGGTGTACATCGATCAAAGAGGGCGGCGGCGTTACCATGCATGAAGATCAGGGCCGGCATGCATATTGAGGTAGCAGGCACGCGCATGCATGTATATGCTTTGCATGCGCGTTGACAGTGTCACAGCGAGTCTATTCTCTGTTTGTCTTCGACTAATGCTGCGCAGTCTTGAGTAGTTGAAGCGATGGATCAGTCGTTAAACGACCTGCTGGTGGGTTAAGTCCTCGATCATCGGCGCAGCTAGGTAGGTAGCAGAGATGTGTAGATCCATATAGGCCCGGCTGCCGCAAACAAATGTCTGCATATATGGAGTGGTGATCGACAAGCTGGCGATGCAACAAGCATGCAGCACAGAGAAAGTTGCAGGTGAGGATTTAATGAAAGTATGCAGCGCCTTTTCTTGGCCAGTGATGGGGGAGAAGAAGCTGCATCGGGCGGGCCGCGATACAGGGACGCCAGGTCTCCGGAAACAGAAGATAAAAGCTAGAGAAGCGAAGCACACAGAGCTGCATCGATCCTGTATAGCCTTCCCTCTCCTCTCTTTTCAGTGCGCTATCTATAGCTGCATGGGCGCATGCATGGCCAGAATGAGCTAGTAGGCATCTGCATTCCCTCTGCTCCTCTCGGCCTTTCACGGTGTGTACCATCTTATATGCAAATGCATGTACTCTGTCAACATGTCCTTTTAATTAATTAGCTTGTGTCCACATCATGCTTGTATAGTAACAGCTAGCTAGCTATATGGATGCATCTATAAAAGGCTTATATAGGCTATCAATTGACGATAGTAATGGCAGTCTGTATAAACTTATATATTTGATATTTCTAGGCACAGCATCAAAATATTTCGTGTGCGTAACATGAATACAGTATATAGTATATGGGAGGCCGGAGGGGGAGGGGTAGGGAGATTTACCTCGGGCCAGAGACGGGCGGCGACGGCGGCGGCGGGGACGGGCGGCGGCGGCGGGGGGAAGGGCGGCGGCGAGGCCGGAGGGGGAGGGGGAGGGAGATTTACCTCGGGCCCGAGACGGGCGGCGGCGGCGGCGGCGGGGACGGGCGGCGGCGGCGGCGGCGGCGGGGACGGGCGGCGGCGGCGAGAGGTCCTGCGTGAGTCGGGAGGCGGCACTGGCCGCCTCCCGGCTCGCGCACGGGTTATATGTCACATTATTGACGACGGTGCTATGAAACTGTCGTCAATAAGACCTTGTTGACGACGGTGCTAGGTCACCGTCGTCAATAACTCCTCGGGTGGACCCGAGTTTAGTTAAAGACGACGGCCGCCGTCGTCAATAATTTATTGACGACGGTGCTCGTCTAGCCGTCGTCAATAACTAAGTTATTGACGAGGGCTAGATAGGGCCGTCGTCAATAACATTAAAGACGACGGCCCCGTCGTCAATAAATTTGGCCGTCGTCAATGATCGTTTTTCCTGTAGTGAACCGAGCCTCACCAAAACCCGAAATTCGTAGTGATCACTTCCCCAAAGTTTGTGCTGAGCTATAGACGTGATATAGACTCTCCCACGCTCCTATAGGATCACGAACCATCGACTTTCATCGAGTTTTGGCGCTGTTCTTCGAGAATTTTGCACCGGTACCGGTTTTGGCCCTAGGTCGCCGATGAGCTCGTATTTGCAGCCTCTTTTGAGCTGATGTGAGCTCGTGCCGGTGAGGGATCCACCACAGTGCTCTAGGAAGAAAAACTGAAGGATTTGAGCCCTCTTAGCATTAGTGCGACGCCGCCGAAGTCCAACCTCCGCTGCCGCCCGTCGCCGAAGGGTTTCCGGTGACCGGGGTCCTCGGCCGACCACGGGGATGAGTTGCCCATGGTCCAAAAGGGGGAGGCGGCGAGTTTGGGGGCAAGGGAAGGCCGGAAAGGCACTTTCTGTGAGGCTCACAGGAGAGTGCCGCCGCAGCTCGGCTGTTGGCACGAGGAGGAAGAACGAACTGTGCTGTGGGGCCCGCGCGCAAGAATTTAAACATTTCTCCCATTTTTCAGTTTAGTTCAACTTCTATTGCTCATAACTTTTGATAGGAACCTCCAAAAATTGTGAAATAACCATTGGATTCCTCTCAGTGAGTACTATCTACGGGTGCATCCCAATTGGTATGAAAATCCCTAGATTTGGCTCATTAATTCAATTAAATTAAATCTTGTAGGAATTTTTACAAGAGTTATGTGTATTGAAAAATTCCCAAATTTGAGAAGGACATTCTTCCTAAAATCCTTGAACTACAGTAAAAATTTCAGAGGCATTGGATTCCATTTGCTTGGCCAAATGTTGTTTTAATCCTCTATGTCTCTGAAAAATAGGAAAAATAACAGAGACCTTTTTCAGAGAATTTCTCCAAACTTGTAAAATTCATATCTCTGACTAGGATGCTCCAAATTGAGTGAACCAAATTTTTTTGGATTCATATTATAGAGTACTATCCAGCAATACAAGTTTCAGCTCTTAAACTCATTCTTTTTCCAGAATTAATTCCCTCAAGTTTAAACTGTGGAGAATTTTATCTGGAGAATTCCTTTATAGAAAATTCTGATATTTGGCTAGGGTATTTATTTGAAAATACTTGAGTCACAGGAAAAATTTCAGATCCATTCCAGTTCATTTAGCCCCCCTAATGGTGTGATGAGAAAATAGAAAAATGTACAGAAACATTTTTCAGATTTTCTCAAATCTTGTTAAGGGCATAAATTTCTCTAGGATTCTTCAAATGACATGAAACCAACTACATTAGAACCATCTCAAACTCTAGTTTCCATAAAGTAATGGTTTGAGCCATGAAAATCCCTGGAAATCCTTAGAAGCTCTAGTAATGACCAAATAGACTTTTATTTGTGCAAAGCTCAAATGAACTTTGTTTCAAATGAAACCTGGTCAAGTATCTGGTTAGAAGCCTACCAAGCTACCAAAAAAAAATTCCGAGCCAAAGTGGAGGGATAGCTAGAGTTATAATATTTACATATTCAATATAACACATTGCATTTAAACTAACATGTAGTACATTGCTTATGTGTAGTCGCTGAAGGCGAGGAGACTCCGGAAGTTTTGGACTTCCTACTTCCGGACGAAGCAATAACCTCTGACCAGCAGCAACAAGGGAAGCCCCGGTTTGCATTTAACAAGTTTACATTTTTTTGCTTTATATACACATAGCTTGAGGTATGTTTGTGCATTAGGTGTAGGATGGATGAAATCCAAGTGCATAACCAGATTATTCCTACCAGAGTGAGGGTAGTGTCTAAGTCCTCGAGTAGTCAGGCTGTGCTTAATGTTCATAGAACTTTGGACAAGTCGAGTAGTTGGAATCTACTCGCGAGTATAGGCGTCGGGAAACACGGGATTGGTTCGAGTGATGTGAGATCACTTTAGTAAGAAAATGAGACTAGGCAGGGGCTAGGGCGCAGCAAGAGGAAGTCTTGTGGGTGCAGTCTGTGAGACCTATGTGTGCTGAATACATTGGCAATTAGGATAAAAGTTACCATTAACATTCAAAGTTTTGAATATTGCCAAAACATTCTTCTGTGGCAAGGTCCGACAAGTTCTTTGTTAGGTCCGCCAAGTGTTGGCAAGGTCCGACACAAGGTCCGGAGAGCTCCTGCAAGGTCCGGAGAGCTTCTATGAGGTCCGGAGCTTGTTTTTAGGGAGCTCCCGTGAAGTTCAACTCGTAGAACTGCAGTGTCTTGTTTTTGCTTTTAACTCGCAATGTTTCAAACTTGCTTTATGGGAAGGTTTTCTTAGTACTAATTTGCTAAGTTTTTGGTGTGTTTTGGTGGTTATGGCTGTTATCATTTGATATGGTTTGCAACATGCTTATGTGACGTGCTCATGTAAGGTGTTGTGGTTTTCGAACTAACGTGAGTCAAGTCGAGGACTTGTGCTCGGAAGAATTGGTTGTTTATTCATGTGCAGGTGTTGCTTGAGTTCAAGACATGGCTGGTGACGGGATCCTTGGACTAGTCTCAGGGAGGAGATGAGGTTCCAACAACCAAGTTTGGGAGGAGCTGTGGTTGAGTTGATCGGGAGGTCGCGCAGCATGTTTGGATCAAGGGCAGTGCATATGAAGATTGTGTGTACATCGTTGGAAGGTGTTTGCACGTGTGCAAGGAGTGCATGGACGTGGCAACATTGTTCCAAGGCGTGATGAAGAGAAGTGGACGTAAAGAATTGGTCGGAAAGGTCCAACCGGCTGGATTGCGTATTCAGGCTGAGGCTGAGTCGGATATGGCTCAAATATGGAAGATTTGAGTTGGTTATGATAGGATTTCGTGCTAGGCACGAAGTTGAGTTGTTTTAGGAATGTTTAGGACGTTCCTAAGGTGTTTGGAAGTCTCACAATTGTTTCTATATGCGAATAGCAGAGTCCTGAGCAGTTACGGTAAGTTAGGATACGAGTCCAATTAGGAGTAGAAGTCCTAGATTGGATTGATTAGCCTGAGGGCTAGCTATAAAATCAAGGGATGCCAGAGCTCTCATGGGGAGAGAACTTTGGGCTGTTCCTCTTGTGTTTCTATTGAATAAAGTTCATAGTTTCGAGGAGCTTTTCTGCCTTGTTCGTCCGACTTGTTTTTCGCCAAGTCTTTCTCGCCGAGTTTCTGGACAGACCGACGTTGCTTCGGTGTTTCGTTCATAACTCGAGTTTTACAGATCCGATTGACGTGATTCTTTTTGGGTTGTCTTAACAACTCAATTATATATAATCTGTGAAATTTTCACGAGATTCGGATCTGTATTTTTTGAGATACACGAGTTTCTTTGCAGCATTGCAGATCTGTTTTATATCGGGTAGAACAGATTGATCTTCGTTTAATGTTTTGATCGTATCTCAAGTTTTACTTCGTGTTTTCAAGTGATTCTTGTTGCATTAGATCCGTGACTTGATTCTATACCTCTCTACTTGATTTGTCACGGTTGAACACGTTTGAAAACACTTGCACAAACGGTTTCTTTAACCGATTGTTTTTTTGCTGAGGGGTTTTTGTTGTTTCCGCTGCGAAAAGTTTTAATCTACCATTCGCCTCCCCTCTGGTAGCTTTTCACGTTCTCTTCGATCCTACAATTGGTATCAGAGCCAAGGTGCTCTAATCTTTGTGATTTGCACGTGTTTTGACAAACCATCATGGAGAAGTACTCCACAAAACCTTGTGTGTTCAATGGCATCGATTTTCAGGTTTGGAAGGCGCGGATGGAGGCCTACATACAGGCGCAAGGCTTCGCCATATGGGAAAAGGTCTACCGGAACTTCGATGTACCACCCAACGATCAAGTTACGGCTGCGAACATGAGAGATGTTGACAAAAACAACAAGGCTCGCAACTTGATCATCCAAGGATTGACTCAAAGCGACTTCGACCGTGTTGCACACCTCCGATCTGCATATGATGTTTGGAAAGCTCTTTGTGACTACCATGAAGGATCCAATACGATCAAGGAGGTAAGGCAAGATATGTTCAAGAAAGAATACATGCGTTTTGAGATGCAACCCGGTGAGTCAATTGACGACCTTTTGCTCGCTTTAATAAAATTCTCAGCAACTTGCGTAGTGTCAATGTTAACTTTTCAGATGCTGAAAATGCTAGACAATTGTTAGGAGCATTAGATATGTCAATATGGGAGATGAAAGTTACATCTATTCGTGAATCTACTGTCATGAGTTCTCTTACTTTAGACGTGCTTTATTCTAAATTGAAAACTCATGAAATTGACATCATCTCACGTAAAAACCCCAACAAGTCTATTGCATTTGTTTCGCAACGTGACATGTCTAGTTCTAGTCAATCATCATCTAGTGGTGCACTCTCTTTGCTGTCCTCTCTAACCCTTGAACAGATTGAAGGGTTTCCAGAGGAGGAGCTTGCACTCATCTCTACTCGGTTCTCAAAAGCATTGCAAAATGTGAGAACTAGAAGGAGAGGAAGCTGCGGACCTCAACGATGTTTTAAATGTGGTAAGACAGGACATTTTCGTATGGAGTGGCCTAACCTTTCAGGTCCAACTTCACGTGAATAAAAGCAAACAAGGCCGAAGAAATCGTTTGCAAAGAATAAGAAGAAGAAAGATTTATCAATGCGCAACATAGTGCATAGTATGATCTCTGCACTTTAAGATTTCGGCTCAAGTGATGTGGACACCGGTAGTGATGAAGATGAAGAAGCTATGGCAAATATGTGCTGCATGGCGAGCAAGTCAAGTTCAAGCTCCGAGGAGGCAGAACACAACAGCGACGATGAAGAGGAATGTCCCACTTGCGAAGAAATGTGTGATGCTATTTCTCGTTCCATTGTTATATTAAAGAAAAAGGATAAAAAACTTAGGAACAATGCTGTTAAAATTGAATCACTAGAATCTGAAATTAATCATTTAAAAACTTTGATTCCTAGTGATGATTCTTTTTCCTCATGTGATTTAATTTATGAACAATTATCCTCTTTAAGAAGTGCACACGCATCTACACTTGATAAACTTGAACTTGAAATTGAAAAGAACAAAGAGCTTGCTGCACTTAATGATAAAAATTTGAAAGATACTTGTTGTTCTACAATTGATTTGCATTGTTCTTCATGTGATGATCTGAATAAGAAACTAAATGATGCTATGAATGAGATTTCTATTTTGAACAATTCTTTACGTGTGCATGAAGTTAAATATTGTTCAAATTGCAAACTAAAAGGAAAAACTTCATGTGAAAACTGCTTTGATCTGTCCAATAAACTTGATGACATGCATAGGACACTAGATCGGTTTTCTAATGCAAATAAGAACCTAAATTTGCTGCTGAATTCTTCCAAGTCTTGTAATGATAAAACTGGTTTAGGTTTTAATTCTCATGCTCATGCTAAGGCACACCCACCTAAAGTTGTAAAGTCATTAGGAAGCGGTTTGATTCAAACAGCTCCTAGACAAAAAGAGGTGATTTTCAAATCTGCAGGAGTACTGTCCCATTCGGGTTCTAATAAACGTGTTGCTTGCTCATCTAGACATGATAATAAGGTTATTTTTCATTGTACCTACTGTGGTAGAGATGGTCATGTCATGGATTTTTGTTATAGACTAGCTAAACACGATAAGAAACAAAGAATACTTGCTAGATCACATAACAACCAAGCGAAATCTGCTAGACCGAATGTTCGGAGCTTGCAACCTGCTGTAATGAGTCAAAAACTTGCTCCCGGACCTACTGTTTTTTGTGCTACATATAACACATCTTCTAAGTCAGTAGTTGGGAACAAAAATTTTTGATGTTTGGCTCATAAATCTGCTGTACCTTCTCAGCTTTCGCGTGTTATTCCTGCTGGACGTCGTGTGACTCAGTACTGGATTCCTAAAAGTCTTTTAACTAACCCCAGTATTGAGTCATCGACGTATTGTGCTGCTGTGTAGGTTTCACGTTTGAGGAAGGAGAACATTGGGATTGTGGATTCAGGTTGCTCACGCCACATGACCGGTAACAAAGAATGGTTCTCCTCTCTCTCTTTTGTGTCACCTGTAGAAAATGTTACTTTCGCCGATAACTCTTCTACTCCCATAATTGCTAAAGGTTCGGTTAGAGTAAACAATCTCTACACTTTGAAAGATGTGGCACTTGTTAAAAATTTGAAATACAACTTGCTTTCGGTTTCACAATTGCTAGATGAAAATCTAGAGGTTAGCTTTGCTAAAAATTGCTGCAAGGTTGTAGATTCAAAAGGTGAGCTTTTGTTTAACATGTCTAGGTTTGGAAGAGTTTTTAAAGCTGATTTTGATTTGTCAACTTCTAAGCATCGGTGTCTAGTTGCTAATGATACAAAGGATCTATATTTTTGGCATCATAGACTTGGTCACATAGGCTTTGATCATCTCACTCGTGTTAGTGCTCTCGATCGCATACGTGGGCCGCCGAAGCTTAAAAGGACAATGATATTGTGTGCTCTTCTTGTAGACATGCTAAGTTTATTGCAGGTTCACATGCTCCTCTCACAATGACCATGACAGCTGAACCGGGACAACTTTTACATCTTGACACAGTAGGTCCGGCACGTGTTCAATCCTTCGGAGGTAAATGGTATGTGCTTGTGATTGTTGATGATTATTCCAGATATTCTTGGGTTTATTTTATGGCATCTAAGAATGAAGCTTTTAGTCATTTTAGAACTTTATTTCTTAGATTATCTATTGATCACCCAGGATCATTAAAAGCATTTAGAAGTGATAACGGAACTGAATTTAAAAACCAATCCTTTGATCACTTTTGTGCTGAAAATGGAATAGATCATCAATACTCTTCACCCTATGTACCACAACAAAATGGTGTCGTAGAAAGAAAGAACAGGACCTTAGTTGAGATGGCTAGGAGTATGCTTGATGAATATCAAACTCCTAGGAAATTTTGGGCCGATGCAATTGCAACCGCTTGTTATGTCTCAAAGCGTGTTTTCTTGCGTGCTAAGCTTGGAAAAACCCCATATGAGCTCCGGTTTGGACATAGGCCTAGTGTTACACACTTAAGGGTTTTTGGTTGCAAATGCTTTGTTAAGAAACATGGTAATCATGATAAATTTGAAGCTAGATCTGTTGATGGCATGTTTCTTGGTTATCCATCTCATACTAGAGGCTACCGTGTGCTTTTACTTGACACGAACAAAATTGTGGAGACTTGCGAGGTTTCTTTTAATGAAGCTAGCCCAAGTAATAGCTCCGATATTGCAGGTCCGGATCCATATCCGCAGGGGGAGAGTATTTTTATTGAAGAAGATGAAGAAGTGGTGCTGCTGCCCGAAAACTCGGAAGTAAATAACGATCAAGCTGCTGATTTTGCACCACAACGAGCACCAACAGTCACTACTGCTGGTTTGGACCTTCCTCAATCAACAAGCTCTCCTAATCAAAGGTCCGAACATGAAGAAGAAGGTGCTTGTGAAGTGTCTACTCCCCTCCGAGTACTCAAAAGTCATCCTCCACAACAAATCATTGGAAGCTAGCAAGAACGAGTCACTCGGTCCAGGTTTTGTGATCCAAACTCTCATGCTCATTCTGCTTTTGTTGCTTCTTTTGAACCAAGGATATATCACACGCACTCACTAATGAATCTTGGATTAATGCCATGCAAGAAGAGTTAGAAAATTTTGAAAGAAATAATGTTTGGAAACTTGTACCTCCACCTCAAGGTCACACATTAATTGGAACTAAATGGATATTTAAAAATAAGCAAAGTGAGGATGGGGTTGTGGTTAGGAATAAAGCTAGGTTGGTTGCTCAAGGTTTCACTCAAATTGAAGGTCTAGATTTTGATGAAACATTTGCTCCTGTTGCTAGATTAGAAGCTATAAGAATTTTATTAGCATTTGCTGCATATAAAGGTTTCAATTATATCAAATGGATGTTAAAAGTGCTTTTCTTAATGGCTACATAGAGGAGGAGGTTTATGTTAAGAAGCCACCAGGTTTTGAAAATCCAAATTTTCCTAATCATGTTTACAAACTGTCCAAAGCCTTGTACGGTCTAAAACAAGCCCCTAGAGCATGGTATGATAGGTTAAAAACATTCTTACTTGAAAAGGGGTTTACCATGGGCAAGGTTGATAAAACTCTTTTTGTACTTAAGCATGGCAATGACTCATTATTCGTTCAAGTGTATGTGGATGATATTATCTTTGGTTGTGCTTCTCATGATCTCGTGTCCAAGTTTTCAGCTCTGATGAGTTCAGAATTTGAGATGAGTATGATGGGAAAACTCACATACTTTTTGGGGCTGCAAATCAAGCAAACAAAAGAAGGAACTTTTGTGCATCAAACTAAGTATACAAAGGACCTTCTTAAGCGCTTCAACATGGACAAATGCAAGCCTCTTCGGACACCAATGGGAACAGCAACAACACTTGAACTTGATGAAGATGGTGACCCGGTCGATAAAAAAGAATACAAAAGTATGATTGGATCACTTTTGTATCTCACGGCGTCAAGACCAGACATACAATTCAGCGTATGTCTTTGTGCACGTTTTCAAGCTTCTCCACGTGCTTCACATCACCAAGCCATCAAAAGGATTCTCAGGTACCTACATGGAACTCAAGAATTTGGCATTTTTCTTCCTTCTTCCTCGACCGTTTCTTTGAAATCTTTTTCGGATGCTGATTTTGGGGGTTGTAGGATTGATAGGAAAAGTACTTCGGGTGCTTGTCATTTTCTTGGTAATTCACGTGTTGCTTAGTCCTCTAAAAAAACAAAGTTCAGTTGCACAATCCACGGCCAAATCTGAATATGTAGCTGCGGCTAGCGCTTGCTCACAAATTCTTTCGATTGTTCAAACACTTAAGGACTATGGGGTTGATTTAGATAGTGTTCCACTGTTTTGTGATAACACTAGTGCAATTTCTATTGCTAAAAACCCCGTGAAACACTCTAGAACTAAGAACATTGACATTAGGTATCACTTTCTTCATGATAATGTTGAAAAAGGAAACATTGTGCTTCACCATGTCGATACCGAACAACAATTGGCTGATATTTTTACAAAACCTTTGGATTTCACTCGTTTTTGTTTCATTCGTAGTGAAATAGGGGTTATGCATCCTCATGGCTTAAATTGAGGGGGAGTTTTTGAAACTTTGAAAGTCTATGTGTGAATCTGAAACTAAAATAATATGAGCATAGTATTTCATACATATATGACTTTGTGATTCCTTTTACAGGCTCAAAGTTCTTACTACATTACTCATGTTATACATTTTGTAGTTTTTGCCATGACTAGTAATTGGAATAATTACTTACACTAAATCTGGTCATGATCGAACTTTCTTGCTGTTTTGAACTTGTTGCGTGCTCACAAGTGCTTTTAATCATAAAAAATTAATCAAGTGATCAGCTCACATGTTGAGTTTTCAAATAAAAAATTGAGAAAATATCAAGAGAATATGCATGCATCGCACTTCTTCTTTTGAGATTGCTTATCATTGCACTAAGATATGAACTTGGAAGGAATTGTGTATGACTAAAACCATGTCCTTAAGCTTCTGATTGTCAAATGACATAGGCTTGGCTTGGTTGGTTAGAATAAGGCTGATGCGGCATATAATCTCTTGCAAATATCATATGATCAACTTTGTGCCTTAAATGATTATGAATAATAAAAATGCAGCAACAAGTGTCATGTTTTCAGGTTTTGAAATAGTTGAGTAAAAGAGATCATGACTTGCTTAAACTGAAAAATACATTTGATCTCTAGCATGGCTTACACTACTTTATGTATCTCATTGATGTGATAGTGTAAGTAACCTGATAGTATGACTTGGATGAGCTTTATTTTGTATGTATATGTTATAATATGCTCATAACATTTAAAAATTTTTCTTTTGAACCTTGCTGAATACATTGTCAAAGGGGGAGAAATATGTATAAGGAGAGATTTTTTTACACTTTGCATATGTTATACACTTTCTTCCTTCTCTGATTTTAAAAAATGGGGAGAAATTAATAAAGGGGGAGAAATGAGTTTTCAAAGCTTTTCAAAACTTTTCATAAGCCAATGTTCAGATTTTAATTGGTGTTGCCAATGCATTCATCAAGGGGGAGATTGTGAGACCTATGTGTGCTGAATACATTGGCAATTAGGATAAAAGTTAGCCTTAACATTCAAAGTTTTGAATATTGCCAAAACATTCTTCTGTGGCAAGGTCCGACAAGTTCTTTGTTAGGTCCGCCAAGTGTTGGCAAGGTCCGACGCAAGGTCCGGAGAGCTCCTGCAAGGTCCGGAGAGCTTCTGTGAGGTCCGGAGCTTGTTTTTAGGGAGCTCCCGTGATGTTCAACTCGTAGAACTGCAGCGTCTTGTTTTTGCTTTTAACTTGCAATGTTTCAAACTTGCTTTATGGGAAGGTTTGCTTAGTATTAATTTGCTAAGTTTTTGGTGTGTTTTGGTGGTTATGGCTGTTATCATTTGATATGGTTTGCAACATGCTTATGTGATGTGCTCATGTAAGGTGTTGTGGTTTTCGAACTAACGTGAGTCAAGTCGAGGACTTGTCCTCGGAAGAATTGGTTGTTTATTCATGTGCAGGTGTTTCTTGAGTTCAAGACATGGCTGGTGACGGGATCCTTGGACTAGTCTCAGGGAGGAGATGAGGTTGCAACAACCAAATTCGGGAGGAGCTGTGGTTGAGTTGATCGGGAGGTCGCGCATCATGTTTGGATCAAGGGCAGTGCATATGAAGGTTGCGTGTACGTTGTTGGAAGGTGTTTGCACGTGTGCAAGGAGTGCATGGACGTGGCAACATTGTTCCAAGGCGTGATGAAGAGAAGTGGACGTAAAGAATTGGTCGGAAAGATCCAACCGGCTGGATTGCGTACTCAGGCTGAGGCTGAGTCAGATATGGCTCAAATATGGAAGATTTGAGTTGGTTATGATAGGACTTCATGCTAGGCACGAAGTTGAGATGTTTTAGGAATGTTTAGTACATTCCAAAGGTGTTTGGAAGTCTCACGATTGCTTCTATCTGCGAATAGGAGAGTCCTGAGCAGTTACGGTAAGTTAGGATACGAGTCCAATTAGGAGTAGGAGTCCTAGATTGGGTTGATTAGCCTGAGGGCTGGCTATAAAAGCAAGGGAGGCCAGAGCTCTCGTGGGGAGAGAACTTTGGGCTGTTCCTCTTGTGTTTCTATTGAATAAAGTTCATAGTTTCGAGGAGCTTTTCTGCCTTGTTCGTCCGACTTGTTTTTCGTCAAGTCTTTCTCGCCGAGTTTCTGGACAGACCGACATTGCTTCGGTGTTTCGTTCATAACTCGAGTTTTACAGATCCGATTGACATGATTCTTTTTGGGTTGTCTTCACAACTCAATTATCTATCATCTGTGAAATTTTCACGAGCTTCGGATCTGTAGTTTTTGAGATACACGAGTTTCTTTGCAGCGTTGCAGATCTGTTTTATATCGGGTAGAACAGATTGATCTTCGTTTAATGTTTTGATCGTATCTCAAGTTTTACTTCGTGTTTTCAAGTGATTCTTGTTGCATTATATCCGTGACTTGATTCTCTACCTCTCTACTTGATTTGTCACGGTTGAACACGTTTGAAAACACTTGCACACACGGTTTCTTTAACCGATTGATTTTTTGCTGAGGGGTTTTTGTTGTTTCCGCTGTGAAAAGTTCTAATCTACCATTCGCCTCCCCTCTGGTAGATTTTCACGTGCTCTTCGATCCTACACAGTCCTGTCCATGTCAATTGAGGACTGATCCGTGTGCAGCCCCGCTGAACAAGTTTTGAAGGTACCGAAGTCATATCGGATATATGGGCCCCGGTAAACCGATGTAACCTATACCTCCGGGCGTCGAGGCATAACGCACCGATTTATAGGTGTATGTTGAGGGCAGCAAGGTGGAAATCCACTAACGGGCATAGAGAGATGCTCCGTGTAGAGAACCTCCTGTCCATTTGGGTGCGACCGGTTCGACGTTTCGGCTGTTTGGTGAATGGTTGTCTCGTACGACATCGAGTGAGCGTGCTGTGCAGCTCCACTGGTGGGCGTACGTGACGTGCTGTTCGGGTATCCCTGCAGGTGTATATCTAGTCGATTCGCCGTCCCTCACGGTTATGAGTACCGCTTGTTCACCGCATCGTGACATAGATAAATTATGGAATATTGTGATTCAATTCTGCTGATATGTATAAATTGCATTGCTACATGTGTGCCACCAAATATCGCTTACTAAATTTCAGATTCATGAACCGTTAACTTGTGGCTAAAAGATGAATTAAGAATGAACTTGTAGGTGTGTCCTTTTCTGAAATGTGCCATCCCATGTTGGTTATGAACTGCATGTAGAGTTTCATGTAGATGAGTCGGTTAAGACTTGCTGAGCCATCGTGCTCACGGTTGCTGCTATTGAGTGTTGGCAGGTGAGGAGTACCCCACGGATTCGGGGTACGAGTCCACCGGCGAGGGCTACCCTCCGTCAGGGACCACGGCTGAGTGGGAGCCGTACACGCTGCACTGAGCTGAGGAGTGGAGCTAGTGTGGGTTGTCCATAGGGCTGGACAACCGACTTTTGCTAGTTAGGTGGGTGTGAGTTGTATAAATTTAGCTTCCGCAGTTGTAGACTCTGGATATAGATGTAAACTGAAGGCTTGTACTACTTTGTACATATTCAGTTGTTTTTCTATGTAATACAATGGTTGCCTTATGATGGTTTCTGTCGGGTGTCGCATCATGCGGCACCACCCTGTGAGATCCTGGGCGTATGAATTCCGGTCCGTCACACCGCCCCGGGTGCGAACGCCTAGCCACAGAGGATGGGGTATCTCTACCCAATCAATGGAACATAGAACACCTCCGTAAGTTCCATCCTTAGCGCAGCGGTAGGGTTCTTTTTCTCTGTAAGGGTGTCATAGTGTCTAGGAACAGCGCTTAGAACAGCTAAGCTCCGGAGGAGTCATGCTAATCTTTCCATTCGGAGCGGGTCGCTGTCTTCTTGTACGGCCTGTTTCCTCCTATGAAGGAAGCCTGAAATGAGAAAATTTTGTCTTACCCTACGTACTCTCTCTTTACAGTTTCTGCTCACTCATGCATATCAAATGTAAATGGCATGTCCGGAGCCTGTCCTACATACTTGTCCTAGGTCCCGTAGCACTGGAAGGTCTCCTCACTAAAAGGTTAACGCCCGCAGGAGGTCCAAGGCGTGCAGCCTGCTTAGCCTGGTTCCGTAACCTAAGCCTGCCGCACTGCCTCCTGTGCGCTACAACTGAGTACATGGGGACCAGAAGGTACACACCTACGGACAAGAAAGTAACCAGACCCTGGGCATTTCCCCCTTTCTTTTTTGTCCTTTCTTTCCATACTGCTCCGGCCATGTGGCCAGTCACTTTTTCCTGTGCCCATCCATAGTAGGAGCTGTGCTATCCTTCTGCAGGCGGGTCTTCTTGAGGTACCTATGGTGTACTCAAGGTCCTGTGGTTGTCTCATTGCTCGGGGGCCCTATGGTGCCGAATGGTCCCTACCATGAAAGGCTTATGCCAGCGGGTTGTCCTAGGTTTGTAGCCTGCTTAGCCTGGTTTTATACCCTGAGCGTGCACACTCTACCTCTCCAGCGCTACAGCTCAGTACCGAGGAACCGGACGGCCCGTACCCCTGAGTCAAGCTTTAACCATAACTTGGGATCCTTTGGTTGTCTCATTTCCTGGGGGCCCTATGGCGCCTAATGGTCCCTCCCCTGAAAGGCTTACGCCAGCGGGAGGTCCAGGGTGTGTAGCCTGCTTAGCCTGGTTTCATAACCTAAGCATGCACACTCTGCCTCTCCCGCGCTACAGCTAAGTAGTGGGGAACCGGATGGCTCATACCCCTGGGCAAGGCCTTATCCATAGCCCGGATGATCCACATCGAATTACCCAAGCCCCGTAGCTCAGCTAAGGACCGTAAGCCGCAGCAAAACTAACAACAGAAAAGAGTGGCCACAGAGCACGACTACTCCTTTTCTCTGCCATGCTTGCAGGTCCGAACAGGTCCTTGGCCTCCCGGTCCTCCCAGGAGGTCCGATGCTGATGTCCTGCCTCAGCCAGTCTACTTGGTAGGTGCGCCCCAACTCAAGGGCCACATCTACCAAGGGGCCATCACGGTGAACCACGCGGGCAGGACGCCAGACCACTGCAGCAGCAAGCCGGGGACTCGGAGCTCCGGCTACGACAAGATGAAGACACCGGCCGAGGTCCCCTTGGGTCCTAGTGCTGCTAAGGACACGGGGTGGCAATTTAGCCACACGGCCGGAGCGCTCTGGGTCCTTACGCTGCTAAGGACCAGGAGGAACAAGCCCATGACATCGGCAAAGATATATCCACCTCAACTAAGTCATTCCAGACCTTTGCGCCGCCAAGGGTCCGAAGTCTACACCAACAATTCAAGACACACAAGACTTGAAACAAAAAGTCTTTATTCAAGGCAGAACTCCGGCATACAAGAGGAGCATACAAGGCGAGCAGGAGACATAGAAGCTACCAACACTGGAACCTAGCAGCTACATGTCAGGCGACCTCCTCCATGGCAGATTTGGCCACCCCCGACAGCTCTGCACTGTGGCCCTGCACCACAGTGTGACACCCGGTTCCAAAAATGAACCAAGTGATGCGCATGTGTGCCCAGAATGTTCATCACACATACACATGTACTTCACAAACTGAATTTCATAATATAACCACGTACAATAGTGTTTAACTACTTTATTACAATAACTCAATGTCTCACTCATGAATATCTAACTTATTCTGCAGCAGAAGACTCTAAACGACTGCAGAAAATAACTAAAACGATGGGGCTCCACTCTGACTCCACAGGCATGTTGACGGTAGTGCGCATGCCTAGTACTCCATCTGCTCTTCAAAGTATTCTTCTCCTATAGCTGAAGTATATGTGGGAATGCAAGGGTGAGTACATGTTGTACTCAGCAAGTGAGGGAAAGTCTGACGTGTAGCTTAAGACAAGATAGGAAATGAATGGTTTCATTGCAGCGAGCAAGTTTTATTTCACAAACATGAGAAAAACAGCAAATATCTCTAGGTGAGTTAAATCCCAACATAACCAAGTAAACCATCATCCCTCCATCATAATTCATCATTAATCAAGTCTCAACCAGCCGATACTCTTTCTCAAGTTCATCTCATATTCATAAATGCTAATGAACAACACATATTCATATAACCGAATCAAACCTCAAATCCATGACCAAACCAGTCCCAAAACCATACACGAACAACCATACCACAACCGTAACAGAATAAACGTCCCAATTTTTTCCTCTAATCATGGAAGTTGGTCAGGTGCTTGTAACCGGAAGCACGGCAATCATTATAGTTTTACACTCTGCAGAGGTGGCACCACTTCACCCACAAGTTTGTGATTTCGTCACCCGTCGACGACTAGAGAAAACCTCCATTCTGCCACCGTCGATGTATGGCCAAGAGATCACAAAATAGCCTTTACAAAGGGGTTACTAGAATGTACGGATGCACTGAGGTTATGCCGGCAGACTCGAATCTCCATTCTCCCACCCACGGCCCCCCTCGTGTGCCATGCAGTTCCCAGGGCAGTCCTTCTCGACTCCCATTACCCGCGCCATCCTATGGTCCATAACAATCTAGCAACACACCTAATTAGTCAGCTAAGCCGCATCCATATTTGGCCATGTGGTGGCACTGTTTTCCTGGCATGTTCTCGCATGAGCTGGTCCTTAGATCTACGGCAAGCAAACCACCATCTCATCCAGCAAGATCCACGAACAAAGCTTGCCTAGATCTTTCTTATTCCATGCTCATTAACATCATCATGTTCTCATCATATTTAATCTTTATGAGTGCAGTAAACATGTTTTATTTCAGTTTTCCCGAATCCCGTAAGTTAAGCGAAGCAAAAGGAAAAACGACCATACCCGACTCAACAATTTTCCCGGTGGCAAGTTTGGCTAACAAAGCTAGTAAACTCCTACTAAAAGGTTTCCCATCAAGTTGACACAAGCATTCAGTTTTCACAAGCAAAACAGTTCAAAAACTCAGGTTCAATATGGTCAAGGGGCACTTGCCTTGCTCCCGCAGATCGTGTTGCTCAAGCGTCTGGAAGTCTTGGTGTTGTAGTTCCTCGTAGACGGCCTCTTGAGCGTGTCCTTCTACTCACTACCACGTACATACAAACAATACAGCAATCAAACGTCATGCACAAACTTTACTCAAGATGCAATGAGGTAGATGAATGCAAATCCTATTGTGCAGCTTATAATAATCAGTTTGCACGTGTTCTCGCAAGTTTTAGTGAGCTTCCATGGGGTTTTACGATGAATGAGGCTGCTGGAATTAAGTATGGACGTGGTTATGATCTTAACTCAAGTTGTAGATCAATTCCACCTTTAAAACTTAACCGGAATGTGGTCTACCTATGTGCAGAAATTCCTGCTCGTAGGGGGTGGAGAAAAACAGGTGCGAAGCAACGGCAGCGACGTTGTAAGAGGGGTGACGGGGACCTACCTCTCTTCTCTCTCCTCTCCTCCTTGCGACTGGACCTTTTTCTTGCAACGGCACCAGCTGGGGTTTTTCTTTGGAGAATTGTAGAGCTGCGGCTAGGGCAGGATGTCGGGATCTTCTTCTCCGGCGATGGTGAGGCGGGCTAGAGTTTCGACGGCGGCCAAATATCAGCAGAGGGCGACGGCCAAGGCTTGGCAGCAGAGCAGAGGGGCGGCGGCCGGAAAATATGGGCTGGGGTGTAACTAGTGGGGAGGGTTTATTTATAAGGGGGAGAAAAATAGCCAAGGGCTAGGATTTTAGAAACTCATTTATCCAAGGGCTGAGATTTAATTTGAGAATAGGTGGGAGTTAGGGGATGAGATTTAATCAAATATTTCCACCAAGGGCTGAGATTATTTGGGGGAAAAGAAAATCCCAAAAAAAGAAAAGGGGGGCGGCTAGAGTTTTTCCCCTTAGGGTGGTGCGGCCAAGGGGAGGGGGGAATAAAATCCAATTTGTGGGAAAATCTATAGGAATTTAGTGTGGCCAAAATTGGGGAGAAATTCCCAAGGGAGGGAATTGTAGGGGAAAATTAGGGGGGATTGGGAGGATTAGCGGGGAGAATTATTGCACGGCCAGGTTTTATTATTTTTTATTTTTATTTCTTTTCTTTCCTATTTATTTTTATTATTTCCTATTTTTATTTCCTTTTATTTACTTATTTGTTTCTATGTTCCTTCCTTTATTTTCTTCTTCTTTTTAAATGCTCCATTACATGCAAAATGCATGCAACGCATGGTAATGAATATGAGTGTGTTACAATCCTACCCCCTTAAAATGAATCTCGCCCTCGATATTCGATAGAGTGGAGAAAAGATGAGGGAATTCCATCTTGAGGTGTTCTTCCCGCTCCCATGTAGCTTCGGTTTCCGTGTGATGGGTTCATTGTACCTTGCACCAACGGATTACGTTGTTCCTCGTGACTCTTTCCTTTATGTCCAAGATTTTGATGGGGTGTTCCGCGTAGGTCAGATCTTTCTGAAGTTCTAACTCATCCATCGGTACTTGTTCCTCCGGCACACTTAGGCACTTCTTGAGCTGGGATACGTGAAATACGTCATGCACATCAGAGAGGTGCGTTGGCAGCTCTAGTTGATAGGCTACCTCTCCTCGCTTGCCCAAAATCTTGAATGGCCCGATGTAGCGAGGTGTGAACTTGCCTTTGACTTTGAACCGTCTTTGGCCTCGGATAGGCGACACCTTAAGATACATGAAGTCTCCAACTTCGTAGGTCAAACTCCTTCGCCTATTGTCCGCATAGCCTTTTTGTCGTGACTGAGAGGCCTTCAATTGTTGGCATGTGTCGCATAGAGCAACATATTCTGCGATATCCCTTTTCATGCCATCACACCAATAGCAAGTTTTCAGGTCCTTATACATCTTCGTACAGCTAGGATGTATGGAATAAGGCAAGTCATGTGCCTCCTTTAGTATCACGTCGCGGATGTGCTTCATGTTAGGCGCACAAATCCATCCCAAGGAAACTCCGAATATCCCTCACATTCTGTGGTTGATTCCACTTTAAAACATCTCTCACTTTTCCAGATCAACCGATAATCCTCTTTCGTAGATGATGTGGCCTATGAATGACATCTCCTTTAGCCAAAATTGACACTCGCTGAACTTAGCATATAATTGAAGCTCTCGCAGTTTCTACAACGTCAATCTCAAGTGTTCTTCATGTTCTTCCTCACTTTTCAAATACACCATGATGTCGTCGATGAATACCACGACGAATTTGTCCAAGTATTCCATGAAGACTTTATTCATGAGGTACATAATGTATGCAAGCGCATTAGTCAACCCAAATGACGTGACGGTATACTCGTACGAACCATACCGTGTTCAAAATGCCATCTTGGGTATGTCGGAGGGTTTAATCTTGAGCTGGAAGTATCCTAGCCAAAGATCAATCTTAGAGAAAATCCGGGTGCCTTTGGGATCGTCACCTCATTGAGAGACCTATAGTCCACGCACATCCTTTGGGTTCCATATTTCTTGTCTACGAAGAGCACAGGGGCTCCACACTGTGATGAGCTTGGGCGTATAAAACTCTTATCTTGCTGCTCCTGAATTTGCTTATTGAGCTCCACTAATTCATTAGCATGCATTCTATATGGCCTCTTAGCTATAGGTGCAGTTCCAGGTACTAAATCAATGGCAAACTCGATGTCCCGGTCAGGTGGCATACCTGGCAGTTCCTCCGGAAACACATCTGAATATTCTTGAACAACCTGAATGCTTTCCAATGTTACTTCTTCCACATGGTTCAGCGTTGCCAGCTTGGTTGCAGGTTGAGCTGTCTCGAACTCGATACGAGTACCGTGCTCGCTCGTCAACTGCACGATCCTCTTAGCACATTGAATCACTCCTTTGTACTTGCTTAACCAGTCCATTCCAAGTATTATATCAATCTATTGGGAATCCAAGACAATAAGGTTGGTAAGAAAGTCTACCCCCTTATTTTAAGGCTTACTTTCGAGTATACTATATTAGTCCTCATCTCTCCACCGGGAGAATTAACCAACATAGTTTGTTTCATGAGGGATATGGGCAGGTTATACTTGGCAACATACTTGGATGAGATGAATGAATGCGTGCTCCAAAATCAAATAAAACAGTGGCTGGGTTGGAGTTGGCGAGAAACATACCAATCACGACGTCCTCAGCTTGTTGTGCTTCCTCAGCAGAGACATGATTAACATGACCACGAGCAAAGTTCTGCTGTCCACGGTTGCCTTGTGTCGCTCCTCCATTCGGTCGTGGGTTCTGCTTAGGTGCATTGCTCGGCTGTCCAAGGCCTTTCTTGGGGCACTGATTTGCAAAGTGTCCCGTCTCTCCACATGAAAAGCAGGTCTTGTTTCCAATAACACCAAGAAGGTTGGGACGAGGCTGATTTTGAGCATAGGCGCACATGTTGGGACGGGGCGCGGGTGGCATAGGCAAAAGGGGTGCTTGCATGACAGGGTGTTGCTGCGGTGACTGAGTAGAGCAAGGTGGATTTGCAGGGTAGAAAGTAGAAGCAGACGAGCCATAGTATGGTGCAGCTAGTGGCATGAAGCGGGGGCGTACATTGCTTCCTTGTGGCTGTCCTTGATATGGAATCTTTCTCTTGCCCTCTTGTTCAAACTCACGGATCTTGCTCTCCACCACTATAGCTTTGTCAACAAGCTTCTAAAACTTTGCATAATCATTTTTGAGCAGCTGGACTTGAATTTCATTGTTCAGTCCTCTCATGAACAAGTATTGCTTCCTGTGATCCGAGTTTACGTCCTCTAGAGCATACCTTGACAGCTGCGTGAACTTGTTAAGATATTCATTCACGCTCTTCCTCCCTTGACGGAGACCTTCAAACTCCTGCCTTTTAATCATCATGACTCCCTCAGGGACATAGTGAGAGCGGAAACTCTCCTTGAATTCAGACCAAGTGATTGTCAACTGATTGGCATGAGCATTGCAAAGAGCATCCCACCAATCAGTGGCTGCTCCCATCAGCTGGTGTGATGCGAAGAGAACCTTCTCCCGATCACTGCATTGAACAATAGCAAGCTTCTTTTCCATAGACTTCAGCCAGCCATCGGCCTCCATAGGATCATTGGCTTGTGTGTCACACCCGGTTTCTCCGAAGAACAACCGAGTGAATATCACATGTATGCCAGGATCGTTTTCTCATACATGTAATGACAAATAGTGAAGCATCATTTATTACAAGCCAGGTGTCGAATATAAATATGTCTTACAAACCATACGTCTCGCTGGACGATAATAAGTTCATAACATGTAAATAGAATAGCAGCGGAATATTATTCTTGTGGGCTCCGTCACAGGCGTTGCCCGGGGGACTCCATGAACCTAGAATCCTTCTTCTGTTCCAAAGTCTTGATCATTAAACCCCACATCATTCTCTTGACCTGAGCAGCAATATAAACCAACAAATATGCAAGTTTGAGTACCGATGGCACTTAGCAAGTGTGGGAAAGTTATGTCAAGCATGGCCAGAGCAAGGAGAGGTTGAACTCATGGTTAAAGCACTACGCAATTATTATCTATCACCTTAGCTTATTAAGCACCTACATTACTACATAGGTGAAATGGTCCCAATCTCCCATCCCATCATCATAATCAAATAACCATATCATCATTTCCAATGTTAAGCTCCGCGCTTAACATCTACAACTTCTAAAGTCATCATCCTCTAATCATGAATAAGTCCAAGCCGCTCTTGACCGTGAGCACGGCTGTCATGACAGTTTTTACTCTGCAGAGTTTGCACCACTGTACCCACATGTAGTGATTTCATCCCCCGTTGCCGGGTGAACTAAAAGAACCTCCATTATGGCAGTGGCCACGAACCACATTCACACTTCCCAGGTGTGTAGCCAGGAGATCACTACGAAGCCTTTACAAAGGGATTCTCGACGAGCGTGGGCCCACTGAGGTTTCACCCATAACAGCATACAAGAGGCTCCAACCCTGCTGCAGTGGCCCCCTCTTGAGCCTTGCGGTTCATATGGTAGTCCAGCTGACACCTACTCCCGGCACCATCCAACACACCCATACTACGCCGGGGATACGCCTAATTAATTGGCCAAGCTGCCCCATCTCAGCATGTGGTTGGCACGGTAAAGCCATGTTACATGCTCCATGAACCGGTCCTTAGGATCCAGGCAAGTACTAAACACAAACCCGAGTCTCGTGCACCCAGCATCAACCAAATCATCCAACTTGCCTTGATCCCTACCTCTACATAACTCATAATATCTCATTCAAGAGTAAGGTAAATAAATTGATGATCTCATATCCCACTTATCCCATTCTAAGCATGGCTAAGCATAAGTAATATGAATGAATTACATAATAAAGCAAATCCCAACCCAAGTTACAAGGAAAACAATGTAATGCAATTCTAGGGAAACTTCCTAGCATGGGTTTCATATTTCAATGGACAATGCAAATAACTCTATCTACACATCCTAGTATAGGAACAAAGTGGTCAAGGACACTTGCCTTCTTGCTGCTGCCTTGGGAATGGAAAGTCTTGTTCTTGGAAGGGAAGAACTTGCTCTGGGGCAGGTTCTACTCATACCATCACACATAGCAAAAGAAAACAACAATCCATAAGACATAGTTCACACTTTCACTCCACACATACATACATATGATAATCATTCACATTTCTATGTGTTGTGTTTACTCTACATGTGTTGATTTTTGGTCTACATGCACTTTTAAACATATGTATATGATTTTTAACTTTTGTATTCAGATTTATGTTTGCACACTATATATGAATTTCCAATTTGAACAAATTCCTTATATTCCATTGATACACATCTTAGCTACAAATTATGCATGAAAGGTATTTTCTTACTTCAAATGGGTTTTCAGATCCTCAACCAAATCCTAAACTGAAATCTTTGGATTTGGAAACTTCATTTATAATTTTCTAGGTATGCATACCTAGTTGCTATATTTTCAGATTTATTTCCTATGCCTAAATGTGAACTTTATTATGAAAATAGTAAGACACCTCATCTAAAAGAATAGGTTCTGATATAAAATATTAAATAATATATTTTTGAACTTCTCCTCTGATGTGAACTAATTTAAATCTATTTTACCCATTTTCAAAACTATTTATTACCTCAAAATGTGTTCCTACAACTAAAAAACATGAACACACCCAAACAGATTTCATTTCAGCCTAAAATTTATTTTTAGTTCATTCTAAAGTTTTCCAAGTGTTGGTAGAGTTTAAACTTGAATTTACAATGTGTTTGTATTTCCTTTTAAATTTAAATCCTAGTCACACATTCAAATTTCTAAATTAAATATCATATAGGGTTAAAAAGTTAAGTTCACCCTACTACAGGGTCTAATTTATTATTTTAAGAATTTTCAGGGGCCTAACTATGCATAACAGAGGGGTTTTGCTAATTTTTATTAAGTCCAGGGGCTAAAACTGATTTTTAACTGAATTTACATGAATTTCTGAAGTTCCAGGGGCTAGATCTGAAGTTTCCGGGGCTAGCTCGTATTTTCCGAGATCCCCAGGGGTAGCGCGTAAAAATCCCAGTCTTTATAACGCGGGGCTGACGTGGACCGTCCGACTTAAAATAGACGGCTCAGATTATAACGTCAAACCGGTACGCGGGGATTTCAATTCTACCGTGCGATTTAAAATAGACGGCGCACAAGCGGCCACGTCGCTCGGACCGAGCGTGGGCGGCGCTGCCCGGCGGCGCACGGCGGTGGGAGGCGGCGATCTCGCCGGAAAACTTCGGATCTTCATCTATTCTTCCTAAAACTGGGATTTCATGGCATAGATCGGTAGAGGGGAGGTCGGGGATATCACCTCGGGGTTTTTCTTGAGCTCGGAGGTCCTGGAAGGCGGTCGGCGACGAGGTCCGAGGTGAATTCACGGCGATGCTCGTCGGCGCTGTGTTTGAAGCGCAAACCACCGAGTTTCCTGCACCTGCATGATTCCCCGGAGGCGGTGGAACACGTTCGGCGCGTTAGATCAGAGAACCCGAGCAAAGATCGAGAGAAAATGGTGATCGGAGCTTCGGTTCTCACCCGGAGGAAAAACAGCCGATCGCGGGCGAAAACGGGACGATGCTGGTGTTTATATAGCCGTGGAAGGGCGGCGTTCGGTTGTGATCGAGCTGGAGTCGTCCAGAACTGAAATTCAGCTGGTATACGCGGGTATCCCGGGGTGGTTTCGATTCGGGGGAGAGAGGAGCCCCGGTCGGACGAGCGCGCGCGAGGAGGAAGAAGATGGCGGGCCCCACACGTCAGTGAGAAGAAAACGGAGCACGCGGGTGCGGGCTGGCGCGGGGGTGAGGTGGGCCGGCTGGTGGGTTTCGGCCCACTGGCCGGGAGGTTGTTTTTTCTTTTTCTTTTTCTTTTCTGTTTTGAGTTTAATTTGAATTCCAATTTGAATTTGAATTTCTGAACCACATGCAATACGTCCAAAAAAATTTAAATTCCCCTCTTAACAAGTTTTGGGGTGTTACAGCTCTACCCCCCTTAAAAGAAATCTCATCCTCGAGATTGGTGGTTCTAGGAAAACAATTCCGGAAACTGTGCCTTAAGTTCGTCTTCTCGCTCCCATGTGGCTTCCTCTTCCGAATGATGCTTCCACTGCACCTTGCACATCCGGATTCTTTTTTTTTCTTGTGAGGCGTTCCATTGTCTCCAAAATCTTGGATGGTTGCTCGGCATAAGACAGATCCTCATCTACGTCATCCTCATTCATGGGTAACATCTCTTCAGGTGTTCTCAGACATTTCTTCAGCTGTGACACATGGAATACGTCATGCACATCCGATAGGCGAGCCGGTAATTCTAGTTGATATGCCACTTCGCCTTTCCTCTCCAGAACTTGAAAGGGTCCGATGTATCGAGGTGATAACTTCCCTTTCACCTTGAACCAACGAAGTCCTCGGATAGGGGACACCTTGAGGTAGACATAGTCCCCCACGTTGAAAACAAGCTCTCTTCTCCGTACATCGGCATAGCTCTTTTGTCGTGTCTGTGCTATCCTCAAGTTGTTGCGGATTTCCCTCACTTTCGCCTCGGCTTCTTGTAATACCTCGGGCCCAAACACTTTACTTTCCCCTGTTTGGTTCCAAAATAGGGGAGTTCTGCACTTCCTCCCATACAAAGCTTCAAACGGTGTCATCTTCATACTAGCCTGATAGCTGTTGTTATAGGAGAACTCCGCATACGGTAAGTTCTTATCCCAACTCCGATTGTTTTTGAGTGCACACGCTCTCAGCATATCCTCAAGGATCTGATTGGTTCTTTCCGTCTGCCCGTTGGTTTGGGGATGATAGGAAGAACTAAAATTCAGATGGGTTCCCATGGTTTCATGCAACTTCTGCCAGAACCTTAAGGTGAACTGTGTCCCTCGATCCGACACTACCTTCTTTGGCACTCCATGGTAACACACGATCCTTGACATGTACAACTCTGCCAATTTGGATCCGCTGTAGCTTTCTTTCACGGGGATGAAATGAGCTACCTTGATTAGCCTGTCGATGATGACCCATATCGAATCATATCCTGATTGGGTCCTAGGCAATCCCACTATGAAATCCATACCGATTTCTTCCCATTTCCATTCAGGCACTTTGAGTGGTTGCAATAATCCCGCGGGTCGTTGATGTTCTGCTTTCACCAACTGACATGTGTCACATAGGGCAACATGTTCCACAACATCTCGCTTCATGCCATAAAACCAATACCTGCTCTTGAGGTCCTTGTACATCTTCGTACTCCCAGGATGAATGGAATAGTCGGAATCATGAGCCTCCTTCAAAATCAATTCACGGATCTCCTTTACTTCAGGTACGCAGATTCTTTTCCCGTGCCACACCGTACCTTGTTCATCCTCTCTGAAACCAGGGGCTTTATTTTCCTTGATGAGTTCTCTAATCTCTTGTATCTTCTCGTCATTCTTTTGACCATCGCATATGTCTTGCTCTAATGTGGAGTCCACTTCCATGGCGATGGCTTCACCACTATTCACCAAACATAGATTGAGTCTTATAACATCGTCCTTCAATTCTGCAGGCATGTCCTTCAAGCTCAACCTATTGACCTGCACTTTCCGACATAAAGAATCCGCCACGATATTTGCTTTCCCAGGATGATAGTTGATTCCCACATCAAAGTCGTTGATTAGCTCTAACCATCTTCTTTGTGTGAGGTTGAGATCTGGCTGTGTGAAAATGTACTTTAAACTCTTATGATCCATATATATCTCTGTCCTCTTCCCCATCAAGTAGTGCCGCCAAATTTTCAACGCGTGTACCACTGCGGCTAGTTCTAGGTCATGTGTAGGATAGTTCTTCTCGTGTTTCCGGAGCTGTCGGGACGCATAAGCCACGACATGCCATTCTTGCATGAGAACACATCCCAATCCGTTTCCAGAGGCATCGCAGTACACCGAAAAGTTCTTCTGCATATCTGGCATAACTAGCACTGGGGCTGTTGTCAATCTTTTCTTTAGCTCCTGAAAACTCGTCTCGCACTGCGGCGTCCATGTGAATGTGATTCCCTTCTCCAACAGTTTGGTGAGGGGTCTCGAGATCTTGGAGAATCCCTCAATAAACCGTCGATAGTATCCAGCCAAGAAGCTTCGAACTTCCCCGACATTCTCAGGGGTCTTCCACTTCTGTACATCCTCAATCTTGGCGGGATCTACGGAGATTCCTCCCTCCGAGATTATATGTCCTAAGAAGGGAACTCTCTTCAGCCAAATCTCACACTTGCTCAACTTGGCATATAGTTGGTGTTCTCTCAGCTTCTGCAACACCAACCTTAGATGTTTCTCATGTTCCTCTTCATCTTTGGAGAAGACGAGAATGTCATCTATGAAAACCACCACAAATTTGTCCAGATATTCCATGAATACCTTGTTCATGAGATACATGAAGTATGCCGGGGCATTAGTCAGCCCGAAAGGCATGACGGTGTATTCATACAGTCCGTACCGAGATACGAAAGCTGTCTTGGGAATATCAGTTTGCCTTATCTTAAGTTGGTGGTATCCCGACCTGAGATCAATTTTCGAGAACACACAAGCTCCCCTCAATTGATCAAACAAGTCTTCAATGTGGGGTAATGGGTACTTGTTCTTGATGGTTACTTTATTCAACGCACGGTAGTCTACACATAACCTTTGGGTTCCGTCCTTCTTGGGCACAAATATCACTGGAGCTCCCCATGGTGAGGAACTAGGACGAATGTACCCCTTCTCTGTCTACTCTCTTAAATGATCCTTGAGTTCTCCCAGCTGCTTGGAGTCCATCCGATAAGGTCTCTTGAATATCGGAGTTGTCCCAGGCACCAGCTCAATTACGAATTCCACTTCACGATCGGGAGGCATACCTGGCAACTCCTCCGGAAAAACGTCTGGCTATTCCCTGATAATCCTGATCTCCTCCACTTTCACCTCAACTTGATTTAATTTAATGTCCCTCCTAGGCTCTTGTATTGTTATGAACTTTACTCTTGTGCCACTAGGGTGAGATAGTTCCACCGTTCTGGTCGAACAATGGATGATTCCCTTATGTTTGGTCAACCAATCCATACCCAAAATAATATCTATCCCTTGTGAATCTATCACTATGAGGTTAGCAGTAAATACTACCCCATTAATGTCTAGGTTCACCTTGGGACACACTTGTCTTGTCCTTATTTCTCCACCTGGAGAGTTTACTGCTAGCATATGGTTCATTTGTGTTGTTGCTAGATCATGCTTCTTAACAAACCCTTGAGCAATGAACAAGTGGGTAGCACCAGAATCGAACAACAGGGTTGCAATGTGTAAATTGGCAGGAAACTTACCAACTATCACGTCAGGTGCCTCTTGCGCTTCCTCCATGGTCACGTGGTTCACCCGTCCTCGCATCACATTCTGCTGTTGCGGCTGCACGGGCTTCTTCTTTGGGCACTTATGGGCCTAGTGCCCCACTTCACCATAGTTAAAGCATTGCACCCCAACCTTAGGTGCATGGCCTTTGTTGTCTTGGGGTTGATTTGTGGGTCGAGGCTGCTGTACAAACTGACGTTGTGGCTGTGTTGGTGCTGACGGAGGCCTGAAGTTTGGGTTGTACCCTCTGGGTGCTGAGTAGGGTACCGCAGCACGGCTCGTCTGCCCTGCGGGTTGCTGCATCAGACGTGGGCGTGTGTTGCTACCCGAAGCTTGGTGTGACCATCCCGCCTTCCTCTTGTTTTCATTTTCCAAGGCCTGCAGCTTCCTTTCTACAACAAATGCTCTATCCACCATCTTTTGGAAGCTTTCATACTCGTTGGAGGACATTGCACATTGCATTTTTGCTGTGAGTCCTTCCACGAAGCAATCCTGTTTCTGCTCATCAGTCTCTATGTCCCGTGGGGCATAACGGGATAGTTGTGTGAATTTAGTGAGGTATTCCCTCACAGTCATATTTCCTTGCTGCAATCCCAAGAACTCCTTCCTCTTGTTTTTGAGTTCCCCTTGGTATGTAATGGTTGCGGAAGCTACGCTTGAACTCTTCCCAAGTGATGTTCTCGGGGTCATGATGGGCGACCACGTAAGCGGTCCACCAATCAGCAGCAGGTCCATGCAATTGGTGAGAGGCAAACAGCACCCTCTCATACCCTTGGCATTGTATGATCCTCATCTTGCTCTCAATGGTCTTTAGCCAGTCATCTGCCTCCAGAGGTTCAGCGGCACTTGCAAACTTTGGAGGTTGAGTCCCTAGAAACTCACTCAACCTTGTTTGGCGTGGTGCAGCTTGTGGAGGTGGAGCTTGGTGCAAGTTGGCCACCACTTGAGTCAGGTTCTGGATGAGCTGATTTTGATTCTCAAGCATTTGGTGGATGGGATCAACTCCTTCACGGCGACCACCCCTGTCTTGGCCTCCAGAAAGATGAGGGTTGCCGGCCTCATCGTTGTTGTTGGCGGGGTTGGCACCACGACCCTTTCCTCTTCCGGCCACCTATCATGATCAACCTAATGTCAATTTAAAGCATTACGTATTATCTTATCAATTTTTCTTGTTTACACTTCGTAATGTTGAGGCCTTGTTGTATTTATATTTTTCTGAGTGTTCATGTCTCCCGCAAAAATAAATGCACTACTAATTTCATAGGGGTTCACACATCAAAGCAAAGCAACCTGAAGACGAGGTTGTGGACAATTGCTCATGGCTTCCAAAACTCACGTCACACACCACACATTCACATACCATTAACTAAGGTATTGACTCGCCTACTCGATAACCCGCTGAACTATGGGGAAGGACTCTACACGACTCGTATCACTGAGCTGGCTCCTCGGGATCTTCCTCATTATTGCAGCTGCCTTCTGACTCCGCTTTGGGTGGGGAGGCTGCGGGTGGAGAAGTGCGACGACGCCTGATCGCCCGGCGATCTAGGGAGTCAGGAGTCCATGTGTCATTCACGGTGACACACAGTTCGTTCCCATCTCCTCTTTCTCTCGCCCTCAAGCTGGCTTGAAGCAACGCCTCGGTCTCCTTCAGGGTGTCACGGACATCCTGAAGCTCCTGCTGACACTCCTGCAGTCGAGTGCTGAGCATAGCAGCATCCTCCAAGCACAGGTCCATGTGCTCATGGGAAGTCCCTTGCTGCACTGGCGGGTACTTGTACTCCGTCGTACCACTCTCACGGTGGAGAACATACATGTACTCAGTCCTGTCCAGGTGGCGACGGTAGATGTGACCCTGGCAGGTGATGGCCTCCCAGGTGACATCCTTCTCCGCATCGACCTGTGTCGCTCGACAAGCTAGAGAGCGGTGGATCTTAAGCAGCTGATTTTCATGGATAATCCTCATTTCCGAACTCCATTCTTCCCGCTTCTCCCGGATGGTCCGGGTGGAGCTATAGTGTATGATTAGCTTGCCCGTATTGCCGGCGGCTTGGAGCATGCGTCGAAGACGGCGCAACAAGCCTCCTACTGCCAATCCGTAGGAGAGATACGTCACCGGACGATTCTCCTCTCTCAAGGCAAGGGCAACTACCGGAACTCTCCCTCCGGTGGACTTGCGAGCTGTGCGAATCATGCGAACCATCTAAAACATAAAGCATTCAAACCTAAGTTAGATAGAATTTTAAACAAAAATCCTAATTTTGAATAAAGATGGGGTAAGATGAATAAAGTGGCCCATTAAATAACACTTTTCAACCCACACCTTTGTAAAATAGTTTTTAAGAAAATAGGGTCCCTAACTACGTCCATTTCTACCTAGGTCCACGTTCCTACGGGCAACCTTGGCTCTGATACCACCTCTGTCACACCTGGTTTCTCCGAAGAACAACCGAGTGAATATCACATGTATGCCAGGATCGTTTTCTCATACATGTGATGACAAATAGTGAAGCATCATTTATTACAAACCAGGTGTCGAATATAAATATGTCTTACAAAGCATACGTCTCGCTGGACGATAATAAGTTCATAACATGTAAATAGAATAGCAGCGGAATATTATTCTTGTGGGCTTCATCACAGGCGTTGCCCGGGGGACTCCATGAACCTAGAATCCTTCTTCGGTTCCAAAGTCTTGATCATTAAACCCACATCATTCTCTTGACCTGAGCAGCAATATAAACCAACAAATATGCAAGGTTGAGTACCGATGGCACTCAGCAAGTGTGGGAAAGTTATGTCATGCATGGCCAGAGCAAGGAGAGGTTGACCTCATGGTTAAAGCACTACGCAATTATTACCTATCACCTTAGCTTATTAAGCACCTACATTACTACATAGGTGAAATGGTCCCAATCTCCCATCCCATCATCATAATCAAATAACCATAACATCATTACCAATGTTAAGCTCCCCGCTTAACATCAACAACTTCCAAAGCCATCATCCTCTAATCATGAATAAGTCCAAGCCGCTCTTGACCGTGAGCACGTCTGTCATGACAGTTTTGACTCTGCAGAGTTTGCACCACTGTACCCACATGTAGTGATTTCATCCCCCGTTGCCGGGTGGACTAAAATAACCTCCATTATGCTAGTGGCCACGAACCACATTCACACTTCCCAGGTGTGTAGCCTGGAGATCACTACGAAGCCTTTACAAAGGGATTCCTGACGAGCGTGGGCCCACTGAGGTTTCACCCCTAACAGCATACAAGAGGCTCCAACCCCGCTGCAGTGGCCCCCTCTTGAGCCTTGCGGTTCATATGGTAGTCCAGCTGACACCTACTCCCCGCACCATCCAACACACCCATACTACGCCGGGGATACGCCTAATTAATTGGCCAAGCTGCCCCATCTCAGCATGTGGTTGGCACGGTAAAGCCAGTTTACATGCTCCATGAACCGGTCCTTAGGATCCAGGCAAGTACTAAACACAAACCCGAGTCTCGTGCACCCAGCACCAACCAAATCGTCCAACTTGCCGTGATCCCTACCTCTACATAACTCATAATATCTCATTCAAGAGTAAGGTAAATAAATTGATGATCTCATATCCCACTTATCCCATTCTAAGCATGGCTAAGCATAAGTAATATGAATGAATGACATAATAAAGCAAATCCCAACCCAAGTTACAAGGAAAACAAGGTAATGCAATTGTAGTGAAACTTCCTAGCATGGGTTTCATATTTCAATGGACAATGCAAATAACTCTATCTACACATCCTAGTATAGGAACAAAGTGGTCAATGACACTTGCCTTCTTCCTGCTGCTCTGGGAGTGGAAAGTCTTGTTCTTGCAAGAGAAGAACTTGCTCTGGGGCAGGTTCTACTCATACCATCACACATAGCAAAAGAAAACAACAATCCATAAAACATAGTTCACACTTTCACTCCACACATACATACATATGATAATCATTCACATTTCTATGTGTTGTGTTTACTGTACATGTGTTGATTTTTGGTCTACATGCACTTTTAAACATATGTATATGATTTCTAACTTTTGTATTCAGATTTATGTTTGCACACTATATATGAATTTCCAATTTGAACAAATTCCTTATATTCCATTGATACACATCTTAGCTACCAATTATGCATGAAAGGTATTTTCTTACTTCAAATGGGTTTTCAGATCCTCTACCAAATCCTAAACTGAAATCTTTGGATTTGGAAACTTCATTTATCATTTTCTAGTTATGCATACCTAGTTGCTATATTTTCAGATTTATTTCCTATGCCTAAATGTGAACTTTATTATGAAAATAGTAAGACACCTCATCTAAACAGAATAGGTTCTGATATAAAATATTAAATAATATATTTTTGAACTTATCCTCTGATGTGAACTAATTTAAATCTATTGTACCCATTTTCAAAATTATTTATTAACCTCAAAATGTGTTCCTAGAACTAATAAACATGAACACACCCAAACAGATTTCATTTCAGCCCAAAATTTATTTTTAGTTCATTCTAAAGTTTTCCAAGTGTTGGTAGAGTTTAAACTTGAATTTACAATGTGTTTGTATTTCCTTTTAAATTTAAATCCTAGTCACACATTCAAATTTCTAAATTATATATCATATAGGGTTAAAAAGTTAAGTTCACCCTACTACAGGGTCTAATTTATTATTTTAAGAATTTCCAGGGGCCTAACTATGCATAACAGAGGGGTGTTGCTAATTTTGATTAAGTCCAGGGGCTAAAACTGATTTTAATTGAATTTACATGAATTTCTAAAGTTCCAGGGGCTAGATCTGAAGTTTCCGGGGCTAGCTCGTATTTTCCGAGATCCCCAGGGGGTAGCACGTAAGAATCCCGGTCTTTATAACGCGGGGCTGACGTGGACCGTCCGATTTAAAATAGACAGCTCAGATTATAACGTCGAACCGGTACGCGGGGATTTCAATTCTACCGTGCGATTTAAAATAGACGGCGCACAAGTGGCCACGTCGCTCGGACCGAGCGCGGGCGGCGCTGCCCGGCGGCGCACGGCGGCGGGAGGCGGCGATCTCGCCGGAAAACTTTGGATCTTCGTCTATTCTTCCTAAAACTGGGATTTCATGGCATAGATCGGTAGAGGGGATGTCACACCCGGTTTTTCCGAAGAAACAACCAAGTGAATATCACATGTATGCCAGGATCATTTTCTCATACATGTGATGACAAATAGAGAAGCATCATTTATTACAAGCCAGGTGTCGAATATAAATAAGTCTTACATAATAAATGTCTCGATGGACAATAATAAGTTCATCACAAGTAAATAAACTAGCAGCGGAATATTATTCTTTAGGGCTCCATCACAGGCGTTGCCCGGGGGTCTTCATGAACCTAAAAACCTTCTTCAGGTCCAAAGTCTTGGTCATTATACACCACCTCATTATCTTGACCTGAGCAGCAATATAAACCAACAAATATGCAAGGTTGAGTACCAATGGTACTCAGCAAGTGTGGGAAAATTATATCATGCATGGCTAGAACAAGGAGAGGTTGAACTCATGGTTAAAGCACTACGCAATTAATACCTATCACCTTAGCTTATTAAGCACCTACATTACTACACAGGTGAAATAGTCCAAATCTCCCATCCCATCATCATAAACCAATAACCATAATCATCATTTCCAATGTTAAGCTCCCCGCTTAACTTCCAAAACCATCAATTCTCTAATCATGAATAAGTCCAGGCCGCTCTTAACCGTGAGCACGGCTGTCAAGACAGTTTTGACTCTGCAGAGTTTGTACCACTGTACCCACAAGTAGTGATTTCATCCCCCGTTGCCGGGTGGACTAAAAGAACCTCCATTATGCCAGTGGCTACGAACCACATTCACACTTCCCAGGTGTGTGGCCAAGAGATCACTACGAAGCCTTTACAAAGGGATTCCCGACGAGCGTGGGCCCACTGAGGTTTCACCCCTAACAGCATACAAGAGGCTCCAACCCCGCTGCAGTGGCCCCCTCTTGAGCCTTGTGGTTCATATGGCAGTCCAGCTGACTCCTATTCCCCGCACCATCCAACACACCCATACTACGCCGGGGATACACCTAATTAATTGGCTAAGCTGCCCCATCTCAGCATGTGGTTGGCACTGTAAAGCCGGGTTACATGCTCCATGAACCGGTCCTTAGGATCCAGGCAAGTACTAAACACAAACCCAAGTCTCGTGCACCCAGCACACAACCAAAACATCCAACTTGCCTTGATCCCTACCTCTACATAACTCATAATAGCTCATTCAAGAGTATGGTAATGTAAACTGATGATCTCATGTCCCAATTATCCCATTCTAAGCATGGCTAATCATATGCATGTATATAAATGACCTGACAAAATAAATCCCAACCCAAGCTTCAAGGAAATAAGGTAATGCAATTCTAGGGAAACTTCCTAGCATGGATTTCATATTTAACTTGACAATGCAAATAATTCTATCTACACATCCTAGCATAGGATCAAAGTGGTCAAGGACACTTGCCTCCTTCTTGCTGCTCTTGAAATGGGTAGTCTTGGTCTTGGAATTGAATAACTTGTTCCTGAGCAGGTTCTACTTCATACCATCACACATAGCAAAAGAAAAACAACAACCATAAGACATAGTTCACACTTCCACTTCCTACAAACCACACATTCATATTTATGAAAGTTCTTTACCATTATATGTATTGTGGTTACTTTATGTGTGTTGATTTGGGGCTTGCATACACTTTTATTTATATGTGTATGATTCCTACTTTGGTGTTCATATTTATACTCACATACTATATATATATACATATATGTATATATGTGTGTTTCAGTTTTAAATAAATTCCTTATATATTAAACTACCAAGTATGTATGAAAAGTATTTTTCTTCTCCATATATGCCTTCATAATTTCTATCAACCATAAACTGAATTCTTTGTATTTTAGAAACTCCATTTATCATCTACTAGTTTCTATATTTTCAGATTTATATTCTTATGCATAATTGTGCATTTTATTGTTAAATTAGTAATACACACTACCTAAACAGATTAGGTTCTGGTCCTAAATAATTTAAGATCATATTTTGACCTTGGCTTCTGATGTATACTATTTCATAATTATTTTCCCTATTTTTCTTTAACTATTCTTTACTTAAAAATGTGTCCCTATACTATTAAATGTGAATAATAGATGAAAACAGATTTATTTCAGCCCAAAAATATATTTTTATCTCACTCCAAATTTTTCCTAAGTACTAAGAAAGTTTTTAATAATTTTGACAATTAGGTTTGTCCCCCTTTTCAATATTTAAACACTAGTTACATATTCAATTTCCTAAATTAAATACTAAACAGGGCTAAAATAATGAATTCACCCCATTACAGGGTCTATAATATTATTTTCATAATTCCCAGGGGTCTAGCTACACTTTTCAGAGGTGTTTTTCTTAATTTCTATTAAGTCCAGGGGCTAAAACTGATTTTTAAATGAATTTACATGATTTTCTGGAGTTCCAGGGGCTAGATCTGAAGTTTCCGGGGCTAGCTCTCAATTCCAGAGAACCCCAGGGGGTAGCACGTAAGAATTCCAGTCTTTATAACGCGGGGCTGACGTGGACCGTCTGATTTTAAACCGACGGCTGAGATTATAACATCGAACCGGTACGCGGGGTTTTAAAGTCTACCGTGCGATTTAAAATAAACGGCGCACAAGCGGCCACGTCGCTCTGATCGAGCGCGGGCGGCGCTGCCGGCGGCGCACGGCGGCGGGAAGCGGCGATCTCGCCGGAAAGTTTTGGATCCTCGAGAATTCTGCCTAAAACTGTGATCTCATGGCATAGATCGGTAGAGGGGAGGTCAGGGATCTCACCTCGGGGGTTTTCTCGAGCTTGGGGGTCCTGGAAAGTGCTCAGCGGCGAGGTCCGAGGCAAAACCACGGCGAAGCTCGTCGGAGCTGGATTTGCACCGTAAGTCTTCGGGTTTTCTGCACCTGCAAAGTTCCCCGGAGGCGGTGGATCAAGACCAACGGGTTACATCAGAGTTTCCGAGCTTAGATCGGCCAGAATTCACCGGCGAAGTCTCGGTGCTCACCGGAGTGAAAATCGGCGATCGCGTGAGAAAAACTGATCGGATCGGTTGTTTTTATAGCCGGGGAAGGGCGGTGGGTCTGTTGTGATCGAGTTGGAGTCCGCTGGGACCGAAATTCGGCTGCGGGAACGAGTTTCCAATCGGTTAAGATCGAGCGCGCGCGCGGGGAAAGAAGTCCGGGGTCGCGGGGCTCGGGTTAGGGATGACAGGCGGGTCCCACATGTCAGCGAGGGACAGCGCGGCGCGCGCGGGGGCGGGCTGCGCGGGGGTTAGCTGGGCCGGCTGGGGTTTCGGCCCACTGGCCAGTTTTTTTCTGGTTTTCTTTTTTTCTTTTTCATTTCTTTTCTGTTTTGAGTATAATTTGAATTCCAGTTTGAATTTGAATTTTTGCAAAACATGCAATACGTCCAAAAATTTCTAAATTCCCCTCTGAACATGGTTTATGGTTCTAAATCAAAATTTGAGTCTTGACTAAAAATTTGGGGTGTTACAGCTCTACCCCCCTTAAAAGAAATCTCGTCCTCGAGATTGGTGTTTCTAAGAAAACAATTCCGGAAATTGTGCCTTAAGCTCATCTTCCCGTTCCCAGGTGGCTTCCTCTTCTGAGTGATGCTTCCACTGCACCTTGCACATCCTGATTCTCTTATTTCTGGTGAGGCGTTCCATTGTCTCCAAAATCTTGTATGGTTGCTCGGCATAAGACAAATCCTCAGCTACATCCACTTCATTCATGGGTAACACCTCCTCAGGCGTCCTCAAACATTTCTTGAGTTGCGACACATGGAACACATCGTGCACGTCCGACAGATGAACCGGCAACTCTAGTTGGTACGCCACTTCGCCTTTTCTTTCCAAAACTTGAAAGGGTCCGATGTATCGAGGTGACAACTTCCCTTTCACCTTGAACCGACGAAGTCCTCTGATAGGGGACACCTTGAGATAAACATAGTCTCCCACGTTGAAAACGAGCTCTCTTCTTCGTACATCAGCATAACTCTTCTGGCGTGTCTGTGCTATCCTCAAGTTGTTGCGAATCTCCCTCACCTTCGCTTCGGCTTCTTGTAGCACTTCGGGACCAAACACTTTACTTTCTCCTGTTTGGTTCCAAAATAGGGGGGTTCTGCACTTCCTTCCATACAAAGCTTCAAACGGTGACATCTTCATACTAGCTTGATAACTGTTGTTATAGGAAAACTCCGCATACGGTAGGTTCGTGTCCCAACTCCTACTGTTTTTGAGTGCACATGCCCTTAACATATCTTCAAGGATCTGATTGGTTCTCTCCGTCTGTCCGTCAGTTTGGGGATGATAGGCAGAACTGAAATTCAGATGGGTTCCCATGGTTTCATGCAACTTTTGCCAAAACCTCGAGGTGAACTGTGTCCCTCGATCCGACACTATCTTCTTCGGCACTCCATGGTAACACACAATCCTTGACATGTACAATTCTGCCAATTTGGATCCGCTGTAGCTTTCTTTCACAGGGATGAAATGAGCTACCTTGGTTAGCCTATCAATAATAACCCATATTGAATCATACCCGGATTGGGTCCTAGGCAATCCCACGACAAAATCCATGCTGATCTCTTCCCATTTCCATTCAGGCACTTTGAGTGGTTGCAGCAATCCCGCGGGTCGTTGATGTTCTGCTTTCACCAACTGACATGTGTCACATAGGGCAACATGTTCCGCGACATCTCGCTTCATGCCATACCACCAATACCTGCTTTTGAGGTCCTGATACATCTTCGTACTCCCAGGATGAATGGAATAGTCGGAATCGTGAGCCTCCTTCAAAATTAATTTACGAATCTCCTTTACTTCTGGCACACAGATCCTTTTCCCGTGCCACACCGTTCCTTGTTCATCCTCTCTAAAACCAGGAGCTTTATTTTCCTTGATGAGCTGTCTGATCTCTTGTATCTTCTCATCATTCTTTTGTCCCTCGCGTATGTCTCGCTCAAGTGTGGAGTCCACTTCCATGGCGATGGCTTCACCACTATTTACTAGACATAGATTGAGCCTTATAACCTCGTCCTTCAATTCTGCAGGCATATCCTTCAAGCTCAACTTATTGACCTGCACTTTCCGACTCAAGGCATCGGCCACGACGTTTGCTTTCCCGGGATGATAGTTGATGCCTACATCAAAGTCATTGATTAGCTCTAACCATCTCCTTTGTCTAAGGTTGAGATCTGGCTGTGTGAATATGTACTTCAAACTCTTATGATCCGTATATATCTCTGTCCTCTTCCCCATCAAATAGTGCCGCCAAATTTTCAACGCGTGTACCACTGCAGCTAGTTCTAAGTCATGTGTAGGATAGTTCTTCTCGTGCTTCCGAAGCTGCCGGGATGCATATGCCACGACATGTCCCTCTTGCATGAGAACACATCCCAACCCGTTTCCAGAGGCATCGCAATACACCGTGAAATTCTTCTGCATATCTGGCATAACCAACACTGGGGCTGTTGTCAATCTCTTCTTTAGCTCCTGAAAGCTCGTATCGCACTGTGGCGTCCAGGTGAATGTGATTCCCTTTTCCAACAGTTTGGTGAGAGGTCTCGAGATCTTGGAGAATCCCTCAATAAATCGTCGATAGTATCCAGCCAATCCCAAAAAGCTTCGAACTTCCCCGACATTTTCAGGGGTTTTCCACTTCTGGATATCTTCGATTTTGGCGGGATCTACGGAGATTCCTCCCTCCGAGATTATATGTCCTAAAAAGGGAACTCTCTTCAGCCAAAACTCACACTTGCTCAACTTGGCATATAGTTGGTGTTCTCTCAGCCTCTGTAACACCAACCTTAGATGTTTCTCATGTTCTTCTTCATCTTTGGAGAAGACGAGAATATCATCTATGAAAACCACCACAAATTTGTCCAGATATTCCATGAATACCTTGTTCATGAGGTACATGAAATATGCCGGGGCATTGGTTAGCCCGAAAGGCATGACAGTGTATTCATACAGTCCGTACCGAGATACGAAAGCTGTCTTGGGAATATCAGATTGCCTTATCTTGAGTTGGTGGTATCCCGACCTGAGATCAATTTTCGAGAACACACAAGCTCCCCTCAACTGATCAAACAAGTCTTCAATGCAGGGTAATGGGTACTTGTTCTTGATGGTTACCTCATTCAAGGCACGGTAATCCACGCATAACCTTTGAGTTCCATCTTTCTTAGGCACAAATATTACCGGAGCTCCCCATGGTGAGGAACTAGGGCGAACATACCCCTTTTCCGTCAATTCTCTCAAATGATCCTTGAGCTCTTCTAGCTGCTTGGAGTCCATTCGATAAGGTCTCTTGTATATCGGGGCTGTTCCCGGTACTAGCTCGATTGCGAATTCCACGTCACGGTCGGGAGGCATTCCTGGCAACTCCTCCGGAAAAACATCTGGATATTCCCTGATAGTCCTGATTTCCTCAACTTTCACCTCCACTTGATTTAATTTAATGTCCCTCCTAGGCTCGTGTATCGTTATGAACTTTACTCTTGTGCCACTAGGGTGAGTTAGTTCCACCGTTCTGGTCGAACAATGGATGATTCCTTTATGTTTGGTCAACCAATCCATACCCAAAATAATATCTATCCCTTGTGAATCGATCACTATGAGGTTAGCGGTAAATACTACCCCATTAATGTCTAGGTTCACTTTGGGACACACTTGTCTTGTCCTTATTTCTCCACCTGGAGAATTTACCGCTAGCATATGGTTCGTTTGTGTGGTTGCTAGGTCATGCTTCTTAACAAACCCTTGAGCAATGAACGAATGGGTAGCACCAGAATCAAACAGCAGAGTTGCAAGGTGTAAATTGGCAGGAAACTTACCAACTACCACGTCGGGTGCCTCTTGTGCTTCCTCCATAGTGACGTGGTTCACCCGTCCTCTCATTACGTTCTGCTGCTGTGGCTGCGTGGGCTTCTTCTTTGGACACTTATGGGCGTAGTGCCCCACTTCACCACAGCTGAAACATTGCACCCCAATCTTAGATGCTTGGCCCTTGTTGTCTTGGGGTTGGTTTGGGGGTCCTTGCACTGCTGGTCGAGGTGGATATGCGGGGCGAGGCTGTTGTACAAACTGACGTTGCGGTTGTGCTGGTGCTGCGGGAGGCCTGTAGTTTGGGTTGTACCCTCTTGGTGCTGAATAGGATACCGCAGCACGGCTCGTCTGCCCCGTAGGTGGCTGCATCATACGTGGGCGGGTGTTGCTCCCTGAGGCTTGATGTGACCACCCAGCCTTCCTCTTATTCTCATTTTCCAGGGCCTTCAGCTTCCTTTCCACCACAAACGCTCTGTCCACCATCTTTTGAAAGCATTCATACTCATTTGAGGACATTGCACACTGCATCTCTGCGGTAAGTCCTTCCACGAAACAATCTTGTTTCTGCTCATCTGTCTCTATGTCTCGTGGAGCATAACGGGATAGTTGAGTGAATTTAGTGAGGTATTCCCTCACCGTCATGTTTCCCTGCTGCAGTCCCAAAAACTCTTTCCTCTTGTTCTTGAGTTCACCTCTTGGGATGTAATGGTTGAGGAAGCTACGCTTGAACTCTTCCCAAGTGATGCTCTCAGGGTCATGATGGGCGGCCACGTAGGCGGTCCACCAATCAGCAGCAGGTCCCTGCAATTGATGAGAGGCAAACAGCACCCTCTCATACCCTTGGCATTGTATGATTCTCATCTTACTTTCAATGGTCTTCAGCCAATCATCTGCCTCCAGAGGTTCAGCAGCACTTGCAAACTTTGGAGGTTGAGTTCCTAGAAACTCACTCAACCTTGGTTGGCGTGGTGCAGCTTGTGGAGGTGGAACTTGATGCAAGTTGGCCACTACTTGAGTCAAGTTCTGGATGAGCTGATTTTGATTCTCCAGCATTTGGTGGAGAGGATCAACTTCTTCACGGCGACCACCCCGGTTCTGGCCTCCAGAAAGATGAGAGTTGCATGCCTCATCATTGTTGTTGGCGGGGTTGGCAGCACGTCCTTTTCCTCTTCCGGCCATCTGGCAGAATCAACAAATGTTAATTTGAAAGCATTTAGTATCATCTTACTACTTTCACTTGTTTGTACTTTGAAGTGTTGAAGTTTTGTTAAAATCTTACGAGGGTTTTATATCTCACACCCAATAAATGCACTATTATTTCCTGTGGGTTCACACACCAAAGCAAAACAATCTGAAGACGAGGCTGTGGACACTTGCTCATGGCTTCCACATCTCACGTCACACACCAAGCATTATCACACCATTAACTACGTAACGACTCGACTACTCGACCTCTTGCTAGCTAGGGGAAAGAGTCTACACTACTCATCCTCTTGAGCTGGCTCCTCGGGATCTTCCTCCTCATTTCGGCTACCTTCTGACTCTGCTTTGGGTGGGGAGGCTGCTGGTGGAGAAGTGCGACGACGCCTGATTGCTCGGCGATCCGGGGAGTCAGGGGTCCATGGATCACTTACGGTGACACACAGTTCATTCCCATCTCCTCTTTCTCTCGCTTTTAAGCAAGCTCGCAGCAATGCCTCCGTCTCCTTCAGAGTATCTCGGACATCCTGAAGCTCTTGTTGACACTCCTGCAGTCGAGTGCTGAGCATAGCAGCATCCTCCAAGCACAAGTCCATGTGCTCATGGGAAGTCCCTTGCTGCACCGGTGGGTACTTGTACTCCGTGGTACCACTCTCACGTTGGAGGACATACATGTACTCAGTTTTGTCCAAGTGGCGACGATAGATGTGGCTCTGGCAGGTGATGGCCTCCCAAGTGACATCTCTCTCCGCGTCAACTTGTGTTGCTCGACAAGCTGGAGAGTGGTGGATCTTAAGCAGCTGATTCTCGTGTATAATCCTCATCTCCGAACTCCATTCTTCCCTCTTCTCACGGATGGTCCTGGTGGAGTTATAGTGGATGATGAGCTTGCCCGTATTGCCGGCGGCTTCGAGCATACGTCGAAGACGGCGCAACAAATCTCCCACTGCCAATCCGTAGGAAAGGTACGTCACTGGACGACTCTCCTCTCTTTCAGCAAGGGCAACTACGGGAACTCTCCCTCCCGTGGATTTACGAGCGGTGCGAATCATGCGAACCATCTAAAACAAAAGAATTTAAAATTAGGTTAGATAAGATTTCAAACAAAAATCCTATTTTTGAATGGAAGTTGGGGTAAGATGAAGAAAATGACTCCTTTTATAACACTTTTCCACCCACACCTTGGAAAATAGTTTTTAAGAAAATAGGGCCCTTAAATACGTCCATTTCTACCTAGGTCCACGTTCCTACGGGCAACCTTGGCTCTGATACCACCTCTGTCACACCCGGTTTTTCCGAAGAAACAACCAAGTGAATATCACATGTATGCCAGGATCATTTTCTCATACATGTGATGACAAATAGTGAAGCATCATTTATTACAAGCCAGGTGTCGAATATAAATAAGTCTTACATAATAAATGTCTCGATGGACAATAATAAGTTCATCACAAGTAAATAAACTAGCAGCGGAATATTATTCTTTAGGGCTCCATCACAGGCGTTGCCCGGGGGTCTTCATGAACCTAAAAACCTTCTTCAGGTCCAAAGTCTTGGTCATTATACACCACCTCATTATCTTGACCTGAGCAGCAATATAAACCAACAAATATGCAAGGTTGAGTACCAATGGTACTCAGCAAGTGTGGGAAAATTATATCATGCATGGCTAGAACAAGGAGAGGTTGAACTCATGGTTAAAGCACTACGCAATTAATACCTATCACCTTAGCTTATTAAGCACCTACATTACTACACAGGTGAAATAGTCCAAATCTCCCATCCCATCATCATAAACCAATAACCATAATCATCATTTCCAATGTTAAGCTCCCCGCTTAACTTCCAAAACCATCAATTCTCTAATCATGAATAAGTCCAGGCCGCTCTTAACCGTGAGCACGGCTGTCAAGACAGTTTTGACTCTGCAGAGTTTGTACCACTGTACCCACAAGTAGTGATTTCATTCCCCGTTGTCGGGTGGACTAAAAGAACCTCCATTATGCCAGTGGCTACGAACCACATTCACACTTCCCAGGTGTGTGGCCAAGAGATCACTACGAAGCCTTTACAAAGGGATTCCCGACGAGCGTGGGCCCACTGAGGTTTCACCCCTAACAGCATACAAGAGGATCCAACCCCGCTGCAGTGGCCCCCTCTTGAGCCTTGCGGTTCATATGGCAGTCCAGCTGACTCCTATTCCCCGCACCATCCAACACACCCATACTACGCCGGGGATACACCTAATTAATTGGCTAAGCTGCCCCATCTCAGCATGTGGTTGGCACTGTAAAGCCGGGTTACATGCTCCATGAACCGGTCCTTAGGATCCAGGCAAGTACTAAACACAAACCCAAGTCTCGTGCACCCAGCACACAACCAAAACATCCAACTTGCCTTGATCCCTACCTCTACATAACTCATAATAGCTCATTCAAGAGTATGGTAATGTAAACTGATGATCTCATGTCCCAATTATCCCATTCTAAGCATGGCTAATCATATGCATGTATATAAATGACCTGACAAAATAAATCCCAACCCAAGCTTCAAGGAAATAAGGTAATGCAATTCTAGGGAAACTTCCTAGCATGGATTTCATATTTAACTTGACAATGCAAATAATTCTATCTACACATCCTAGCATAGGATCAAAGTGGTCAAGGACACTTGCCTCCTTCTTGCTGCTCTTGAAATGGGTAGTCTTGGTCTTGGAATTGAATAACTTGTTCTTGAGCAGGTTCTACTTCATACCATCACACATAGCAAAAGAAAAACAACAACCATAAGACATAGTTCACACTTCCACTTCCTACAAACCACACATTCATATTTATGAAAGTTCTTTACCATTATATGTATTGTGGTTACTTTATGTGTGTTGATTTGGGGCTTGCATACACTTTTATTTATATGTGTATGATTCCTACTTTGGTGTTCATATTTATACTCACATACTATATATATATATACATATATGTATATATGTGTGTTTCAGTTTTAAATAAATTCCTTATATATTAAACTACCAAGTATGTATGAAAAGTATTTTTCTTCTCCATATATGCCTTCATAATTTCTATCAACCCTAAACTGAATTCTTTGTATTTTAGAAACTCCATTTATCATCTACTAGTTTCTATATTTTCAGATTTATATTCTTATGCATAATTGTGCATTTTATTGTTAAATTAGTAATACACACTACCTAAACAGATTAGGTTCTGGTCCTAAATAATTTAAGATCATATTTTGACCTTGGCTTCTGATGTATACTATTTCATAATTATTTTCCCTATTTTTCTTTAACTATTCTTTACTTAAAAATGTGTCCCTATACTATTAAATGTGAATAATAGATGAAAACAGATTTATTTCAGCCCAAAAATATATTTTTATCTCACTCCAAATTTTTCCTAAGTACTAAGAAAGTTTTTAATAATTTTGACAATTAGGTTTGTCCCCCTTTTTAATATTTAAACACTAGTTACATATTCAATTTCCTAAATTAAATACTAAACAGGGCTAAAATAATGAATTCACCCCATTACAGGGTCTATAATATTATTTTCATAATTCCAAGGGGTCTAGCTACACTTTTCAGAGGTCTTTTTCTTAATTTCTATTAAGTCCAGGGGCTAAAACTGATTTTTAAATGAATTTACATGATTTTCTGGAGTTCCAGGGGCTAGATCTGAAGTTTCCGGGGCTAGCTCTCAATTCCAGAGAACCCCAGGGGGTAGCACGTAAGAATTCCAGTCTTTATAACGCGGGGCTGACGTGGACCGTCTGATTTTAAACCGACGGCTGAGATTATAACATCGAACCGGTACGCGGGGTTTTAAAGTCTACCGTGCGATTTAAAATAAACGGCGCACAAGCGGCCACGTCGCTCTGATCGAGCGCGGGCGGCGCTGCCGGCGGCGCACGGCGGCGGGAAGCGGCGATCTCGCCGGAAAGTTTCGGATCCTCGAGAATTCTGCCTAAAACTGTGATCTCATGGCATAGATCGGTAGAGGGGAGGTCAGGGATCTCACCTCGGGGGTTTTCTCGAGCTCGGGGGTCCTGGAAAGTGCTCGGCGGCGAGGTCCGAGGCAAAACCACGGCGAAGCTCGTCGGAGCTGGATTTGCACCGTAAGTCTTCGGGTTTTCTGCACCTGCAAAGTTCCCCGGAGGCGGTGGATCAAGACCAACGGGTTAGATCAGAGTTTCCGAGCTTAGATCGGCCAGAATTCACCGGCGAAGTCTCGGTGCTCACCGGAGTGAAAATCGGCGATCGCGTGAGAAAAACTGATCGGATCGGTTGTTTTTATAGCCGGGGAAGGGCGGTGGGTCTGTTGTGATCGAGTTGGAGTCCGCTGGGACCGAAATTCGGCTGCGGGAACGAGTTTCCAATCGGTTAAGATCGAGCGCGCGCGCGGGGAAAGAAGTCCGGGGTCGCGGGGCTCGGGTTAGGGATGACAGGCGGGTCCCACATGTCAGCGAGGGACAGCGCGGCGCGCGCGGGGGCGGGCTGCGCGGGGGTTAGCTGGGCCGGCTGGGGTTTCGGCCCACTGGCCAGTTTTTTTCTGGTTTTCTTTTTTTCTTTTTCATTTCTTTTCTGTTTTGAGTATAATTTGAATTCCAGTTTGAATTTGAATTTTTGCAAAACATGCAATACGTCCAAAAATTTCTAAATTCCCCTCTGAACATGGTTTATGGTTCTAAATCAAAATTTGAGTCTTGACTAAAAATTTGGGGTGTTACAGGGGAGGTCGGGGATCTCACCTCGGGGTTTTTCTTGAGCTCGGAGGTTCTGGAAGGCGGTCGGCGACGAGGTCCGAAGTGAATTCATGGCGATGCTCGTCGGCGCTGTGTTTGAAGCGCAAACCACCGAGTTTTCTGCACCTGCGTGATTCCCCGGAGGCGGTGGAACACGATCGGCGCGTTAGATCAGAGAACCCGAGCAAAGATCGAGAGAAAACGGTGATCGGAGCTTCGGTTCTCACCAGGAGGAAAAACAGCCGATCGCGGGCGAAAAACGGGACGATGCTGGTGTTTATATAGCCGGGGAAGGGCGGCGTTCGGTTGTGATCGAGCTGGAGTCGTCCAGAACCGAAATTCAGCTGGGGTACGCGGGTATCCCGGGGTGGTTTTGATTCGGGGGAGAGAGGAGTCCCGGTCAGCCAAGCGCGCGCGCGAGGAGGAAGAAGATGGCGGGCCCCACACGTCAGTGAGAAGAAAACGGGGCGCGCGGCTGCGGGCTGGCGCGGGGGTGAGGTTGGCCGGCTGGTGGGTTTCGGCCCACTGGCCGGGGGGTTTGTTTTTTTCTTTTTCTCTTCTGTTTTGAGTTTAATTTGAATTCCAATTTGAATTTGAATTTCTGCACCACATGCAATACGTCCAAAATTTTTTAAATTCCCCTCTTAACAAGTTTTGGGGTGTTACATTGTGCGAAGGTAGGTGGCCTAGTCCTCATGAACTCTCCCAATCTGTTGTGAGCCGGCGGTGGTGGCGGTGCAGGAACGGGGTTAGGGTTATTGTTGTTGGCCTGCAGCTGTCCCAACGTTTGTATCATAGTTTGCATGAGCTGATTCTGCATAGCCATCAAACATTCAAGGTTGTATGCATCAGCCCCGAGGTTGACATCCTCAGAAACTTCTACGTTGTCATCCTCATGTGGTTCATTGTTGCCACGAACGTTCCTTGGGTGGCGGTTGCAATTTTTCCTTGACATCTGCAAGAGAGTAGAGTAGGAAATAGAAATTCAAATTGATCCCCAAACTATATGCATCAAGGTGTAGGAACTAAGCAACTTCTTTTATTAATTTCAGCCTATATGAGGATGTGGACAAGTGTCGAAGCATCCCACATCTCCCTACTATGTGTGGATGTGGACATTCACCAAAGCGTCCCACAACTCACACCAATGCACACAAACATAACAAATCATCATAAAAATTCAGCACACCACTCTTATTTCAATCTACTACGATCTAAGCATTCTTATTACAACTTTATTCTATAGGGAACCTAAACTTAATCGTGAGAACCAGTACTGTTCTGGCCGTGTGGCGGGGGCGGTCCATACATGGGTGCACGCCATGGCAAGTCGGCTGTCCATGTAGGGGTAGGTTCTCGTTTTCCATTTGTTCCCGCAGTGGCACAAGTCTCTTCTTGTTTCTCCAGCAAGTACAGCTTATTGCGGAGGTAGCGGATCTCTTCTTGCGCGCTTGCGTAGCAGTTTCCCAACTCCACAAGCATCCTCTGAGACTTTTCAGCAGCTTGTGGGTTGGAAAGAGCTCCTCCATGGGGTCCAATGATCTCCCTTGTACCACTCTTCCGATATGGTTGCAGCTTGAATGTAGTGTTCTCAAGCTGCCCACGGAAAGCGTAGCACAGTCCAGTGAGTGCATCCCATGCAGCATCATCAACAGCTTCTGCCCTTGTGGCTCTCCATGTGGGTGTGAAGTGCCGGGTGAAAACCCTACCGTAGATAGAATGGTTACTTCAGCCTTTCATTCTTCATGTCTCAGACAAGAGACTTTCTTGAGGAGGTACTCCGGGTATAAGCTGCAGCAATCAAGGAACTCTCTAAGCTCCCTGGATATTTGTCCTCCCTCCATCCCATCGGATCGGAATTCTTGAACTGAACGGATGACCCATTCATCACCTTCATTCTTGGCCTCAGCAGGGGGTGGCTCCTCTTCAGATTCATCTTCTTCCGACATAGCTTCATGAGGCTCCGCTGGGTGTAAGCACGCATGAAATTCCTCCTAAGGTGCGCACCAATGTTGTTCTTCTTGTGGATGGTCTTCCAAGTCGTCTTCGATTGGTTCCACCTCTTCTGGATCCTCTTCCTCATGCATAGAGCTACTGAATTCATCTTCATCATGAGGTTCCATCTTCACCTCCTCCCAATATGGTCCATCGGAAACCTCGATGGGGTTAAGTGCGCTCCTGAGGGGTGGTGGACGAGTTCTCATGCGTGATGTGCTCCTAGTGTCCGGCATCTATAAATAATACATGAGAAACTTTACAGAAGAAGGAAATAACTCCAAAATTTCAGCAGCTATGAAGTAAGAAAACAGAAAGTCTGGCTGTCCAAAAGAAAAGAAGAATGAGAGGCTGAAAATAGCACTTTGCGCTGGCTGAGTTGACAAGTAAAATGCAGCAGCAAGCAAATTTTAAAAATAGCAGTTTCGAGGGGTGTTCATATATTTTTAGAGTGTCCATTCTACCTAGGCTTGTGTCCTATGGTCAACCTGGCTCTGATGCCAATTTATGATACCCGGTTCCAAAAATGAACCAAGTGATGCGCATGTGTGCCCAGGATGTTCATCACACATAAACACGTACTTCACAAACTGAATTTCAGAATATAACCACGTACAATAGTGTTTAAGTACTTTATTACAATAACTCAATGTCTCACTCATGAATATCTAACTTATTCTACAGCGGAAGACTCTAAATGACAGCGGAAAATAAATAAAAACGATGGGGCTCCACTTCAACTCCACAGGCATGTTGACGGTAGTCCGCATGCCTAGTACTCCACCTGCTCTTCGAAGTATTGTTCTCCTGTAGCTGAAGTATATGTGGGAATGCAAGGGTGAGCACATGTTGTACTCAGAAAGTGCGGGAAAGTATGACATGTTGCTTAAGATAAGGTAGGAAATAAATGGTTTCATTGCAGCAAGCAAGTTTTATTTCACAAACATGAGAAAACAGCAACTATCTCTAGGTGAGTTAAATCCCAACATAACCAAGTAAATCATCATTCTTCCATCATAATTCATCATTAATCAAGTCTCAACCAGCCAATACTCTTTCTCAAGTTCATCTCATACTCATAAATATTCATAACCATCTCATTTTCATAGAACCGAAATCAAACTCATTGTCATGACCCAAAACAGTCCTAAAACCAATCCCAATGACCATACCCGAATAACCATCTCAAGTTTTGCCTCTAATCATGGAATTTGTCCAAGTTATTGTAACCGGAAGCACGGATATCATGATAGTTTACACTATGCAGAGGTGGCACCACTTTACCCACAAGTTCGTGATTTCATCACCCATCGGCGACTAGAGAAAACCTCAATTCTAACACTACACAACCGTCGGTGTATGGCCAAGAGATAAAAAAATAGTCTTTACAAAGGGGTTACTAGAATGTACAGACCCACGGAGGATTCACCGGCAGGCTCGAATCTCCATTCTCCCACCCACGGGCCCCCTCGTGTGCCATGCAGTACCCAGGGCAGTCCTTGTCGACTCCCATTCCCCACACCATTCAATGGTCCATAACAAGCTAGCGACACACCTAATTAGTCAGCTAAGCCACACCCATATTTGGCCTTGTGGTGGCACTGTTTTCCTGGCATGTGCTCGCATGAACCGGTCCTTAGATCTACAGCAAGCAAACCATCATCTCATCCAGCGAGATCTACAAACCAAGCTTGCCTAGATCTCTCCGATTCCATTCTCATTAACATCATCATGTTCTCATCATCTTTAATCTTTATGAGTGCAGTAGCTAAACATGTTTTATTTCAGTTTTCCCGAATCTCGTAAGTTAAGTGAACCAAAAAGAAAAACGACCATACCCGACTCATCAATTTTCCCAGCGACAAGGTTAGCTAACAAAGCTAGTAAACTCATACTAAAGGGTTTCCCATCAAGTTGACATGAGCATTCAGTTTTCACAAGCAAAACAGTCCAAAACTCAGGTTCAATATGGTCAAGGGGCACTTGCCTTGCTCCCGCAGATCGTGTTGCTCAAGCGTCTCGAAGTCTTGGTGTTGTAGTTCATCATAGACGGCCTCTTGAGCGTGTCCTTCTAATCACTACCACGTACATACAAATAATACAGCAATCAAACGTCATGCACAAACTTTACTCAAGATACAATGAGGTAGATGAATGCAAATCCTATAGTGCAGCTTATAATAATCAGTTTGCACGTGTTCTCGGAAATTTTGGTGAGCTTTCACGGGGTTTTATGATGAATGAGGCTGCTGGAATTAAGTATGGGTGTGATTATAATCTTAACCCATGTTGTATATCAATTCCACCATCAAAACTTAACCGGAACGTGTTCTACCTACGTGCAGAAATTCCTGTTCGCAGGGAGTGAAGAAAAACGGGTGCGAAGCAACGGCAGCGACGTGGTAAGAGGGGTGACGGGGACCTACCTCTCTTCTCCCTACTCTCCTCCTTGCGTCTGGACCTTTTTCCTTGCAATGGCAGCAACTGGGTTTTTTTTGGAGAATTGTGAAGCTACGGCTAGGGCAGGATGTCGGGGTCTTCTTCTCCGGCGACGGCGAGGCGGGGCAGAGCTTCGACGGTGGCCAAACTTCAGCAGAGGGCGACGGCCAAGGCTTGGCAGCAGAGGAGATGGGCGGTGGCCAGAAATTATGGGCTGGGGGTGGTGGCTAGGGGGGAGGGTTTTATTTATATGGTAGAGAAAAATAGCCAAGGGCTAGGATTTTACAAACTCATTTATCCATGGGCTGAGAACTAATTTGAGAAGAGGTGAGAGCTAGGGGCTGAGTTCATCAAATATTTTCCACCAAGGGCTGAGATTATTTGGGGGCACATAAAATCCCAAAAAAAATAAAAGGGGGGCAGCTAGGGTTTTCCCCTTAGGGTGGTGCGGCAAAGGGATGGGGGAATAAAATTCAATTTGTGGTTAAATACCTAGGGATTTGGTGCGGCCAAAGCTGGGGAGAAATTCCTCGAAATGTGGGGAAAAATTCACTGGGGGGGGGGAATTTTAGGGGAAAATTAGGAGGGAATTTTAGGGGGGGGGGAATTTGGGGGGATTAGGGGGAATTTGGGGATGGGGAATTATTGGGCGGCCAGGTTTTATTATTTATTTTTCTTTTTATTTTCTATTTACTTTTATTATCTCCTATTTTTATTTCATTTTATTTATTTATTTGTTTTTATGTTCCTTCATTTATTTTCTTCTTCTTTTTAAATGCTCCTCTACATGCAAAATGTATACAATGCATGGTAATGAATATGAGGGTGTTCCACACAGGTTCCAAGGAGATGCTGGGATCGCAGCTTCGAAGGCAAGAAAGCACATGCTATGCCACCTTCTGGGCCAGAGCCTTGCCTTCGGCCTCCAGCTGCTCCCCCACGACGCTCTCTAGCGCCAGGAGCTTGTCCCCGATTGAGTCCAGGGCAGGGAGCACTTGGCTCACCTCCTGGGCCGGACCACCAGAGCACAAGGGGCCGAAGCCGAAGGGTTCCAGTGCCGCCTCCGCAGGGCCAAGGAAGTCCCAGACATTCTCTGCCTCAGCGGCATGAGAAGCCCAGAGTTTTTTGACCGTCTTGGCGGCGGAAGCAAGCTCCTCCGCCAAGCTCCTGCTCGCCAGCTCCTGCTCCCGGGTGGCCAGCTCCTGCTCCAGAGCAGCCAGGACCTGCACCTTGGTGGCCAGCCACGCAGTCCACTCGTCCAGGTCAGACTCCCTGGTTGCTGCAGCGAGCTCCCGGTCGTAGACGCCCTGGAGCCGCTTCTTCAGGTGCTCCCGCTGCTCCTCATGAGCTGCTAGGCGATCGGAGAGCCCCCTCTCCCTTGCCTTCGCCTCCTTCTCCCGCCGAAGGAGTGTCTCCCGGAGCTCTGTCACACCCGCGAGACGTGCATCGGCGGGGGCATGGAGGTCCTTGGCCTCAGCTAGGAGGCTCACTGCCTTCTTCTGGAGGTTGGCAACGATGGCTTCCTTCTCCTCAAGGACCTCCTCCTGTACCTCCAGCCGCTCCTTCCGCACCTGCGCCTTTGCCCTGGCATACTGGACCCACACCTTCAACAGGTCGTCCCAGTCTCGGAGGCGCTCCCGCTCGGACCTCAGCTCGGCCCATTCCTGCTCGAGCACGTCCTGCATCTGGTAGAAGCTCGAGTGGACTGCTCTCACGGCTCTGGGGAGCATGACGACCTTCGACATCGCCAGGCGAGGAACTGCCTCGACCCCCTCCAGCTCTTCAACTTCCTGTGGCGCTACCGCCACGGCAACCTGCGGAAGAGAAGGAGGAGGAATGGCAACGGGCATAGCAGAAGCCGCACCGCTACCAGAGGCGTCTGTGCCCGCCAGTTGGCTGGTCTCGGGGGCCCGGGTGCCGACATCTGGAGCCGCCCCAGGCGCAGGCTGAGGCACTGCCACGGTGTTGGAGCTTCGGCAGAAAAGGAGCTCTGGCTCCCGGACTGTTGCAGAGGAAGAGGGGTGCTTTGCTGAGGAGCCCTGCAAGAAGGACCACCAAAAGTCAACCACGCTATCCATCGGCTCAATACACAACCTAAATCAAAAGGTTGAGCCGTGCCTGGAGGTCTGGGAGCTCCACCCCACGCGGAGCTTCTTACGTGGAAGGCTAGAGCCACTAGCCCCCGCTGCATTGAGGTCGCCACCGTCGCCTCGGAGCCGGCGGAACCTCGGGGGTGTTCGCCACCGAAGATGGCACAGAAGGAGCCTTCCCTTCTGAGGGCCTCGACGCAAAAGATGTGCCCTGTGTTGGGCTGCCCTAGACAGCTGAGGAGCTGAAGGCGCTGCTGGAACCCTCGTCGCCGCCGACGCCGCTTCAGGAGCCTTCCCTGACGATGGCTTCCAAGCCGGTGACGTGCCCAAGGACTTCTTCTGCATCGTAGGCACGTCAGGGGCCCTCAACGAAGCTCCAGCAGCGCCAGGTGCCCTTCCTACTCCCGCCGTGGCTGCTCCAGCAGCGGCAGCTCCAGAGCTACCACCGGCGCTAGTCGCCGAGCCCGGTGTGGGACCATGGGAAGCCCGGGAACCCCCCGTCTGGATGCCAGAGCTGAAGCTTCTGTCAGGATGAACCAGCTTCCTCTTCGATGCCGTGCTCGACTCCGGGGCGTCCTTGTGCGGTGAATGAGGGCGCGCTGCAGGTGCAGGTCTGCCAGCTGACTCCTTCCCTCTGTTTGGGAGTGAAATCGGCGCAGGCCCCTCCTGGGCACCGGTGTTGTCTGCTCCGGGGACCTCCACGCCCTGCGAGGCATCGCCGATCCGCCGCACTGCAATATCGATGGCGTCCAGTGTCGGCAGCTCCCTCAACAACCTCGACTGCGCCTGCTGGTTGAGGTAGACAGGCTGGCAGCTCGCCGGCGGGGTGATGGAGTCGTCGATGATCGGGACATAGGAGAGCTTCTGCAGCATCGTGCCCAGCATCTCCCGATCCTGCGACGACCCACCTCCACGCACCAACCGGGTCATGTCACCCTTTCCGGTGTACTACCAGGCGGCTCGGACGCGCTGCTGGAGAGGGGCAATCCGACGGGACAGGAAGTCGCCCAGGACCATCAGCGAGGTCAGGCCTTCCTCCGTGAAGTACTTGATCCTCTCCAGCACCGGCGTGTATGCGTCCTGCAGGCCGGGGATCTCGTCCCTGATGGCTTCCTCGGCGATTGCCGGGCCACCCAGCAGCTCCAAGTGGTCGCGGACGTCGGTTTGGGCGATCACTGTAAAGGTCCCAAAAATTGTGAATACCGAGGACACCTCCTCGAGGCCAGCCAGTAGACTTGCAAACAGAGTTGCTCTCTATTTCACTCGAGCACAGCCGAAGCTTCACCCGGACGACACCGAGGACATCTCCTCGAGGCCTCACTTGCGCTGCCGAGCTGCTTCCCGGCATCATCACCTCATTCCGTGCTCATTTTGCCCATAGAACCGAAGAACCGACGCCCTGCTTTTCCCCTCGCGCAAGAACAGAGCAGAGGCGCCGCCGCCACCCTCGGGCGATCGTGAGCCAGCATCTCCTCGCGTGCAAAGTTTAGAAAAGTAGCAAAATGGCACTGAGAACTCTCCCTCTACCTCCTCGACCCACAACTGAGAGGTGATCGGCTTCCTAACCCTGAGAAACCTGTGTTCCAGCGGCAGCCGAACCACAACCGAAAAGGTGCTCCCGTGGACAGCCTCACCCAGATCTTTTCATGGCCAAGCAAGATCACCCTTCGACGCCCACGACCTCCATGCTGCTCACCTCCAAAGCTCAAGCCGAGTGGTTGATCATCGACGGTGGAATTTCAGCTTTACTTCCGGTCGGTGTAAATCGACCCTCGGGTAAGGAAACCCAAAATTCCTGTTCAATCTTCATTTATAGTTCAAAACTTCACACACATGCTCTAGAATAGCCCACGATCTTCCACACATGAAAACACCGCCTTAGATGACGAGTAGAGGCACTAATTCGAGGTGTTCCGACGGAGCACCGTTGTTTTCATCTCAGGCGCACGGTGAAAAGTATCTTAGAGTCATTTCCGATCCCTTTTGAACCCATGTCAAGCTCCTACGGACTCCACCGGTGCTGTAGATCCGCTCCACTGCGGTTTTGCCAGGCTAGAAGGGCCGGGCGACGTCGCCGGACCTCGGTTTGAGCCGCCGCTCGGTGCGAGCTACGGTAGAGCCATCACCAACCAGGGGAAGTTCTTCCAACGTGTTCAGCACATGTTTTTTAGGCTCTGGCGGCAAGTGGGAGCACAGGAGATGGCCGGAGAAGCGAGCTCCGGTGAGCTCCGGCAAGGGGCGGCGTGGACGCACGCGGGAGTTGTCCAGAGGTTGAAGAAGGGGCCAGGCCCGCTGTCAGTGAGAGGAGAATTTCATTTGGGATCCTCTGCGGCCTCGGATTAGTCTGTCGCTGTGCAGGGATGACCCTGTGGCCCCGTGTGGTTTGCCCGAGAAAGCGCCATGTAGCCCATGGACCCCACAGTCAGAATTTGAACTTTTCCCGATTTAATTCAAATTACAGATTTCCATCAAACTTTAGAAGACGATATCTTTTGCTAGGACACTCCAAATTTAGTGATTCAAACTGGGTTAGATTCAGGTTGAAAAACTCTATCCAAATATGCAACCCAATATGTACTAAAGTCTATAAATAATTCTGGAAAATTCTTTAAAAAATTTTAGCAAAAGAATTTTAGAGGGAGTTTGGTTCAACAAAAAATTCTCAAATTTTGCTAGAATAATCCATAGGATATTATTGAACTCCTATAAAATTTTCAGCTCATTTTGAGTTTATTTGTGTAGGAGAATTCTGATTTGCAACACACAACTTCATTAGCCAATCTTTTGTGGCTCAACATCATCTCCAAACCAATTTTACAAAGAGCCAATACTTCATATCTTCGCCTGGGGGCAGCAGCACCACAAGTGAGGTTGTCTCCTGAGCACCTCTTTGTTTGGGGGTAAAATATACCCTACCGCCCTCATCATTTTTGGGGGTCTGAAGATCGACATCATTTTGGGGATGTCGTGGTTGAATTACCACAATGCAGTTCTTAACATCAGCTCTCAAACCGTTGAGCTCAACTCCCCACAGCACGGTCTTCATATATTATTTCTGGGCGCCAGTCGGCAACAGATTGCAACATTGAACCACACGGAAACTGTGAAGATAGAGGACATTCCGGTGGTACGTGATTATTCAGATGTGTTTCCCGATGATTTAGCGGGCATGTCGCCCGAGCGGGACGTAGAGTTCAAGATTGAACTTGCACCGGGAACGACACTGATTTCACGAAGGCCGTACAAGATGGCACCCAATGAACTTGCAGAATTGAAGACACAACTGAATGACCTAATGAGTAAGGGCTTTATACGACCGAGTTCATCACCTTGGGGTTGTTCAGTGTTGTTTGTCAAGAATAAGGATGAAACACTACGGCTTTGTGTTGATTATCATCCTCTTAACGCCGTTACCATCAAGAACAAGTATCCACTACCTCGCATTGATATGCTCTTCGATCAACTAGTGGGTGGTAAAGTATTCTCGAAGAAGGATCTTTGGTCCGGATATCATCAGATAAAAATACGGGTGGAAGATATTCCAAAGACGACATTCTCGATGAGATACGGTTTATACGAGTATGTCATTATGTAACACCCTAAAATTCATTTCCATGCATGGCATACATTTTTTCATGTAGAGAAACATTATAAAAGAAGTAGAAATGGAGAAAGAATTATAGAAATGGAGAAAGAACCATAGAAATGGAGAAAAGAACCATAGAAATGGAGAAAGAACCATAGAAATGGAGGAAGGAACCATAGAAATGGAGAAAGAACCATAGAAATGGAGGAAGGAACCATAAAAATGGAGAAGGAAATATAGAAATGGAGAATGGGGCATAGAAATGGAGAAGGGCAATGTAGAAATAGAGAATGGGACATAGAAATGGAGAGGGCAATGTAAAAATGGAGCAAGTGACATAGAAATGGTGAGTAATGGGAAAAAGATAGCTGAAATGAGCCATTCCCAAATTTCCCCCAAAATTTCTAAATTCCCCAACTCCCAAAAAAGGGAATTTCCCCACATTTTGGGGATAAAATCCCCAAGGCTGCCGCACCACAAGAGATAAGTTTGTTAAGATCCAAAAAAATTGAATAGGACTCTTATTTCAGTTCCAATTGGAGTAGGACTCTCCTTTTCCCCCTTATAAATATAACCCCACCCCCTTGGCCGACCCCTCTTTATTTTGGTCGTCCACCTGCTGCCAAGCCCCCTTCCTTGCTGCCATGTCACCATGTTTCCCCCCTTGCCGAAATTTGGCCGCCGTCGAGCTCCGTCGAGCCCCGCCGTCGCCAAAGAAGGAGCCCGACGATCTGTCCTGCCTTAATCTTCCATAGAAAAATTCACCTCTGCTCCCATTGCTAGGAAGAAGGCCCTGCCACCGAAAGGAGGATAGGTAGGTCTCCATTACCCATCTTACGACGTCGCCGCTGTTTCTACGCATCTGTTTTCTTTGCCCCCTTCGATCAGAAACTTTTACGTGTGGACAAATCGCGTTTTGATCGATTTTTGATGGTGGAATTGATCTAGATCCTGAGTCAAGATCATCACCACGTCCACACTTGATCCCTACACCCTTGTCCATCATGAAACTCCATTAAAGCCCATTAAAACATGCAAGAATACGTACAAACTGGTTTAATCAAACAGCACCATAGGATTTGCATCCATCTACTCCATTGCATCTTGAGTAAAGTTTGTGCATGATGATTGATTGATGTGAATTTTGTATGTGCGTGATCGTGAGTAGAAGAACAAGCTCAAGAGGCCGTCTACGAGGAACTACAGCATCAAGACTTCGAGACGCTTGAGCAACACGAACCACGGGAGCAAGGCAAGTGCCCCTTGACAATATTGATCCCATGTTTTGAAACTGTTTTGTTTGCGAAAACTCGTATGCTTGAGTCAACTTGATGGGACACCCTTTTATAGGAGTTTACTAGTTTTGTTAACCATCCTTGTCGCCAGGATAGTTGATGAGTCGGGTATGGTCGTTTTTCCTTTTTGCTTCGCTTAACTTACGGGATACGTGAAGCTGAAATAAAACATGCCTAGCTACTAAATTCATATGAATAATGATGATGAGAACTTGATGATGTTAATGAGCATGGAATCGGATAGATCTAGGCAAGCTTTGTTCGTGGATTTTTCTGAATGAGATGGTGGTTTACTTGCCAGGAAAACAGTGCCACCACAAGGCCAAATATGGGTGCGGCTTAGCTGACTAATTAGGTGTGTTGCTAGCTTGTTATGGACCGTTGCATGGCGTGGGGAATAGGAGCCGAGGAGGACTGCCCTGGGAACTGTATGGCACAAGAGGGGGCCCGTGGGTGGGAGAATGGTGATTCGAGCCTGCCGGTGAAATCTCAGTAAGTCCATATATCTAGTAGCCCCTTTGTAAAGGCTATTTTGTGATCTCTTGGCCATACACCGACGGTTGTGTACTGGTATAATGGTATGGTCATTGGGATTGGTTTTGGGACTGTTTTGAGTCATAACAATGAGTTTGGTTTCGGTTATATGAATGTGAGATTGTTATGAATATTTATGAGCATGAGATAAACTTGAGAAAGATTAATGGCTGGTTGAGACTTCATAAATGGTGAATTATGGTGAAGGAAGATTGCTGTTTTACTTGGTTATGTTGGGATTTAATTCACCTAGAAATAGTTGCTGTTTTTACCATGTTTATGAAATAAATCTTTGCTTGCTGCAATGAGCCTTTTTTATTTCCTACCTTGTTGTAAGCTACATGTCATACTTTTCCCGCACTTGCTGAGTGCGACATGTACTCACCCTTGCATTACCACATAAACATCAGCTACAGAAGATGAGTACTTTGAGGACCATGTGGAGTACTAGGCGTGCGAACTACCGTCATCATGCCTGTAGAGTTAAAGTTGGAGCCTGCTGTCTTTAGTTATTTCCGCTGTCGTTTAGAGTTTTCCTCTACAAGAATAAGTTAGATATTCATGAATAAGACATTGAGTCATTGTAATAAAGTACTTAAGTACTATTTATTCGTGGTTATATTCTGAATTCAGTTTCTGGATTACATGTGTATGTGTGATGAACATCCTGGGCACACATATGCATTCACTTGGTTCTATTTTCGGAACCGGGTGTCACAGATTGGCATCAGAGCCACGTTGACTGTAGGACGCAAGCCTAGGTAGAATGGACACTCTAAAACACATAGGCACACCCCTCTAGACTGCTATTTTCGAAAATTGCTTGCTGCTGCACTTTACTTGTCAATTCAGCCACCGCAAAGTGATATTTTCAGCCCCTCTTTTCTCTTCTTTTGGACAGCAACACTTTTGCTTTCTTACTCCATAGCTTCTGAAGTTTTGGAGTTATTTCTTCCTTCTCTAAAGTTTTCTCATGTCTTATTTATAGATGCCGGTGATCAGGAGCACGGCACGCATAAGTACTCGTCCACCACCACATGGGAGTGCACTTAACCCCATTGAGGTGTCCGATGGACCATATTGGGAGGAGGTGAAGACGGAACCTCATGATGAAGAGGAATTCAATAGCTCTATGCATGAGGAAGAAGACCCGGAAGAGGTGGAACCATTCGAAGACAATATGGAGGATGATCCACAAGAACGGCATTGGTACGCCCCTCAGGAGGAGTTTCACGCGGGCTTACACCCCGTGGAGCCTCATGAAGCTATGACGGGAGGAGATGAACCCGAGGACGAGCCACCTCTTACTAAGGCCGAGAATGAAGGTGATGAATGGGCCAACCATTCAGTTCAAGAATTTCGGTCCGACGGAATGGAAGGAGGACACATATCTAGGGAGCTCAAAGAATTTCTGGATTGCTGCAGCTTATATCCAGAATATCTTCTCAAGAAAGAACCTCGTCTTGGACATGAAGAGTGGAAGGCTGATGTAACCATCCTATCTAACGGTAGGGTTGTCACCCGGCACTTCACACCCACATGGAGAGCTACAAGGGAAGAAGCTATCGATGATGCTGCATGGGAAGCACTCACCGGACTGTGCTACGCCTTCCGTGAGGACCTTGAGGACACCACTTTTGAGCTGCACCCGTATCGGAAGAGTGGTACAATAGAGATCATTGGACCCCATGGAGGAGCTCTTTCCCACCCACAAGCTGATGACAAGTCTCAGAGGTTGCTCGTGGAGTTAGGAAACCGCTATGCAAGCGCATAAGAAGAGATCCGTTACCTCCGCTAGAAGCTGTATTTGCTGGAGAAACAAGAGGAGACTCGTGCCAATGCGGGAGCAAATGGAGCACCAGCATCATCTAACCCTACTTGGACTGCCAACTCACCATGGCGTGCGCCCATGTATGGACCACCCCCGTCACACGGCGAGAACAACACCGGTTCACATGATTAAGTATAAGATTCCCATTGAATAAGCTGTAATAGGAACGTTTATATCATAGTAGCTTGAATAAGAGTGGTGTGTTGAACCTTTGTGATGATTGCTTATGTTTATGTGCTTGACTATGAGTTGTGGAACGCTTCGGCGACTGTCCACATCCACACATATTAGAGAGATGTTGTAAGGGCCTCAGTTTTTGACACACATTTGCAGTGTTCATCACCACACCACACCCCTCATTTGAGGAAGAATGATGAACACAAATGAAGAGCAAGTAACAATTATCAACATGCTCATTAGAGAACAAACTTACACATTGCAAAAGTGGTATTTCCCACATGTGATATAGATGGGCTGGACATATGAAAACTTCTACACTTTGCTAAGGATGTCCATGCCAAGTTTCACCCAAATTCAAAACCTTTTTGAGGTCATTTTGGGTATAGTTAGGAAGAGGGCAGTTTGAAACCATATTCAAATTCAAACTGTTTTTATCCCATGAATTTAAAAGTGGGAGGCATATTCTTACTCAGCACATTTTTGTGAGCTCACACACCAATTTTCACTCCATTTGGAGTAGATCTTGACATGAGCTAAGGGGGAGAAATTCAAACTTTATTTGAATTTCAAACTGAACTTGTGCTGAAATTCATTCAAACCAAACCTCATTTGAACTTTGATCAATTCAAATGGCTCATGGGTGAATAATTTGAATTGCCAAGGGTAGTATGGGGTTCACTGTTTACAACAGTGATTAGGAGTAAATTTCAGAGGTTAAAACTGGAGGTGGGACCCACATGTCAGCCACTGCTCAGATCAAACCGACTGAGACTTTTTCACTCGGGTCGCCGAGCCGCAGCGGTGATCGCCACCGAGGCCAGCCGCCGCGCCACCAGCTGCTTGCCCACGCGCGGGCGTGAGGCGGTGCAGAGCCTTCTTAAGGCGCCTGCCCCCTCCTCGGCCGAGGCACCACCGTTCTTCCCCGCAAGAACTCAGCGCCGGCCGAAAACTTCCGCAGCTCGGACTTGATCGGAGAACGCCGATCGCAGCTTCCTCCGTCCACTCCAGAGCCCCAGCAAGGTACTAGAGACCTTCCTCCATCCTCCCCGTTGCTAGAATTCGGTTGAAACCGATTGATATCGGCTGTGCCGAAAGATCAAACTCGGGACTTGGAACCGCCGCATCTCGGGCTCTCGTGGACAGCCCAACCAGGGCGTTGTCACGCCCGAGCCAAGGCACCCTTGGATGCGCGGGTGACCGGTGCTGCTCATCCCCGAGCCACAGCTCGAGTGGTTGCTCACCGGCGGCGAATTTCCACTTTTCCCCTTTCTGTGTGCAGAACGACCTTTGGGTACGATTCTGTTTAATTCGTGCTCTAGAACGGGTTAGAGGGCCTCAGGCCGCTCTCACACGAGCTAGACACGGTAACACACAAGTTTCCTTCACAACTCTGGGCCGGAGAACCTCTGTGCCCGGCGTAATTTGAGGTCTACTAATGGCGGAACGAACGGGCGGCATCGGGCGCATGGTGAGAACCTATTTCGGGCCTTCCCCGAGCTGCCTCGACCTCATGTCGACCTTCTCTGAGGTCCACTGATTCTCCCCGACCGATTTCCCAAGTAGCTGAGGTGCTAGAGAAGTCAGCCGACATGGCCGAAGTCATTCCGAGGTGGCGGCTCGTCGCCGACCATGCTCCGGCCGTTGTCATGAGCAGCTGACCCTCGGATCCTGTTCCCCGAGTAAAAGTAGGCAGGGGCGGCCAGAATCGAGAAGTTTGGAGCTGTACAGCAGCCGGCGGCGAGCTCTCCGGCGAGATCCCTCGGCGGCGGGGCGCGGGTGTCGCGAGGTTGAAGAAGGGGGTGGACCCCAGCTGTCAGCGGCCGATATTTTGAATCGGGATCCGGCTGCGGCCGGGATCGGGTGTGCTGGCAAGCAAAATCCTTGTGGGCCGCGATGTGCCGTCGCCTAGGCGCGCGACGCGTGTCCCCTGGGCCCACGCGCGAGTTTAAACTTTTCCCCGATTTTCAGATTTCCTTCAAACTTCAAATCCTCATAACTTTGGCTAGAAAGCTCCAAATTGAGTGAACCAAATTTTGCTGGATTCAGCTCTCTGAGTACTTTCCAGAAAATCAAGTTTCACTTCATGAAATTCCTTATTTCTCCAGAATTAATTCCTCAAAGTTTAAACTGTTAGGAATTTTAACTGGAGAATCCTTTGGAGGAAAATCCTGAAATTTTGCTGAGATGTTCATCAATATATCCTTGAACTACCATAAAAATTTCAGATCCATTTGAGCTCATTTAATCCACTTAATGGTGTGATTAGTGAAACTGTTCCAGAGAAAATAGAAAATGTTCAGAAACATTTTCAGAATTTTCTCTGAAATTGTTTAGCTCATATCTTTAGCTAGGAACCTTCAAATTAAGTAAGACCAACTCCATTAGAACCCTCTGAAAATCTAGTTTTCAGGAAGTCATAGTTTGCTTCATGAAAATTCCTAGAACACCCTAAGAGTTCCAATTAAGGTCAAGGACATAATTAATTGTGGAGGGCTCAGTTGAGCTTTGCTGCAACTAAAACTTGACCAAGTCTCTATTTAGGTTGTAACCAAGCCACAGTAAAAGTTTCACAGTCATTAGGTCTGTCTAGCAAGGGTTATAGACTTCACAACTTCAAAGTTAATACAAATGCATTTAAATTGATACATATATTGTTCTTGTCATGTAGTCGCTAAGGTCGAGGAGGAACCCGAAGTCCTAGACTTCGTTACTCCGGAGGAACAGCTAGCCTACGACCAAGAGCAGCAAGGCAAGCTCCGGTTTGCATTAACCTTTTTACAAATTTTTATTGTTTTGAGCACATACTTGTTTCCTTTATTCTGTGCATTAGAGTCTTGTTTGGAAGCCCCACTGCATAGCCAAGAGAACCATGGGTTGGGTTTAGGATTGCAAACCCCGTTAGCTACTGCATTGCTAGGGTAGAGTAGGATTCGGTACAAGTCGAGTAGTTGGGACTACTCGCGAGAATAGGCTAGAGGCACATTGCTCGGGTAGAGATAGCACATGATACACATGGCAAGAAAATGAGACCGAGCGGAGAGTAAGGGCAGCAGGACTTTGGGGCCTGTGTGCTGTAGCTCCGCTTGTGTCGATTGAGGACCGAGCCATGTGCGGGCCTGTTGAACAAGCTAGAACAGTAACGAAGACCTACCGGCTATATGGGAACCGGGAAACTGATGTAACTCGGGTAGCTGGTTATTGAGGCATTGCCCGTCGTTCAGAGGGTAGGTTGAGAGCTTGAGGTGTAAATCGGCTGGCGGCACGGAGATGCGCGTGCAGAGACCTCTTGCTCGGGACGATGGGACCGGTTCAATATTTGGCTAACGGGTGAAAGGTAATTGCGTACGGCGTCCGTGATGGTTGTTGTAGGCAACATCGAGTATGGGCGTACGTGACGGGTTGTTCGGGTAACCCTGCAGGTGTAAATCGATTATAATCGCCGTCCCTCGCGGTCAGTGAGTACCACTTGTTCACTGTATCATGACGTAGAAAGAACAGGCTAGTTACATGTTAAAATGTTGCTGATTGAAAGCTGGACATTGATTGTTAATGATATGCTGTAGCTTAGAGCTAACTAAAGTCCTTTTCAACTTTGGGCAAAGTACATTAGAGAAATGTGTTTCTTGTTTGATTGCGGCTCTCTCATGTGCCTTAGCGTAAGGTTCTCCACAACCTGCTGCTAAAACTTGAAAGTAAGGTTCTACTAATTAGGCGTGTCCTTGCAAATGATTTTTACCTCATGTAACCCATTACCCTCATGTAGAAGTTCCATGTTTAGGTGAGACGGGTCAGACTGGCTGAGCCTTCGTGCTCACTGCTTGTGTTTGAAGCTTTTGCAGGGTTTTATGAGGAAGGGACTCCCGAAGAGGAGACGGAACCCCAGGAGGGGAACCCCGTCGAGTGGGAGTCGTGCATGCCGCAGAGTTAGTGTGTGTGTGTGTGCTAGCAAGGACACGTTCGAGGGCTGAACGTGCACTTGATGCTTAGTCTACGCCCGCGAGTGTAGACTGAACTTATTTTGATGTAAACATGTTCGTAAAACTGTTTATGTAATAAACTTCCGCTTCCGCTTTGTACCTTTGACGTGTGTTATACGGTGCTGTGCAACACAGCACCCCTCAGCGTGATCCTGGCTCGACAGGACCAAATGGGGTCGTGTCAGCGTGGTATCAGAGCTCGCTTGAGGTTTAACACAGTACAAAGGTCTTCTTTTTCAAAAATCCAGTGAGGAACGAGTTAGTAGCCCGTATAAGGATGTTATTAGCATATAGAAAGTGGCATATTAACCTATTTGTTATGTCGGAACATCGTGCATCTCGGGACGTTCATGTCTTGGGGGGTGCACGTAAGCGCTGTCCACCAGTGCGCACAAGCTGAAGGGTGGAGCCCCACGGGTGGCAGGTAACCCGACCCGCTTTGATATCATCTACGACTCTTCATGTCGTTTGGGGTATTCGAGCAACGTCTGTCCCTGGCGTGCGTGGTGCAACTTGGGAGACCCCGTCACGTGGTCTGAAAAGTGAACACGTAACTCAAGGCGTGTTTGGCTTGAGAACATCCGGGCGAGTGATGACGGCCGGGTGTACAAACTGTATGGATTCCGGGCTCGGTGTGCAGCCGAGTCTGATGATTGTTTGAGTTTCTGCAGGTAGCCTTACCACGAAACGGTAGACGTGTAGCATCCGTGTGCGAGTGACGAGTAGTGCCACTGAACTAACGAAGCCGGCTAAGCCCGGTATAGGTTTTTCCTTTGTGAGGACGTAGTACCGACATAATCTGGTGACGCATCGACGTCACACCCAACTAAATGAACAACTTCATTTAAGAACTTGAAGGTTTTGATCCAAAGTAGTAAAACTTGATGTAACGCCTTCCCTAGAACAGGATATTCAAAGTTAACAAGTTTTCAACTTATAGGATGTTAAGGACAGAGCACTCTGTTTTCAGCTGAATCAAGGCTGAAGTTAATCAGAGGTTAGAGGTTGAGTTCTTTCGATGTTGGGCTCGTATGATATATTTCTGGAAAGCGTTGGAAGAGCTTTACAACTCTTCTGTTGAGGTCCAGAGGTGTTTCATCCCTTAACCACTCGAAAAATGCAGTAGAGTTGAAACTGTCCAGAAAACAGGACAGAGCAAAGACTCTCTGTAAACTCTCTGTAAATTAAGCATAACTTCCTGCTTAAAAATCCAAAAATAGGAAATGAGGTACTTCTGGAAAGCTTATGAGATGGGTTACGACTTTGTAATAGAAAGTTTTGTCAGATTGGGAACAGAATTAACTGGGATTCTTGGATCAATTCAGTACCTAAAGCAGGGAGGTGCTGTCCAATTGATTCCAGAAATTCTGTTAATTTTGACATCTCATAACCTTTGAACCAGGACAGATCTTAGGCCAAGCCAACACTTTCTGGAAAGCTATTGAAGTTAGCTTTAACTTTTATGTTGAGCTCCAGAATTGGTATTGCTTTTAAACTGGCCTAAATCAGGTTGAAATGGAAACTGGTCAGGGCTGCCATGGGAACAGCAGATCAGCAGTCAAATTTGTTTAAAAATTTGAACTATGTTTCCAAGTTTTATGGTTCAATGACATGTTTTATGTTATAACTCAGGGGTTTACTGTTGAAATAAATATTTGACAATTCTCAAATATATTTTTACAGATGGCAGCAGATAAACGGTTGGAGAACGGGTGGGTAGCTTCCCACTGTTCTGACCGTAGCGGCTACCCGGAAGCATTGTGGCAAATGCTCCAATATTTCGGGTACAACCAGATGCCGCAATACTTCGCCAAGGAAGAAGGCGAAGAGGGGAACAAGACGTGGACGATCCATGTCGAGGTTCCTGCAGGACCTATGCCACCCGGTTGGGTGCCATTCACCGTCACGGTGAGAGGAAGACAACCTGAAGGGATGTGGCAAGTGGCAGCCCGTGACACTATGTCACGTTTCTGCCAACTACACGCGCAGGCAATGGAGGGCACTCCATATGCACTCGTTCCGGTTGAGGGACGAGCTCAGCATGTGTGGGAAGAGAGGTACCTGGAGGCAACAGACCCGAGTTGCCCAAGGTACAACCCCGCGGAGGCAAATCTCATCCTCCAAATGAGGGCGGGAAACGTTGTGATGGACAACCAAGCTGTTCATACGGAGCATCTTGCCACCAAGCTCAAGGAGAGCACAAGCCGTGGAGATCATTTCGAGAGTGCTCACAGCGCACTCCGCAATGTGCTCCTTCCGACGACCAAGCGACTGAATGAACAACACAATCAGTTGCGTCGTCTGAAGAAGGCAAACAAGAAGAGCCGTGTTGACATCGCGGCGTTGCAAGAGCTGGTGCAGACCCTAACCCAGCGGAATGAGGACCTTGCTCAAGAGCGGGACGACGCTATTGAGGAAGGACAAGGCTGGGAAGAGGACTACAACCAAGCTATGGACGAGGTGCATGCTTTGCAGGACCTCGTGCCCCCGGTGTTAGGCGTACTGGTAGTCTTGGGTCTTCCAGCCATGGGAGAACCCGGAATGGGAGAAGAGGTGCTAGACCCCGAGCCACCAGCAGAGGTACCGGAGGAGGACGACCCACAGGAGGTCGAGTTCTACTCCGAGTAGGGGGTTACGGTTGCCAAGTAGGGCAGCTAGGGTAGCGTAACCCAACTTTTGTAATCGGTGACATGTCGTGTAGACAGTAGCGTATGTATAGGTAGTGACGACATGAGCACGACTTCTCGGAGACCCGAGAATAATGTATCTTGTATAAAGTTTATGCTTTATCAATATATGTGAACGTTGTGCAAATTAATCATGTGTCACTTCAATACCTACTGTTGCTTGTGGAATTTTAAGTAAGACATGTGCTAATCGCTGCTGTTTTGAATTTCAGAATGACGCCTACTCGTGCCAACCCTGACGTTGGGGGTACCAGTCAAGGGGGAGAGACCTCCCAACCACCTCCCGAGGACTCCTCGGGACAACAACAGCAGCAGCAACAGCAACAGCAAACGCCGCCACCGCCACTGCCAACGGTTACACTGGCCGACATTGTCGCGGCAATGGCGGGCTCGCATCAGCAGCACACATAGTTGCTGCAGACCCTTATCGCCAATACGTCTCGCCCAGAGAGACGTCAAGATCGTGAGGAGCGCCAACAGAGCTCCTACTCTGACTTCCTGGCAACTCATCCCCCGGTATTCTCAAGGGCGGATGAACCACTTGACGCGGACAACTGGCTCCACGCCATAGAAATGAAGTTCGGGCTGCTCCAGATCAACGAGCAGCGCAAGACTCAGTTCGCGGTCCAGCAGCTCCAAGGATCCGCGAGCGCGTGGTGGGCCAACTTCTGTGCTTCACAGCCCACCGACCGAGTGATGACCTGGGCGGAGTTCCGGACGGCCTTCAGGGCCTATCATATACCGCCAGGTCTGATGAAGAGGAAGACGCAGGAGTTCCGACACCTGCAACAAGGGAGCCGGAACGCGCTGGAATACTCCAGGGCATTTAACGATCTCGCGCTATATGCGTCGTATCATGCTGATACAGACGAGAAGCGGCGAGACCATTTTTACCAGGGGCTTAACCCGCTCCTGAAGGACAAGTTGGCGATGTTCAATCGCGGCAGCCTCAACGACATCATTGATGCTGCGATTGTTCAGGAGGACTCCGGCAAGGAGTTGGCGGCGGCAGAGCGAAAGCGAAGCGCGCCGCAGAGCAGTGGGGAAGGAGGCGGTCCTTCTCAGAAGTTTCGGATGGTGAATCGCCCACCATCAGGTCCACGCTGGCAACCACCACAGCGGTCGATGCCGTTCCGCAGTCGGCCGTACTCTTCACCGGCATTCCGGCCGGCACTGCCAGCACCACCGCAACCACAACAGCAGAAACGGGCGATGCCGCGTGCGTTTGCACCTCAGCAACGCATGCCGGGCTTTCATCAACCAAGTACTCCACCAGCAGCGGCCACATGTTACAAGTGTGGTCGTCCAGGACACTTCGCGAGCAGTTGCCCGGAGAGGCAAGGCGGCGGAGTGGCACCACAGTTTCCGGGGAGGAATCAACCCCGGAACCCTACAAATGCGCGGCGGGCAAACCCTAGGCCCGGCACTGTCCACCAGCTTGCCATTGAGGACGTGCCGGAGGGTGAGCCAATCCTTGCGGGTATGTTCCAACTCCACCAGCATCCCGCTATAGTACTGTTTGATTCAGGCGCCACGCATAATTTTATTAGCCAAGCTTTCATTTCTAAACACAGTTTGCAAATACTACCCACCGATAGTCCTTATGTGATCTGTTCACTGGGTGGGAAGATTTCAGCAAGCGTAATGGTCTCCAAAGCACCATTATGCTTAGCGGGTAGAGTGTACCCCACGTCTCTCATTATCTTAGAGGGACAGAAGGTCGATGTCATCCTAGGGATGTCGTGGTTAACCCGCCACGGCGCTGTTTTAGACACCGTCCTTCGAGTCGTGCACTTAAACTCAGAAGTGCACAGTTCTCAATCATTATTTCTGGACAGTCCAGAAATAAAACTTCCAAGTGTCTATCAAGCCACAACCATCAGATTGGAAGACATTCCAGTGGTCCAAGAGTTCCCTGATGTATTCCCGGACGATTTGCCGGGGATGCCACCCGATAGAGAGGTAGAGTTCAAAATTGAACTTGCACCGGGAACCATGCCAATATCCCGAAGGCCGTACAAGATGGCGCCCAATGAGTTGGCTGAACTGAAGACTCAGCTCACGGACCTTCTGGAGAAGGGTTTTATTAGGCCGAGCTCCTCCCCATGGGGCTGTTCGGCATTATTTGTCAAGAAGAAGGATGAGACGTTGCGGCTTTGAGTGGACTATCGTCCATTAAATGCCGTAACCATCAAGAACAAGTACCCGTTGCCACGGATCGACATGTTGTTTGATCAGTTGGTCGAAGCAAAGATCTTTTCCAAGATGGATTTAAGATCCGGGTACCATCAGATTAAGATAAGGGCTGAGGACATTCCGAAGACGGCTTTCTCGACGAGGTACGGACTTTATGAGTACCTGGTCATGTCCTTCGGCCTCACCAATGCTCCAGCTCACTTCATGTACTTAATGAACTCGGTATTCATGCCGGAGCTGGACAAGTTTGTCGTGGTCTTCATCGACGACATCCTGGTATATTCCAAGTCGGAGGAAGATCACAAGAAACATCTGCGTATAGTCTTGCAACGGCTGCGGGATCACAAGTTATACGCAAAATTCAGCAAATGCGAGTTTTGGATATCGCAAGTGCCTTTCCTCGGGCATATCATCTCAGCGGAGGTATCGCTGTGGACCCGAGCAAGATCACTCAAGTGCTGAATTGGAAATCTCCGAGAACTGTTCACGAGGTACGGAGTTTCCTCGGACTCGCGGGATATTATCGGAGGTTCATTCCGAACTTCTCGAAGATTGCCAAGCCAATGACGGAGCTGCTGAAGAAGGCTACCAAATATGTTTGGAGTCCAGCATGTGAAGCAGCATTCAAGGCTTTAGTCAAGCACCTGACATCAGCACCGGTTTTGGTGCAGCCAGACACAACAAAACCGTTCGATGTGTACTGCGATGCATCCGGCATTGGGCTCGGGTGTGTGCTGATGCAAGACCGAAGAGTGGTCGCGTATGGATCACGGCAGCTTAGAAACCATGAGCAAAATTATCCAACTCACGACTTGGAGCTCGCTGCCGTGGTACTTGCACTGAAGATGTGGAGGCACTACCTACTCGGTAATCTCGTACATCTATATACCGACCACAAAAGCCTCAAGTACATATTCACTCAGAAGGAGCTGAACATGAGGCAACGAAGATGGTTAGAATTGATAAAGGATTACGAGATAGAGATCCATTATCATCCGGGCAAGGCAAACATAGTGGCAGATGCGCTGAGCCGCAAGTCACACGTCAATAATCTGACCATCACACCGTTGGAAGAGAGCGAACCACCACTACATGTGATTCCACACGGAGCTCTCTACAATCTTGCTTTAATCCCCGCCATCCATGAAGAGATAGCGGCAGCCCAGAAGAATGACAAGGGCATGTCACATTTATGGAGACGTGTAGACAGTGGGGGAGTTGAAATGTTTCCGGAAGGACGGAGACGGCGTCCTATGTGTCAAGGACCGGATCGTCGTACCCCGAAACCCGGAGTTACGGAAGAAAATCTTTGATGAGGCGCACTTATCAAAGTTTTCTATTCACCCCGGCAGCAACAAAATGTATCAAGAACTCAGAAGCAAGTTTTGGTGGACACGGATGAAGCGTGAGACTGCAAAATACGTGTCCGAGTGTGATACATGTCGAAGGGTGAAGGCAGATCATATGCGGAAACCGGGACTGCTGCAACCACTGGGCATTCCTGCCTGGAAGTGGGAGGACGTGAGCGTGGATTTTGTCGTCGGTTTACCCACCACCTTACAGAAACATGATTCGGTGTGGGTGATCGTCGATCGGCTCACCAAAGTTGCCCATTTCATCCCGGTCAACACCAACTACAACGCCAAGAAGTACGCTGAACTGTACATCTCACGGATCCTATGCTTGTACGGCGTACCCCGTACTATCATTTTGGATCGGGGCACTTTATTTGTGTCCCGTTTTTGGGAGCAGCTGCACGCTGCCTTGGGGACGAAGCTGATCCGTAGTTCAGCCTACCACCCGCAGACGGATGGGCAAACGGAGCGGGTAAATCAAATCCTAGAAGACATGCTACGAGCTTGCGCTATCAACCACGGAAAGAATTGGGATGATCACTTGCCGTTAGCCGAGTTCTCGTACAACAATGGGTACCAAGCCAGCATCAAGATGGCGCCCTACGAGGCGCTATACAGAAGAAAATGCCGCACACCATTGAACTGGTGTGAGTCTGGCGAAAGGGTTACCTTCGGGATTGACCTTGTCAACAACGCGTAAGAAAAGGTTCGATTAATTCAAGCGAACCTAAAAGCCGCTCAATCCCGACAGAAACAGTATGCGGACCGTAGAAGGCGCCCGTTACAATTCGAAGTTGGAGATCACGTATATCTACGGGTGTCTCCAATGATGGGCGTAAACAGATTTGGGGTGAGAGGAAAGTTGGCACCCCGATTCATCGGTCCATTTCAGATTACCGAAAGATGTGGATCGGTGGCATACCGGCTGAAATTACCAGAAGCACTTTCCGGTGTGCACGACGTCTTTCATATTTCCCAGCTGAGGAAGTGTCTCAAGCTATCAACTACTGTTCAGCTGGAAGACATTGAAGAACTGCAACCGGATCTCACCTATCGGGAGGAACCGGTGCAGATTATAGATGAAAAGGCCCGAACCACACGCAACCGTACGTTGTGGTTCTACAAGGTTCTATGGAATAATCACTCCATGGACGAAGCGACATGGGAGAGCGAATAATTTCTTCGCACTAACTACCCCGACTTTTTCACGTCGTATATCCGGTAATTTTCCACCGTCCTCTATCTCTCATTTTCACCTTATAATCTCGGGACGAGATTTTTTTAAGGGGGGAGGAATGTAAGGGCCTCAGTTTTTGACACACATTTGCAGTGTTCATCACCACACCACACCCCTCATTTGAGGAAGAATGATGAACACAAATGAAGAGCAAGTAACAATTATCAACATGCTCATTAGAGAACAAACTTACACATTGCAAAAGTGGTATTTCCCACATGTGATATAGATGGGCTGGACATATGAAAACTCCTACACTTTGCTAAGGATGTCCATGCCAAGTTTCACCCAAATTCAAAACCTTTTTGAGGTCATTTTGGGTATAGTTAGGAAGAGGGCAGTTTGAAACCATATTCAAATTCAAACTGTTTTTATCCCATGAATTTAAAAGTGGGAGGCATATTCTTACTCAGCACATTTTTGTGAGCTCACACACCAATTTTCACTCCATTTGGAGTTGATCTTGACATGAGCTAAGGGGGAGAAATTCAAACTTTATTTGAATTTCAAACTGAACTTGTGCTGAAATTCATTCAAACCAAACCTCATTTGAACTTTGATCAATTCAAATGGCTCATGGGTGAATAATTTGAATTGCCAAGGGTAGTATGGGGTTCACTGTTTACAACAGTGATTAGGAGTAAATTTCAGAGGTTAAAACTGGAGGTGGGACCCACATGTCAGCCACTGCTCAGATCAAACCGACTGAGACTTTTTCACTCGGGTCGCCGAGCCGCAGCGGTGATCGCCACCGAGGCCAGCCGCCGCGCCACCAGCTGCTTGCCCACGCGCGGGCGTGAGGCGGTGCAGAGCCTTCTTAAGACGCCTGCCCCCTCCTCGGCCGAGGCACCACCGTTCTTCCCCGCAAGAACTCAGCGCCGGCCGAAAACTTCCGCAGCTCGGACTTGATCAGAGAACGCCGATCGCAGCTTCCTCCGTCCACTCCGGAGCCCCAGCAAGGTACTAGAGTCCTTCCTCCGTCCTCCCCGTTGCTAGAATTCGGTTGAAACCGATTGATATCGGCTGTGCCGAAAGATCAAACTCGGGACTTGGAACCGCCGCATCTCGGGCTCTCGTGGACAGCCCAACCAGGGCGTTGTCACGCCCGAGCCAAGGCACCCTTGGACGCGCGGGTGACCGGTGCTGCTCATCCCCGAGCCACAGCTCGAGTGGTTGCTCACCGGCGGCGAATTTCCACTTTTCCCCTTTCTGTGTGCAGAACGACCTTCGGGTACGATTCTGTTTAATTCGTGCTCTAGAACGGATTAGAGGGCCTCAGGCCGCTCTCACACGAGCTAGATACGGTAACGCACAAGTTGCCTTCATAACTCTGTGCCCGGCGTAATTTGAGGTCTACTAATGGCGGAACGAACGGGCGGCATCGGGCGCACGGTGAGGACCTATTTCAGGCCTTCCCCAAGCTGCCTCGAGCTCATGTCGACCTTCTCTGAGGTCCACTGATGCTCCCCGACCGATTTCCCAAGTAGCTGAGGTGCTAGAGAAGTCAGCCGACATGGCCGAAGTCATTCCGAGGTGGCGGCTCGTCGCCGACCATGCTCCGGCCGTTGTCATGAGCAGCTGACCCTCGGATCCTGTTCCCCGAGTAAATGTAGGCAGGGGCGGCCAGAATCGAGAAGTTTGGAGCTGTACAGCAACCGGCGGCGAGCTCTCCGGCGAGATCCCTCGGCGGCGGGGCGCGGGTGTCGCGAGGTTGAAGAAGGGGGTGGACCCCAGCTGTCAGCGGCCGATATTTTGAATCGGGATCCGGCTGCGGCCGGGATCGGGTGTGCTGGCGTGCAAAATCCTTGTGGGCCGCGATGTGCCGTCGCCTAGGCGCGCGACGCGTGTCCCCTGGGCCCACGCGCGAGTTTAAACTTTTCCCCGATTTTCAGATTTCCTTCAAACTTCAAATCCTCATAACTTTGGCTAGAAAGCTCCAAATTGAGTGAACCAAATTTTGCTGGATTCAGCTCTCTGAGTACTTTCCAGAAAATCAAGTTTCACTTCATGAAATTCCTTATTTCTCCAGAATTAATTCCTCGAAATTTAAACTGTTAGGAATTTTAACTGGAGAATCCTTTGGAGGAAAATCTTGAAATATTGCTGAGATGTTCAACAAAATATCCTTGAACTACCATAAAAATTTCAGATCCATTTGAGCTCATTTAATCCACTTAATGGTGTGATTAGTGAAACTGTTCCAGAGAAAATAGAAAATGTTCAGAAACATTTTCAGAATTTTCTCTGAAATTGTTTAGCTCATATCTTTAGCTAGGAACCTTCAAATTAAGTAAGACCAACTCCATTAGAACCCTCTGAAAATCTAGTTTTCATAAAGTCATAGTTTGCTTCATGAAAATTCCTAGAACACCCTAAGAGTTCCAATTAAGGTCAAGGACATAATTAATTGTGGCGGGCTCAGTTGAGCTTTGCTGCAACTAAAACTTGACCAAGTCTCTATTTAGGTTGTAACCAAGCCACAGTAAAAGTTTCACAGTCATTAGGTCTGTCTAGCAAGGGTTATAGACTTCACAACTTCAATGTTAATACAAATGCATTTAAATTGATACATATATTGTTCTTGTCATGTAGTCGCTAAGGTCGAGGAGGAACCCGAAGTCCTAGACTTCGTTACTCCGGAGGAACAGCTAGCCTACGACCAAGAGCAGCAAGGCAAGCTCCGGTTTGCATTAACCTTTTTACAAATTTTTATTGTTTTGAGCACATACTTGTTTCCTTTATTCTGTGCATTAGAGTCTTGTTTGGAAGCCCCACTGCATAGCCAAGAGAACCATGGGTTGGGTTTAGGATTGCAAACCCCGTTAGCTACTGCATTGCTACGATAGAGTAGGATTCGGTACAAGTCGAGTAGTTGGGACTACTCGCGAGAATAGGCTAGAGGCACATTGCTCGGGTAGAGATAGCACATGATACACATAGCAAGAAAATGAGACCGAGCGGAGAGTAAGGGCAGCAGGACTTTGGGGCCTGTGTGCTGTAGCTCCGCTTGTGTCGATTGAGGACCAAGCCGTGTGCGGTCCTGTTGAACAAGCTAGAACAGTACCGAAGACCTACCGGCTATATGGGAACCGGGAAACTGATGTAACTTGGGTAGCTGGTTATTGAGGCATTCCCCGTCGTTCATAGGGTAGGTTGAGAGCTTGAGGTGTAAATCGGCTAGCGGCACGGAGATGCGCGTGCAGAGACCTCTTGCTCGGGACGATGGGACCGGTTCAATATTTGGCTAACGGGTGAAAGGTAGTCGCGTACAGCGTCCGTGATGGTTGTTGTAGGCAACATCGAGTACGGGCGTACGTGACGGGTTGTTCGGGTAACCCTGCAGGTGTAAATCGATTATAATCGCCGTCCCTCGCGGTCAGTGAGTACCACTTGTTCACTGTACCGTGACGTAGAAAGAACAGTCTAGTTACATGTCAAAATGTTGCTGATTGAAAGCTGGACATTGATTGTTAATGATATGCTGTAGCTTAGAGCTAACTAAAGTTCTTTTCAACTTTGGGCAAAGTACATGAGAGAAATGCGTTTCTTGTTTGATTGCGGCTCTCTCATGTGCCTTAGCGTAAGGTTCTCCACAACCTGCTGCTAAAACTTGAAAGTAAGGTTCTACTAATTAGGCGAGTCCTTGCAAATGATTTTTACCTCATGTAACCCATTACCTTCATGTAGAAGTTCCATGTTTAGGTGAGACGGGTCAGACTTGCTGAGCCTTCGTGCTCACTGCTTGTGTTTGAAGCTTTTGCAGGGTTTTATGAGGAAGGGACTCCCGAAGAGGAGACGGAACCCCATGAGGGGAACCCCGTCGAGTGGGAGTCATGCATGCCACAGAGTTAGTGTGTGTGTGTGCTAGCAAGGACACGTTCGAGGGCTGAACGTGCACTTGATGCTTAGTCTACGCCCGCGAGTGTAGACTGAACTTATTTTGATGTAAACATGTTCGTAAAACTGTTTATGTAATAAACTTCCGCTTCCGCTTTGTACCTTTGACGTGTGTTATACGGTGTTGTTCAACGCAGCACCCCTCAGCGTGATCCTGGCTCGACAGGACCAAATGGGGTCGTGTCAGATGTGAGATGCTTCGGCACTTGTTCACATCCTTATATAGGCTGAAATTGATAAAAGAAGATACTTAGTCTCATATTCCTTGATGCATATAGTTGGGAAATCTCTTCTTTCAATTCTGAATTCTATTCCAAGAGTAAGCTAAAAATAAGGGGGTAGACTTTCTTGCCAACCTTATCGTCTTGGATTCCTAAGGGATTAACATAATATTTGGAATATATTGGCTAAGCAAGCACAACGGAGTGATTCAATGTGCTGAGAGGATCGTGCAGTTGACAAGTGAGCATGGTACTCGTATTGAGTTCAAGTCAGCCCAACCGGCTACCGAGAAGGCAGCGCTGAACCACGTCGAAGAAGCGACATTGGAAAGCATTCCGGTGGTTCAAGAATATTCAGATGTGTTCCCTGAAGAACTTCCAGTTATGCCACCTGACCGGGACATTGAATTTGCTATCGATTTAGTACCTGGAACTGCACCTATAGCGAAGAGGCCGTATAGGATGCCCGCTAATGAACTAGTGGAGTTCAAGAAGCAAATTCAGGAGCAGCTAGAAAAGGGTTTTATACGCCCAAGCTCATCACGATGGGGAGCCTCCGTGCTCTTCGTAGACAAGAAGGTGGGACCCAAAGGATTTGTATGGATTATAAGTCTCTTCATATATAAGTTCGTCGTGGTTTTCATTGACGATATCATGGTGTATTCGAAAAGCGAGGAAGAAAATGAAGAACACTTGAGATTGACATTGCAGAAACTGCGAGAGCATCAATTGTATGCTAAGTTCAGCAGTGTCAATTTTGGCTAAAGAAGATATCGTTCCTAGGCCACATCATCTCCGAGGGAGGAGTATCGGTTGATCCCAGAAAAGTAGGAGATGTTCTGAAGTGGAAGTATCGGTTGATCCCAGAAAAGTGGGAGATGTTCTGAAGTGGAACTAACTGGAGAATGTGAGAGATATTCAGAGTTTCCTTGGGATGGCTGGATATTACCATCATTTCATCAAGGATTTCTCCAAAATAGTGAAGCCTATGACTGAATTGCTAATGAAGGGGAAAGCATTTCAGTGGACACCAGCGTGTCAAGAAAGCTTTGAGGAGCTAAAGAAGAGATTAACCACAGCGCCGGTTTTGGTATCGACGGACGTGAGCAAGAGCTTCGACATATATTGTGACGCATCAAGACAAGGGCTTGGATGTGTGCTCATGCAAGAAGGACAAGTGGTAGCCTATGCGTCGAGACAACTAAAGAAACATGACCTGAATTACCCCACACATGACTTGGAACTTGCAGCCGTGGTACATGCCTTAAAGATTTGGTGGAATTATATCCTTGGCCACCGATGTGAGATCTATACGGATCACAAAATCCTCAAGTATATATTCACGCAAACAGATCTGAATTTGAGGCAACGTGGATGGTTGGAACTCATCAAGGATTATGATGATGCAATCAACTATCACCCCGGAAAGGCCAATGTAGTAGCTGATGCGTTGAGCCGAAAGGGAGCATGTCACCAACTCATGGTTCGGGAGCTGCCACCCGAGCTGCACAAGGAGTTCGAACGGTTACATCTTGGGTTCTTGAACGAGATGGAAGTGATAGAACTGAACTCCTCGCTGGAACAAGAGATACGAGATGACCAAGCAACGGATAAGGAAATCAAGGAAATAATCCGACAAGGCATAGAAAAGGATTTCAAGGAAGATGAGAAAGGCACGCTTTGGTTTGGAAAAAGGATTTGTGTGCCTAACGTGAAGCACATCCGCGACATGATATTAAAGGAGGCACATGACTCACCTTATTCCATACATCCTGGCTGTACAAAGATGTACAAGGACATGAAAACTTTCTATTGGTGGGATGGTATGAAAAGGGATATAGCTGAATATGTTGCCTTATGCGACACGTACCAACGAGTGAAGGCCGAATATCAAAGACCCGCTGGATTGTTGCAGCCATTGAAAGTACCCGAGTGGAAGTGGGAAGACATCAGCATGGATTTCATCGTTGGATTGTCACGTACTCAATTGGGTTACGACTCTATTTGGGTTATCGTGGACCAATTGACAAAAGTAGCCCATTTCTTTCCTATTAAAACCAAGTACAGCGTTGAACAACTAGCCGAGCTGTATATGGAGCAAATCGTGTGTCGCCATGGAGTTCCGAAGAGGATAGTTTCAGATCGGGGTTCTCTTACCTCTAGGTTCTGGAAGAAGCTGCATGAAGCCATGGGTACACGACTGAATTTCAGCTCCGCTTATCACCCTCAAACCGACGGGCAAACTGAGAGGACAAATCAAATTTTGGAAGACATGTTGAGAGCTTGCGCCTTGAAACATGGGCGCAGTTGGAATAGGAGCTTGCCATATGCTGAATTCTCATACAACAACAGCTATCAAGCAAGCTTGAAGATGTCACCTTTCAAAGCATTGTATGGTAGACGGTGTAGAACGCCGCTGTTCTGGAATGAGACCAGAGAAAGCTAAGTGTTTAGACCTGAAGTGCTGCAAGACACCAAAAAACAAGTCCAAACGATACGAGAAAACTTGAAGGCTGCTCAGTCACGACAAAAAGGTTATGCGGACAATAGGCGAAGAAGATTGACCTCCGAAGTGGGAGACTTCGTGTATCTTAAAGTTTCGCCTATCCGAGGCCAACGGCGGTTCAACGTCAAAGGCAAGTTAGCACCTCGCTACATCGGGCCATTCAGGATTTTGGGCAAGCGAGGAGAGGTAGCCTATCAACTAGAGCTGCCAACGCACCTCTCCGACATGCACGACGTGTTTCACGTATCCCAACTCAAGAAGTGCTTGAGAGTACCGGAAGAACAAGTACCGATGGATGAGCTCAAACTTCAAGAGGATCTGACCTATGCGGAGCACCCCGTCAAAATTTTGGACGTGAAGGAAAGGGTCACGACGAACAAAGTGATCTGTTGGTGCAAGGTACAATGGAGCCATCACACAGAACCCAAAACCACATGGGAGCGCGAGGAAGATCTCAAGGCGGAATTTCCTCATCTATTCTCCACTCTATCCAATCTCGAGGGCGAGATTCAGTTTAAGGGGGGTAGGTTTTTAACACCCTCAAATTCATTTCCATGCATTGCATACATTTTTCATGTAGAGAAACATTATAAAAGAAGTAAAAATGGAGAAAGAACTACAGAAATGGAGAAAGAACTATAGAAATGGAGTAAGAACCATAGAAATCGAGAAAGAACCATAGAAATGGAGAAAGAACCATAGAAATGGAGGAAGGAACCATAGAAATGGAGAAAGAACCATAGAAATGGAGGAAGGAACCATAAAAATGGAGGAAAAATCACAGAAATGGAGAAGGGAATATAGAAATGGAGAAGGTCAATGTAGAAATGGGAAATGGGACATAGAAATGGAGAGGGGAATGTAGAAATGGAGCAAGTGACATAGAAATGGTGAGGAATGGGAAAAAGATAGCTGAAATGAGCCTTCCCAAATTTCCCCCAAAATTTATAAATTCCCAAATTCCCAAAAAAAGGGAATTTCCCCACGTTTTGGGGATAAATTCCCCAAGGCTTCCGCACCACGAGATAAGTTTGTTAAGATCCAAAAAAAATTGAATAGGACTCTTATTTGAGCTACAATCGGAGTAGGACTCTTCTTTCCCCCCTTATAAATATAACCCTCACCCCTTGGCCGACCCCTCTCTCTTTTGGTCTCCCCCCCTGCTGCCAAGCCCCCTTCCTTACTGCCAAGTCGCCAAGTTTCCCACCCTTGCCGGAATTTGGCCGCTGTCGAGCTCCGTCGAGCCCCGCCGTCGCCGGAGAAGAAGCCCGACGATCTGTCCTGACCTAATCTTCCATAGAAAAATTCCCCACTGCCGCCATTGCTAGGACGAAGGCCCTGCCACCAAAAGGAAGTGAGGTAGGTCTCCATTACCCATCTTACGACGTCGCCGCTGTTTCTACTTATCCGTTTTCTTCGCCCCCTTCGAGCAGAAACTTTTACGTGTGAACAGATCATGTTTTGATCGATTTTTGATGGTGGAATTGATCTAGATCTTGAGTCAATATCATCACCACGTCCACACTTGATCCCTACACCCTTGTCCATCATAAAACCCCATTAAAGCCCATTAAAACATGCAAGAACACATACAAACTGGTTTAATTGAACAGCACCATAGGATTTGCATCCATCTACTCCATTGCATCTTGAGTAAAGTTTGTGCATGATGATTGATTGCTGTGAATTTTGTATGTGCGTGATCATGAGTAGAAGAACAAGCTCAAGAAGCCGTCTAGGAGGAACTACAGCATCAAGACTTTGAGACGCTTGAGCAACACGAACAACGGGAGCAAGGCAAGTGCCCCTTGACCATATTGATCCCATGTTTTGAAACTGTTTTGTTTGCGAAAACTCGTATGCTTGAGTCAACTTGATGGGATACCCTTTTATAGGAGTTTAGTAGTTTTATTAACCATCCTTGTCACCGGAAAAGTTGATGAGTCGGATATGGACGTTTTTCCTTTTTGCTTCGCTTAACTTACGGGATAGGGGAAGCTGAAATAAAACATGCCTAGCTACTGCACTCATATGAATAATGATGATGAGAACTTAATGATGTTAATGAGCATGGAATCAGGGAGATCTAGGCAAGCTTGGTTCGTGGATTTTGCTGAATGAGATGATGGTTTACTTGCCGTAGATCTAAGGACCGGTTCATGCCAGCACATGCCAGGAAAACAATGCCACCACAAGACCAAATATGGGTGCGGCTTAGCTGACTAATTAGGTGTGTTGCTAGCTTGTTATGGACCGTTGGATGGCACGGGGAATGGGAGTTAAGGAGGACTGCCCTGGGAACTGCATAGCACAAGAGGGGGCCCGTGGGTGGGAGAATGGTCATTTGAGCCTGCCGGTGAAACCTCAGTGAGTCCATACATCTAGTAGCCCCTTTGTAAAGGTTATTTTGTGATCTCTTGCCTATACACCGATGGTTGTGTACTGGTATAATGGAGGTTCTGCAGTCGCCAACGGGTGACAAAATCACGAACTTGTGGGTAAAGTGGTGCCACCTCTGTAGAGTGTAAAACTATCATGATAGCTGTGCTTCTGGTCACAAGCACCTGGCAAACTCACATGATTAGAGGGAAAACATGGGATGGTTATTCGGTATGGTTATAGTATGGTCATTGGGATTGGTTTTGGGACTGTTTTGAGTCATAACAATGAGTTTGGTTTCGGTTATATGAATGTGAGATGGTTATGAATATTTATGAGCATGAGATGAACTTGAGAAAGATAAATGGCTGGTTGAGACTTGATAAATGGTGAATTATGGTGAAGGAATATTGTTGTTTTACTTGGTTATCTTGGGATTTAATTCATCTAGAAATAGTTGCTGTTTTTACCATATTTATGAAATAAAACTTGCTTGCTGCAATGAGCCTTTTTATTTCCTACCTTGTTGTAAGCTACATGTCATACTTTTCCCGCACTTGCTGATACGACATGTACTCACCCTTGCATTACCACATAAACATCAGCTACAGGAGATTAGTACTTCGAGGACCATGTGGAGTACTAGGCGTGCGAACTACCGTCAACATGCCCGTCGAGTTGAAGTTGGAGCCTGCTGTCTTTAGTTATTTCCGCTGTCGTTTAGAGTCTTCCGCTGCAAGAATAAGTTAGATATTCATGAGTGAGACATTGACTCATTGTAAATGAGTACTTAAACACTATTTATTCATGGTTATATTCTGAATTCAGTTTGTGGATTACATGTGTATGTGTGATGAACATCCTTGGCACACATATGCATTCACTTGGTTCTATTTTCGAAACCGGGTGTCACACGTTATGTCTTTTGGGTTGACCAACGCTCTGGCTCACTTTACTTACCTGATGAATTCAGTGTTCATGCCGGAGTTGGATAAATTCGTTGTTGTCTTCATCGACGATATCTTGGTGTACTTCAGGTCATAGGAAGAACTTGCTGAGCATCTGCATATTGTGCTACAAAGATTGCGAGATCACCAGCTCTTTGCAAAATTCAGCAAATGTTAATTCTGGATTAATCAAGTACCTTTTTTCGGACTCATTATTTCAGTGGAGGGCATTGCTGTAGATCTGAGTAAGAATATCCAAGTGTGGAAATGGGAGTCACCAAAGTCTGTGCATGAAATCCGAAGCTTCCTCGGTTTAGCGGGTTATTACCGGAGGTTTATTCCGTCCTTCTCCAAGATGGCTAAACCGATGACGGAACTATTAAAGAAGAGTACCATATTTGTGTGGGGTGCTGCGTGTGAACAAGCTTTCAAGACTTTAGTGAAGCATCTCACAACAGACCCAGTTCTTGCTCAGCCGGATACGACGAAGCCATTCGACGTTTATTGTGATGCCTCTGGCATCAGTCTTGGCTGCGTGCTGATACAAGAAGGACGAGTTGTCGCTTATGGATCTCGTCAACTCAGAAGTCACGAGCAGCATTATCCAACTCATGATCTTGAGTTAGCTGCCGTGGTCCTTGCTTTGAAGATGTGGAGGCATTACTTGCTCGGAAATCTTGTACACCTCTACATCGACCACAAGAGCTTGAAATGCATCTTCACTCAGAAAGAATTGAACATGAGACAAAGAAGATGGCTAGAGCTCATTAAAGATTATGAACATGAGATTCATTATCATCCGGGAAAGGTGAATGTGGTCGCCGATGCACTAAGTCGTAAGGCGCATGTCCACTACTTGATAATTGCTGAAATGGATGATGAAGAACCAAGCCTCCGTGTCATCCCGTATGGAGCACTCTACAATCTCGCTCTCATTCCTACAATCCGAGAGGATATTATTGAGGGTCAACGAAAAGACAAGGGTATGTCTCACATACCGCGAAGAATAGACAATGGAGAGATGAAGTGCTACCGGAAGGACGAAGAAGGTACGTTGTGGTTCAACGACCGGATAGTAGTACCCCGGGATATGGGACTACGGAAGAACATTTTGGATGAAGCCCATTTGTCCAAATTTTCCATTCATCTGGGCAGCAATAAAATGTACCAAGATCTCTGTAAGAAATTTTGGTGGACACATATGAAACATGAAGTTGCAAAGTACATTTCGGAATGTGATACGTGTTGAAGAGTCAAGGCCGACCATGTGAAGAAGTCGGGCCTGCTGCAACCACTGCAAATACCGGCATGGAAGTGGGAAGACTTGAGTATGGATTTCATCGTCGGGTTGCCGATGACCTCCCACAACCATGATTTGATTTGGGTAATCGTTGTCCGGTTAACCAAATCAGCACATTTCATCCCTGTGCATACAAGATACAAGCCAAAGCAGTATGCGGAGTTGTACATAGCACGAATCTTGTGCTTAGATGGAGTTTCCCGTACCATTGTGACCGACAGAGGATCACTGTTCGTAGCCTGTTTCTGGGAACAGCTACACGCATCTTTGGGAACCAAAATGATTAGAAGCTCCGCGTATCACCCTCAAACCGGTGGGCAAACTGAGAGGGTGAATCAAATACATGAAGATATGCTTAGAGCGTGTGCCATCCACCACGGTAAGAACTGGGATGATCACTTACCGTTGGCGGATTCTCGTACAACAAGGGTTATCAAACGAGCATCAAAATGGCACCATATGTAGCTCTATACGTCCGGAAGTGCCGTACACCATTGAATTGGTGCAAATCCAGTGAACGAGTAATGTTCGGGGTTGATCTTGTCAATGAAGCCGGAGAGAGAGCAAGGATAATACAAGGGAACCTCAAAGCTGCCCAATCTCGTCAAAAGAGCTACGCGGATCAGTGGCGTCGACCGCTGCATTTCGACGTCGAAGAGCACGTGTATCTTTGTGTATCTCCGATTAAAGGAATTCATCGGTACAGTATTAAGGGGAAACTTGCTCCCCGATTCATCGGTCCATTTGTTATTACGGAGAAGTGCGGCACCGTAGCCTACCGGCTGGAATTACCGGCAAACCTTGCTGTTATTCAAGACATATTTCACGTGTCCCAGCTGCAGAAGTGTCTCAAGTTTACCGCTGCTGTCCACACCAACGACATCGATGAGCTAAAGCCGGATCTCACCTACACCGAGCAGCCCATTCAGATTATCGATGAAAAAATCTGGATCACCCGAAACTGGACTTTGAATTTTACAAAATCCTGTGGACTAATCATACCGTGTAAGAGGCGACGTGGGAATGTGAAGATTACATCCACAAGAACTATCCGGAACTTTTGTCATAAACTTTGTAAATTACCTCCCGTCTCGTTCATCTTTTGTAATCTCATGATGAGATTCCTTTTAAGGGGGAGGAATGTAAAGGTCCCAAAAAATTGTGAATACAAATGAACTAAGTTTGAATGCAAGTTGGTTTCATATGTATGAAAATTGGGACTTGTTTAAACTTTCCACATGTGATGATATACATGAGTGTTCCACCACACTAGCAAATGATTAGTGGAGTGCTTGGTACAAAGTTACTTAAAACCCATGTGTAAGTTCTCATGTGCGCAAGAAAGTGTAAATTCAGATTTTAAACTCCATTTGTTCAACTCAAATTTCAAATGATGGCAACACAATGGAAATTCAAACTGTTGTGTACAAACTCTCATTTGCAGCAGCTAAATTTAAAATCAGATTTCATATTTGAATTCCTTACGTCCAAATTAGTGTGTATGCAAAGTTTCATGATTTTTGAAATGTTTTGCTATCCATTTTCCAAATGGACTTATATTTGCAATGAATTCAAATACACATTTGAATTTGGATGAAATTTTCCCAAGTATCCAAATGCAGTTCAGATTTCAACTCCAAACAATTGAATTGGTCATTTGTCAAATTTGGGGATATTATGGGACCTACATGTCATTGGAGGGGGCAGTAGACATGCAAACGAAGTTGCTCTCTGTTTCACTCGAGCACAGCTGAAGCTTCACCCGGGTGACACCGAGGACACCTCCTCGAGGCCTCACTCGCGCTAGCGAGCTGCTTCCCGGCATCATCACCTCATCCCGTGCTCATTTTGCCCACAGAACTGAAGAACTGACACCCTGTTTTTCCCATCGCGCAAGAACAGAGCAGAGGCGCCGCCGCCACCCTCGGGCGATCGTGAGCCGGCATCTCCTCACGTGCAAAGCCTCAGCAAAGTAGCAAAACGGCACTGAGAACTCTCCCTCTACCTCCTAGACCCACAACCGAGAGGTGATCGGCTTCCTAACCCCGAGAAACCCGTGTTCCTGCGACGGCCGAACCACAACCGAAGAGGTGCTCCCGTGGACAGCCTCACCCAGAGCTTTTCACGGCCGAGCAATAGCACCCTTGGACGCGCACGACCTCCACGCTGCTCACCTCCAAAGCTCTAGCCGAGTGGTTGATCATCGAAGGTGGAATTTCAGTTTTACTTCCGGCCGGTGTAAACCGGCCCTCGGGTAAGGAAACCAGAAATTCCCATTCAATCTTCGTTTATATTTTGGCAACTTTGCACACATGCTCTAGAATAGCCCACGATCTTCCACACATGAAAGCACCGCCTAAGATGAGGAGTAGAGGCACTAATTTGAGGTTTTCTGATGGCGCACCGCTGTTTTCATCTCGGGCACACGGTGAGAAGTATCATAGAGTCATTTCCTATCCCTTTTGAACCCATGTCGAGCTCCTACGGACTCCACCGGTGCTGTAGAGCCACTCCACCAAGGTTTTGGCAGGCTAGGAGGGCCGGGCAACGTCGCCGGACCTCGGTTTGAGCCACCGCCCGGTGCGAGCTAGGGTAGAGCCATCGCCGGCCAGGGGAAGTTCCTCCAAAGTGTTCAGTGCATGTTTTTAGGCCCTGGTGGCAAGTGGGAGCACAGGAGATGGCCGAAGAAGCGAGCTCCAGTGAGCTCCGGCGAGGAGCGGCGCGGGTGCGCGCGGGAGTTGTCCAGAGGTTGAAGAAGGGGCCGGGCCCGCTGTCAGTGAGAGGAGAATTTCATTTGGGATCCTCTGTGGCCTCGGATTAGTCTGTGGCTGTGCAGGGATGACCCTGTGGCCCCTTGTGGTCTGCCCGAGAAAGCGCCACGTAGCCCCTGGACCCCACAGTCAGAATTTGAACTTTTCCTGATTTAATTCAAATTACAGATTTCCATCAAACTTTAGAAGGCCATATCTTTTGCTAGGATACTCCAAATTTAGTGATTTAAATTGGGTTAGATTCAGTTTTAAAAACTCTATACAAATATGCAACCCAATTTGTACGAAAGTCAATAAATAATTCTGGAGAAATTTTTAAATCATTTCAGAAAAGAATTTTAGAGCGAGTTTGGTTCATCCAAAAATTCTCAAATTTTGCCAGAATAATGCTTAGGATATTATTGAACTCCTATGAAATTTTCAGCTCATTTGACTTGATTTTTGTAAGAGAATTCAGATTTCAATTTACTGTATTCAAATGAATACAGAAACCTTTTTTCAGAAAAATGTCCCAAGGTTGAAAATTCAGTTCTGGGCAATTATGAGCTCCAAAAATCCTAGAAAAATTCATGCAGGCTCTATAAAATATAATTGACATTGTAGTTCACTAAGTTTTACATGAACATGTGAGTTACTTCTGAATTAATTCCTTTTTGCTTAATTGCTTAAAGAATTGTTCTGAATAAACCACGCAGTGAAAAGTGCTAATTTCTGGTCCAGATGACTTTCTTGTGACAAGTAACTCACATGAAAAGTTTCAGCTCCATTGGAGCTCTAGATCATCACTTTTCTGTTTATCCTCTTTAGGTGATTAAAACACAAGTGAGGAATGCACTAGCCTTAGATCACCTTTGCTTAACCCAAACCCAACCACTAGCACCTCTATCGTTTTAAATTCTTAAACAGAGTTCCAGTTTCTAACTTGTCATTAGACCTTGTTAGAAAAACCTTTACAATTAAATACTTGTACATATTCATAATGTGTAGCATTGACGTGAAGATTGTGAAGTAATTGAAGTGGAGATCAAAGAGGAAGGAAAGTAAGTGATCAAGCCTCAAGTGATAATCACTAAGTGAAAATTATACACATTCTTAGTCACCTGCAAAATAGGCAAGCTCTGGTTCACATTCGAGCAATTTTATAAAGTCTTTTCATTTCTAGAGATCATAGCTATGAATTATTGATTGCATTAGGTCTAGATGATATTAAAAACCCAATTGCATGACCAGATTACCTAAGAGAGAAAGGGTAGAGTAGCACCTCCTAGAGTTGATTTGGGCTACGCTAAATGTTAGTTTGGAAGTACCGGTAGAAGTCGAGTAGTTGGAATCTACTCGCGAGTTTAGGGCTTGGTTTCATTGGAACGGGTCATGAATAGAATCATTGAGGAAAGTTCACAAGTAAGAAAATTGAGACCGGGCAGGGAGATTGAGATGCAGCAGGCTGCGGACCGTGCGTGCATAGCCCTACCTGTGTCAGTTAAGGCCCGTCCGTACTTGGCCCTGTTGGACAAGTTTGAGTTGTGTACCGGGCGCATACAGGCTATATGGGACCCAGGAAACCGATGTACCTCGTGAGATCTACATTGGAACTTTTCCAATTGGCTTAGGCTTTCGGCGTCAGTACAAACAGGAGGTAACTCGCTCAAGAACATATCACTGCAGGTATGTACCTTGAGGGAGCTTGCTTGTGACACCCGGTCCCGAAAATGAACCAAGTGAACGCATCTGTGTGCCCAGGATGTTCATCACACATACACATGTATTCCACAAACTGAAATTCAGAATATAACCACGTACGAATAATGTTTAAGTACCTTACTACATTGACTCATTGTCTCACTCATGATAACTGTAAAAGCCCAAGAAAATGGACTTGCAAAAACTTTTCTTCACCTCACAACACCACAGTTTTTGTTGTGGATATCTTAGGGAATATTATGAAGAGCAAGTAACCTCCATCAAAAGAGTGATTAGAGGGGAAAGCCGTCACTTTCATAAAGTAGGATTTCTACCCATGAACATGAGAGGTTGAGCTCACCCCTAGGACTTGAAAAGTCTTGGGAAGGTTCAAGCCAAGTTTCATGTAAATCCAACACTTTTTGGGGTACTTTTGGAGGTATTTGAAAAAGAGGTCAATTTGAATGTAAATTCAAATTGCAGCAACTTTCATCACTCAAATTCAAAAGTTAGCTTCATATTCAAACTCAGCACATTTTTCTGAGTTACCCCACCAATTTTCATCCCCATTGGAGTTCATCTTGTCAGGAGCTAAATTTGCAATAATTCAAAGCTGAATTTGAATTTCAGTTTAAACATGAAGCAAATTTAACCCAACAAAGTTTAAATTTGAGAACTCAAATTCAAACCAATACTTGGGGACTAAGTCTCTCATTCAATGTTTAGTAGCTGGAGGTATTTCAGCAAAAATAGAAATGACAAAATTGGAAAAAGAATTAGGGGGGGGAGGCCCACATGTCAGTAGTCTTAACAGAGAAGTCTACCCCTGATATTTTCTCCTTCGGCCGAAACGGCGCGCCAGCGCACGGCGACACCGGCGCCCGATCGCCTCGGCCAGCCACCTCCTGGTTCCTCTCCGCTCACGCTGGCAGCCGGGCAACAGCTCACCCTCTCCTCTACGTGACCCCTCCCCACGCAAACAAGCCGTACGCGTTGCTCCTCGGCAAAACAGCACTGCACCGGCTCTGTTTCGTTCACCAGCGCCGCTCCTCCGATTTTCCCTGAACGTCGGCGCCTGCTCGACCTTTGCCCAAGCCTACAACACAAAAGAGGAGCACCAGTACGTGCTCTAACTAACCACCCCGCCACCTCGCGGCGTTAGCGCTTTGTGCAGCCACAAATCGACGATCGCAGCTGAGGACCGAGGCCACCCGGCGGAAAACCAAGGTTGCTCTCTGTGGACAGCTCGCCACGGCCATTTTCACCGCCTGACTTCTACACGAAAAAGGTGCGCCGTAGTCTCCAGATCGTGTAGCTGCAACCCTCATAGCCATTGATAGACCGAGCGCAGAGAATTCCGAAGAATCCCGAAAACTAGTGCATACTGGTAGGCGTCGGTCTACCTCAAGATTCTAGCTGCACCATCCAAACCAGCTCGGGTAAGCTTGCGCACACCTTCCTCACTTCCTAGCAGCCCTCCTCGACCAAGAATCGAGGGATATGGTCAAGAAATGACCGGGTTCTGGTTGTTTTTCGGGCCGCCATGGAATAATAGCTCGGGCCACCGTGGAGCTCTATGTTGCCGACCTTTTCACGGGATTTGGCGGCCATTTTTGACACCCTCGAGCTCCCGCAGTGCTCTCCGATCCTTTTCCGATCGTTTTGATGCGTTGTAGCGCATTCCCGACCACGCCGGAACCCTAACAGTCGCTGTCACCGTCGGGCGCCCCGTTCCAGTGAGCTACGGCCGCCGGCAAACCCCGAGCCAAGTTCAGCGTCGCAAGTTAGGGCGGGGCAGCGAGTCTGGGGTCGGGAGATGACCGGGAAAGCCATTCCGGTGACGCTCGCCGGAGGGCGCCACTGCGGGCCCCTGTTTGGCGCGAGGAAGGGGAAGACCTGCCGGGTGGGACCCACGGGCAAGCATTTGAACATTATGAAATTTCCAGTTTTCAGTTTAAACTTTGGAGGGCCACAACTTGGGGTAGGAGAGTCCAAAAATTATGAAACAAATTTTGTTGGATTCCTCTAACAGAGTACAATCCGAATATGAAACCCAATTTGTATGAAACCCATTATGTAATTCTTGACAATTCTTTAAAACTTTTCAGAAAAAGAATTTAGAGGGAGTTTGGTTCATCCAAAAATCCCCAAATTTGGCCAGAAGTTTCTTTAGGATGTTAGTGAACCCCTGTAAAAATTTCAGACCATTTGGAGTTGATTTGATCAGAGCAATTCAAATTTGAAGGTGATGTGTCCATTTGAATACAGAAACATTTTCAGAGAATTTCCAAAACTTGGAAATTCAGTTCTGGGCAAATATTAGCTCAACAAATGCTAGGAAAATTCATGCAAACTCTATGAGCTATAATTGAAATTGTAGTTCACTAAGTTGGGCATGAACAGGGGTGTTAACTCAGAATTAATTATTCTTTGCTTATTTTCTAAAAGAATTATTCTGAACAAACCACTCAATGACAAGTGCTAAATTTTGAGTTGTCTTGTGACAAGTAACTCACACAAAAATTCTGAGCTCCATTGGAGCTCTGGATCACCCCTGTTCTGTGGAACCACTTGAGGGATTATTATAGAAGAAGGGGATAACCACTTAGCACTTAAATAATGTGCTTAGATCAAAACCCAAACCACAAGCCCCAGTTTCATTTTAAATTCTTGAACAGAGTTCCAGTTGTTAAAAACTTGTTATTAGAACTAATAGCAGAAGCATTACAATAAACTTATGTGCATATCCATTAACATGTAGTATTTCATTAACGTGTAGTCGCTGAAGGCGAGGAAGCTCCGGAGGTACTCGACTTCCTCCTTCCGGAAGAGGAACTAACCCTAACCAGCAGCAACAAGGCAAGCCCCGGTTTGCATTAACTCTTTTATCAAGTTTTGCTTCATCCACATAATTAGGGTGATGTATGAATGTGCATTAGGTGTAGGATGAATGGAATCCCACTTGAATGACCAAAATTTTTCTAAAAGAGTGAGGGTAGTGTCTAAGACCTCGAGTAGACAGGCTATGCTTAATGAGTCATAGGACTTCGGTACAAGTCGAGTAGTTGGAATCTACTTGCAAGATAGGGTTGGGACACACGGGATTGGTTTGAGTGATGTGAGATCACTTTAGTAAAGAAAATGAGACTAGGCAGGGGCTAGTGCGCAACAAGAGGAAGTCTTGTTTGCGCAGCCCTGTCCATGTCGATTGAGGACCGATCCGTGTGCGGCCCACGCTGATCAAGTTTGAACGTACCGAAGGCATATCGGATATATGGGCCCCGATAAACCGATGTAGCCTAAACCTCAGGGCATCGAGGCATAGCACACCGATTTATAGGTGTAGGTTGAGGGCAGCAAGGTGGAAATCTGCTAACGGGCATAGAGAGATGCTCCGTGTAGGGCACCTATTGTCCGTTTCGGTGCGACCGGTTCGACGTTTTGGCTGTTGGGTGAAAGGTTGTCCCGTACGACATCGAGTGAGCGTGCTGTGCAGCTCCACGGGTGGGCGTACGTGACGTGCTCTTTGGGTTTCCCTGCAGGTGTATATCGGGTCGATTCGCCGTCCCTCACGGTGAAGAGTACCACTTGGTCACTGAGTCGTGACGTAGGCTAATGTATGAAATATGATGATTCAATATTGCTGATTGATATAATTGTATTGCTACATGTGTGCCACCAAATACTGCTTACTAAATTTCAGATTCCTGAACTGTTAACTTGTTGCTAAAAGATGAATTAAGGGTGAACTTATAGGCGTGTCCATTTGCTGCAATGTTCCTATCCTATGTGCTTTGTACACCTCATGTAGAGTTTCATGCTTAGGTGAGTCGGTTAAGTCTTGTTGAGCCTTCGTGCTCACGGTTGCTTCTTAAGTGTTTTTCTGGTGAGGAGCCACCCACGGACTCGGAGTAGGAGTCCACCGGCGAGGGTTACCCTCCGTCGGGGACCACGGCTGAGTGGGAGCCGTACACGCCGCGCTGAGCTGAGAAGTGCAGCTAGTGTGGGTTGCCCTAGGGCTGGGCAACCGACTTTTGCTAAGTAGGCGGGCGTGAGTTGTAGAATAGTAGACTTCCGCTGTGTAATAAAGATAATAGTTTGTAACTGAGTATTGTACTGTTTGTACAGTTCAGTTTGTTTTTCCCATGTAATATATGGTGTCCTTATGACGTGTGCTGTCGGGTGTCGCATCGTGAGGCACCACCCTCTGCGATCCTGGATGGGTGGATCCCGGTCCGCCACAGCCTGGTATCAGAACTGCATTGGGGATAGCACAATACTTAAGGACTGTATTATGGGAAAACCTAGGATTACGGTGAGGAATCGGTAGTTTGCCCAAGTAAGGACTATACTAGCATAGTTACTTAAAGTGGCAAAGACTAACCTATGTGTTATAATTCTGAATTTTAATTATGTAACGACGCACCTACGCTCTGGTAAGAATGGTAAGGAACGCCACCGAAAGTGGTTCAATTTCGGTTAGCTCCCCTGACGAGGAACGTGGTTCAGGGATTTGTCTCACAGCTTGGTGTGAGACGTCAATATGAAACTCTTGGACTCTTCATGTTCCTGAGTTCATATGAAACGCTGATCCCTAGCGTGCATTAGGCAAGTAAGTGGAGACCCCATCGCGTGGTCAGTAATGCGAGAGTGTGTTCGTCTGGAAGTAGCACAGGGGGACATACGCAGCGCTTGCCATCGGCGTGCCCTGCAGGGCAGTAGGTGGTATATGTTGGGTTGATAACATTCCCAACCGTAACGACCCGTTCATGACCTACTCGGGTTCCCCGTCGTGTGGTGTTGAAATACGATCACGTACCTTGAGACGTGACCTAACTCAAGGACGACCGTATGGCAATGATACGGGCGTTTGTATTTACTTTTAAATATGATCCTGCCTGAAATGAAAACAACCATTGAGTGCACCATTATTGTGTGGTCTTCTGCAGGTACTAACCACGTATGTATCCGTGTAGAAAACGAGACCGTTTTAGTGCCACACTTGAGACGTATATGCCGGTATAATCCGGTTAGGATTATCTTTTGTGAGGAACGTAGTACCGAGATATTATAGGAATATGCATGAAAAATGATGATAACAAGGAATTTAAATCACTAGGTTCAACATCTAGGACCCTGGTTGGGTAGAAAAACTGGATAGTGATGAGTGTTGTTCCAAAAGACTGAAAAACAGAGTGCTCTGTTTTGGGCAGCAAGTTTACTGATCTCCAACAGGGCATAACTCACAGGTATTTTAGCCCAGGGAGGTGTGGTATATAGTTCTGGAAAGGTATTTTAGTACTCTGCAATTTTGTTGTGGACTTCCAGAGCTGAAACACCCCTTAAAATGGCTTAAATCCCAGAGGAATGTAAACTGTACAGAGTCAGGACAGAGTTAAACACTCTTTGGACTGTTCTGTTTTTCCAATCTAACTCCCAGTAGAAAAATAAAAAATTTTCATATGATACATCCTTAGAAAGGGTAGAAGATGTGTTACATCTTTGCAATTCAAAGTTTCTGAAATTTCAGCACAGAATTTAGTGGAAATCAGAGTTGAAAACAGCAACTTCCCCAGGGAGGTGCTGTTAAAATCCTTCCAGAAATTCTGCTGACTTTGAATTACCATAACTTTTTAACCAGAGCTTATCTGAGGGCAAGCAAATACTCGTTGGAAAGATACTGAGGTTAACTTTAACTTTGGTATTCATCTTTAGTCATGAAAATGCTTAGAACCAGATAATAATCTGGTATATGTAGAAACTGGTCTATCTGACAGAGGAATGACAGTTGAACTCAGTTGATAGGTTGTTGTACCCTAGAGGGGGTTTGAGTACTTCCAATGGGGTATAACATACACCTGAGAGGTTATCTTCAACTAGTGAAAGATCTGAGTATAGGTCTCACTCAAGTTTCTTTTACTAGAGACCAGGTTTGTGTCGTATTGAAGATAAAAGGGTAGTATACGTGATGACAACGCGATAGTAATGTCTCGTAGTGACCAAACCTAGTTGTGGTGAGCTTCCAAAGAGGAGGTTCATCAAGTTGGATTAAACTAGCTTGTATTTGGTCTGGTAATGGTGTAGCTTGTGCAAAGTTATTACATTATCTACATACGAGATGTATCACATGTTCTGTTGTCATTATATTTTTACGCCTATTTCATTTGGACTGCATGAAATATGTTGCGGGACTGATGTTTATTGTCGTATGGTTGCAGATGGTTCGCACTAGGACCACGCACGAGGTTGGTGGCTCTAGCCAACAGGGAGGTGATGACTCCCTGCCACTGGCCCACGACAGCACCCCGCAGCAGCAGCCACCACCGCCGCCTCCGCTTACTCTAGCGGATGTGACTGCGGCACTGGTGGGTGGTCGTGAGGAGCAGACCGACCTGCTATGCACGATCGTGCAGAATACGTCCCAGGCGGGGGGGGGGGCGCCAAGACATAGGGCCTCGTGAGCCCCGTGACGTGTCATACTCGGATTTCATCAGTACGCGCCCTCCAGTGTTCACAGAAGCGGAAGAACCACTGGAGGCTGAAAACTGGCTGCGGACCATCGAGTCCAAGTTCGGTATGCTCCAATGCACGGAGCGGCAAAAGACTTTGTTCGCAGCGCAGCAACTTCACGGTGCTGCTGGTGCGCGGTGGGCGAACTATGTCGCCTCACGTCCGGCCGGCCATGCCGTGGAATGGAAAGAGTTCCGAGAGGCGTTCCGCGCCTATCATATTCCTCCCGGAATAATGAAGAGGAAGTTCCAAGAATTCTTGGAGCTGAAGCAGGGCGGGAGGAGTGCCCATGACTACTCCTGTGCCTTCAACCATCTGGCGCAATACGCGTCAGACTATATCTCCACTGAGGAGAAGAAGCGCGAACATTTCTATCGGGGGTTACACCCCGAAATGAAGACACATCTCGTTCAATGGAATCGCGGCACCTTCAACGACCTGGTCAATGCCGCGATTATGCAAGAGGACGCTCAGCGGGAGTTGGCAGCTGAGCAGAGGAAGCGCAGCGCTCCACCCAGCGGTGGGAGTGGCGCTCCCCAGAAGTACCGGATGGTGTATCGGACGCCATCCGGGCAGCAGTGGCATCCACCGGCGCGACCTCAATGGTTCGGGGGACGTCCTTTTCAGTCACCTCCGTTCCGTCCGCCGATGCCACCACCAAGACAGCAGCAGCAACAGACGGTACCCCGGGAGTTTCCACTGCCACAACGCGCCCCGGGTTTCCGTCCGCCGATCAGCGGGGGACCGCCCCGTTTCACCTGCTTCACATGTGGCTAGGCGGGCCACTTCGCGAAGGACTGTCCCCAGGGGCAGCAGAGCAGCGGGCAAGCCCAGTTCCAGGGCGGTGCTCGAGGCCGACCTCCGGTCAAGAAGGTTGGTCAGCAGACTGGGGGCGTCCGCAACCTCGACAATGAGGACGCCCCAGAGGGAGACAACGTGCTGGCGGGTATGTTTACTCTCAACAATCAAGCCATCATCATACTGTTTGATTCTGGTGCAACCCACAGCTTTATAAGTGCATCCTATGTGGCTAAGCATCAAATGCAAGTCTTCCCAACCGACTGCACTTATATGATTTGCTCACCGGGAGGGAAGATCTCAGCTAATATGATGATTCCAAAAGCACCTCTGTGCTTAGGTGGGAAACAATATCCCACCACCTTGATAATCCTTATGGGGCAAAAGATTGATGCAATCTTAGGGATGTCATGGCTACAATACCATGGCGCTGTCCTGGAGACTCGGACACGGACGGTTCATTTAAACTCTCCATTTCACCGTCCACATTCCATGGTGTTAGACACGCCAGTCCAGGAAATTTCAGCAATTAATAATGCTGAAGCTCTCAAGTTAGAAGACATCCCCGTAGTCCGGGAATATCCTGGCGTATTCCCGGATGATCTTCCGGGCATGCCACCAGAGCGGGATGTCGAGTTCAAGATTGAACTTGCACCCGGGACTATGCCCATATCACGGAGACCATACAAAATGGCTCCAAATGAGCTGGATGAACTGAAAGAACAGCTCAATGATTTGTTGAGCAAGGGTTTCATTAGGCCGAGTTCCTCGTCTTGGGGAGGCTCGGCGCTGTTTGTAAAGAAAAAGGATGAAACCCTGAGGCTGTGTGTGGATTACCGGACGCTCAACGCCATGACCATCAAGAATAAGTACCCACTGTCCCGCATCGACATATTGTTTGATCAACTTGTGGGTGCCAGTGTGTTCTCAAAGATGGACCTTCGCTCTGGATATCACCAGATAAAGATACGGGCGGAGGATATTCCGGAGACGGCCTTCTCGACGAGATATGGATTATATGAGTATCTCGTCATGTCCTTTGGTCTCACAAACGCTCCAGCCCATTTAATGTATCTCATGAACTCGGTGTTCATGTCGGAGCTGGACAAGTTCGTGGTAGTGTTCATCGATGATATCTTGGTTTACTCCAAGACAGAAGCCGAACATGCCGAACACTTGAGGATCGTTCTTCAACAATTGTGAGACCACAAGCTCTACGCCAAGTTCAGCAAATGCGAGTTTTGGATCAGCCAAGTGCCGTTCTTGGGACATATCATCTCCGCGGAAGGCATTGCGGTTGACACAAGCAAGGTAGAGAAAGTGCTGAAATGGAAAGCCCCCACTTCAGTCCATGAAGTCAGAAGCTTCCTCGGGTTAGCGGGATACTATCGGAGATTCATTCCAAGTTTCTCCAAGCTCGCTAAGCCAATGACAGAATTGCTGAAGAAGGGAACAAAATATGTTTGGAACACGGCGTGTGAAGGAGCGTTCCAAGCATTGGTGAAGCATCTCACAACAGCCCTGGTCTTAGCTCAGCCGGATACAACAAAGCCCTTCGACGTGTATTGTGACGCGTCCGGTATTGGGCTCGGCTGCGTGTTGATGCAGGAAGGACGTGTGGTCGCATATGGCTCGCGCCAACTTCAGAACCATGAGCAGCACTATCCGACTCATGATCTTGAGCTTGCTGCAGTGGTTTTGGCGCTGAAAATGTGGAGGCACTATCTCCTGGGAAACATGGTGCACCTCTACACCGACCACAAGAGCTTGAAATATATTTTCACCCAGAAGGAGCTGAACATGAGGCAAAGGAGGTGGTTAGAACTGATCAAAGATTATGAGATTGAGATCCATTACCATCCCGGCAAGGCGAATGTGGTTGCCGACGCGCTGAGTCAGAAATCACATGTCCATCACCTCACCATTACTCCGGTGGAGGAGGAAGAGCCGAGTTTATACTTGGTTCCTTATGGATCGCTGTACAACCTTGCCCTCATCCCTACTATTAGGGAGGACATCATTGCAGCTCAGAAGATTGATAAGGGCATGGCACATCTCCGGAGACGGATAGACAATGGAGAGATCAAGTGTTTCCGGAAAGATGAGGAGGGGACGCTATGGTTCAATGACCGCATAGTCGTACCCCAGGATATGGAGTTGAGGAAAAAGATCCTCAATGAAGCTCACTTGTCTAAGTACTCCATTCATCCGGGCAGCAACAAAATGTACCAATATTTGAAAAAGAAATTTTGATGGACACGGATGAAACGGGAGGTAGCGAAGTACGTATCCGAGTGTGATACGTGTAGACGAGTGAAGGCTGATCATATGAGGAAATCAGGGCTGTTGCAACCCCTGAAGATCCTAGCATGGAAATGGGAAGATGTGAGCATGGATTGTATTGTGGGATTACCCTTAACATCCAACAAACATGATTCCATTTGGGTGATCGTTGACCGACTAACCAAGTCGGCTCACTTCGTTCCCGTGCATACATATTTCCATGCCAACAGATATGCGGAGTTATATATTGCCAAGATTCTATGCCTGCATGGTGTACCCAAGACCATAGTCTCAGACCGAGGTGCATTGTTTGTATCTCGCTTTTGGGAGCAGTTGCATGCTGCTTTGGGTACTAAACTAATTAGAAGCTCTGCCTACCACCCTCAGACAGATGGCCAAACAGAGAGGGTGAATCAGGTTCTGGAAGACATGTTGAGAGCATGTGCCATCCACCATGGTAGGAACTGGGATGATCACCTACCATTGGTGGAATTCTCGTACAACAACGGCTATCAGGCGAGTATCAAGATGGCACCCTACGAAGCACTCTACGGTCGCAAATGCCACCCCATTAAACTGGTGTGAGACCGGTGAAAGGGTCACATTCGGGGTTGATGTGGTGAACGACGCCGAAGAGCGCGTTCAGACGATTCAAGCCAACTTGAAGGCCGCTCAATCCCGGCAGAAGAGCTACGCCAATAAGAGGTGTAGACCGTTGCACTCTGATGTCGGTGAACACGTGTACCTCCGCGTGTCTCCGATGAAGGGCGTGCACCGGTTCGGTGTGAAGGGGAAGCTCGCTCCCCGTTTCATTGGATCCTATGCTATCACCGAGATGTGCAGACCAGCGGCGTATCGATTGGAGCTACCGGCATCTCTTGCTGGTGTCCATGACATTTTCCATGTCTCCCAGCTGAGAAAATGTCTGAAACATACTGCTGCTGTTACTACTGAAGACATCGGCGAGTTGCAACCGGACTTGGCATATGATGAATATCCGGTGGCAATTCTTGATGAGAAAGCCAGAACCACGCATAGCAGAACGTTGTGGTTCTACAAAATACTCTGGAGCAACCACACCGCCAAAGAAGCGACGTGGGAGAGCGAGGAATTCCTTCGCTCAAATTACCCGGAGTTCATGGCATCTAAGCACGGGTAAGTCCCTATTACATCGCTATCTCTTCTTTTGTAATCTCGGGACGAGATTCTTTTAAGGGGGGAGGGATGTAAAAGCCCAAGAAAAGTGACTTGCAAAAACTTTTCTTCACCTCACAACACCACAGTTTTTGTTGTGGATATCTTAGGGATTATTGTGAAGAGCAAGTAACCTCCATCAAAAGAGTGATTAGAGGGGAAAGCCTTCACTTTCATAAAGTATGATTTCTACCCATGAACATGAGAGGTTGAGCTCACCCCTAGTACTTGAAAAGTCTTGGGAAGGTTCAAGCCAAGATTCATGTAAATCCAACACTTTTTGGGGCACATTTGGAGGTATTTGAAAAAGAGGCCAATTTGAATGTAAATTCAAATTGCAGCAACTTTCATCACTCAAATTCAAAAGTTAGCTTCATATTCAAACTAAGCACATTTTTCTGAGTTAGCCCACCAATTTTCATCCTCATTGGAGTTCATCTTGTCGGGAGCTAAATTTGCAATAATTCAAAACTGAATTTGAATTTCAGTTTAAACATGAAGCAGATTTAACCCAACAAAGTTTAAATTTGAGAACTCAAATTCAAACCAATACTTGGGGGAATAAGTCTCTCATTCAATGTTTAGTAGCTGGAGGTATTTCAGCAAAAATAGAAATGACAAAATTGGAAAAAGAATTATGTGGGGAGGCCCACATGTCAGTAGTCTTAACAGAGAAGTCTACCCCTGATCTTTTCTCCTTCGGCCGAAACCGCGCGCCAGCGCACGGCGACACCGGTGCCCGATCGCCTCGGCCAGCCACCTCCTGGTTCCTCTCTGCTAGCGCTGGCAGCCGGGCAACAGCTCGCCCTCTCCTCTACGTGACCCCCTCCCCACGCAAACAAGCCGTACGCGTTGCTCCTCGGCAAAACAGCACCGCACCGGCTCTGTTTCGTTCACCAGCGCCGCTCCTCCGATTTTCTCTGAACGCCGGCGCCTGCTCGACCTTTGCCCGAGCCTCCAACACAAAAGAGGAGCACCAGTGTGTGCTCTAGCTAACCACCCTGCCACCTCGCGGTGTTAGCGCTTTGTGCAGCCACAAATCGACGATCGCAGCTGTGGACCGAGGCCACCCGGCGGAAAACCGAGGTTGCTCTCTGTGGACAGCTCGCCACGGCCATTTTCACCGCCTGACTTCTACACGAAAATGGTGCGCCGTAGTCTCCAGATCGTGTAGCTGCAACCCTCATAGCCATTGATAGACCGAGCGCAGAGAATTCCGAAGAATCCCGAAAACTAGTGCATACGGGTAGGCGTCGGTCTACCCCAAAATTCTAGCTGCACCATCCAAACCAGCTCGGGTAAGCTTGCGCACACCTTCCTCACTTCCTAGCATCCCTCCTCGACCAAGAATTGAGGGATATGGTCCAGAAATGACCGGGTTCTGGTTGTTTTTCGGGCCGCCATGGAATAATAGCTCGGGCCACGGTGGAGCTCTATGTTGCCGACCTTTTCACGGGGTTTGGCGGTCATTTTCGACACCCTTGAGCTCCCGTGGTGCTCTCCGATCCTTTTCTGATCGTTTTGATGCGTTGTAGCGCATTCCCGACCACGCCGGAACCCTAACAGTCGCTGTCACCGTCGGGCGCCCTGTTCCGGTGAGCTACGGCCGCCGGCGAACCCCGAGCCGAGTTCAGCGTCGCAAGTTAGGGCGGGGTGGCGAGTCTGGGGTCGGGAGATGACCGGGAAAGCCGTTCCAGCGACACTCGCCGGAGGGCGCCGCCGCGGGCCCCTGTTTGGCGCGAGGAAGGGGAAGACCTGCCGGGTGTAATTCTGGAAAATTCTTTAAAGCTTTTGAGCAAAAGAATTTTAGAGGGAGTTTGGTTCATCAAAAAATCCCCAAATTTTGCCAGAATGTTCTTTCGGATGTTAGTGAACCCCTGTAAAAATTTCAGACCATTTGGAGTTGATTTGATCAGAGCAATTCAAATTTGAAGGTGCTGTGTCCATTTGAATACAGAAACATTTTCAGAAAATTTCCAAAACTTGGAAATTCAGTTCTGGGCAAATCTTAGCTCCAAAAATGCTAGGAAAATTCGTGCAAACTGTATGAGCTATAATTGAAATTGTAGTTCACTAAGTTGGGCATGAACAGGGGTGTTACCTCAGAATTAATTCTTCTTTGCTTATTTGCTAAAAGAATTATTCTGAACAAACCACTCAATGACAAGTGCTAAATTTTGATCCAGAGAGTTGTCTTGTGACAAGGAACTCACACACAAATTCTCAGCTCCATTGGAGCTCTGGATCACCCCTGTTCTGTGGAACCACTTGAGGGATTATTATAGAAGAAGGGGATAACCACTTAGCACTTAAATCATGTGCTTAGATCCCAGTTTCATTTTAAATTCTTGAACAGAGTTCCAGTTGTTAAAAACTTGTTATTAGAATCAATAGCAGAAGCATTACAATAAACTTATGTGCATATCCATTAACATGTAGTATTTCATTAACGTGTAGTCGCTGAAGGCGAGGAAGCTCCGGAGGTACTCGACTTCCTCCTTCCGGAAGAGGAACTAACCCCTTATCAGCAGCAACAAGGCAAGCCCCGGTTTGCATTAACTCTTTTATCAAGTTTTGCTTCGTCCACATAATTAGGGTGATGTATGAATGTGCATTAGGTGTAGGATGAATGGAACCCCACCTGCATGACCAGAATTTTTCCATAAGAGTGAGGGTAGTGTGTAAGACCTCGAGTAGACAGGCTACGCTTAATGAGTCAAAGGACTTCGGTACAAGTTGAGTAGTTGGAATCTACTCGCGAGATAGGGTTGGGACACACGGGATTGGTTCGAGTGATGTGAGATCACTTTAGTAAAGAAAATAAGACTAGGCAGGGGCTAGGGCGCAACAAGAGGAAGTTTTGTGTGCGCAGCCCTGTCCGTGTAGATTGAGGACCGATCCGTGTGCGGCCCACGCTGATCAAGTTTGAACGTACCGAAGGCATATCGGATATATGGGCCCTGATAAACCGATGTAGCCTAAAACTCCGGGCGTCGAGGCATAGCACACCGATTTATAGGTGTAAGTTGAGGGCAGCAAGGTGGAAATCTGCTAACGGGCATAGAGAGATGCTCCGTGTAGGGAACCTCCTGTCCGTTTTGGTGTGACCGGTTCGACGTTTGGGCTGTTGAGTGAAAGGTTGTCCCGTACGACATCAAGTGAGCGTGCTGTGCAGCTCCACGGGTGGGCGTACAAGACGTGCTCTTTGGGTTTCGCTGCAGGTGTATATCGAGTCGATTCACCGTCCCTCACGGCGAAGAGTACCACTTGGTCACTGAGTCGTGACGTAGGCTAATGTATGAAATATGATGATTCAATATTGCTGATTGATATAATTGTATTGCTACATGTGTGCCACCAAATACTGCTTACTAAATTTCAGATTCCTGAACTGTTAACTTGTTGCTAAAAGATGAATTAAGGGTGAACTTATAGGCGTGTCCATTTTCTGCAATGTTCCTATCCTATGTGCTTTGTACACCTCATGTAGAGTTTCATGCTTAGGTGAGTCGGTTAAGTCTTGTTGAGCCTTCGTGCTCACGGTTGCTGCTTAAGTGTTTTTCTGGTGAGGAGCCACCCACGGACTCGGAGTAGGAGTCCACCGGCGAGGGTTACCCTCCGTCGGGGACCACGGCTGAGTGGGAGCCGTACACGCCGCGCTGAGCTGAGAAGTGCAGCTAGTGTGGGTTGCCCTAGGGCTGGGCAACCGACTTTTGCTAAGTAGACGGGCGTGAGTTGTAGAATAGTAGACTTCCGCTGTGTAATAAAGATAATAGTTTGTAACTGAGTATTGTACTGTTTGTACAGTTCAGTTTGTTTTTCCCATGTAATATATGGTGTCCTTATGACGTGTGCTGTCGGGTGTCGCATCGTGAGGCACCACCCTCTGCGATCCTGGATGGGTGGATCCCGGTCCGCCACAATAACTAACTTATTGTTGCAGTGGAAGATTCTAAAAGACAGCGGAAAATGACTAAAACAGTAGGCTCCAACTTCAACTCCACAAGCATGTTGATGGTAGTGCGCACGCCTAGTACTCCACATGTTCCTCGAAGTACTCTTCTCCTGTAGCTGATGTATATGTGGGAATGCAAGGGTGAGTACATGTCGTACTCAGCAAGTGCGGGAAAAGTATGACATGTAGCTTACAACAAGGTAGGGAATAAAGAGGTTCATTGCAGCAAGCAAATTTTATTTCACAAACATGGTAAAAACAGCAACTATTTCTAGGTGAGTTTAATCCCATCATAACCAAGTAATTCATCAACATTCCTTCTTCATAATTCAACATTTCTCAAGCCTCAACCAAGAAATACTCTCTCTCAAGTTCATCTCATACTCGTAAATATTCATAACTATCTCATTTTCATAGAACCGAAACCAAACTCATTGTCATGACCCTAAACAGTCCCAAAACCAATCCCAATGACCATACCCGAATAACCATCCCAAGTTTTGTCTCTAATCATGGAAGTTGGCCAGGTGCTTGTAACTGGAAGCACGGCTATCATGATAGTTTTACACTCTACAGAGGTGGCACCACTTTACCCACAAGTTCGTGATTTGGTCACCCATCGGCGACTAGAAAGAACCTCCATTATACCAGTACACAACCGTTAGTGTATGGCCAAGAGATCAAAAAATAGCCTTTACAAAGGGGCTACTATGATGTACGGACCCACTGAGGTTTCACCTACAGCCTCGGATCTCCATTCTCTCACCCACGGGCCCTCTCTTGTGCCATGCAGTTCCCAGGGCAGTCCTCACTAACTCCCATTCCCCACGCCATCCAACGGTCCATAACAAGCTAGCAACACACATAATTAGTGAGCTAACCCGCACCCATATTTGGCCTTGTAGTGGCACTGTTTTCCTGGCATGTGCTCGCATGAACCGGTCCTTAGATCTACGGCAAGCAAACCACCATATCATTCATCAACATCCACAAACCAAGCTCGCCTAGATCTCCCGGATTCCATGCTCATTAACATTATCAAGTTCTCATCATCTTTATTCATATGAGTGTAGTAGCTAACAAGTTTTATTTCAGCTTCCCATATCCCGTAAGTTGAGCGAAGGAAAAAGGAAAAACGACCATACCCGACTCCTCAACTCTCCCAGCGACAAGAATGGTTAACAAAACTAGTAAACTTCTATAAAAGGGTGTCCCATCAGGTTGACACAAACATACGAGTTTTCGCAAGCAACAGTTTCAAAAACATGTGATCAATATGGTCAAGGGGCACTTGCCTTTCTCCCGTGGCTCGTGTTGCTCAAGCGTGTCCTTTTACTCACAACCACGCACATAAAAAATTTACAGCAATCAATTATCATGCACAAACTTTACTAAAGATGCAATCAGGTGGATGAATGCAATTCCTACGGTGCAGTTTATAAAAATCAGTTTGTATGTGTTCCTTCATGTTTTAGTAGGCTTCCATGGGGTTTTATGATGAACAAGGTTGCTGAGATCAAGTGTGGACGTGGCTATGATCTTGACACATTGTATAGATCAATTCCACCATCAAAAGTTGACAAAAACATGGTCTGTCCACACGCAAAATTTTCTGCTCCCAGGGGGTGAAGAAAACGGGTGCGTAGAAACAGCAGCGACGTTGCAAGAGGGGTAACCAAGACCTACCTCACTTCTTCCTCCTCTCTTCCTTGCAGCAGAACCTCCTCCATTGCAATGGCAGCAGCGGAGGATTCTTCGTGGAGAATTATGAGGCTGCGGGTAGGGCAGAACGTCGGAGGCTTCTTCTCCGGTGACGGCGAGGCGTGACGGAGCTCAACGGCGGCCAAATTCCAGCAGGGGGGTGGCGGCGACTTGGCAGCAAGGGGGGAGGGGGCGGCGGCCAAAAAAAGAGAGAGGGATGAGGCGGCTAGGGGGAGAGTTATACATATAAGGGGGAAAAAGAGCTAGGGTGGCTAGGATTTTAGCAACCCAATTATCCAAGGGCTGATATTTAATTTTAAAAGAGGTGGGAGCTAGGGGCTGGAATTTTATTATTTCTTTTCCACCAATGGCTGAGATTAATTGGGAAATAAAAGCCCACAAAAGTCCAAAAGGGGGGCGGCTAGAGTCCCCCCCCCTAATGGGCTGTGGCCAAGGGGGTGGGGACCATTAGGGTTCTCCCTCTAATTTGGTGTGGCCAAAATTGGGGGGGGGGGGGGGGGGGGGGAATCCCCCTAGGGGAATTTTGTGGAATTTGGGGAAAATTGGGAAAAATTTCGAAAATTAGGGGAGAGGGAAATTGGGGTGGCCCAATTTGGCTATTTTATTTATTTTTTCTTTTTCTTTTTATTTCCTTTCCTTTTCTATTTATCTTCATTATTTTCCATTTCTATTTCCTTTTATTATTTTATTTGCTTCTACATTCCTCTCTTTACTTCTTCTTCTTTTAAAATGCTTCTCTACATGAAAAAATGTATGAAATGCATGGTAGAAATTTTGAGGGTGTTACAAACCTACCCCCATAAAATGAATCTCGCCCTCGAGATTCGATGGAGTGGAGAAAATATGAGAGAATTCCGCCTGGAGATCTTTCTCATGTTCCCATGTAGTTTTGGCTTTCGTGTGATGACCCTATTGTACCTTGCACCAACGGATTACTTTGTTCCTCAAGACCCTTTCCTTTACGTCCAAGATTTTGATGGGGTGTTCAGCGTAGGTTAGATCCTCTTGAAGCTCTAGCTCATCCATCGGTACTTGTTCTTCTGGTACTCTTAGGCATTTCTTGAGCTGAGATACGTGAAATACATCATGCACGTCGGAGAGGTGCGTTGGAAGCTCTAGTTGATAGGCTACCTCTCCTTGCTTGCCCAAAATCTTGAATGGCCCAATGTAGCGAGTTGCTAACTTGCCTTTGACTTTGAACCGTCGTTGGCCTCAGATAGGCGACACCTTGAGATACACGAAGTCTCCAACTTCAAAGGTCAAACTCCTTTGCCTATTGTCCGCATAGCCCTTTTGATGTGACTGAGCAGCCTTCAAGTTTTCACGTATCGTTTGGACATGCTTTTCTGCATCTTGCAGCACTTCGGGTCCAAATACTTGGCTTTCCCCAGTCTCATTCCAGAATAGCGGTGTTCTACACCATCTACCATACAATGATTCAAAAGGTGATATATTCAAGCTGGATTGGTAACTGTTGTTGTATGAGAATTCAGCATACGGCAAGCTCTTATTGCAACTACGCCCATGTTTCAACGCGCAAGCTCTCAACATGTCTTCCAAAATCATATTTGTCCTCTCAGTTTGCCGTCGGTTTGCGGCTGATAAGCGGAGCTGAAATTCAATCGTGTACCCAAGGCTTCATGCAGCTTCATCCAGAACCTAGAGGTAAATTGGGAACCTCGATCTGAAACTATCCTCTTCGGAACTCCATGACGACACACGATTTGCTCCATATTCAGATTGGCTAATTGTGCCATGGTGTACTTAGTCCTAGCAGGAATAAAGTGAGCTGATTTCATCAATCGGTCCATGATAACCCAAATAGAGTCATAGCCCGACTGAGTACGTGGCAATCCAACTATGAAATCCATGCTGATGTCTTCCCACTTCCACTCGGGTACTTTCAATGGTTGTAATAGTCCAGCGGGTTTTTCATGTTCGGCCTTCACTCGTTGGAACGTGTCGCATAGGGCAACATATTCAGCGATATCCCTTTTCCTCCTATCCCACCAATAGCATGTTTTCAGGTCCTTGTACATCTTTGTACAGCCGGGATGTATGGAATAAGGCGAGTCATGTGCCCCCTTTAGTATCGTGTCGCGGATGTGCTTCACGTTAGGCACACAAATCCTTTTACCTAACCAAAGCGTACCATTCTCATCTTCCTTGAAATCCTTCTCTATCCCTTGCCAGATTCTTTCCTTGATTTCCTTTATTTCCTCATCCGCTGCTTGGTCGTCTCGTATCTCTTGTTCCAGCATTGAGTTCAGTTCTATCACCTGCATCTCGTTCAAGAACCCGAGATGTAACCGTTCGAACTCCTTACGCAGCTCGGGTGGCAGCTCCCGAACCGTGAGTTGGTGACATTCTCCCTTTCGGCTCAACGCATCAGCTACTATTTGGCCTTTCTGGGGTGATAGTTGATTCCAACATCGTAATCCTTGATGAGTTCTAACCATCGACGTTGCCTCAAATTCAGATCCGTTTGTGTGAATATATACTTGAGGCTTTTGTGATCCGTATAGATCTCACATCGGTGACCAAGGATGTAATGCCTCCAAATATTCAAGGCATGTACCACGGCTGCAAGTTCCAGGTCATGTGTGGGGTAATTCAGCTCATGTTTCTTTAATTGCCTCGATGACTAGGCTACCACATGGCCTTCTTGCATGAGCACACATCCAAGCCCTTGTCTTGATGCGTCACAATATATATCAAAACTCTTGCTCACGTCCGGCAATACCAAAACTGGCGCTGTTCTTAATCTCTTCTTTAGCTCCTCAAAGCTATATTGACATGCTTGTATCCACTGAAATGCTTTTCCTTTCATCAGCAATTCAGTCATAGGCTTCGCTATTTTGGAGAAATCCTTTATGAACCGGCGGTAGTACCAGCCATCCCAAGGAAACTCCGAATGTCCCTCCCATTCTGCGGTTGGTTCCACTTCAAAACATCTCTCACTTTTTCTGGATCAACCGATACTCCTCCTGATGAGGACATCACAACAGTGGATACTCACATTGATATACAAGGACCAATCACAAGAGGACGAGCACGGTTACTAAATCAGCAGGTGAACTCAATCCTAACTTCCTACCCATGTGATTTTGAGAATGGATTGCTATTGAATGATTTAATTGTTATTAGGAACCATGGACATGATCAACAAGTAAAGGGAGGAGGATTTGGGGACGTGGAGAATCAGATAGGACGTCCACAAGTTGATGGAAACAGTCACCAACTCGGACTCGAGTTCAACTTGGAGTCCAGGAGCAGTACATCTTAAAACGGACGCCCAGGATGCATACGGACTCCGTTTTTGAAGTTCCACATATGCATGGAAATATCAGAAGATAAACTTTGCAATGGTTCTGGTCCCACATTAAAATTCTCCCGGGGTCATTGGGAGTTTTCGAAACAAGTTGAATTCAGAGTTCTGTCCGGTGTTGCACCACCGTATTGGGCTTTTGGGCCTTGTATCCCGTATGAGTCCATTAGGGACGAGTCTAAGGGTCTTATGGTCGAACCCTAGCCTTTAAATACTGCAGCCGTCGGCCATATTTGGTGGGTTTTGCTTAGATTAAACACTTTCGCCCTTTCTACGGTTTGTGAGACCCCAATTTTGCAATTTCGGATTGCATATTCGTCGTTCTTGCTTGTGTTCTCGGTTGCACCTGCAGGGATAGCCTTCTTGGCGAGGTCAAGCGTATGAAGCACGGTTGATAACCAACGGAGCAGTGGTGTAGTGATTGCAGGGGTGTTCGGGTCTGCTCGAGTTCCTCGGATCATCAACGTTGAGATCTCCACTTCAATCGACCTACCTTTCGGAAGATCGGGGCTAAACAACTCATCATTTGGTATCAGATTTCAGGTTGCCCGTGAGGTACTTTAATTTCCCACTAGATTAGTTTTTGTTTTTCATACCTAGAGTCCACAGAAAAAGCCACAAAAAAACATATCGTGTTACCGATTCCTAGACTATAGTGCCTGCAAGTTTTCGTTTTTCAGTTTGCATTCGTGTGGTCGAGTCTTGTTGCTGGTTTAGCTTTGTGTTTTTGGGTCATAGTTATCGTTTTCCTTCCTTGTTTTTCTTGCTGCTTACCTATTCCACAATCCCTAAACAACAAACCGAGCCACCAAGATCATCGGTTTGCCCTAGCAAGCCGCCTTGCGTGAACTCCCGCATCGCCTGCTCTAGAACAGGTGACAAACCATTGTGCCAGTCCTCCTTGATTCATCACACAACATCCCATCAGCCATCGTTGCTAAATTCCGATTGTTTTTCACATCCTATTGTGAGATCTTTTTCAAAACCGAGTTTGAATCAACATAAAAAAAAGTAACTCGGGTAGCGTACCTTAAAACGGCCATAACTTTTTCATACGAACTCGAAATCAGGCGATTTTTTTTCAAATTGATCTACTCGAAATTTCGCAACCGATTGTCCAATGATTCACCGTGTTCGGCGAAATTTGTTTGGCCAAATTCCCCTCGGAAGATAGACTATCCGGCCTCCGAAGTTTCAGCACAAATTTTAAAGAATCTTCATGATTTTCTATAGGGCACGTCTTACATCCAATTGAGCTGCAAAGTTGTGTACTTCCTATTTTTGTGCTCTCAAGTAAACAAAAAAGTTCAGAAAAATATTAAAAAAAGAAAAAAATAATGAAGAGAGCACAGATATTAAAGCGTTGACATCACACACTTGAAACAGTTGGCCTATACACTTGTGCTGTACTTGTTGCTTATATTTTCCTGATCTTCTATTTGCCTCTCTACCGCCTTGTGTTGTGCTAGGTCTAGAACACTTGTTAACCAGCAACAGTTCCTACATTGAATACTTATTTAACTTTGTTTTGCTGTTAACGTTTTTCTTTGCCTATTAGCCACTATATTGTGCCATCCAAGCTCCACTTTTCCTCTTGAGCAGAACAGTTACCTTTGCAATCACTCCACACTTCATTGGTTCTCACCGTCCGCCGTTTACCACCTGCTGTGTCGGTAAGAACACTTGTAAGAACGTGGTAAGACGCTTGAGAGAGGGAGACTGTTTCCTTCTATCCACTTTTCACATTGCCACTATCCTTTGTAGTTGATAGGGATAACATCTTTTTGTTGTCCATTGTTTACTACTAACAATAGAAGAAGATAAAAGGGATGATGAATGTGTTCAACATGCTGAGTTGCGTGACATGATGAGGGAAACGAAAGATATGTTCACCAAAACCCAAGCATCGACAGAGGCGTCATTGACGACCTTGAATCGCCAACTTGTTGATCTTGTTGTTCGGATGGATACTCTTGAGGCGCGGCTGCCTCTCGCTGAAGATCGTGAAGACGATGCTTATAATATGGAAGATCATAACAATCAACCATGACTTCCACGTTATCTATGAGGTATGGGAGGTAATAATCGTCATAACAATTTTAATCGCCCTCTTGATGATCCTTTTGCTAAAGTCAAATTTACTATACCCTCTTTTTCTGGTGCTTAAGATGCTGAGGCATATCTTGATTAGGAGATGACAGTAGAGCAGAAATTTAATGCCCACCTTGTTCCTGAACAACATAGACTTCGTCAAGCCACTAGTGAGTTTAAGGATTTTGCTATCATATGGTGGAATGAACTTGTTAAAACTAGAACTGATCCTCCAACATGGGATAGATTAAAGGAACCTATGTGCATTTGTTTTGTTCCTCCTTCTTTTCAGCGGGACCTTCGCAAAAAAATTGCAGCGCTTAGACCAAGGTAACATGCCCGTAGAGGAGTATTATCAAGAGTTACAAAAGGGTATGTTGCGCTGTGGGGTAGTAGAGAACATGGATGATAAAATAGCTCGTTTTTTATGGGGTGTTGAGGCGTGAAATTCAGGACATTGTGGATTATAAAGAATATGATACTGTTAACAGATTATTTCAGCTGGCTATGTTGGCAGAAAAAGAATTGCAGGGCCGCTAACAGCAGCAGCACCAACGCATGAGGAGCACATTTACACCGCGTTCGACATCTACACCATCCAAAACAGCACCATCTTCGAGTTTTCCTACTGCCACTACACCATCCAATGGTGCCCAACGAACTTCATCTACTGCTCCATTTCCTCGCGCGCCGGAGGGCAGCAAGACGACATCATTCAAGCCTACGTCTTCCACTCCTTCCACAAGTCGAACTTCCAACATTAAGTGTCACCGCTGCCAGGGAGTTGGTAATGTGATGAAAGATTGCCCTAGAAAACGAGCATACATAGCACGAGATGATGGCGGGTATGATAGTACTTCGGATGTTGAAGATGAATATTCTCTTGCTACTAACGTTGCAGGACCAAAAGATGACCACTATAGCACAGATGAAGAGGTACTTGGTACTGCAGCAACGGAAAATTATAGAAGCATAATTGTGCAGCGTGCTTTGAGCTCCAAAGTTGAGGCGGATGACAAGCTACAACGACACAATCTTTTTCACATGTTTCTCATCGTCAAGGACTGCCGCGTGCACACTATAATTGATGGAGGCAGCTGCAACAACTTGGTGAACACGGATGTGGTCAAGAAACTTGGGTTGACAACAAGAGCACACCCTCATCCATACCACATTCAGTGGTTCAACAACAGCGGTAAGGTTAGGGTAACACAAGTAGTGAGGGTACATTTTTCGATTGGTTCTTACCATGATTTTGCTGATTTTGATGTCGTACCTATGGATGCTTGTTCTCTTTTGTTGGGACGTCCTTGGGAATTTGATATGGATGCTATTCATCATGGTAGAACTAATAAATATACTCTGATGCATAAAGGAAAGGAAATCACTTTGGTTCCTATGACTCCTGCTGAAATTGTACATGTTGAGAAAAGTAAAACACGTGATGATAAGGCAACAAAATCACTAGACTCTGAAAAACAGCAAGTAATTAAGTTAAAATCACCTTCGTTGCTTACAACTAAATCTGACCTTGCTGATTTATTTAATACCAAGGGGATGTACTACGCTTTAGTATGCAAAGATGCCGTGTTTTCAATTCATGAAGTGTCCATTGCATTGCCCCTGCTGTTGCTAACCTTTTGCAGGATTTTGCAGATGTGTTTCTCCCCAAGATACCCCCTGGATTACCATCTATGAGGGGCATTGAACATAAGATCGACTTGATTCCAGGGGCAAGTTTTCCAAATCGTGCGGCGTACACGGCGAATCTGGAAGAGACAAGGGAAATTCAGCGACAAGTTCAAGATCTTTTGAACCGTGGGTATATTCGTGGAAGCCTTAGTCCTTGTTCTGTTCCTGTTCTTTTGGTTCTTAAGAAAGATGGTAGCTAGCGCGTGTGTGTTGATTGTAGAGCGATTAATAACATCACTATTCGATATCATTATCCTATTCCTCGCTTAGATGACATGCTTGATGAATTGAGTGGTGCTATTATTTTCACAAAAATTGACTTGCGTAGTGGTTAACACCAAATTAGAATGGCACTAGGAGATGAATGGAAAACTGCATTTAAAACCAAGTTTGGACTTTATGAGTGGTTAGTAATGCCTTTTGGTTTAACTAATGCACCTAACACTTTTATGCGATTAATGAACGAGGTTTTACGTCCTTTTATTGGAAAATTTGTGGTGGTTTACTTCGATGATATCCTCATTTACAGCAAGTCATATGATGAACATCTTAATCACTTACGTGCTGTTTTTAGTGTCTTGAGAGATGCACGTTTGTTTGGTAACCTCGAAAAGTGCGTCTTTTGCACCAATCGTGTTTTGTTTCTTGGATATGTCGTTTCATTGCAGGGAATTGAGATGGATGAGGCAAAAATTGTGGCAATCACTAGCTGGCCAACTCCATCGACTGTCACGCAGGTGCGTAGTTTTCTTGGTCTTGCAGGTTTTTATCGACGCTTTGTGCAGGATTTCAGCACCATTGCAGCACCTCTCCATGAACTGACGAAGAAGGGAGTGCAGTTTCGATGGGGCGAACAGCAGCAACAAGCTTTTGATGTTCTCAAATCAAAGCTTACACAAGCACCATTGCTACAACTTCCTTATTTTGACAAGACATTTGAGCTAGAATGTGATGCAAGCGGCATTGGTATTGGAGGTGTTCTCATACAAGGAGGTAAACCCGTTGCATTCTTTAGTGAAAATTGCATGGTCCTTCTTGAATTATTCTACTTATGATAAGGAATTGTATGCCTTAGTGCGAGTTCTACAAACTTGGCAACATTACCTGTGGTCTAAGGAGTTCGTCATACATTACGATCATGAATCTTTGAAGTATCTTAAGTGTCAAAACAATCTGAATAAATGACATGCTAAATGGATTGAGTTCATAGAATCATTTCTATACATCATTAAGCATAAGAAAGGGAAGGAGAATGTTATTGCAGATGCATTATCTAGACGTTACACCATGCTGTCCCAACTTGATCATAAAATATTTGGTTTAGAAACAATAAAAGTATTATATCCTACAGATTTGGACTTCAAAGATGCCTTTGAAAATTGTAGAGAAGGAAGAACATGGAATAAATATGTACTACGGGAAGGCCTCCTATATCGTTCTAACAAGCTATGTGTTCCTGCTAGTTCCGTTCGCCTATTACTTTTGCAGGAAGCACATGGAGGAGGTTTGATTGGACATTTTGGAGTGAAGAAAATGGAGGACGTGCTGGCCACACACTTTTTTGGCCAAATATGAGACGTGATGTCGAGCACTATGTGTCACGATGCACTACTTGCAATAAAGCTAAGACTTGACATAACCCACATGGTCTTTATATGCCTCTTCCTGTTCCTAGTGTAACTTGGCAGGATATTTCCATGGATTTTGTTTTGGGATTGCCTAGGACTAAGAGGGGGAGGGATAGTATTTTTGTGGTTGTTGATCGTTTCTCCAAAATGGCACAATTCATACCTTGTCATAAGAATGATAATGCCTCACACATTGCTGATTTGTTTATGACGCAAATTATTCGTTTACATGGTGTGCCAAATACCATTGTTTCTGATCGTGATGCGAAATTTTAAAGTCATTTTTGGAGAACTTTGTGGTATAAATTGGGAACCAAGCTGCTGTTTTCAACCACATGGCACCCACAAACCGATGGACAAACTGAGGTAGTAAATCGTACTCTATCCACTATGTCGCGGGCTGTTTTAAAAACAAATTTAAAGGGTTGGGAGGATTGTTTACCACATATAGAATTTGCTTACAACAGGTCAGTTCACTCTACTACAAAGGTAAGCCCATTCCAGGTAGTGTATGGTTTCAATCCCCGTGCTCCTATTAATTTATTACCTTTGCCTCCTTCTGAAACTATAAATTTGGATGCTACACAATGATCTGAATTCATTCTTAAGATGCATGAAACTACAAAGAAAAATATTGAAAGGATGAATGAGAAATATAGAATTTCTGGTAGTAAAGGTAGAAAAGAAGTAAAACTTGAACCAGGGGACTTGGTATGGCTACATTTGAGAAAAGAATGATTCCCTCACTTGAGAAAATCGCCACGAGCTGCTGGTCCTTTTAAGATTGTTGAAAAGATCATTGACAATGCATATAAGCGTGAGTTGCCTCCCAATTTTGGGGTTAGTCCCACATTTAACATTTTAGATTTACGACCATACTTGGGGGAGAAGATGATCTTGAGTCGAGGACGCCTCCGATTCAAGAGGGGGAGGATGATGAGGACATCAGAACAGTGGATACTCACATTGATATACAAGGACCAATCACAAGAGGACGAGCACGGTTACTAAATCAGCAGGTGAACTCGTCCCTAACTTCCTACCCATGTGATTTTGAGAATGGATTGCTATTGAATGATTTAATTGTTATTAGGAACCATGGACATGATCAACAAGTAAAGGGAGGAGGATTTGGGGACGTGGAGAATCAGATGGGACGTCCACAAGTTGATGGAAACAGTCACCAACTCGGACTCGAGTTCAACTCGGAGTCCAGGAGCAGTACATCTTAAAACGGACGCCCAGGATGCATACAGCCTCTGTTTTTGATGTTCCACATATGCATGGAAAGATGAGAAGATAAACTTTGCAATGGTTCTGGTCCCACATTAAAATTCGCCAGGAGTCGTTGGGAGTTGTCGAAACAAGTTGAATTCAGAGTTCTGTCCGGTGTTGCACCACCGTATTGGGCTTTTGGGCCTTGTATCCCGTATGAGTCCATTAGGGACGCGTCTAAGGGTCTTATGGTCGAACCCTAGCCTTTAAATACTGCAGCCGCCGGCCATATTTGGTGGGTTTTGCTTAGATTAAACACTTTCGCCGTTCTACGGTTTGTGAGACCGCAATTTTGCAATTTCGGATTGCATCTTCGTCGTTCTTGCTTGTGTTCTCGGTTACACCTGCAGGGATAGCCTTCTTGGCGAGGTCAAGCGTTTGAAGCACGGTTGATAACCAACGGAGCAGTGGTGTAGTGATTGAAGGGGTGTTCGGGTCTGCTCGAGTTCCTCGGATCATGAACGTCGAGATCTCCACTTCGATCGAGCTACCTTTCAGAAGATCAGGCCTAAACAACTCATCACCTCCCTCGGAGATGATGTGGCCTAGGAATGATATCTCCTTTAGCCAAAACTGGCACTTGCTGAACTTAGCAAACAATTGATGCTCTCGCAATTTCTGCAACATCAATCTCAAGTGTTCTTCATGTTCTTCCTCGCTTTTTGAATGCACCATGATATTGACGATGAAAATCACGACAAACTTGTCCATGTACTCCATGAAGACCTTATTAATGAGGTACATAAAGTATGCAGGTGCATTCGTCAACCCAAAAGACATAAAGGTATATTCATACGACCCATACCGTGTTCGAAATGCAGTTTTGGGTATGTCGGAGGGCTTAATCTTCAGCTGGATGTATCCTGACCGAAGATCAATCTTGGACAAAATTCGGGCACCTTTCATTTGATCGAATAAGTCCTCTATGCGAGGCAGCGGGTATTTATTCTTGATTGTCACTTTGTTGAGAGATCTATAATCCACACACATCCTTTGGGTCCCATCTTTCTTGTCTACGAAGAGCACGGGGGCTCCCCACTGTGACGAGCTTGGGCATATAAATCCCTTATCTAGCTGTCCCTGAATTTGTTTCTTGAGCTCCACTAATTCATTAGCGGGCATCCTATATGGCCTCTTCGTTATAGGTACAGTTCCGGGTACTAAACCAATGGAAAATTCAATGTCCCGGTCAGGTGGCATACCTGGAAGTTCTTCCAGGAACACATCTAATATTCTAGAACCACCGGAATGCTTTCCAATGTCGCTTGTTCGATGTGGTTCAGCACTGCCTTCTCGGTTGTAGGTTGGGCTGCCTCGAACTCAATACGAGTACCGTGCTCACTCATCGACTGCATGATCCTCTGAGCACATTGAATCACTCCGTTTTGCTTGCTTAACCAGTCTATTCCAAGTATTATGTCAATCCCTTGGGAATCCATGACAATAAGGTTGGCAAGAAAGTCTACCCCCTTATTGTAACGCTTTCTTTAGGACGTACTATATTAGTCCGCATCTCTCCACCTGGAGAAACCAACATAGTTTGTTTATGTGAGATATGGGCAGGTTATACTTGGGAACATACTTGGTTGAGATGAATGAATGTGATGCTCCGAAATCAAATAAAACAGTGGCTGGGTTGGAGTTGGCGAAAAACATACCAATCACGACGTCCTCAGCTTGTTGTGCTTCCTCAGCGGAGACGTGATTCACATTGCCATGAGCATAGTTCTGCTGTCCACGGTTACCTTGAATAGCTTGTCCATTCGGCCGTGGGTTCTGCGTAGGTGCGTTGCTCGCTGTCCAAGGTCTTTCTTCGGGCACTGACTTGAAAAGTGTCCCTCTTCTCCGCATGAAAAACATGCCTTGTTGCCCATAACAGCAGGAATGTTGGGGCGAGGCTGGTTTTGAGCATAGGCGCCCATGTTGGGACAGGGTGCAGGACGCATAGGCATACGAGGTGCTTGCATAACAGGACTGTAACACCCTCAAATTCATTTTCATGCATTGCATACATTTTTCTTGTAGAGAAACATTATAAAAGAAGTAGAAATGGAGAAAGAACTATAGAAATGGAGAAAGAACTATAGAAATGGAGAAAGAACCATAGAAATGGAGAAAAGAACCATACAAATGGAGAAACAACCATAGAAATGGAGAAAGAAACATAGAAATGGAGGAAGAAACCATAGAAATGGAGGAAAAACCACAGAAATGGAGAAGGAAATATAGAAATGGAGAATGGGGCATAGAAATGGAGAAGGGCAATGTAGAAATGGAGAACGGGACATAGAAATGGAGAGGGGAATATAGAAATGGAGAATGGGACATACAAATGGAGAGGGGAATGTAGAAATGGAGAATGGGACATAGAAATGGAGAGGGGAATGGAGAAATAGAACAAGTGACATAGAAATGGTGAGGAATGGGAAAAAGATAGCTGAAATGAGCCATTCCCAAATTTCCCCTAAAATTTCTAAATTTCCCAATTCCCAAAAAGGGGAGTTTTCCCATATTTTGGGGATAAAATCCCCAAGGCTGCTGCACCACAAGAGATAAGTTTGTTAAGATCCAAAAAAAATTGAATAGCGCTCTTATTTGAGCTCCAATTGGAGTAGGACTCTCCTTTCCCCCTTATACATATAATCCCCGCCCCCTTGGCCGACCCCTCTCTCTTTTGGTCGTCCCCCCCTGCTGCAAAGCCCCCTTCCATGCTGCCAAGTCGCCGAGTTCCCCCCCTTGCCGGAATTTGGCCGCCGTCGATCCCCGTCGAGCCCCGCCGTCGCCGGAGAAGAAGCCCGACTATTTGTCCTACCCTAATCTTCCATAGAAAAATTCCCCGCTGCTGCCATTGCTAGGAGGAAGACCCTGCCACCAAAAGGAAGAGAGGTAGGTCTTCATTACCCATCTTACAATGTCGCCGCTGTTTCTACGCATCCGTTTTCTTCGCCCCTTTCGAACAGAAACTTTTTTGTGTGGAGATCGTGTTTTGATCAATTTTTATGGTGGAATTGATCTAGATCTTGAGTCAAGATCATCACCACGTCCACACTTGATCCCTACACCCTTGTTCATCATAAAACACCATGAAAACCCATTAAAACATGCAAGAACACGTACACACTGGATTAATAAAACTGCACTATAGGATTTGCATTCATCTACCTCATTTCATCTTGAGTAAAGTTTGTGCATGATGATTGATTGATGTAAATCTTGTATGTGCGTGATCGTCAGTAGAAGAAAAAGCTCAAGAGGCCATCTACGAGGAACTACAGCACCAATACTTTGAGACGCTTGAACAACAAGAACCACGGGAGCAAGGCAAGTGCCCCTTGACCATATTGATCCCATGTTTTGAAACTGTTTTGTTTGCGAAAACTTGTATGCTTGATTCAACTTGATGGGGCACCCTTTTATAGATGTTTACTAGTTTTGTTAACCATCCTTGTCGCCGGGAAAGTTGATGAGTCGGGTACGGTCGTTTTTCCTTTTTGCTTCGCTTAATTTACGGGATACGGGAAGCTGAATTAAAACGTGGTTAGCTACTGCACTCATATGAATAATGATGATGAGAACATGATGATGTTAATGAGCATGGAATCGGGGAGATCTAGGCAAGATGGTTCGTGGATGTTTCTGAATGAGATGGTGGTTTACTTGCCGTAGATCTAAGGACCGGTTCATGCCAGGAAAACAGTGCCACCACAAGGCCAAATATGGGTGCGGCTTAGCTGACTAATTAGGTGTGTTGCTTGCTTGTTATGGACCATGGATGGCGCGGGGAATAGGAGTCCAGAGGGACTGCCCTGGGAACAGCATGGCACAAGAGGGGGCCCGTGGGTGGGAGAATGGTGATTCAAGCCTGTCGGTGAAACCTCAGTGAGTCCATACATCTAGTAGCCCCTTTGTAAAAGCTATTTTGTGATATCTTGGCCATAGACCGACGGTTGTGTACTGGTATAATGGAGGTTCTGCAGTCGCCAATGGGTGACGAAATCACAAACTTGTTGGTAAAGTGGTGCCACCTCTGCAGAGTGTAAAACTATCATGATAGCCGTGCTTCCGGTCACAAGCACCTGGCCAACTCACATGATTAGAGGGAAAACTTGGGATGTTTATTCGGTATGGTATTGGTATGGTCATTGGAATTGGTTTTGGGACTGTTTTGAGGCCTGAAAGTGAGTTTGGTTTCGATTATATGAATATGAGATGGTTGTGAATATTTATGAGCATGAGATGAATTTGAGAAAGATTAATGGCTGGATGAGATTTGATAAATGGTGCATTATGATGAAAGAATGTTGCTTATTTACTTGGATATAATGGGCTTTAACTCACCTAGAAATAGTTTCTGTTTTTATCATGTTTGTGAAATAAAATTTGCTTGCTGCAATGAGCCTTTTTATTTCCTACCTTGTTGTAAGCTACATGTCATACTTTTCCCGCACTTGCTGAGTATGACATGTACTCACCTTTGCATTACTACATAAACATCAGCTACAGGAGAAGAGTACTTCGAGGACCATGTGGAGTACTAGGCGTGCGCACTACCGTCAACATGCCTGTGGAGTTGAAGTTGGAGCCTGCTGTTTAGTTATTTCCGCTGTCGTTTAGAGACTTCCGCTGCAAGAATAAGTTAGAGATTCATGAGTGAGACTTTGAGTCATTTTAATAAAGTAATTAAACTCTATTTATTCATGGTTATATTCTGAATTCAGTTTGTGGATTACATGTGTATGTGTGATGAACATCCTGGGCACACATACGCATTCACTTGGTTCTATTTTCAGAACCGGGTGTCACAAGGACGTTGCTGCGGTGGCTGATTAGAGCGAGGTGGATTCGCAGGGCGGAAAGTAGAAGCGGACGAGCCATAGTGTGGTGCAGCTTGTGGCATGAAGCAGGGACGTACATTACTTACTTGTGGCTGTCCTTTATATGGCATCTTTCACTTTCCCTCTTGTTCAATCTCACGGATCTTGCTCTCCACCACTATAGCTTTGTCAACGAGCTTTTGATAGTTTGCATAATCATTGTTGAGCACCTGAACTTGAATTTTATTGTTCAATCCTCTCATAAACAAGTACTGCTTCCTATGATCCGAGTTGACATCTTCTGGAGCATACCTTGACAGCTGCGTGAACTTGTTGAGATCTTCATTCACGCTTTTCCTTCCTTGACGGAGAGCTTCAAACTCTTGCCTTTTAAGCATCATGACTCCTTCAGGGACATAGTGAGAGCGGAAACTCTCCTTGAACTCAGCCCAAGTGATAGTCTCCTGGTTGACATGAGCATTGCAAAGAGTGTCCCACCAATCAGCAGCTGCTCCCATAAGCTGGTGTGATGCGAAGAGAACTTTCTCCCGATCATTGCACTGAACAATAGCAAGCTTCATTTCAATAGCTTCAGCCAATCATCAGCATCCATAGGATCATTGGCTTGTGCAAAAGTAGGTGGCCTAGTCCTCATGAACTCTACCAATCTGTTGTGAGCTGGTGGTTGTGCGGCACCCAACAGCATGCACGAAAAGACGGTAAGAACATATGAAACCATTTATTTACTCAATATAAGTTTTTTACAACATAATGTACACACGCAGCGGAATATAAAAGCTGGACATCTACTCACTCTCGACCCTAACTACACCGAAGAGAAGTCGTTCAGCCCGTGAACGCTTCCTACTATCTTCACCCAAGTAAGGCAGCAGCTAGGTTTCCGGTGAGTTAAGCGAACCGTGAGGTCTGTCGTCTCACCGAACAACTCTCTTCATAGCAGGCATCCTGCTACCTGCAAAAACAACTAAGAAGCAACCGTGAGCACTAAGGCTCAGCAAATCTTAACCGTCAATCCTAAACGTGTAACTCTACATGCAGGGGAAGTAAGACAGTAGGAACATGCATTTCAAAATGAAGCTTGACTAAACTTGATCCTTATATTCATATTCTTATAGCCTTCATTTTAGTGGTCCTCACACCTCACAACACCGGAAGTCCACAACCAAACAAGAAACGCTTATTCCGATGTTGGTAGCCTAAGGTGGAATAGTTGGCACTATATCTAATTCAGTCAAGGTTCCAATACAATAATTAATCCATAAACAACAAGTTAAGAGACTTAGTTCTTATTCTTACTACGTCACGGCGTAGTGGGCAAGTATGCTCAATCCTCTTCCGCGAGCGACGGTGATTCGAATCAATAACAACCTGGAATATACAACACATACACCCACCTCGAAAGACTCTCACAAGAGCTCTTTCTTACGTTGTATGCAGCAACCTTTCACACGACACCCCGACATAGAAAAACGTTTCGCGCCGAGCAGGATGGTCCTCTACGTGGACACATCGAAGTTGCTCGCTAAAGGATTTACACCTCCCGCCTTCTCAACACCATTCCCACGCGAAGGATGAGTTTCTATGTCACGGTCCATCGAGTTATGTCACACTCGGTTTATCCGAAGAACCTCCGAGTGAACATCACATGTATGCCAGGATCATTTTCTCATACATGTGATGACAAACAGTGAAGCATCATTTATTACAAGCCAGGTGTCGAATATAAATAAGTCTTACAAAGTATATGTCTCTATGGACAATAAGTTCATCACAAATAAATAAACCAGCAGCGGATTATTATTCTTGTGGGTTCCGTCGCAGGCGTTGCCCGGGGGTCTCCATGAACCTAGAAACCTTCTTCGGGTCCAAAGTTTTGATCATTATACACCACCTCATTATCTTGACCTGAGCAGCAATATAAACCAACAAATATGCAAGGTTGAGTACCGATGGTACTCAGCAAGTGTGGGAAAATTATATCATGCATGGCTAGAACAAGGAGAGGTTGAACTCATTATTAAAGCACTATGCAATTAATACCTATAACCTTAGCTTATTAAGCACCTACATTACTACACAGGTGAAATGGTCCCAATCTCCCATCCCATCATCATAATCCAATAACCATAACATCATTTCCAATGTTAAGCTCCCCGCTTAACATCCTTAACTTCCAAAACCATCACTCCTCTAATCATGAATAAGTCCAAGCCGCTCTTGACTGTGAGCACGGCTGTCATGACAGTTTTGACTCTGCAGAGTTTGTACCACTGTACCCACATGTAGTGATTTCATCCCCCGTTGCCGGGTGGACTAAAAGAACCTCCATTATGCCAGTGGCTACGAACCACATTCACACTTCCCAGGTGTGTAGCCAGGAGATCACTACGAAGCCTTTACAAAGGGATTCCCGACGAGCGTGGCCCCACTGAGGTTTCACCCCTAACAGCATACAAGAGGCTCCAACCCCGCTGTAGTGGCCCCCTCTTGAGCCTTGCGGTTCATATGGTAGTCCAGCTGACACCTACTCCCCGCACCATCCAACACACCCATACTACGCCAGGGATACACCTAATTAATTGGCCAAGCTGCCCCATCTCATCATGTGGTTGGCACTGTAAAGCCGGGTTACATGTTCCATGAACCGGTCCTTAGGATCCAGGCAAGTACTAAACACAAACCCGAGTCTCGTGCACCCAGCACACAACCAAAACATCCAACTTGCCTTGATCCCTACCTCTACATAACTCACAATATCTCATTCAAGAGTATGATAAAATAAACTGATGATCTCATATCCCAATTATCCCATTCTAAGCATGGCTAAGCATATGAATAATAATAAATGACATGATAAAATAAATCCCAACCCAAGCTACAAGGAAACAAGGTAATGCAATTCTAGGGAAACTTCCTAGCATGGGTTTCATATTTCAATTGACAATGCAAATAATTCTAGCTACACATCCTAGTATAGGATCAAAGTGGTCAAGGACACTTGCCTCCTTCTTGCTGCTCTTGAAATGGGTAGTCCTGATCTTGGAAAGGAATAACTTGCTCTTGAGCAGGTTCTACATCATACCATCACACATAGCAAAAGAAAAATAACAATCTATAAGACATAGTTCACACTTCCACTTCATACAAACCACACATTCATATTTATGAAAGTCATTCATAACTATATGTGTTGTGGTTACTCTATGTGTGTTGATTTGTGGCTTGCATGCACTTTTAATCATGTGTACATGATTCCTACTTTTGTATTCACATTTATGCTTGCATACTTTATATATGAGTTTCCAATTTAAATAATTTTCCTTATATTTATTTACTACACCTTTTTGTTACCAAGTATGCATGAAAGGTATTTTTCTTCTCCATATGTGTCTTCAGAATTTCTACCAACCCTAAACTGAATTCTTTGGATTTTAGAAACTCCATTTATCATTTACTAGTTGCTATATTTTCAGATTTATTTTCCTATGCCTAAATGTGTACTTTATTGTGAAAATAGTAAGACACATCATCTAAACAGAATAGGTTCTGGTCCTAAATAATTTAATAACATATTTTGACCTTTGCCTCTGATGTAGACTATTTTACAATTATTTTCCCTATTTTCCAGAACTATTCCTTACTTAAAAATATGTCCCTAAATGTGAATAATAAATTAAACAGATTATTTCAGCCCAAAATATATTTTTATCTCACTCCAAAGTTTTCTAAATACTGAGAAAGTTTTTAATTTAATTTTGACAATATGTTTGTCCCACTTTTTAATTTTTAAACACTAGCCACATATTCAATTTCCTAAATTAAATATTAAACAGGGCTAAAAAGATAAACTCACCCCACTACAGGGTCTATAATATTATTTTAACAATTTTCAGGGGTCTAGCTACTCATAACAGAGGAGTTTTTCTTAATTTTTATTAAGTCCAGGGGCTAAAACTGATTTTTAAATGAATTTACATGATTTTCTGAAGTTCCAGGGGCTAGATCAGAAGTTTCCGGGGCTAGCTCTTATTTCCCGAGAACCCCGGGGGTAGCACGTAAGATTTCCAGTCTTTATAACGCGGGGCTGACTTGGACCGTCCGATTTAAAACAAACGGCTGAGATTATAACGCCGAACCGGTACGCGGGGTTTTAAAGTCTACCATGCGATTTAAAATAGACAGCGCACAAGCGGCCACGTCGCTCTGATCGAGCGCAGGCGGCGCTGCCCGGCGGAGCACGGCGGCGGGATGCGGTGATCTCGCCGGAGACTTTCGGATCTTCGAGTATTCTTCCGAGAACTGTGATTTTATGGCATAGATCGGTGGAGGGGAGGTCTGGGATCTCACCTCGGGGGTTTTCTTGAGCTCGGAGGTCCTGGAAGGCGGTCGGCGACGAGGTCCGAATTGAAACCACGGCGAGGCTCGTCGGCGCTGTGTTTAAACCGCAAGTCACCGAGTTTTCTGCACCTGCAGGGTTCCCCGGAGTCGGTGGATCAAGACCAGCGAGTTAGATCGGAATTTCCGAGCTTAGATCGGCCAGAATTCGCCGGAGAAGGCTCGGTTTCTCACCGGAGTAAAATCGACGGATCGCGTGGGAAAAACAGAACGAGGCCGGGGTTTTTATAGACGGGAAGGGCGGCGGGGTGGTTTAGATCGAGTTTGCGTCGCCCCCGAGCGAAATTCGGCTGGGATTCGCAGAAATCTGGATCGGTTTGGATTCGGGGTGAGAGAGTCCCGGCGCGGCGCGAGGTAGAAGAAGGGCTGGCGGGTCCCGCCTGTCAGTGGGAAGAAAGAGCGCGCGCGGCTGCGGGCTGGCGCGGTTGCTCGGTGGGCCGGCTGGTGGGTTTCGGCCCACTGGCCGGTTTTTTTCTGTTTTCTTTTTTCTTTTTCTATTTTTTTTCTGTTTTGAATTTAAATTGAATTCCAGTTTGAATTTAAATTGTTGCAAAACATGCAACACGTCCAAAAATTTTTAAATTCCCCTCTTAACATGATTTAGGGTCTTAACATGATTTTTGGGGTGTTACAGCTCTACCCCCCTTAAAAGAAATCTCGTCCTCGAGATTGGTGGTTCTAAGAAAACAATTCCGGAAATTGTGTCTTGAGCTCATCTTCCCGCTCCCAGGTGGCTTCCTCCTCTGAGTAATGCTTCCACTGCACCTTGCACATCCGGATTCTTTTATTTCTGGTGAGGCGTTCCATTGTCTCCAAAATCTTGTATGGTTGCTCGGCATAAGACAAATCCTCAGCTACGTCCACTTCATTCATGGGTAACACCTCTTCAGGCGTCCTCAGGCATTTCTTGAGTTGTGACACATGGAATACATCGTGCACATCTGACAGACGAGCCGGTAACTCTAGTTGATACGCCACTTCACCTTTCCTTTCCAGAACTTGAAAGGGTCCGATGTATCGAGGTGACAACTTCCCTTTCACCTTGAACCGACAAAGTCCTCTGATAGGGGACACCTTTAGATAGACATAGTCTCCCGTGTTGAAAACAAGCTCTCTTCTTCGTACATCGGCATAGCTCTTTTGGCGTGTCTGTGCTATCCTCAAGTTGTTGCGGATTTCCCTCACCTTCGCCTCGGCTTCTTGTAGTACCTCGAGACCAAACACTTTACTTTCCCCTGTTTGGTTCCAAAATAGTGGAGTTCTGCACTTCCTCCCATACAAAGCTTCGAACGGTGACATATTCATACTAGCCTGATAACTGTTTTTATAGGAGAATTCCACAGACAGTAAGTTCTTGTCCCAACTCCGATTGTTTTTGAGTGCACATGCCCTCAGCATATCCTCAAGAATTTGATTGGTTCTTTCCGTCTGCCCGTCAGTTTGGGGATGATAGGCAGAGCTGAAATTCAGATGAGTTCCCATGGTTTCGTGCAACTTCTGCCAGAACCTTGAGGTGAACTGTGTCCCTCGATCCGACACAATCTTCTTTGGCACTCCATGGTAACACACAATCCTTGACATGTACAATTCCGCCAATTTGGATCCGCTGTAGCTTTCTTTCACGGGGATGAAATGAGCCACCTTGGTTACCCCGTCGATGATGACCCATATTGAATCATATCCTGATTGGGTCCTAGGCAATCCCACTATGAAATCCATACCGATTTCTTCCCATTTCCATTCAGGTACTTTGAGTGGTTGCAATAATCCCGCGGGTCGTTGATGTTCTGCTTTCACCAACTGACATGTGTCACATAGGGCAACATGTTCCGCGACATCTCGCTTCATGCCATACCACCAATACCTGCTTTTGAGGTCCTGGTACATCTTCGTACTCCCAGGATGAATGGAATAGTCAGAATCGTGAGCCTCCTTCAAAATCAATTCGCGGATCTTCTTTACTTCTGGCACACAAATTCTTTTCCCGTGCCACACTGTTCCTTGTTCATCCTCTCTGAAACCAGGGGCTTTATTTTCCTTGATGAGTTGCCTGATTTCTTGTATCTTCTCGTCGTTCTTTTGACCATTGCGTATGTCTCGCTCTAGTGTGGAGTCCATTTCCATGGCAATGGCTTCACCACTATTCAGAAGACATAGATTGAGCCTTATAACCTCGTCCTTTAATTCTGCGGGCATGTTCTTCAAACTCAACTTATTGACCTTCACTTTCCGACTTAAAGCATTGGCCACGACGTTTGCTTTCCCAGGATGATAGTTGATGCCCACATCAAAGTCATTGATTAGCTCTAACCATCTCCTTTGTCTGAGGTTAAGGTCTGGCTGTGTGAATATGTGCTTCAAACTCTTATGATCCATATATATCTCAGTCCTCTTCCCCATCAAATAGTGCCGCCAAATTTTCAACGCGTGTACCACTGCGGCTAGTTCTAGGTCATGTGTAGGATAGTTCTTCTCGTGCTTCCGAAGCTGCCGGGATGCATATGCCACGACATGCCCTTCTTGCATGAGATCACATCCCAACCCGTTTCTAGAGGCATCGCAGTACACCGTAAAGTTCTTCTGCATATGTGGCATAACTAGCACTGGGGCTGTTGTCAATCTTTTTTTAACTCCTGAAAACTCGTCTCGCACTGTGGCGTCCATGTGAATGTGATTCCCTTCTCCAACAGTTTGGTGAGAGGTCTCGAGATCTTGGAGAATCCCTCAATAAACCGTCGATAGTATCCAACCAATCCCAAGAAGCTTCGAACTTCCCCGACATTTTCAGGGGTCTTCCACTTCTGTATATCCTCGATTTTGGCAGGATCCACGGAGATTCCTCCCTCCGAGATTATATGTCCTAAGAAGGGAACTCTCTTCAGCCAAAACTCACACTTGCTCAACTTGGCATATAGTTGGTGTTCTCTCAGCCTTTGCAACACCAACCTTAGATGTTTCTCATGTTCTTCTTCATCTTTGGAGAAGACGAAAATGTCATCTATGAAGTCCACCACAAATTTGTCCAGATATTCCATGAATACCTTGTTCATGAGATACATGAAGTATGTCGGGGCATTAGTTAGCCCGAACGGCATGACAGTATATTCATACAGTCCGTACCGAGATACGAAAGCTGTCTTGGGAATATCAGATTGCCTTATCTTGAGTTGGTGGTATCCCGACCTGAGATCAATCTTCGAGAACACACAAGCTCCCCTCAACTGATCAAACAAGTCTTCAATGCGGGGTAATGGGTACTTGTTCTTGATGGTTACTTCATTCAAGGCACGTTAATCCACGCATAACCTTTGGGTTCCATCCTTTTTGTGCTCAAATATCACCGGAGCTCCCCAGGGTGAGGAACTAGGACAAATATACCCCTTCTCCGTCAATTCTCTTAAATGATCCTTGAGTTCTTCTAGCTGCTTGGAGTCCATCCGATAAGGTCTCTTGTATATCGGGGCTGTTCCAGGTACTAGCTCAATTGCGAATTCCACTTCACGATCGGGAGGTATACCTGGCAACCCCTCCGGAAAAACATCTGGATATTCCCTGATGGTCCTGATTTCCTCAACTTTCACCTCAACTTGATTTAATTTAATGTCCCTCCTAGGCTCGTGTATTGTTATGAACTTTACTCTTGTGCCACTAGGGTGAGTTAGTTCCACCGTTCTGGTCGAACAATGGATGATTCCTTTATGTTTGGTCAACCAATCCATACCCAAGATAATATCTATCCCTTGTGAATCTATCACTATGAGGTTAGCAGTAAATACTACCCCATTAATGTCTAGGTTCACTTTGGGACACACTTGTCTTGTCCTTATTTCTCCACCTGGAGAGTTTACTGCTAGCATATGATTCATTTGTGTTGTTTCTAGGTCATGCTTCTTAACAAACCCTTGGGCAATGAACATGTGGGTAGCACCAGAATCAAACAACAGGGTTGCGAGGTGTAAATTGGCAGGAAACTTACCAACTACCACGTCCGGTGCCTCTTGCGCTTCCTCCATGGTGACGTGGTTCACCTGTCCTCTTATTACATTCTGCTATTGTGGCTGCGTGGGCTTCTTCTTTGGGCACTTATGGGCGTAGTGCCCCACTTCACCACAGCTAAAACATTGCACCCCAACCTTAGGTGCCTGGCCTTTGTTGTCTTGGGGTTGGTTTGGGGGTCCTTGCACTGCTGGTCGAGGTTGATATGTAGGGCGAGGCTGCTGTATGAACTGACGTTGTGGCTGTGCTGGTGCTGCCGGAGGCCTGTAGTTCGGGGTGTACCCTCTTAGTGCTGAGTAGGGTACCGCAGCACGGTTCGTCTGCCCTGCGGGTTGCTGCATCAGACGTGGGCGGGTGTTGCTCCCTGAGGCTTGATGTGACCACCCGGCCTTCCTCTTATTCTCATTCTCCAAGGCCTTCAGCTTCCTTTCTACCACAAACGCTCTATCCACCATCTTTTGGAAGCTTACATACTCATTTGAGGACATTGCACACTGTATTTCTGCAGTAAGTCCTTCCATGAAACAATCTTGTTTCTGCTCATCAGTCTCTATGTCCCGTGGGGCATAACGGGAGAGTTGGGTAAATTTAGTGAGGTATTCCCTCACAGTCATGTTACCTTGCTGCAGTCCCAAGAACTCTTTCCTCTTGTTTTTGAGTTCACCCCTTGGTATGTAATGGTTACGGAAGCTACGCTTGAACTCTTCCCAAGTGATGTTCTCAGAGTCATGATGGGCGGCCACGTAGGCGGTCCACCAATCAGCAGCAGGTCCATGCAATTGATGAGAGGCAAACAACACCCTCTCATACCCTTGGCACTGTATGATCCTCATCTTGCTCTCAATGGTCTTTAGCCAATCGTCTGCCTCCAGAGGTTCAGCAGCACTTGCAAACTTTGGAGGTTGAGTTCCTAGAAACTCACTCAACCTTGGTTGGCGTGGTGCAGCTTGTGGAGGTGGAACTTGATGCAAGTTGGCCACTACTTGAGTCAAGTTCTGGATGAGCTGATTTTGATTCTCAAGCATTTGGTGGAGGGGATCAACTCCTTCACGGCGACCACCCCGGTCTTGGCCTCCTGAAAGATGAGGGTTGCAGGCCTCATCGTTGTTGGTGGCGGGGTTGGCAGCGCGACCTTTTCCTCTTCCGGCCATCTAGCATGATCAACCAAATGTTAATTTAAAGCATTACGTATATCTTACTACTTTCACTCGTTTGTACTTTGAAGTGTTGAGGCTTTGTTATACTTTTCTGAGGGTTTATTTCTCACACAAAAATAAATGCAATATTATTTCATGTGGGTTCACACGCCAAAGCAAAACAATCTAAATACGAGGCTGTGAACAATTGCTCAAGGCTTCCACAACTCACGTCACACACCAAGCATTAACACCATTAACTAACGTAACGACTCGACTACTCGACATCCTTCTAATTTAAGGGAAAGGCTCTACGCTACTCGTTTTCTTGAGCTGGCTCCTCGGGATCTTCCTCATCATTTTGGCTGCCTTCTGACTCTGCTTTGGGTGGGGAGGCTGCTGGTGGAGAAGTGCGACGACGCCTGATCGCTCGGCGATCTGGGGAGTCAGGAGTCCATGTATCATTCACGGTGACACACAGTTCATTCCCATCTCCTCTTTCTCTCGCCCTCAAGCAGGCTCGAAGCAACGCCTCGGTTTCCTTCAGGGTGTCACGAACATCCTGAAGCTCCTGCTGACACTCCTGCAGTCGAGTGCTAAGCATAGCAGCATCCTCCAAGCACAGGTCCATGTGCTCATGGGAAGTCCCCTGCTGCACTGGCGGGTACTTGTACTCCGTTGTACCACTCTCGCGCTGGAGGACATACATGTACTCAGTCCTGTCCAGGTGTCGATGATAGATGTGACTCTGGCAGGTGATGGCCTCCCAGGTGACATCCTTCTCCGCATCGACCTTTGTCGCTCGACAAGCTAGAGAGCAGTGGATCTTAAGCAGCTGATTTTCATGGATAATCCTCATTTATGAACTCCATTCTTCCCGCTTCTCCCGGATGGTCCTGGTGGAGCTATAGTGTATGATTAGCTTGCCTGTATTACCAGCGGCTTCAAGCATACGTCGAAGACGGCGCAACAAGCCTCTTACTGCCAATCCGTAGGAAAGGTACGTCACCGGATGACTCTCCTCTCTTTCGGCAAGGGCAACTACGGGTACTCTCCCTCCTGTGGACTTGCAAGCGGTGCGAATCATGCGAACCATCTAAAACAAAAAGCATTTAAACTTAGGTTAGATAAACTTTTAAACAAAAATCCTATTTTGAATGAAAATTGAGGTAAGATGAAGAAAGTGCCTCCATTAAATAACACTTTTCAACACACACCTTGTAAAATAGTTTTTAAGAAAATAGGGCCCTTAAATACGTCCATTAGTACCTAGGTCCACGTTCCTACGGGCAACCTTGGCTCTGATACCACTTCTGTCACACTCGGTTTATCCGAAGAACCTCTGAGTGAACATCACATGTATGCCAGGATCATTTTCTCATACATGTGATAACAAATAGTGAAGCATCATTTATTACAAGCCAGGTGTCGAATATAAATAAGTCTTACAAAGTATATGTCTAGTATGGACAATAAGTTCATCACAAATAAATAAACTAGCAGCGCATTGTTATTCTTGTGGGTTCCGTCACAGGCGTTGCCCAGGGGTCTCCATGAACCTAGAAACCTTCTTCGGGTCCAAAGTCTTGATCATTATACACCACCTCATTATCTTGACCTGAGCAGCAATATAAACCAACAAATATGCAAGGTTGAGTACCGATGGTACTCAGCAAGTGTGGGAAAATTATATCATGCATGGCTAGAACAAGGAGAGGTTGAACTCATGGTTAAAGCACTACGCAATTAATACCTATCACCTTAGCTTATTAAGCACCTACATTACTACACAAGTGAAATGGTCCCAATCTCCCATCCCATCATCATAATCCAATAACCATAACATCATTTCCAATGTTAAGCTTCCTGATTAACTCCCAAAGCCATAAATCCTTGAGTCTTGAGCCTTGCGGTTCATATGGTAGTCCAGCTGACACCTACTCCCCGCACCATCCAACACACCCATACTACGCCGGGGATACACCTAATTAATTGGCCAAGCTGCCCCATCTCAGCATGTGGTTGGCACTGTAAAGCCAGGTTACATGTTCCATGAACCGGTCCTTAGGATCCAGGCAAGTACTAAACACAAACCCGAGTCTCGTGCACCCAGCACGCAACCAAAACATCCAACTTGCCTTGATCCCTACCGCTACATAACTCACAATATCTCATTCAAGAGTATGGTAAAATAAACTGATGATCTCATATCCCAATTATCCCATTCTAAGCATGGCTAAGCATATGCATAATAATAAATGACATGATAAAATAAATCCCAACCCAAGCTACAAGGAAACAAGGTAATGCAATTCTAGGGAAACTTCCTAGCATGGGTTTCATATTTCAATTGACAATGCAAATAATTCTAGCTACACATCCTAGTATAGGATCAAAGTGGTCAAGGACACTTGCCTCCTTCCTGCTGCTCTTGAAATGGGTCGTCCCGACCTTGGAAAGGAATAACTTGCTCTTGAGCAGGTTCTACATCATACCATCACACATAGCAAAAGAAAAACAACAATCTATAAGATATAGTTCACACTTCCACTTCATACAAACCACACATTCATATTTATGAAAGTCATTCATAACTATATGTGTTGTGGTTACTCTATGTGTGTTGATTTGTGGCTTGCATGCACTTTTAATCATGTGTATATGATTCCTACTTTTGTATTCACATTTATGCTTGCATACTTTATATATGAGTTTCCAATTTAAATAATTTTCCTTATATTTATTTACTACACCTTTTTGTTACCAAGTATGCATGAAAGGTATTTTTCTTCTCCATATGTGTCTTCAGAATTTCTACCAACCCTAAACTGAATTCTTTGGATTTTAGAAACTCCATTTATCATTTACTAGTTGCTATATTTTCAGATTTATTTTCCTATGCCTAAATGTGTACTTTATTATGAAAATCGTAAGACACATCATCTAAACAGAATAGGTTCTGGTCCTAAATAATTTAATAACATATTTTGACCTTTGCCTCTGATGTAGACTATTTTACAATTATTTCCCCTATTTTCCAGAACTATTCCTTACATAAAAATATGTCCCTAAATGTGAATAATAAATTAAACAGATTCATTTCAGCCCAAAATATATTTTTATCTCACTCCAAAGTTTTCTAAATACTGAGAAAGTTTTTAATTTAATTTTGACAATATGTTTGTCCCACTTTTTAATTTTTAAACACTAGCCACATATTCAATTTCCTAAATTAAATACTAAACAGGGCTAAAAAGGTAAACTCACCCCACTACAGGGTCTATAATATTATTTTAACAATTTTCAGGGGTCTAGCTACTCATAACAGAGGAGTTTTTCCTAATTTTTATTAAGTCCAGGGGCTAAAACTGATTTTTAAATGAATTTACATGATTTTCTGAAGTTCCAGGGGCTAGATCAGAAGTTTCCGGGGCTAGCTCTTATTTCTCGAGAACCCCAGGGGGTAGCACGTAAGATTTCCAGTCTTTATAACGCGGGGCTGACGTGGACCGTCTGATTTAAAATAAACGGCTGAGATTATAACGCCGAACCGGTACGTGGGCTTTTAAAGTCTACCGTGCGATTTAAAATAAACGGCGCACAAGCGGCCACGTCGCTCTGATCGAGCGCGGGCGGCGCTGCCCGGCGGCGCACGGCGGCGTGAGGCGGTGATCTCGCCGGAGACTTTCGGATCTTCGAGAATTCTTCCGAGAACTGTGATTTTATGGCATAGATCGGTTGAGGGGAGGTCGGGGATCTCAACTCGGGGGTTTTCTTGAGCTCGGAGGTCCTGGAAGATGGTCGGCGACGAGGTCCGAATTGAAACCACGGCGAGGCTCGTCGGCGCTGTGTTTAAACTGCAAGTCACCGAGTTTTTTGCACCTGCAGGGTTCCCCGGAGGCGGTGGATCAAGACCAGCGAGTTAGATCGGAATTTCCGAGGTTAGATCGGCCAGAATTCGCCGGAGAAGGCTCGGTTTCTCACCGGAGTAAAATCGACGGATCGCATGGGAAAAACAGAACGAGGCCGGGGTTTTTATTTACGGGGAAGGGCGGCGGGGTGGTTTAGATCGAGTTTGCATCGCCCCCGAGCGAAATTCGGCTGGGATTCGCAGAAATCCGGATCAGTTTGGATTCGGGGTGAGAAAGTCCCGGCGCGGCGCGAGGTAGAAGAAGGGCTGGCGGGTCCTGCCTGTCAGTGGGAGGAAAGAGCGCGCGCGGCTGCGGGCTGGCGCCGTTGCTGGGTGGGCCGGCTGGTGGGTTTCGGCCCACTGGCCGGTTTTTTTCTGTTTTATTTTTTTCTTTTTCTATTTTTTTCTGTTTTGAATTTAAATTGAATTCCAGTTTGAATTTAAATTGTTGCAAAACATGCAACACGTCCAAAAATTTTTAAATTCCCCTAGATCATAAATTCCCCTCTTAACATGATTTAGGGTCTTAACAAGATTTTTGGGATGTTACAAGTTACATCGGTTTCATGGGTCCCATACCCCACTATATATCTGGTGCAGCTCAATCTTGTCCAGCAGGGCCGCATACGCGCGGTCCTTAACCGACACGGACAGGGCTACAACCAACCTCCACATTTGCCCTACCATCCCGGCCAAGGCCCAATGTGGTCTCAAGCATTGTCACACCCATCGCAGGTCGAGACAATCTTGAGCGCTCCTTCCTAAAGGAACTTCCCCGTCCCCATCTCATTTTTATGAGGGTGCTCTTATCGTCAACCTCTCGCGAGTAAAGTCCATTACTCGACCTTACTCGCGAGTAACTTTTTACTACTCGACTTGTACCGAGCTAGCTACAAAATTAGCCTAGCATCTACGACGAGGCAAAGCCTACACTAAACCTTCTACTAAGGGATGTAATAGCCATGCAAGTGGGTTTCAAGCATCCTAGACATAATGCACAATATCAAGTCTAATAAACATGAGGTGAAGTAAAGAAAAATTTAAAATGGTAATTATATGCAAACCGGGGTTTGCCTTGCTCAATGGTTTTGTTAGTCTATGAAGTTAATATTCCTCCAAAGAATCTGCGAGGTCCGTCATGAGAGGGAGATCCTCGCCTCCAAGCTGATCTCCTCATCGAGCGTCGTCGTCACGTGCTAATGAGATGATGATGCACATAGATTTCAAAAGTAACTTATAAAATGCTTTAAAGTGGGGTTACAAGCTAATTACAACTAAGAGGGGAAAACAACAGCAATGTTTCTGTTATTGTATCTACAACCTTAGAGAAAAATATGCTAAGTGAAATGGAGGTACTATTAATCACCATGTGATTAAGTCCATTATATAAACACTTAGACCTACATAATGGTAGCTCAAAGTCCAGGGTTCCAATGAAGCTGAAAATTTAATAACAGCTTCTATGGAAGGTATTTAGGCAGTGTGCAAAAATTGAGCTCATGAAATGGCTCCATGTGATCACAATAATTCCTTATGTGGTTTTCACTAATCTGCCTTTACCCCTTATATAATAAGCTTTACTATGCTGAAAAGTAGACTTTTGTGAATTGTAAAATGTCCTGAGTTCATAGGAATTTGTCCTGAGTTCATAGAAAAGTCACCGGAACCGGCTTCCCGGCCACCTTCCGGCTCCATTTTCGCCACCCCCCTAATCCATGCCGCTGAACTCATCTAGAGGGTCGCCGGCGGGCGGCGATCGCCGGAATACCATGCGCACCGGTCATAGCTCTGATTAGGGTTCTGGCAAGGTCGGGGAGGCTTATTTCTTCACAAAATGATCGGTTCTCGGGCTCTATAGCACCAGAGAGTTGTGAGGAAGATGGAAATGGCAAAAAAACCGGCCGAGGAGCTCTCCAACCATGTTGGCACCGTGCGGCCGACGGGGTCCAGCGGTGTTCCCTCGGCAAGAACTAGAAATTCTCACTCTACACCTAATTTCTCGGCCTAGAATCGATGGAGGAGGTACGCTAGCTAGTGAAGAACTTATGTGCGAAATTTGAATCCCTAACAACAAGAATTGAACGTGAATTTCCTGAATCCCTACCACGGGGTCGAGTTGCGCCGCCCGGGAGGAAATCTCCAAATTCTCGCTCTGTGATCAATTGCTAGGGCTGAGCTTCAGAGAGGAGCAGATAGGGTCGCTGGTGCACCGACGGGTAAGCTTGCTTGAGCTTGATCTTCTTCAGTGTGGGCTGTCCACGGTGGCCCAACGTGTTTTCTTCGGTGTTCAATACGGGCGCAGCCAAAACTTAACTCCCGCGTGCAACTGAGCACATGACCATGGAGGAATGTTGCTAGCTGGCTAGAACACTCGTGGGCACTGCTTTTTGGTGTGAGGACCTCGGCCAACCGAAACTCGGTGGTGGCTGGCGATCGGTATGAACCGAGAGCGGTGATGGAGTTATTTTTCATGGGAGCAAAGCCACCGAGGGCGAGAGTGAGTGGGAGAAGCAAAAGGGCTTTGTTGCACGCTCTGTGTGGAGGATCAGACCGAGCGACGGCTCAGCAACAGGAGGTGGCACCGGAGAGTATCGGGCGAGATCGGCCGCCCTGAGCTGTCACGCGCGCGTTGCTCCGGGAGAAAAACAGAGGCGGTTGAAATTGTTGTGCCACTGACTACTGGGGTCCACAGCCCCACAATTTATCCCCCCTATGTGCTTTAAAAATTCCCGCACCTCCTTTGTCCGAATTCCACCAAAATTGGATGGTAGACCAAACAAAATGTAAGGAATTTGAATCTGAAATCAGATTTCAAAATTGAGCACGTTTGGTTCAGAATTCAAATTTGAATTTGAAGGTTCTCTAAAATATCCCTTTGAATAAATGGTAGACGAGCTCCAAAAATATCCAAATTTGAATTATGAGCTCATTGATACATGGGGAATGCATTGTGAATTCACTCGGATGCATTTGGACAATCTGAACATGAATCCTTTCAAAAGAATTCAAATCGTGTTTAAATTTTCCCCCATCCTCTTCGTAGTGAGGGTTGACATGAATTCAAAACTTGGGAGTGAAGTTCCCTGCTCATGTTAACATGTGCTAATCATGAGTTGAAGAAAATTTTTAACTCCCTCACACGTCCGTTTTTGGGTTCATTATTTCATGTGACACATAATGCCCCATTTCTTCTTCTTAACTTTGCTTCATAAAGTGAAATACAACTTTACAAAAGTTAGGGCTGTTACAGCGGTGGTGGCAGTGGCGGCGGTGGGGGTGCAGGAATGGGGTTAGGATTGTTGTTGTTGTTGGCCTGCAGCTGTCCCAACGTTTGTATCATAGTTTGCATGAGCTGGTTCTTCATAGCCATCAACCATTCAAGGTTGCTTGCATCAGCCCCAGGGTTGGCATTTTCAGGAACTTCCACATTGCAATCCTCATGGAGTTCGTTGTTACCACGAGTGTTCCTTCGTTGGCAGTTGGAATTTTCCCTTGCCATTTGTGAGAGAGTAGAGTAGGAAATAGAAATTTAGATTGATCCCCCAACTATATGCATCAAGATGTATGAACTAAGCAACTTCTTTTATTAATTTCAGTCTATATGAGGATGTGAACAAGTGCTAAAGCATCTCACATCTCTCCACTATGTGTGGATGTGGACATTCACCGAAGCGTCCCACAACTCACACCAAGCACACAAACATAAGAAATCATCATAAAATTCTGCACACCACTCTTATTTCGGCCTACTACGTCTAAGCGTTCCTATTACAACTTTATTTAATGGAAAACCTAAACTTAATCGTGAGAACCGGTGCTGTTCTCACTGTGTGACGGGGGTGGTCCATACATGGGCGCACGCCAAGGTGAGTCGGCAGTACATGTAGGAATAGATGACGCTGGTGCTTCATTTGTTCCCACGTTGGCACGAGTCTCCTCTTGTTTTTCCAGCAAGTACAGTTTCATGCGGAGTACGGATCTCTTCTTGTGCGTTTGCATAGCGGTTTTCTAACTCGACGAGCAACCTCTGAGACTTGTTAGCAGTTTATGGGTTGGAAATAGATCCTTCATGGGGTCCAATGATCTCCCTTATATCACTCTTCCGATACGGGTGCAGCTGAAAGGTAGTGTTCTCAAGCTGCTCACGGAAGGCGTAGCACAGTCCGGTGAGTGCATCCCATGCAGCAGCACCAATAGCTTCTGCCCTTGTAACTATCCATGTGGGTGTGATGTTCCCTGTGACAACCCTACAGTTAGATAGGATGGTTACCTCAACCTTTCACTCTTCATGTCCGAGACGAGGGACTTTCTTGAGAAGATACTCCGGGTATAGGCTGCAGCAATCCAGGAACTCTTTATGCTCCTTTAATATGTGTCTTTCCTTCATCCCGTCGGACCGGAATTATTGAACTGAACAGTTGGCCCGTTCATCACCTTCATTCTAGGCCTCAGCAAGGGGTGGCTCCTCTTCGGATTCATCTCCTTCCGACATAGCTTCATGAGGCTCCGCTGGGTGTAAGCCTGCGTGAAACTCCTCCTGAGGAGCGTGCCAATGCTGCTGTTCTTGTGGGTCGTCTTCCATGTCGTATTCGATTGGTTTCACCTCTTCCGGATACACTTCCTCATGCATGGAGCTACTGACTTCATCTTCCTCATGCGGTTCCATCTTCACCTCCTCCCAATATGATCCATCAGACACCTCAATGGGGTTAAGTGCACTCCCAAGTCGTGGTGGATGAGTCCTTATGCGTGTCATGCTCCTAGTCATCGGCATCTATAAATAAGACATGAGAAACTTTAGAGAAGAAGAAAATAACTCAAAAACATCAGAAGCTATGAAGAAAGAAAACAAAATTGTTGCTGTCCAAAAGAAGAGAAAAGAGGGGCTGAAAATAGCACTTTGCGATGGCTAAGTTGATAAATAAAGTGCAGCAGCAAGCAATTTTTGAAAATAATAGTGTAGAGGGGTATTCCTATGTGTTTTATAGTCTCCATTCTACCTAGGCTTGCGTCCTATGGTCAACGTGGCTCTGGTACCAATTTGTGACACTCGGTTCCGAAAATGAACCAAGTGAATGCATATGTGTGCCCAGGATGTTCATCACACATACACATGTATTCCACAAACTGAAATTCAGAATATAACCACGTACGAATAATGTTTAAGTACCTTATTACATTGATTCATTGTCTCACTCATGATAACTAACTTATTCTTGCAGCAGAAGATTCTAAACGACAGCGGAAAATGACTAAAACAGTAGGCTCCAACTTCAACTCCACAGGCATGTTGATGGTAGTGCGCACGCCTAGTACTCCACATGTTCCTCAAAGTACTCTTCTCCTGTAGCTGGTGTATATGTGGGAATGAAAGGGTGAGTATATGTCGTACTCAGCAAGTGCAGGAAAAGTATGACATGTAGCTTACAACAAGGTAGGGAATAAAGAGGTTCATTGCAGGAAGCAAATTTTATTTCACAAACATGATAAAAACAACAACTATTTAAAGGTGAATTTAATCCCATCATAACCGAGTAATTAATGAACATTCCTTCTTCAGAATTTTGGTGAGGGAATAGTCCTAGGCATAGCTTAGAATGTAGACCGGACTTGTCCAGACTTGGGGCCAGACTAGTCCGTTCTTGTGTAAGTCTGAGCCTTTCTGAGACCAAGTCTCATAAGGCCGGACTAGTCCGCCGATGGGGCCGGACTAGTCCGCCTGTTCGGACTAAGCCGCTTAGGTCCGAAGGAAATCCCTCTGAGTGACCTTGGACTAGTCTGTTGTGGACAGAATAGTCCGGTTGTTTGAGGTGAGTGCGGCCGCTGGGTTAAGTCCCAGAAGGCCGGACTAGTCCGCTCAGCTGGCCCTGACTAATCCGGTTCTTCAGCCTAGTCCGGTTTAGAATGGAACAATTGTTCCTGTGTGAGCTCAGACTAGTCCGGACATGGCTAGACTTGTCCGTAATGTGAGATTAGAGAGTTTTGGGACTAGCCAGACTAATCCTTTCTCACCCGAAGCAAAGGCTCCTATGTGAGATCGGACTAGTCCATTCTTCAACGGACTAGTCCAAGGTTTAATGACCGTTTTAATATCCGTTTGAATTCAAAAGTGGCATGGACTTTAGTTGTTAGCCTTGGTGACGTAGGTGGTCCTCCCAAGGCCGGACTAGTCCGGGGTCCTGGCCGGACTAGTCCGGACTTTAGCAGGTGTAACGGTTGGATGTCGGGATCCCTATAAAAAGGGAACCCCGAGCTTCAAATGGATCTCTCTATAACCCTAGTGCAGAAAACTCTTTTTTGAGCTCTTCTAAGATTCTTTCCTCACCTTCTTGACCCCTAAGATTGCATCTTGAGGGGTTTGGGAATTTGTGAGAGGAGAGACGCGGTGATCAACGTTTGAGCTCTCGGTTTGAATCTCTTGCACTCTAGTCGTTGATTTGAGTTCGTGCCGGTTGTATTTTGTTTCCTAGAACTGCTAGGTTGTTGTAGGGAGCCTCAAGTTGTGAGTAGCCCCTAGAATCTTGTATTCACCCTTTGATTGATAGTGAAGAACCCGGGCTTCATCTTGGTGATCGCTCGGTGAGGGTAGGGTTGGAAGAGACCCGGTCCTTTGTGGACTCCTCAACGGGGATGTAGATTCCTGTGCGGAATCAAACCTCGAGATAAATCGAGTCTCTTGATTCCTTTACTTTCTCGCTTAATCACTAGAATTGCTTGTTAGGATTTGTTTCACTCAAAACTTGTTAATTGCCTTATAGTGTGAATCTTGTAATCCAATCAGTTTCTCTTTCACAAACTAGTTGATTAGATTGTTACATAACCCACGTATCTTCCGCTTGAACAATCTTGGAAAGAAATCCATAAAAACGCAACCTTTACCTAATTTCTATACCTAGACCGAACTAGTTCGCCACCTGACCGGACTAGTCTGGCCCTTCAGGTTTAATCCGGCTGTTTTCAGTAGTTTCAGGTTTTATTATCCCATTCACCCCCTCAAGGCAACATTCATTTGGTATCAGAGCCTAACTCTCCACAAAAGTTTAAACGCTTGGAGTGGAGATGGGGGACAAGACAGGTAGCCAAGTTGATTCCACCAAGGGAAATGGAACAAATCCAAACAACTTCGAAGAGCAAGGTTCAAACCCACCTCTATCTGTTACTCCTCCACAAGATGTCTCAAGCTCGAAAGAAGATTAAGAAGTTCTTCGTCTCATGGCTCTCCTCAAGAAGAAGAAGGAGGAAGCTAAGAAGAAAAAGAAGGAGGAGTTGGAGAAGAATCTCAAGAGTAGTCAACAAGACTACTCGCGATATCCTTTTAACTATGAGCGTCTAAATTCACATTCTAGTTACTTGTCAATTCCCTTAGGCAAACCACCTCACTTTGATGGAACTAACTATACCATGTGGAAGCACAACATGAAGTTGCATCTAATCTCCTTAAACCCAAGTGTTTAACATGTAGTTTGTACATGTATCGATATCCCCAAAGACAAGGATGAACTCACCCAAGAGTAAGAACAACAAATCCACCGCAATGCACAAGCGGCGGCCGTGCTCAACTCATCCGTAAGCCTCAAGGAATTCAACAAGGTGGATGGGTTAGAGCTCGCCAAAGACATTTTGGACACCCTCAATATCACACATGAAGGAAACCGATCCGTGAGGGAAGCCAAGATCAAGATGATCGAAGGAGAGCTTGAAAGGTTCGCCATGGAAGAAGGCGAAACACCTCAAGAGATGTACAACCAGCTCAAGACTCTCATCAACAAGAGCAGGGCGTACGGATGCAAGAAATGGAATTATCATGAGGTGGTCCAGGGGATGATAAGAGCCTTGATGCCTCGCAATGTGACCCTATGCACTTTGATCCGGGAAAGTCCAAACTTGCACAAGATGACTCCGGATGAAGTGCTAGGAAAGATCATCAACCACGAGATGATGGAGAAGGAAGCCCAACACGTCAAAGACCTAGCAAAGGTCACCTCATCCAAGAAGAAGGGCATAGCTCTCAAGGCCACATCCAAGTCCAAGGGAAAAGAAGTACAAATCACAAGTGATAATGAAGAGAGTGATGATGAGAGCACGGACATGGATGATGGAGAAATGACCTTATTCATCAAAAGATTCAAGAGGATGATGAGAAGAAGAAGCCACCGCTATGAGAACAAGAGCAAGGACAAGGCAAGTCAAGAACAAAGAAGACATGCTACAATTGTGGCGAATACAGGCATTTCATTATGAATTGCCCCCATAGCAAGGAAGATGACAAGAGGAAGAAGAAGGATGGGAAGCCTCAAGACAAGAAGATCTTCAAGAAGAAGAAGGCTTATGGACAAGCTCACATTGGAGAAGAGTGGGACTCAAACGAAGAGTCCTCTTACGAAGATGAAGAAAAGGTGGCAACCGTCGCCATCAAGAGGCCAACCATGAAGAAATCACTCTTGTCAAACAAGGGTGATTGGAAGAGCCCAAGCAACACATGCCTCATGGAAAAGGAAGGAAAGCGTAAGGTAACATCTAAACCTTCCAAGTTACATATTGTTGATGATATGATTACTTTGATAGTAGTAGTGAAAATGAATTCATGTTTAAGGGCTTAAATAAAAATGCTATAGCTCAAATGTAAATACTATCGAATGAAATATTTGAACAGGAAGAGCTTCTCAATCAACAAGAAGAATTGTTTATCCTTGAAAAGGAAAGAAACATTGAGATTGAGAAGCTCCATGAACTTGAGAGAGAGAAGAGTAGAGCACTTGAAAGTGAACTTTCCTTAAGCAAAGAAACTTGTGTTGAACTTAAGAGTACGAATGTAGTACTTCAAGATGAACTTGTGAGATTGACCAGAACGCACAAGAATCTTGAAGCACAATTCAACTAACTTAAGTCAAGTGTCTAATCTACTTCATCCTCCAAGAACTCCTCCTCAACAAATATGGAGTCCAACACTAAAACTTGCAAATCTACTAATCTTGTTCTAAACTTGAAAAATGAGCTCAAAGAGGCACAAAGCAAGAATACACAAAAAAGTGGCATCTTTGATAAGGAGAAGATCAATTATGCACGTCGTGCATACTCGATCACAAGATATCCTCTTATCAAAGATGGACTTTGTTATACTAGGGGAGGAAAGCAAAATGCTAGAATCATCAAGAATAACAACAAGTGTGTAGCTTTTGTCAAAGACAACTCAACTCAAGTCAAGAACAACAACCTTGCATCTACCTCACATGAGATTGCCAAAAATAAAAATTGTACCATATTTCATAACTTTGATGCATATTATGTTCTTATGAAGAGAAAGTATGGTCGAGTATATGCTAAATATGTTGGGCCACTCCACAAGAGTCCAAAAACTTGTGTGTGGGTGCCCAAATGCCCTGTGACTAACCTCAAAGGACCCAACCTAGTTTGGGTACCTAAAACCAAAGCCTAAATTGTTTTGTAGGCCTACTCCTCCGGTGGCACTAAATGGATGCTAGATAGTGGGTGCACTAATCATATGACCGGAGAGAGGAAGATGTTCGTTGAGTATGAAGAAAATGATGATCCAAGTGAAGGCATCTACTTTGGCGACAATAGTTAAGGAAGGGTGCTCGATATCAGTAAAATTGCAATCTCTTCTCTACACTCACATTCTCATGTTCTACATGTTGAATCACTTGATTATAATCAATTGTCAATATATCAACTATGTGAGAAAGGTTATAATTGCTTGTTTACTAACGAGGGTGTGACTATCTCTAGAAGAAGTGGTAACTCAATTGCTTTTAAGGGTGTGTTGAAGGGAAAGCTTTATTTAGTAGATTTTTCCACGAATAAATCTAAACATGACACATGCTTAATAGCAAAAACCAGCATGGGATGGTTGTGGCATAGGAGATTAGCCCATGTTGGTATGAGGAACTTACAAAAACTTCTAAAGGGAGATCAGATCCATGGACTAAAGAATGTTGTTTTTGAGAAAGATAGGCCTTGTAGCGCGTGTCAAGCCGGAAAGCAAATTGGAGCAGCTCATCCTGCCAAGAATTTGATGATGACAACAAGACAATTGGAGATGCTCCACATGGACCTCTTCGGTCCTGTCACCTACATAAGAATTGGCGGTAACAAATATGGTTTAGTAATTGTTGATGACTATTCTCGCTTCACTTGGGTATTTTTCTTGCATGATAAGGGAGAAACTCAAGGTGTCCTCAAGAAGTTCTTAAGGAGATCCCAAAACGAGTTCTCCTTAAGAATCAAGAAGATAAGGAGTGAAAACAGCTCCGAATTCAAGAACACCCAAGTAGAAGAATACTTGGATGAAGAGAGCATTATGCATGAGTTTTTGGCCCCCTACTCCCCCGAACAAAATGGGGTGGCCGAAAGGAAGAACCTCACACTCATAGAGATGGCAAGAACCATGCTTGATGAGTACAAGACTTCAGATCGGTTTTGGGCAGAAGCAGTAACCACCGCTTGCCACGCCACAAACCGCCTCTACCTCCATCAAATTTTGAAGAAAACTCCATACGATCTCCTAACCGGTAACAAACCCAACATCTCTTACTTTCATTTTTTCTAGAGTAAATGCTATATTCTCAACAAGAAGTCTAGGACTTCGAAGTTCGCTTCAAAATCCGATGAAGGTTTCTTACTTGGTTACGACTCAAACACCTACTCCTATCGTGTTTTCAACAAAACCTCCGGTTGTGTTGAAATTGCAGGTGACGTGGTGTTTGATGAAACTAATGGCTCCCAAGTGGAGCAAGTTGATCAATGTGTGCTAGATGAAGAAGAAGCACCATGTGTAGCACTAAGAAGAATGGGGCTTGGAGATGTCCGTCCTCAAGAAGATGTAGGCCAAGATGCTCCAAGTTCATCACAATCGGCGCCTCTCACACAAGATCACACTCAAGAACCCCAAGATCAAGACGGTAAAGTTCAAGAAGGAGAAGATCAAGACCATGACATTGATCAAGGGGGAGACAAAGAAGGAGAAGAGCACTTAAGAACTCAAGTGCCTCACCCAAGGGTTCATCAAAGCATTCAATGGGATCACCCCTTTGAAAACATCCTTGGAGATATCACAATAAGGTAACAACACGATCTCGAATGGTTAACTTTTGTCTGTATTACTCTTTTGTGTCCTCCTTGGAACCATTTAGATTGGAAGAAGCACTAAAGGATCCGGATTGGGTGGTGGCCATGCAAGAAGACTTGAACAACTTCACAAAAAACCAAGTGTGGGAGTTGGTGAAGAGACCAAACGCAAATATGGTAGGCACCAAGTGGTTGTTCCGCAACAAGCAAGATGAACACGGAGTGATGACAAGGAACAAGGCACGACTTGTGTCAAAGGGATATGCTCAAGTCGAAGGTTTGGACTTCGATGAAACTGTAACACCCCAAATTTTTAGTCAAGACTCAAATTTTGATTTAGAACCATAAACCATGTTCAGAGGGGAATTTAGAAATTTTTGGACGTATTGCATGTTTTGCAAAAATTCAAATTCAAACTGGAATTCAAATTATACTCAAAACAGAAAAGAAATGAAAAAGAAAAAAGGAAAACCAGAAAAAAACTGGCCAGTGGGCCGAAACCCCAGCCGGCCCAGCTAACCCCCGCGCAGCCCGCCCCCGCGCGCGCCGCGCTGCCCCTCGCTGACATGTGGGACCCGCCTGTCATCCCTAACTCGAGCCCCGCGACCCCGGACTTCTTTCCCCGCGCGCGCGCTCGATCTTAACCGATTGGAAACTCGTTCCCGCAGCCGAATTTCGGTCCCAGCGGACTCCAACTCGATCACAACAGACCCACCGCCCTTCCCCGGCTATAAAAACAACCGATCCGATCAGTTTTTCTCACGCGATCGCCGATTTTCACTCCGGTGAGCACCGAGACTTCGCCGGTGAATTCTGGCCGATCTAAGCTCGGAAACTCTGATCTAACCCGTTGGTCTTGATCCACCGCCTCCGGGGAACTTTGCAGGTGCAGAAAACCCGAAGACTTACGGTGCAAATCCAGCTCCGACGAGCTTCGCCGTGGTTTTGCCTCGGACCTCGCCGCCGAGCACTTTCCAGGACCCCCGAGCTCGAGAAAACCCCCGAGGTGAGATCCCTGACCTCCCCTCTACCGATCTATGCCATGAGATCACAGTTTTAGGCAGAATTCTCGAGGATCCGAAACTTTCCGGCGAGATCGCCGCTTCCCGCCGCCGTGCGCCGCCGGCAGCGCCGCCCGCGCTCGATCAGAGCGACGTGGCCGCTTGTGCGCCGTTTATTTTAAATCGCACGGTAGACTTTAAAACCCCGCGTACCGGTTCGATGTTATAATCTCAGCCGTCGGTTTAAAATCAGACGGTCCACGTCAGCCCCGCGTTATAAAGACTGGAATTCTTACGTGCTACCCCCTGGGGTTCTCTGGAATTGAGAGCTAGCCCCGGAAACTTCAGATCTAGCCCCTGGAACTCCAGAAAATCATGTAAGTTCATTTAAAAATCAGTTTTAGCCCCTGGACTTAATAGAAATTAAGAAAAACACCTCTGAAAAGTGTAGCTAGACCCCTGGAAATTATGAAAATGATATTATAGACCCTGTAATGGGGTGAATTCATTATTTTAGCTCTGTTTAGTATTTAATTTAGAAAATTGAATATGTAACTAGTGTTTAAATATTAAAAAGGGGGACAAACATAATTGTCAAATTTATTAAAAACTTTCTCAGTACTTAGAAAACTTTGGAGTGAGATAAAAATATATTTTTGGGCTGAAATAAATCTGGTTCATCTATTATTCACATTTAATAGTATAGGGACACATTTTTAAGTAAAGAATAGTTAAAGAAAAAAAGGGAAAATAATTATGAAATAGTATACATCAGAAGCCAAGGTCAAAATATGATCTTAAATTATTTAGGACCAGAACCTAATCTGTTTAGGTAGTGTGTATTACTAATTTAACAATAAAATGCAGAATTATGCATAAGAATATAAATCTGAAAATATAGAAACTAGTAGATGATAAATGGAGTTTCTAAAATACAAAGAATTCAGTTTAGGGTTGATAGAAATTATGAAGGCATATATGGAGAAGAAAAATACTTTTCATACATACTTGGTAGTTTAATATATAAGGAATTTATTTAAAACTGAAACACACATATATACATATATGTATATATATATATAGTATGTGAGTATAAATATGAACACCAAAGTAGGAATCATACACATATAAATAAAAGTGTATGCAAGCCCCAAATCAACACACATAAAGTAACCACAATACATATAATGGTAAAGAACTTTCATAAATATGAATGTGTGGTTTGTAGGAAGTGGAAGTGTGAACTATGTCTTATGGTTGTTGTTTTTCTTTTGCTATGTGTGATGGTATGAAGTAGAACCTGCTCAAGAACAAGTTATTCAATTCCAAGACCAAGACTACCCATTTCAAGAGCAGCAAGAAGGAGGCAAGTGTCCTTGACCACTTTGATCCTATGCTAGGATGTGTAGATAGAATTATTTGCATTGTCAAGTTAAATATGAAATCCATGCTAGGAAGTTTCCCTAGAATTGCATTACCTTATTTCCTTGAAGCTTGGGTTGGGATTTATTTTGTCAGGTCATTTATATACATGCATATGATTAGCCATGCTTAGAATGGGATAATTGGGACATGAGATCATCAGTTTACATTACCATACTCTTGAATGAGCTATTATGAGTTATGTAGAGGTAGGGATCAAGGCAAGTTGGATGTTTTGGTTGTGTGCTGGGTGCACGAGACTTGGGTTTGTGTTTAGTACTTGCCTGGATCCTAAGGAGCGGTTCATGGAGCATGTAACCCGGCTTTACAGTGCCAACCACATGCTGAGATGGGGCAGCTTAGCCAATTAATTAGGTGTATCCCCGGCGTAGTATGGGTGTGTTGGATGGTGCGGGGAATAGGAGTCAGCTGGACTGCCATATGAACCGCAAGGCTCAAGAGGGGGCCACTGCAGCGGGGTTGGAGCCTCTTGTATGCTGTTAGGGGTGAAACCTCAGTGGGCCCACGCTCGTCGGGAATCCCTTTGTAAAGGCTTCGTAGTGATCTCTTGGCCACACACCTGGGAAGTGTGAATGTGGTTCGTAGCCACTGGCATAATGGAGGTTCTTTTAGTCCACCCGGCAACGGGGGATGAAATCACTACTTGTGGGTACAGTGGTACAAACTCTGCAGAGTCAAAACTGTCTTGACAGCCGTGCTCACGGTTAAGAGCGGCCTGGACTTATTCATGATTAGAGAATTGATGGTTTTGGAAGTTAAGCGGGGAGCTTAACATTGGAAATGATGATTATGGTTATTGGTTTATGATGATGGGATGGGAGATTTGGACTATTTCACCTGTGTAGTAATGTAGGTGCTTAATAAGCTAAGGTAATAGGTATTAATTGCGTAGTGCTTTAACCATGAGTTCAACCTCTCCTTGTTCTAGCCATGCATGATATAATTTTCCCACACTTGCTGAGTACCATTGGTACTCAACCTTGCATATTTGTTGGTTTATATTGCTGCTCAGGTCAAGATAATGAGGTGGTGTATAATGACCAAGACTTTGGACCTGAAGAAGGTTTTTAGGTTCATGAAGACCCCCGGGCAACGCCTGTGATGGAGCCCTAAAGAATAATATTCCGCTGCTAGTTTATTTACTTGTGATGAACTTATTATTGTCCATCGAGACATTTATTATGTAAGACTTATTTATATTCGACACCTGGCTTGTAATAAATGATGCTTCACTATTTGTCATCACATGTATGAGAAAATGATCCTGGCATACATGTGATATTCACTTGGTTGTTTCTTCGGAAAAACCGGGTGTGACAGAGGTGGTATCAGAGCCAAGGTTGCCCGTAGGAACGTGGACCTAGGTAGAAATGGACGTATTTAAGGGCCCTATTTTCTTAAAAACTATTTTCCAAGGTGTGGGTGGAAAAGTGTTATAAAAGGAGTCATTTTCTTCATCTTACCCCAACTTCCATTCAAAAATAGGATTTTTGTTTGAAATCTTATCTAACCTAATTTTAAATTCTTTTGTTTTAGATGGTTCGCATGATTCGCACCGCTCGTAAATCCACGGGAGGGAGAGTTCCCGTAGTTGCCCTTGCTGAAAGAGAGGAGAGTCGTCCAGTGACGTACCTTTCCTACGGATTGGCAGTGGGAGATTTGTTGCGCCGTTTTCGACGTATGCTCGAAGCCGCCGGCAATACGGGCAAGCTCATCATCCACTATAACTCCACGAGGACCATCCGTGAGAAGAGGGAAGAATGGAGTTCGGAGATGAGGATTATACACGAGAATCAGCTGCTTAAGATCCACCACTCTCCAGCTTGTCGAGCAACACAAGTTGACGCGGAGAGAGATGTCACTTCGGAGGCCATCACCTGCCAGAGCCACATCTATCGTCGCCACTTGGACAAAACTGAGTACATGTATGTCCTCCAACGTGAGAGTGGTACCACGGAGTACAAGTACCTACCGGTGCAGCAAGGGACTTCCCATGAGCACATGGACTTGTGCTTGGAGGATGCTGCTATGCTCAGCACTCGACTGCAGGAGTGTCAACAAGAGCTTCAGGATGTCCGAGATACTCTGAAGGAGACGGAGGCATTGCTGCGAGCTTGCTTAAAAGCGAGAGAAAGAGGAGATGGGAATGAACTGTGTGTCACCGTAAGTGATCCATGGACCCCTGACTCCCCGGATCGCCGAGCAATCAGGCGTCGTCGCACTTCTCCACCAGCAGCCTCCCCACCCAAAGCAGAGTCAGAAGGTAGCCGAAATGAGGAGGAAGATCCCGAGGAGCCAGCTCAAGAGGATGAGTAGTGTAGAGTCTTTCCCCTAGCTAGCAAGAGGTCGAGTAGTCGAGTCGTTACGTAGTTAATGGTGTGATAATGCTTGGTGTGTGACGTGAGTTGTGGAAGCCATGAGCAAGTGTCCACAGCCTCGTCTTCAGATTGTTTTGCTTTGGTGTGTGAACCCACAGGAAATAATAGTGCATTTATTGGGTGTGAGATATAAAACCCTCGTAAGATTTTAACAAAACTTCAACACTTCAAAGTACAAACAAGTGAAAGTAGTAAGATGATACTAAATGCTTTCAAATTAACATTTGTTGATTCTGCCAGATGGCCGGAAGAGGAAAAGGACGTGCTGCCAACCCCGCCAACAACAATGATGAGGCATGCAACTCTCATCTTTCTGGAGGCCAGAACCGGGGTGGTCGCCGTGAAGAAGTTGATCCTCTCCACCAAATGCTGGAGAATCAAAATCAGCTCATCCAGAACTTGACTCAAGTAGTGGCCAACTTGCATCAAGTTCCACCTCCACAAGCTGCACCACGCCAACCAAGGTTGAGTGAGTTTCTAGGAACTCAACCTCCAAAGTTTGCAAGTGCTGCTGAACCTCTGGAGGCAGATGATTGGCTGAAGACCATTGAAAGTAAGATGAGAATCAATACAATGCCAAGGGTATGAGAGGGTGCTGTTTGCCTCTCATCAATTGCAGGGACCTGCTGCTGATTGGTGGACCGCCTACGTGGCCGCCCATCATGACCCTGAGAGCATCACTTGGGAAGAGTTCAAGCGTAGCTTCCGCAACCATTACATCCCAAGAGGTGAACTCAAGAACAAGAGGAAAGAGTTTTTGGGACTGCAGCAGGGAAACATGACGGTGAGGGAATACCTCACTAAATTCACTCAACTATCCCGTTATGCTCCACGAGACATAGAGACAGATGAGCAGAAACAAGATTGTTTCGTGGAAGGACTTACCGCAGAGATGCAGTGTGCAATGTCCTCAAATGAGTATGAAAGCTTTCAAAAGATGGTGGACAGAGCGTTTGTGGTGGAAAGGAAGCTGAAGGCCCTGGAAAATGAGAATAAGAGGAAGGCTGGGTGGTCACATCAAGCCTCAGGGAGCAACACCCGCCCACGTATGATGCAGCCACCTACGGGGCAGACGAGCCGTGCTGCGGTATCCTATTCAGCACCAAGAGGGTACAACCCAAACTACAGGCCTCCCGCAGCACCAGCACAGCCGCAACGTCAGTTTGTACAACAGCCTCGCCCCGCATATCCACCTCGACCAGCAGTGCAAGGATCCCCAAACCAACCCCAAGACAACAAGGGCCAAGCATCTAAGATTGGGGTGCAATGTTTCAGCTGTGGTGAAGTGGGGCACTACGCCCATAAGTGTCCAAAGAAGAAGCCCACGCAGCCACAGCAGCAGAACGTAATGAGAGGACGGGTGAACCACGTCACTATGGAGGAAGCACAAGAGGCACCCGACGTGGTAGTTGGTAAGTTTCCTGCCAATTTACACCTTGCAACTCTGCTGTTTGATTCTGGTGCTACCCATTCGTTCATTGCTCAAGGGTTTGTTAAGAAGCATGACCTAGCAACCACACAAATGAACCATATGCTAGCGGTAAATTCTCCAGGTGGAGAAATAAGGACAAGACAAGTGTGTCCCAAAGTGAACCTAGACATTAATGGGGTAGTATTTACCGCTAACCTCATAGTGATCGATTCACAAGGGATAGATATTATTTTGGGTATGGATTGGTTGACCAAACATAAAGGAATCATCCATTGTTCGACCAGAACGGTGGAACTAACTCACCCTAGTGGCACAAGAGTAAAGTTCATAACGATACACGAGCCTAGGAGGGACATTAAATTAAATCAAGTGGAGGTGAAAGTTGAGGAAATCAGGACTATCAGGGAATATCCAGATGTTTTTCCGGAGGAGTTGCCAGGAATGCCTCCCGACCGTGACGTGGAATTCGCAATCGAGCTAGTACCGGGAACAGCCCCGATATACAAGAGACCTTATCGAATGGACTCCAAGCAGCTAGAAGAGCTCAAGGATCATTTGAGAGAATTGACGGAAAAGGGGTATGTTCGCCCTAGTTCCTCACCATGGGGAGCTCCGGTAATATTTGTGCCTAAGAAAGATGGAACTCAAAGGTTATGCGTGGATTACCGTGCCTTGAATGAGGTAACCATCAAGAACAAGTACCCATTACCCCGCATTGAAGACTTGTTTGATCAGTTGAGGGGAGCTTGTGTGTTCTCGAAAATTGATCTCAGGTCGGGATACCACCAACTCAAGATAAGGCAATCTGATATTCCCAAGACAGCTTTCGTATCTCGGTACGGACTGTATGAATACACTGTCATGCCTTTCGGGCTAACCAATGCCCCGGCATATTTCATGTACCTCATGAACAAGGTATTCATGGAATATCTGGACAAATTTGTGGTGGTTTTCATAGATGATATTCTCGTCTTCTCCAAAGATGAAGAAGAACATGAGAAACATCTAAGGTTGGTGTTACAGAGGCTGAGAGAACACCAACTATATGCCAAGTTGAGCAAGTGTGAGTTTTGGCTGAAGAGAGTTCCCTTTTTAGGACATATAATCTCGGAGGGAGGAATCTCCGTAGATCCCGCCAAAATCGAAGATATCCAGAAGTGGAAAACCCCTGAAAATGTCGGGGAAGTTCGAAGCTTTTTGGGATTGGCTGGATACTATCGACGATTTATTGAGGGATTCTCCAAGATCTCGAGACCTCTCACCAAACTGTTGGAAAAGGGAATCACATTCACTTGGACGCCACAGTGCGATACGAGCTTTCAGGAGCTAAAGAAGAGATTGACAACAGCCCCAGTGTTGGTTATGCCAGTTATGCAGAAGAATTTCACGGTGTACTGCGATGCCTCTAGAAACGGGTTGGGATGTGTTCTCATGCAAGAGGGACATGTCGTGGCATATGCATCCCGGCAGCTTCGGAAGCACGAGAAGAACTATCCTACACATGACTTAGAACTAGCTGCAGTGGTACACGCGTTGAAAATTTGGCGGCACTATTTGATGGGGAAGAGGACAGAGATATATACGGATCATAAGAGTTTGAAGTACATATTCACACAGCCAGATCTCAACCTTAGACAAAGGAGATGGTTAGAGCTAATCAATGACTTTGATGTAGGCATCAACTATCATCCCGGGAAAGCAAACGTCGTGGCCGATGCCTTGAGTCGGAAAGTGCAGGTCAATAAGTTGAGCTTGAAGGATATGCCTGCAGAATTGAAGGACGAGGTTATAAGGCTCAATCTATGTCTAGTAAATAGTGGTGAAGCCATCGCCATGGAAGTGGACTCCACACTTGAGCGAGACATACGCGAGGGACAAAAGAATGATGAGAAGATACAAGAGATCAGACAGCTCATCAAGGAAAATAAAGCTCCTGGTTTTAGAGAGGATGAACAAGGAACGGTGTGGCACGGGAAAAGGATCTGTGTGCCAGAAGTAAAGGAGATTCGTAAATTAATTTTGAAGGAGGCTCACGATTCCGACTATTCCATTCATCCTGGGAGTACGAAGATGTATCAGGACCTCAAAAGCAGGTATTGGTGGTATGGCATGAAGCGAGATGTCGCGGAACATGTTGCCCTATGTGACACATGTCAGTTGGTGAAAGCAGAACATCAACGACCCGCGGGATTGCTGCAACCACTCAAAGTGCCTGAATGGAAATGGGAAGAGATCAGCATGGATTTTGTCGTGGGATTGCCTAGGACCCAATCCGGGTATGATTCAATATGGGTTATTATTGATAGGCTAACCAAGGTAGCTCATTTCATCCCTGTGAAAGAAAGCTACAGCGGATCCAAATTGGCAGAATTGTACATGTCAAGGATTGTGTGTTACCATGGAGTGCCGAAGAAGATAGTGTCGGATCGAGGGACACAGTTCACCTCGAGGTTTTGGCAAAAGTTGCATGAAACCATGGGAACCCATCTGAATTTCAGTTCTGCCTATCATCCCCAAACTGACGGACAGACGGAGAGAACCAATCAGATCCTTGAAGATATGTTAAGGGCATGTGCACTCAAAAACAGTAGGAGTTGGGACAAGAACCTACCGTATGCGGAGTTTTCCTATAACAACAGTTATCAAGCTAGTATGAAGATGTCACCGTTTGAAGCTTTGTATGGAAGGAAGTGCAGAACCCCCCTATTTTGGAACCACACAGGAGAAAGTAAAGTGTTTGGTCCCGAAGTGCTACAAGAAGCCGAAGCGAAGGTGAGGGAGATTCGCAACAACTTGAGGATAGCACAGACACGCCAGAAGAGTTATGCTGATGTACGAAGAAGAGAGCTCGTTTTCAACGTGGGAGACTATGTTTATCTCAAGGTGTCCCCTATCAGAGGACTTCGTTGGTTCAAGGTGAAAGGGAAGTTGTCACCTCGATACATCGGACCCTTTCAAGTTTTGGAAAGAAAAGGCGAAGTGGCGTACCAACTAGAGTTGCCGGTTCATCTGTCGGACGTGCACGATGTGTTCCATGTGTCGCAACTCAAGAAATGTCTGAGGACGCCTGAGGAGGTGTTACCCATGAATGAAGTGGATGTAGCTGAGGATTTGTCTTATGCCGAGCAACCATACAAGATTTTGGAGACAATGGAATGCCTCACCAGAAATAAGAGAATCAGGATGTGCAAGGTGCAGTGGAAGCATCACTCAGAAGAGGAAGCCACCTGGGAACGGGAAGATGAGCTTAAGGCACAATTTCCGGAATTGTTTTCTTAGAAACACCAATCTCGAGGACGAGATTTCTTTTAAGGGGGGTAGAGCTGTAACACCCCAAATTTTTAGTCAAGACTCAAATTTTGATTTAGAACCATAAACCATGTTCAGAGGGGAATTTAGAAATTTTTGGACGTATTGCATGTTTTGCAAAAAATCAAATTCAAACTGGAATTCAAATTATACTCAAAACAGAAAAGAAATGAAAAAGAAAAAGGAAAACCAGAAAAAAACTGGCCAGTGGGCCGAAACCCCAGCCGGCCCAGCTAACCCCCGCGCAGCCCGCCCCCGCGCGCGCCGCGCTGCCTCTCGCTGACATGTGGGACCCGCCTGTCATCCCTAACTCGAGCCCCGCGACCCCGGACTTCTTTCCCCGCGCGCGCGCTCGATCTTAACCGATTGGAAACTCGTTCCCGCAGCCGAATTTCGGTCCCAGCGGACTCCAACTCGATCACAACAGACCCACCGCCCTTCCCCGGCTATAAAAACAACCGATCCGATCAGTTTTTCTCACGCGATCGCCGATTTTCACTCCGGTGAGCACCGAGACTTCGCCGGTGAATTCTGGCCGATCTAAGCTCGGAAACTCTGATCTAACCCGTTGGTCTTGATCCACCGCCTCCGGGGAACTTTGCAGGTGCAGAAAACCCGAAGACTTACGGTGCAAATCCAGCTCCGACGAGCTTCGCCGTGGTTTTGCCTCGGACCTCGCCGCCGAGCACTTTCCAGGACCCCCGAGCTCGAGAAAACCCCCGAGGTGAGATCCCTGACCTCCCCTCTACCGATCTATGCCATGAGATCACAGTTTTAGGCAGAATTCTCGAGGATCTGAAACTTTCCGGCGAGATCGCCGCTTCCCGCCGCCGTGCGCCGCCGGCAGCGCCGCCCGCGCTCGATCAGAGCGACGTGGCCGCTTGTGCGCCGTTTATTTTAAATCGCACGGTAGACTTTAAAACCCCGCGTACCGGTTCGATGTTATAATCTCAGCCGTCGGTTTAAAATCAGACGGTCCACGTCAGCCCCGCGTTATAAAGACTGGAATTCTTACGTGCTACCCCCTGGGGTTCTCTGGAATTGAGAGCTAGCCCCGGAAACTTCAGATCTAGCCCCTGGAACTCCAGAAAATCATGTAAATTCATTTAAAAATCAGTTTTAGCCCCTGGACTTAATAGAAATTAAGAAAAACACCTCTGAAAAGTGTAGCTAGACCCCTGGAAATTATGAAAATGATATTATAGACCCTGTAATGGGGTGAATTCATTATTTTAGCTCTGTTTAGTATTTAATTTAGAAAATTGAATATGTAACTAGTGTTTAAATATTAAAAAGGGGGACAAACATAATTGTCAAATTTATTAAAAACTTTCTCAGTACTTAGAAAACTTTGGAGTGAGATAAAAATATATTTTTGGGCTGAAATAAATCTGGTTCATCTATTATTCACATTTAATAGTATAGGGACACATTTTTAAGTAAAGAATAGTTAAAGAAAAATAGGGAAAATAATTATGAAATAGTATACATCAGAAGCCAAGGTCAAAATATGATCTTAAATTATTTAGGACCAGAACCTAATCTGTTTAGGTAGTGTGTATTACTAATTTAACAATAAAATGCACAATTATGCATAAGAATATAAATCTGAAAATATAGAAACTAGTAGATGATAAATGGAGTTTCTAAAATACAAAGAATTCAGTTTAGGGTTGATAGAAATTATGAAGGCATATATGGAGAAGAAAAATACTTTTCATACATACTTGGTAGTTTAATATATAAGGAATTTATTTAAAACTAAAACACACATATATACATATATGTATATATATATATAGTATGTGAGTATAAATATGAACACCAAAGTAGGAATCATACACATATAAATAAAAGTGTATGCAAGCCCCAAATCAACACACATAAAGTAACCACAATACATATAATGGTAAAGAACTTTCATAAATATGAATGTGTGGTTTGTAGGAAGTGGAAGTGTGAACTATGTCTTATGGTTGTTGTTTTTCTTTTGCTATGTGTGATGGTATGAAGTAGAACCTGCTCAAGAACAAGTTATTCAATTCCAAGACCAAGACTACCCATTTCAAGAGCAGCAAGAAGGAGGCAAGTGTCCTTGACCACTTTGATCCTATGCTAGGATGTGTAGATAGAATTATTTGCATTGTCAAGTTAAATATGAAATCCATGCTAGGAAGTTTCCCTAGAATTGCATTACCTTATTTCCTTGAAGCTTGGGTTGGGATTTATTTTGTCAGGTCATTTATATACATGCATATGATTAGCCATGCTTAGAATGGGATAATTGGGACATGAGATCATCAGTTTACATTACCATACTCTTGAATGAGCTATTATGAGTTATGTAGAGGTAGGGATCAAGGCAAGTTGGATGTTTTGGTTGTGTGCTGGGTGCACGAGACTTGGGTTTGTGTTTAGTACTTGCCTGGATCCTAAGGACCGGTTCGTGGAGCATGTAACCCGGCTTTACAGTGCCAACCACATGCTGAGATGGGGCAGCTTAGCCAATTAATTAGGTGTATCCCCGGCGTAGTATGGGTGTGTTGGATGGTGCGGGGAATAGGAGTCAGCTGGACTGCCATATGAACCGCAAGGCTCAAGAGGGGGCCACTGCAGCGGGGTTGGAGCCTCTTGTATGCTGTTAGGGGTGAAACCTCAGTGGGCCCACGCTCGTCGGGAATCCCTTTGTAAAGGCTTCGTAGTGATCTCTTGGACACACACCTGGGAAGTGTGAATGTGGTTCGTAGCCACTGGCATAATGGAGGTTCTTTTAGTCCACCCGGCAACGGGGGATGAAATCACTACTTGTGGGTACAGTGGTACAAACTCTGCAGAGTCAAAACTGTCTTGACAGCCGTGCTCACGGTTAAGAGCGGCCTGGACTTATTCATGATTAGAGAATTGATGGTTTTGGAAGTTAAGCGGGGAGCTTAACATTGGAAATGATGATTATGGTTATTGGTTTATGATGATGGGATGGGAGATTTGGACTATTTCACCTGTGTAGTAATGTAGGTGCTTAATAAGCTAAGGTGATAGGTATTAATTGCGTAGTGCTTTAACCATGAGTTCAACCTCTCCTTGTTCTAGCCATGCATGATATAATTTTCCCACACTTGCTGAGTACCATTGGTACTCAACCTTGCATATTTGTTGGTTTATATTGCTGCTCAGGTCAAGATAATGAGGTGGTGTATAATGACCAAGACTTTGGACCTGAAGAAGGTTTTTAGGTTCATGAAGACCCCCGGGCAATGCCTGTGATGGAGCCCTAAAGAATAATATTCCGCTGCTAGTTTATTTACTTGTGATGAACTTATTATTGTCCATCGAGACATTTATTATGTAAGACTTATTTATATTCGACACCTGGCTTGTAATAAATGATGCTTCACTATTTGTCATCACATGTATGAGAAAATGATCCTGGCATACATGTGATATTCACTTGGTTGTTTCTTCGGAAAAACCGGGTGTGACAGAAACCTTTGCTCCCGTAGCTGGGCTTGAGTCAATTCGTATTCTATTGGCCTATGCTACTCACCATGATTTCAAGCTTTATTAAATGGATGTGAGAAGCGCCTTCCTCAACGGTCCAATCAAGGAGGAGGTGTACATGGAGCAACCACCCGGGTTTGAAGATCAATGATATCCTAATCATGTGTTTAAATTGCATAAAGCTCTCTATGGCCTCAAACAAGCTCCTAGAGCTTGGTATGAGTGTCTTAGAGACTTTGTTACTGACAATGGTTTTGGGATAGGTAAAGCGGATTACACGCTTTCCACAAAAAATGTGGATAATGATCTCCTTCTGTGCCAAATATATGTCGATGACATTATATTTGTCTCAACTAAAAAATCTTTTTGTAATGAGTTTAGTAAGATAATGACGGATAGGTTTGAGATGTTCATGATGGGGGAGTTGAAGTTCTTCCTAGGATTTCAAGTCAAGGAACTCAAGGAAGGCACGTTCATTAGTCAAACGAAGTACACACAAGATATACTCAAGAAGTTTGACATGGACAAGCCAAACCCATCAAGATACCAATGGCAACGAACGGGCACCTCGACCTCAACGAAGATGGATCATGCATGGATCAAAAGATATATCGCTCTATGATTGGTTCATTGTTTTATCTTCGTGCATCTAGGCCCGATATCCTACTTAGTGTATGCTTGTGTGCAAGGTTTCAAGCCTCTCCTAAAGATTGTCACTTAATTGCCGTTAAAATAATCTTAAGATATTTCGTTCACACACCAAACCTAGGGTTGTGGAATCCAAGGGGGTCTAAGTTTAATCTCATCGGATATTCCGATGCGGATTACGCCGGATGTAATGTAGATAGAAAAAGCACCTCCGCGACTTGCCAATTCTTGGGTAGGTCCTTAGTATCATGATCATCCAAGAAACAAAATTCCATTGCCCTTTCCACAGCCAACGCGGAGTATGTTGCAGCCGGAAGTTGTTGTGCTCAACTTTTTTGGATGCGACAAACTCTAAGTGATTATGGTTATAATATGAACCACATTCCACTCCTATGCGATGATGAGAGTGCCATTAAGATTGCCCATAACCCCGTTGAACACTCTATATAAATTTCCCAAAATATGAATACAAAGAAACTCATGTTTGCACAAAGTTGGTTTCATATGTATGAAAAATGGGACTCGTTTCGACTTTTTCACATGTGATAATACACATGGGAGCTCTCTTCACACGAGTTCAAATATTTATTTGAAAACTTGGAACCAAAAGGTATTTAAAACCAAGGTGGTAAGTTCCCATATGTGTGAGAAAGCTAAAATCAGAGTTTGAAACAAATTTCTTCAACTCAAAAAATTCAAATGAAAGTAACACAATGATGTTCAAACTGTTGTGTTAAAAATCTCATTTGCAGCAGCCAAATCAAAGATCAGATTTCATATTTGAATTCCTTAGGTCCAAATTAGGGGGTAGGCAAAGTTTCAAGAATTTTTGGAAAATGTTTCCTACCCATTTTTCAAATGGACTTTTAATTGCATAGGAATTCAAATTCAAATGTGGATTTGGATGGAACTTGTCCAATTCTTCAAATTCCGTTCAGATTCAATTTTTCCACAATTGAATGTAGTTGTTTGGCAAAGTGAGGAGATATTTGTGAGAAAAATTTGAGGGGATAAGGGGGACAGTGGGGCCCACATGTCATAGGGCTAATTTGACTTGCACCCTAAGTCTTGTGCTCTGTTTCTTTTCACTCCACCAAGGAGTTCTCCCGGGCGACACCAAGCTGCTTCGCGCCACCTCCGGGGTTCCACCTCCTGCTCAAACTTGTGCTCGGCCTGATCCTTACACACCGAGCAAACCGAAGCACGCTGCCTCTTTCACTCGCTCGCGCCTCTCGGTGGTTCCCTCGTGCAAGAATAGAAACCGTAGCTCACCGCCATGCTCTGCGTTTCCTGATTGCCGGCCCCAACTGAGCCTCGGATGCTCGCACCGACAGCACAGGAAAGCAGCGCCCGCGGGTGCTCTACCACGCTAGCCCCACAACACCGAAGTTCCTAGCCCGTGGCGCGCGCGAATCAATGAATGGCGCGGAGAACCAAAGCTCACCAGCGGAAACCCAAGTCGGTCACCATGGACTGCTAGCTGCGGCTCCCTTCACCGTCCCTTCTCTACACGAAAAAGGTGCGCCATACTCCCTTGATCATGTAGCTGCAATCCTTTTAGCAAATGATCGACCGAGCGTGGAGAATTTCCAAGGTTCCTGAAACATGGTGCAAGAGGGTAGGGCTCGGTCTACCCCAAAATTCGCGTTGCACGATCCACTAGAGCTCGAGCAAGCTTGCACACAGATTCCCTACATTACAGCGGCCCTCCTCGAAGAAGAACCGAGCAAAAACATCTAGGATTGACCGAGTTATAGCCATTTTTGGGCCGCCATGGAAAAACATCTAGGGTCACCGTGGAGCTCGATGTTGCCGGCCTTTTCACGAGGTTTGGCGTCCATTTTCAACATCATCAAGCTTCCACGGTGCTCTCCGAGAAATTCCCAACTGTTTTGATGCGGTGTAGAGGGTTTCCGACCTCACCGGAACCCTAGCGGCGGCTGCCGCGCACCACTTTCCTGTGATCTACGGCCGCCGGCGACCCTCGCAACATGTTCAGCGGGCCGAGTTAGCATGGGGCGGCGAGTTTGAGGTCTGGAGATGGCTGGGAAGGCCGTTCCGGCGACGCTCGCCGGATGGCGCCGCCGCTGCCTCTGTTTGGCGCGAGGAAGAAGACGACCTGTTGGGTGGGACCCACTAGCAGACATTTAAACATTTTAGGAATTTCAGTTTTCAGTTTAAACATTGGAGAGCCACAACTTTGTGTAGGAGTGTCCAAAAATTGTCAAATAAGTTTTATTGGATTCCCCTCAGAGAGTAGTATCCAGTGGTACAGCCCAATATTTATGAAAATACCTGGATTTGGCTCATTAATTCATATAAAAAAATCTTGTAGGAATTTTTCCAGGAGTTCTGTGTATTGGAAAATTCCCAAATTTGGGCAGGACATTCTTCCAAAAATACTTGAACTCCAGTAAAAATTTCAGAGGCTTTGGACCTCATTTGCTTTGCCAAATGTGGTGTTAATTCCTTATGTCTCTGAAAATTGGAAAAATAAAAGAATCATTTTCAGTTTCTCACCAATCCTTGTTCAGGTCATATCTTGGTGTAGGAAGCTCCAAATTTAATGATTCAAGTTGGTTTGGATTCAGGTTGGAAAACTCTATCCAAATATGCAACCCAATTTGTATGAAACTCATTATTTAATTCTGGAAAATTATTTAAAGCTTTTCAGATAAAAGAATTTTGTGGAGAGTTTGGTTCATCCAAAAATCCTCAAATTTTGCAAGAATATTCTTTAGTATGTTAGTGAACCTATGTAAAAGTTTTAGCTCATTTGGAGTTGATTTAGTTAGGGTAATTCTGATTTCAAGTTTCTGTGTTCAAAGGAATACAGAAAGAATTCCAGAGAATTTACAAAACTTGGAAATTCAGGTCTGGGTAACTCTTAGCTCCAACAATCCTAGGAAAATTCATGCAGGTCCTATGAACTATAATTTAAATTTTAGTTCACTAAGTTTGGCATGAACATGTGAGTTACATCAGAATTTATTCCTTTTTTCTTAATTGCTTAGAGAATTGCTCCGAACAAACCACTCAATAAAAGTGCTAATATTTGGTCCAGATAACTTTCTTGTAAAAAGGAACTCACATGAAAATTTTCAGCTCCATTGGAGTTCTGTATCACCCCTTTTCTGTTTGACTTCTTTTGGTGCTTAAAATATGAATGGGGAAGACACTTAGCACTTAATCATGTTGATTAGCCCAAACCCAAACCTTAGCACCAGTTTCATTTTAAATTCTTAAACAGAGTTCCAGTTTTTAAACTTGTTATTAGAACTTGTTAGCAGAATCTTTACAATTAAATCCATATGCATATTCATTACGTGTAGCATCTATGTGAAGAATTTGAAGTAATCAAAGTGGAGATCAAAGAAGGAGGGAAGCGAGTGATCAAGCCTCAAGTGGTCTTCACTAACTGACCCTTATATATAAGTCCCCTGCAAAACAAAGGCAAGCCCCGGTTTGCATAAAACTTACAAGTTTATATTTGTATTCACTTTATAATGTCTAGCATTTTGTTTATTGCATTAAGTCATAGTGGTATGACACTCCAAATGCATGACCCATAAAACCCTGGAGTTTAATGTAGAGTAGGTTATCAATTGATTATAACTGCTGATCTCAAGTTAACAAAAGTGGATTAAAAGAGGCATAACTCGAGTAGGCAGTTTCCTACTCGTGAACCGGAATTAAGGGGGATCAATCGGAAGAGTTGGGAATTGATCGTCATAGTTGGGAATGGAGACCGGGCAGTGGATGGAAGGCTCAAGGACGTGGTCCTGTGAACCTAGTCTATGTCTGAGTTGATTAAGGCCCGTTCTCGTATGCGGCCCTGTGGGAAGAGTTTGAGTTGTGTACCGGATGCATACTGGCAATATGGGACCCAGGAAACCAATGTAACATGTTAACCTGGGTGTCAGGGCATACCCCACTGTTTGATGCAAATGCTGAAAGGATAGAGAAGTCGGCTCTACGAGGGTTTGCCGTAGTGAGACTTAATCCCAGTCGGTGGGACCGGTTCGATATTTGGGAGTCGTGTGAAAGGTTGCCATGTACGACGTCAGTGATGGTTGCTGTGTGCAACGTCGAGTACGGGTGTACGTGTCATGTCGGCCGGGTGTTTTTGATTGCAATCACCGTCGCTCGTGGAATGGACCGAGCATACTTGTTCTCTGCATCGTGACGTAGTAGTAAACTGGGAAGAATTTAATATGCTTCGTGAGTAATCCTCATATTGGAGATGAGGAACGATCAACACTTTCACTAAATTTATTTTCCACCTTGGGCCAGTAGCGTCGAGGCAAAGCGTTTCTTGTTTGATTGTGGAGTCTCGACGTTAATGGCGCAAGGTCTGTATGGGTCTAGGGTAGCTCACTAAAGTTACTTTCACCTCGGGCAAGTGACATACAGATGAAGCGTTTCATGTTTGATTGGGGAGTCTCGATGTAAATTGTGCGAGGGCTATAAAAGTTGCTTAAAATTTGAAGTAAGGACTTCCTTTTTGCTCAAGTTCATCTTTTGTGCAAACTTCTATATTCAGCCCTCTATTTTCAGCATGTAGAGTTTCATGACTAGGGTGACGGTTAAGTCTTGCTGAGCTGCATGCTCACGGATACTGTATGAGTTGTTTTGCAGGTAATAACCCTACGCTGAAATGTACGTTGTCCGATGAGACTTAGAACTCTCCGAGTGGTGAACTCATGGCAACCCCTGCCGTTGCTATTGTGATCGTGTTGCTAGTGAGAAGATCCGCGGGCTGGCCATCTTCTCTATGGCTTAGCACAGATATGGGATGTGAGTTGTATTAGTCTTCCGCTGTAGATTATTTTGAGAAGTATTTGTAAAATTCACACTTTGTAAGCTTCCGTTTGATTTATGTAATATGATGCTTTATTATGTGTGCTGTTGGGTGCCGCAACGCACGGCACCACCCAATGCGATTCCTGGGCAAGTGGCACGGCCCCGTGATTGGGTCTGGGCCCTCATAGCGTGGTATCAGAGCCGCATTGGTAATAGCGCACGGAATAAGGATCGTATTATGACAAAACATAGGATACGGTGAGGAAATGGTATTAGGCCCACATAAGGACTATAGTAGTATAGTTACTTAAAGATCCAGGACTAACATACTTGTTATAATTCTGAATTTTGATTATGTAACGATGCACCTACGCTCAGGTAAGCATGGTAAGGAACGCCACCGAAAGCGGTTCAATTTCGGTTAGCTCCCCTGACGAGGAATGCGGTTCAGGGATAGATCTCACAGCTTGGTGTTAGACGTTAATATGAAACTCTTGGACTCTTCATGTTCCTGAGTTCATATGAAACGCTGATCTCTAGCGTGCATTAGGAAATAAGTGGAGACCCCATCGTGTGGTCAGTAACGCGATAGTGTGTTCTTCTGGAAATAGCCTAGGAGGACATACGCAGCGCTTGCCATCGGCGTGGCCTGCAGGGCAGTAGGTGGTATCTGTTGGGCTGATAAAATTCCCAACCGTGACGACCCGTTCACGCTCTACTCGGGTTCCCCGTTGTGTGGTGTGAAAACGCGACCATGTACCTTAAGACGTGGCTTGACTCAAGGACGGCCCGTATGGAAATGATACGGGGCGTATGTTTTAAGTATGATATGGAACTGACTGAAATGAGAAAACCTATGTGTGCATCATCATTGAGTGTTCTTCTGTAGGTACTAACCACGTATGTATTCCGAGTAGCACAGGTTTGCGAGTGACCGTTTAGTGCCATAATTGAGATGTATATATCGGTATAATCCGGTTAGTATTTTCCTTTTTGTGAGGAACGTAGTACTGACATTGTTCTTACGGTGCCTCGACGTCGTACTAAACTTAATAACCCCTTCCCTATGAAGAAATGATTCATGAACTAACTTTCAACTAAAAATTGAAGTTTGAAACAAATATTAGTTACTGAACTCTTATTTTGAGCTAAGATTCAAATGAGAGGATGTCTAGGTTTCAAAGATTTCAAAAACAGAGTGCTCTGTTTCAGGCAGGAATTCTTGCTGGACTTTAACAGAGCATAACTCTGAGTAGCTTTAACCAATTAAGGTGTATGATAATGTTCTGGAAATATTTTTAAGTGCTCTACAACTTCTTTGTAGACCTCCAGAGCAAAATCACACGTTAAATGGGTGAAAAGTCCAGTTGAAGGCAAACTGTCCAGAACCAGGACATCAGAAAAACCTCTCTGGACCTTTCTGTTTTTTAAGCCATAACATTCTGTAGAAAAATATCTAAGGAACCTATGATACACCGTTGGAAAGGTTATGAGATGTGGAACATTGTTGTAGTTCGAAGTTTGTTGAGATTCTTATTGTATTTGCATATACAACTGTGAAAAAATCAGCCACATACAAAGGAGATGCTGGCAAATTTTGTCCAGGAATTCTGTCAACTTTGAGCAATCATAGATTCTGATCCAGAAATGATCTGGAGGCATAGGAGTACTCGTTGGAAAGATATTGAAGTTAACTTTAACTTTGGTATTCAACTTGAGTTCTGAAAATGCTTCTAGACGGATCAAAATCTTGGTTAGGACAGAAGAGTCTGTTCTGCACAGCAAAGAGAATGGTTGAAGGAGCAACTAAGTGAACTCAAGAGCAAATGAGTTATACGACAAAGCTAATGACCTTGGGGTTGCTCTATGCTGTGTAATGGGAAGAAGGACGAAACACTATGGCTTAGTGTTAATTTTCGTCCGCTTAACATTGTGACAATCAAGCACAAGTACCCGTTACCACAGATCGACATATTGTTTGATCAGTTGGTTAAAGCAAAGATCTTTTTCAAGATGGACTTAAGATCAGGGTACCATCAGATCAAGATACGGGCTAAGTATATTGCAAAGTCAGCTTTTCGATGAGGTACGGGGTTTATGGGCACCTTGTCATGTTCCTTGGCCTTCCCAACACTCCAGCTCAGTTCATGTACTTGATGAACTCGGTATTCATGCCGGAGCTTGACATGTTTGTCGTGGTGTTCATCGACGACCTACTGGTTTATTCCAAGTCGGAGGAAGCACACGAGAAGCAACTGTGTATAGTCTTGCAACGGCTGTGGGATCACAAGCTATACGTGAAATTCAGCAAGTGCGAATTCTAGATATCACTAGTACTTTGTCTCGGGCATATCATCTCAGCAAAGGGCATCGCTGTAAGCCCTAGTAATATCACACAAGTGCTGCATTGGAAGTCACCGAGAACTGCTCACGAGGTACGGAGTTGCCTCGGACTCGTGGGATATTATCGGAGGTTCATTCCGAACTCCTCGAAGATTGCCAAGCCTATGACAGAGCTGCTGAAGAAGGGTACCAAATATGTTTGGAGTCCAGCATGTAAAGCAGCATGCAAGGCATTATTGAAGCACCTAACATCAGCACCGGTTTTGGCGCAGCCGGACAAAACAAGAATGTTCGTGGTGTACTGTGATGCATCCGGCATTGGGCTCGGATGTGTTCTGATGCAAGACCAAAGTGTGGTCGTGTATGGATCATGGCAACATGGGAATCATGAGCAACACTATCCAACTCATGACTTAGAACTCGCTGCCGTGGTACTCGCACTCAAAATGTGGAGGCACTACCTACTCGGTAACCTCGTGCATTTATATATCGACTACAAGAGCCTCAAGTACATATTCACTCGGAATGGGTGGAACATGAGGCAGCAAAGATGGTTGGCGTTGATAAAGGATTACGAAATAGAGATCCATTATCACCCCAGCAAGGTTAACATGGGTGAATGTGGGAGTCGCAAGTCACACGTTCGTAATACAACCATCACCCCGTAGGAAGAGAGCGGGCCACCATTACGTATGGTTCCCCCTAGAGCTCTCTACAATTTAGCTTTTATCCCTACCATCCGTGAAGAAAGGGTGGCAGCCTAGAAACATGACAAGGGCATGTCACATTTGCGGAAATGTATAGACAGTGGGGAAACTGAAGTAATGCCAGAAAGACGGAGACGGCGTCCTGCGGTTTAAGGACAGAATCGTCGTACCCCATAACCTGGGGTTGAGGAAGAAATTTTTTGATGGGGCTCACTTGTCAAAGTTTCTATTCATCTCGATTCATCGGTCCATTCCAGGTTATGGAAAGATGTGGATCCGTTGCATACCGGCTGGAATTACCAGCGATATTCACAGGTGTGTACGACATCTTCCACATTTCTCAACTGAGTAAGTGCCTCAAGTGTTCAACCACCATTTAGCTGGGGAATATTGAGGAACTGAAACCAGATCTCACACATCAGGAGGGACTGGTTCAGGTCATCAACATAAAGGTCCGAACCACACGCAACCATACATTGTGGTTCTATAATGTTTTAGGGAGTGGTTACTCCTAGGTTGAAGCGACATGGGAGAGCGAAGAATTTCTTCGTGCCAAATTATCCCACTTTGGACGTCGCACATCCTATAATTTTCCACCATCCTTCCTCTCATTTTACCTTATAATCTCGGGACGAAATTCTTTTAAGGGGGGAGGAATGTAAAGGTCCCAAAATATGAATACAAAGAAACTCATGTTTGCACAAAGTTCGTTTCATATGTATGAAAAATGGGACCCGTTTGAACTTTTTCACATGTGATAATACACATGGGAGCTCTCTTTACACAAGTTCAAATATTATTTGAAAACTTGGAACCAAAAGGGATTTGAAACCAAGGTTGGAAGTTCCCATATGTGTGAGAAAGCTAAAATCAGAATTTGGAACAAATTTGTTCAACTCAAAAAATCAAATGAAAGTAACACAATGATGTTCAAACTGTTGTGTTAAAATTCTAATTTGCAGCAGCCAAATAAAAGATCAGATTTCATATTTGAATTCCATAGGTCCAAATTATGGGGTAGGAAAATTTTCATGAATTTTTGGAAAATATTTCCTACCCATTTTTCAAATGGACTTTTAATTGCATAGGAATTCAAATTCAAATGTGGATTTGGATGAAACTTGTCCAATTCTTCAAATTCCGTTCAGATTCAATTTTTCCACAATTGAATGGAGTTGTTTGCCAAAGTGAGGAGATAGTTGTGAGAAAAATTTGAGGGGATAAGGGGGACAGTGGGGCCCACATGTCATAGGGCTAATTTGACTTGCACCCTAAGTCTTGTGCTCTGTTTTTTTACTCCACCGAGGAGTTCTCCCAGGCGACATTGAGCTGCTTCGCGCCATCTCTTGGGTTCCACCTCCTGCTCAAACTTGTGCTCGGCCTGATCCTTACAAACCGAGCAAACCGAAGCACGCTGCCTCTTTCACTCGCTCGCGCCTCTCGGTGGTTCCCTCGTGCAAGAACAGAAACCGTAGCTCACCGCCGTGCTCTGCGTTTCCTGATCGCCGGCCCCAACCGAGCCTCGGTTGCTCCTGCCGGCAGCACAGAAAATCAGCGCCCGTGGGTGCTCTACCACGCTAGCCCCCACAACACCGAAGCTCCTAGCCCGTAGCGCGCAACTCAACGAATGGCGCGGAGAACCGAAGCTCACCGGTGGAAACCGAAGTCGGTCACCGTGGACAGTGAGCTACGGCTCTTTTCACCATCCCTTCTCTACACAAAAAGGTGTGCCATACTCCCTTGATCGTGTAGCTGCAACCCTTTTAGAAAATGATCGACCGAGCGTGGAGAATTTCCAAGGTTCCCAAAACATGGTGAAAGCGGGTAGGACTCTGTCTACCCCAAAATTTGTGTTGCACGATCCACTAGAGCTGAAGAAAACTTGCACACAGATTCCCTACTTACTAGCAGCCCTCCTCGAAGAAGAACCGAGTGAAAACATCTAGGATCGACCAAGTTATAGCCATTTTTCGGGCCGCAATGGAAAAACATGTCGGGTCACCGTGGAGCTCGATATTGCCGGCCTTTCCACGAGGTTTGGCGTCCATTTTCAACATCCTCAAGCTGCCACGGTGCTCTCCGAGCAATTCCCGACCGTTTTTATGCGGTGTAGAGGGTTTCTGACCTCACCGGAACCCTAGCGGCCGCTGCCGCCGCCGCGCACCACTTTCCGGCCAATCCTTGTTAAGGTCATATCTTGGTGTAGGAAGCTCCAAATTTAATGATTCAAATTGGGTTAGATTCAGATTGGAAAACTCTATCCAAATATGCAACCCAATTTGTATGAAACTCATTATTTAATTCTGAAAAATTCTTTAAAGCTTTTCAGCAAAAGAATTTTAGAGGGTGTTTGGTTCATCCAAAAATAAATTTTTGGAAGAATATTTTTTAAGATGTTAGTGAACTCCTGTAAACGTTTCAGCTAATTTGGAGTTGATTTAGTTTGGGTAATTATGATTTCAAATTTCTGTGTTCAAAGGAATACAGAAACAATTCCAGAGAATTTACAAAACTTGGAAATTCAGATCTGGGTAACTCTTGGCTCCAAAAATCCTAGAAACATTCATGCAGGTCCTATGAACTATAATTGAAATTGTAGTTCACTAAGTTTGGCATGAACATGTTAGTTACATCATAATTTATTCCTTTTTTGCTTAATTGCTTAGAGAATTGTTCTGAACAAACCACTCAATGAAAAGTTCTAATATTTGGTCCAGATGACTTTCTTGTGACGAGGAACTCACATGAAAATTTTCAGATCCATTGGAGTTCTGGATCACCCCTGTTCTGTTTAACCTCTTTAGGTGCTTAAATTATGAATGGGGAAAACACTTAGCACTTAATCATGTTGATTAGCACAAACCCAAACCTTAGCACCAGTGTCATTTTAAATTATTAAACAGAGTTCCAGTTTTTAAACTTGTTATTGGAACTTGTTAGAAAAATCTTTACAATTAAATCCATATGCATATTCATTACGTGTAGCATCTACATGAAGAATTTGAAGTAATCAAAGTGGAGATCAAAGAAGGAGGGAAGCGAGTGATCAAGCCTCAAGTGGTCTTCACTAACTGACCCTTATATATAAGTCCCCGGCAAAACAAAGGCAAGCCCTGGTTTGCATAAAAACTTACAAGTTTATATTTGTATTCACTTTCTAATGTCTAGCATTTTGTTTATTGCATTAAGTCTAAGTGGTATGACACTCCAAATGCATGACCCATAAAACCCTGGAGTTTAATGTAGAGTAGGTTATCAATTGATTATAACTGCTGATCTCAAGTTAACAAAAGTGGATTGAAAGAGGCATAACTCAAGTAGGCAGTTTCCTACTCGTGAACCGGAATTAAGGGGGATCAATCGGAAGAGTTGGGAATTGATCCTCATAGTTGGGAATGGATACCGGGCAGTGGATGGAAGGCTCAAGGACGTGGTCCTGTGAACCTAGTCTATGTCTGAGTCGATTAAGGCCCGTTTTCGTGTGCGATTCTGTGGGACAAGTTTGAGTTGTGTACCGGATGCATACTGGCAATATGGGACCTAGGAAACTGATGTAACATGTTAACCTGGGTGTCAAGGCATACCCCACTGTCTGATGCAGATGCTGAAAGGATAGAGAAGTCGGCTCTACGAGGGTTTGCCGTAGTGAGACTTAATCCCAGTCGGTGGGACCGGTTCGATATTTGGGTGTCATGTGAAAGGTTGCCACGTACGATGTAAGTGATGGTTGCTGTGTGCAACGTCGAGTACGGGCGTACGTGTCGTGTCAGCTGGTTGTTTTTGATTGCAATCACCGTCGCTCGCAGAATGGACCGAGCATGCTTGTTCTCTGCGTCGTGATGTAGTAATAAACTGGGAAGAATTTAATATGTTTCGTGAGTAATCCTCATATTGGAGATGAGGAACGATCAACACTTTCACTAAATTTATTGTCCACCTTGGGCTAGTAGTGTCGAGGCAAAGCGTTTCTTGTTTGATTGTGGAGTCTCGACGTTAATGGCACACGGTCTGTATGGGTCTAGGGTAGCTCACTAAAGTTACTTTCACCTCGGGCAAGTGACATCGAGATGAAGCATTTCTTGTTTGATTGTGGAGTCTCGATGTAAATTGTGCGAGGGCTATAAAAGTTGCTTAAAACTTGAAGTAAGAAGTTCCTTTTAGCTCAAGTTCATCTTTTGTGCAAACTTCTATATTCAGCGCTCTATTTTCAGCATGTAGAGTTTCATGGCTAGGGTGACGGTTAAGTCTTGCTGAGCTTCATGCTCACGGATACTGCATGAGTTGTTTTGCAGGTAATAACCCTACACTGAAATGTACGGTTGTCCGATGTGTGACGCCCGGTCCCGTAGAACACGGAACCCAGCTAATGCATATGTGTGCCCAGGATGTTCATCACACATATACATGTAATCCACAAACTGAATTCAGAATATAACCACGAATAAATAGGGTTTAAGTATTTTATTACAATGACTCATGAATATCTAACTTATTCTAGCAGCGGAAGTCTCTAAACGATAGCGGAAGCAAAACTAAACAGCAGCGGCTCCATCTTCAACTCCACAGGCAAGTTGACGGTAGTTCGCACGCCTAGTACTCCACAAGATTATCGAAGTACTCCTCTCATGTTGCTGATGTTTGTATGATAATGCAAGGGTGAGTACATGTCGTACTCAGAAAGTGCGGGAAAAGTATGACATGTAGCTTACAGCAAGGTAGGGAATAAAAAGGCTCATTTGTAGAAAGCAAAGTTTATTTCACAAACATGATAAAAACAGCAACTATCTTTAAGTGAATTCAATGCCAACATATATTTAAGTAGAACAGCAACACACCTCCTTCATAATTCACCACTTTTCATGTCTCAACCAACCATTAATCTTTCTCAACTTTATCTCATTGCTCATAATAACCATCTCATGTTCATATCCATCTCATAATCATATAACCAAAAACCAAACTCATTGTCAAGACCCAACAGTCCCGAAACCAATCCCAATAACCATACCATAACCATAACCAAATAACCATCCCAAGTTTCCATCCCAAATTTCCCTCTAATCATGTGAGTTGGCCAGGCGCTTGTGACCGTAAGCACAGCTATCATGATAGCTTTACACTCTTAAGAGGTGGCACCACTTTACCCACTAGTTTGTGATTTCATCACCCGTCGGCGACTGCAGAACCTCCATTATACCAGTACACAACCGTCGGTGTATGGCCAAGAGATCACAAAATAGCCTTTACAAAGGGGCTACTAGATGTATGAACTCACTAAGGTTTCACCAGCAGGCTCCAATCACCATTCTCCCACCTACGGGCCAACTCTTGTGCAATGCAGTTCCCAGGGCAGTCATCTCTTGACTCCTATTCCCCGCGCCTTCCACGGTCCATAACAATCTAGCAACTTACCTAATTAGTCAGCTAAGCCGCACCCATATTTGGCCTTGTGGTGGCACTGTATTCCTGGCATGTGCTGGCATGAACCGGTCCTTAGATCTACGGAAAGTAAACCACCATCTCATTCTACAACATCCACGAACCAAGCTTGCCTAGATCTCCCCCGATTCTATGCTCATTATCATCTTCAAGTTCTCATTATCATTATTCATATGAGTGCAGTAGCTAGACATGTTCTATCTTGGCTTCCCGTAACCCGTAAGCTAAGCGAAGTGAAAAGCAAAGACGTCCACACCCGACTCATCAACTTTCCCAGCGACAAGGATGGTTAACAAAAACTAGTAAACTCCTATAAAAGGGTTTTCCATCAAGTTGACTCAAGCATACGAGTTTTCACAAACAAAACAGTTTCAGAACATGGGATCAATATGGTCAAGGGGCACTTGCCTTGCTCCTGTGGCTCTTGTTGTTCACGTGTCTCGAAGTCTCGGCGCTGAAGTTCTTCGTAGATGGCTTCCTGAGCTTGTCCTTCTACTCACGACCACACACATTCAAAATTATAGCAATCAAACGTCATGCAAAAACTTTACTCAAGATGAAATGGTGCAAACCCTATGATTCTGTTTTATTAGAACAGTTTGTACGTGTTCTTACATGTTTTACTGGGCATGCATGGGGTTTTATGGTGAACAAGGGTGTAAGGATCAAGTATGGACGTGGTGATGATCTTGACTCAAGATCTAGATCAATTCCACCGTCAAAAACCAATCAACAGGTGATCTGTCCACACGAAACAGCTTCTGTTCGAAGGGAACGAAGAAAACAGATGCGAAGAAACCGCGACGAGGTCGTAAGATGGGTACGAAGACCTACCTCACTTCTCTTTGGTGGCGGGGCCTTCCTCCTAGCAATGGCGGCAGCGACGGCGAGGCGCGACGGCGCTCGTCGGCGGGCTCACCTGTGACTGAACCCCGGCGAAGGGGGGTACTCGGCGAGTTGGAAGCTAGGGCCTCCAAGTCGTCGACTCGGGACGTGGAAAATAGGTACGTGGTTGCGGCCAGGGGGTTTTGAGTTCTATTTATAAAAGGAAAAGAAGAGTCCTACTCCGATTGGATTTCAAATAAGAGTCCTATTCAATTTGTTTTGGATCTTAACAAACTTATCTCCAACTGATTTGGTGCGGTAGCAAGTGGGGGAAATTATGTCGGTATCCTATGTTCCGGGTACTCCCGCGTACAGGAGGAAAAACCGCCTAAGGACCTCGCATCTCCGCAGTGCTGAGCTCCGGAGACGCCACGTGTCCAGCGGAGGCTGGTCCTTGCTTCTCGTCAGAGGCGAGCTCCGGACCTGCCACGCGTCCAGCGGGGCATGGCCTCTCTTTTCCTCAGAGGCGAGCTCCTCGTGCGCCATGTGTCTGTCGGGGCGGGGCCTCCCCTCTCTACAGAGGCAAGCTCCGGTGGCGACACGTCTCCAACAGCATCGGACCTCCCTTCCTCTCGGAGGCGAGCTCCGAGAGCAATAAGTGTCCCGCGGGGCTGGGCCTCATCCCTTCCGCATGGGTGAGTTCTGAAGTCGACACGTGTCTGGCGGGCCGGACCTCATCCCTTCCGCAGGGGTGAGCTCCGAAAGTGCCACGTGTCCCGCAGGGCTGGGCCTTGCTTCTCTGCAGAGACTAGCTCCGAAGTCAACACGTGTCCCGCGGGGCTGAGCCTCGCTTCTCTGCAGAGACTAGCTCCGAAGGCGACACATGTCCAGCGGCGCGCGGGAAGTGTCGACAGCGCTCCTTGACGAATTGGAATTGGCTCTTTTCAGCTATATTTCTCCCATTCCCAACATTTTTTATGATTCTTTCTCCCGTTCTACTTCTTTTATAATGTTTCTCTATATGCAATGCATGGATATGAAATTGAGGGTGTTACAAACCTACCCCCCTTAAACTGAATCTCGCCCTCGAGATTCGATAGAGTAGAGAATAGGTGAGGGAATTCTGCTTTGAGGTCTTCCTCACTTTTTGAATAAACCATGATATCGTCAATGAAAACCACGACGAACTTATCCAAGTACTCCATGAAGACCTTATTCATGAGGTACATGAAATATGCAGGTGCATTCGTTAACCTAAAAGACATAACGGTATATTCATACGAACCATACCGTGTTTGAAATGCAATCTTGGGTATGTCGGAGGGCTTAATCTTCAGCTGGAAGTATCCCGACCGAAGATCAATCTTGGAGAAAATTCGGACACCTTTCATTTGGTCGAACAGGTCCTCTATACGGGGCAGCAGGTATTTATTCTTGATCGTCACCTCATTGAGAGACCTATAAAACCCTTTTCTAGCTGCTTCTGAATTTGCTTCTTAAGTTCCACTAGTTCATTAACGGGCATCCTATATGGCCTCTTCGCTATAGGTGCAGTTCCAGGTACTAAATCAATGGCAAACTCAATGTCCCGGTCAGGTGGCATACCTGGAACTTCTTCCGGAAACACGTCCAAATATTCTTGAACCACCGGAATGCTTTCCAATGTTGCTTCTTCGACGTGGTTCAACGTTGCCTTCTAGGTTGCCGGTTGGGCTGACTCGCACTCAATACGAGTACCGTGCTCATTTGTCAACTGCACGCTCCTCTCAGCACATTGGATCACTCCATTGTGCCTGCTTAACCAATCCATTCCAAGTATTATATCAAGCCCTTGAGAATCCAAGACAATAAGGTTGGCAAGAAAGTCTACCCTCCTGATTTTAAGGTTTACTTTCGGACATACTATATTAGTCCTCATCTCTCCACCGGGAGAATTAACTAACATAGTGTGTTTCATGTGTGATACGGGCATATTATACTTGGAAACATACTTGGATGATATGAATGAATGCGATGCTCCGGAATCAAATAGAACAGTAGCTGGGTTGGAGTTGGCAAGGAACATACCAATCATGACGTCCTCAGCCTGTTGCGCCTCCTCAGCGGAGACATGATTCACATTGCCACGAGCATAGTTCTGCTGTCCACGGTTACCTTGATTAGCTCCTCCGTTCGGCCGTGGGTTCTGCTTGGGCGCGTTGGTCGGCTGCCCAAGGCCTTTCCTCGGGCACTGACTTGCAAAGTGTCCCGTCTCTCTGCATGAAAAGCATGCCTTGTTGCCCAAGACAGCAGGAACGTTGGGGCGAGGGTGGTTTTGAGCATAGGTGCCCATGTTGGGACGGGGTGCAGAAGGCAAACGCACACGAAGTGCTTGCACAAAAGGACGTTGCTGCGGTGGTGGATTAGGGCGAGGTGGGTTTGTAGGGCGGAAAGTAGAAGCGGACGAGCCATACTGTGGTGCAGCTGGGGGCATGAAACGAGGACGTACATTGCTCCCTTGTGGCTGGTATGACATCTTCCTCTTGCCCTCTTGCTCGATCTCACGGATCTTGCTCTCAACCACTATAGCCTTGTCAACAAGCTTCTGTAAGTTTGCATAATCGTTGTTGAGCAGCTGAACTTGGATCTCATTGTTCAGCCCTCTCATGAACAAGTATTGCTTCCTTCGATCTGAGTTGAAGTCTTCTGGAGCATACCTTGAAAGCTGCGTGAACTTGTTGAGGTACTAATTCACGCTCTTCTTTCATTGGCGGAGACCTTTGAACTCTTGCATTTTGAGCATCATGACTCCAGCAGGGACGTAATGAGAGCGGAAACTCTCCTTGAACTCAGTCCAAGTGATAGTCTCCTGGTTGTCATGAGCATTGCAAAGAGAGTCCCACCAGTCAGCGGCTGCTCCCATAAGTTGGTGCGATGCGAAGAGAACTTTCTCCCGATCATTGCATTGAACAATAGGAAGCTTCTTTTCCATGGATTTCAACCAATCGTCGGCCTCCATGGGATCATTAGCTTGTGCAAAAGTAGGCGGTCAAGTCCTCATGAACTCTCCTAGTCGGTTGTGTGCCGGCGGCGGTGGTGGTGGGGGTGGTGGTGCAGGAACGGGGTTAGGATTGTTGTTGTTGTTGGCTTGCAGCTGAACCAAAGTTTGGATCATAGTTTGCATGAGCTTGTTTTGCATAGCCATCAACCGTTCAAGGTTGTTTGCACCAGCCCCGGGGTTAGCATTCTCAAGAACTTCATCGTGGCAATCCTCTTGTAGTTCATGGTTGCCACGAACGTTCCTCCATTGACGGCTGGCGTTTTCCCTCACCATCTGTGAGAGAGAGTTGAGTAGAATAGAAAAGAGAAGTTTAGGTTGATACCTCCAACTATATGCATCAAGGTGCTTGAACTAATTATCTTCTCTTATTATTTTCAACCTATATGAGGTTGTGAACACATGCCGAAACATCTCACATCTCTCTACTATATGTGGATGTTGATATTCGTAGAAGTGTACCACAACTCACACTCAAGCACACAAACACAAGCAATCGTCACAAAAGTTCAACACACCACTCCTATTCAAGCTACTATGACTTAACATTCCTATTACAGCTTATTAATTGGGAATCCTAAACTTAATCGTGTGAACTGGTGTTGTTCCCGCCGTGTGACAGGGGTGGTCCATCGGACACCTCAACGGGGTTAAGTGCACTCCCACGTGGGGTGAATGAGTACTCGTGCTCCGGATCACCGGCATCTATAAATAGGACATGAGAAATTTTTGAGAAGAAGAAAACAACTCCAAAACTTCAGAAGCTATGGAGTAAGAAGCAAAGGTGTTGCTGTCCGAAGAAGAGAAAAGAGGGGCTGAAAATAGCACTTTGCGGTGGCTGAATTGACAAGGGAGTGCAGCAGCAAGCAATTTTCAAAAATAGAAGTTTAGAGGAGTGTTCCTATGTGTTCTAGATTGTCCATTCTACCTAGGCTTGCGTCCTATGGTCAACGTGGCTCTGATACCAATCTGTGACGCCCGGTCCCGTAAAACACGGAACCCAGCTAATGCATATGTGTGCCCAGGATGTTCATCACACATATACATGTAATCCACAAACTGAATTCAGAATATAACCATGAATAAATAGTGTTTAAGTACTTTATTACATGAATCTCTAGCTTATTCTTGCAGCGGAAGTCTCTAAACGATAGTGGAAGCAACTAAACAGCAGCGGCTCCATCTTCAACTCCACAGGCAAGTTGACGTTAGTTCGCATGCTTAGTACTCCACATGATCTTCGAAGTACTCCTCTGCTGTTGCTTATATTTGTATGATAATGCAAGGGTGAGGACATGTCGTACTCAGCAAGTGCGGGAACAGTATGACATGTAGCTTACAGCAAGGTAGGGAATAAAAAGGCTCATTTGCAGAAAGCAAAGTTTATTTCACAAACATGATAAAAACAGCAACTATCTTTAAGTGAATTTAATCCCAACATATATTTAAGTAAAACAGCAACATACCTCCTTCATAATTTACCACTTTTCATGTCTCAACCAACCATTAATATTTCTCAACTTTATCTCATTGCTCATAATAACCATCTCATGTTCATATCCATCTCATAATCATATAACCGAAAACCAAACTCATTGTCAAGACTCAACAGTCCCGAAACCAATCCCAATAACCATACCATAAACATAACCAAATAACCATCCCAAGTTTCCATCCCAAATTTCCCTCTAATCATGTGAGTTGGCCAGGCGCTTGTGACCGTAAGCATGGCTATCATGATAGTTTTACACTCTTAAGAGGTGGCACCACTTTACCCCCAGTTTTGTGATTTCGTCACCCGTCGGCGACTGCAGAACCTCAATTATACCAGTACAAAACCGTCGGTGTATGGCCAAGAGATCACAAAATAGCCTTTACAAAGGAGCTACTAGATGTTTGGACTAAGGTTTCACCAGCAGGCTCGAATCACCATTCTCCCACCTACGGGCCCCCTCTTGTGCAATGCAGTTCCCAGGGCAGTCCTCTCTTTACTCCTATTCCCCGCGCCTTCCACAGTCCATAACAATCTAGCAACTTATCTAATTAGTCAGCTAAGCCACACCCATATTTGGCCTTGTGGTGGCACAGTTTTCCTGGCATGTGCTGGCATGAACCGGTCCTTAGATCTACGGCAAGTAAACCACCATCTCATTCTACGACATCCACGAACCAAGCTTGCCTAGATCTCCCCCGATTCTATGCTCATTATCATCTTCAAGTTCTCATTATCATTATTCATATGAGTGCAGTAGCTAGACATGTTCTATCTCGGCTTCCCGTAACCCGTAAGCTAAGTGAAGCGAAAAGCAAAGACGTCCATACCCGACTCATCAACTTTCCCGGCGACAATGATGGTTAACAAAACTATTAAACTTCTATAAAAGGGTTTTCCATCAAGTTGACTCAAGCATACGAGTTTTCGCAAACAAAACAGTTTTAGAACATGGGATCAATATGGTCAAGGGGCACTTGCCTTGCTCCTGTGGCTCTTGTTGTTCACGTGTCTCGAAGTCTCGGTGCTGAAGTTCTTCGTAGATGGCTTCCTGAGCAGTCCTCTCTCGACTCCCATTCCCCGCGCCTTCCACGGTCCATAACAATCTAGCAACTTACCTAATTAGTCAGCTAAGCCGCACCCATATTTGGCCTTGTGGTGGCACTGTTTTCCAGGCATGTGCTGGCATGAACCGGTCCTTAGATCTACTGCAAGTAAACCACCATCTCATTCTACCACATCCACGAACCAAGCTTGCCTAGATCTCCCCCTGATTCTATGCTCATTATCATATTCAAGTTGTCATTATCGTTATTCATATGAGTGCAGTAGCTAGACATGTTCTCTATCGGCTTCCCGTAACCCATAAGCTAAGCGAAGCGAAAAGCAAAAACGACCATACCCGACTCATCAACTTTCCCGGTGACAAGGATGGTTAACAAAACTAGTAAAATCCTATAAAAGGGTTTTCCATCAAGTTGACTCAAGCATACGAGTTTTCACAAACAAAACAGTTTCAAAACATGGGATCAATATGGTCAAGGGGCACTTGCCTTGCTCTTGTCGCTCTTGTTGTTCACGTATCTTGAAGTCTCGGTGCTGTAGTTCTTCGTAGATGGCTTCCTGAGCTTGTCCTTCTACTCACGACCACGCACATACAAAATTATAGCAATCAAACATCATGCACAAACTTTACTCAAGATGCAATGGTGCAAACCCTATGATGTTGTTTTATTAGACCAGTTTGTACGTGTTCTTGCATGTTTTACTGGGCTTGCATGGGGTTTTATTGTGAACAAGGGTGCAAGGATCAAGTGTGGACGTGGTGATGATCTTGACTCAAGATCTAGATCAATTCCACCGTCAAAAACCGATCAACAAGTGATCTGTCCACACGAAACAGCTTCTGTTCGAAGGGAACAAAGAAAACAGATGCGAAGAAACCGCGACGAGGTCGTGAGATGGGTACGAAGACCTACCTCACTTCTCTTTGGTGGTGGGGCCTTCGTCCTAGTAATGGAAGCAGCGACGGCGAGGCGCGACGGCGCTCGTCGGCGGGCTCACCGGCGACTGAACTCCGGCGAAGGGGGAAACTCGGCGAGTTTGAATCTAGGGCCTCCAAGTCGTCGACTCGGGAGGAGGAAAATAGGTACGTGGTTGCGGCCAGGGGGTTTTGGGTTCTATTTATAAAAGGAAAACAAGAGTCCTACTCCAATTGGATTTCAAATAAGAGTCCTATTCAACTTGTTTTGGATCTTAACAAACTTATCTCCAATTGATTTGGTGTAGTAGCAACGTGGGGGAAATTGTGTTGGTATCCTCTGTTCCCGGTACTCCCGCGCACAGGAGGAAAAACTGCCTAAGGACCTCGCATCTCCGCAGTGGTGAGCTCCGGAGAAGCCACGTGTCCAGCGGGGGCCTGTCCTTGCTTCTCCTCAGAGGCGAGCTCTGGACCTGCGACGCGTCCAGCGGGGCGGGGCCTCCCTTTTCCTTAGAGGCAAGCTCCGCGTGCGCCACGTGTCTAGCAAGGCGGGCCTCCCCTATCTATAGAGGCGAGCTCCGGTGGCGACACGTGTCCAACAGCGTCGGACCACCCTTCCTCTCGGAGGCGAGCTCCGAGAGCAACACGTGTCTCGCGGGGCAGGGCCTCATCCCTTCCGCAGGTCTGTGTTCCAAATTCGACACGTGTCTGGCGGGCCGGACCTCATCCCTTCCGCAGGGGTGAGCTCCGAAAGCGCCACGTGTCCTGCGGGCCCGGTCTCGCTTCTCTGCAGAAACTAGCTCCGAAGTCAACACGTGTCCCGCGGGGCTGAGCCTTGCTTCTCCGTAGAGACTAGCTCTGAAGGTGACACGTGTCTAGCAGGGCGTGGGAAGTGTCGGCGGCGCTCCTCGGCGAATTGGAATTGGCTCTTTTCAGCTATCTTTCTCCCATTCCCCACCATTTTTATCATTCTTTCTCCCGTTCTACTTCTTTTATAATGTTTCTCTATATGCAATGCATGGATATGTAATTGAGGGTGTTACACGATGAGACTCGGATCTCTCCGAGTGGTGAACTCATGGCAACCCCTGCCGATGCTATTGTGATCGTGTGGCTAGTGAGAAGGGTCCGCGGGCTGGACATCTTCTCTATGGCTTAGAATAGATATGAGACGTGAGTTGTATTAGTCTTCTGCTGTAGATTATTTTGAGAAGTATTTGTAAAATTCACACTTTGTAAGCTTCCACTTGATTTATGTAATATGATGCTTTAATATGTGTGCTGTTGGGTGCCGCATCACAAGTCACCACCCAATGTGATTCCTGGGCGAGTGGCACGGCCCTGAGATCGGGTCCGGGCCCTCACACTCTAGGACCAAACACATAGACATCCGGCACCACTTCTTGAGAGACCATTCTATAAAGGGGGACATAGCTATCTCACATGTTAGGACCGAAAAAAACCTAGCCGACATTTTTACCAGGCCACTAGATGAAAAACAATTTTTTTGAACATCGAAATGAGCTTAACATCCTAGACTCTAGGAATGTGGCTTGAAATGTTGCACATCTGAATGCTGGTAGTTTGGTACCTTTAGGAATTTTCACAAACTTCAAAAATATGCATCATTGTGAAAACATGTTCCCTTTTAATTTTTTCTCACATTATTTTACCTAATTATGTTTAAATATATTGTGGTTATCATCTAATTGTGTGCTTTGATATATTGACTATATTTATCTAATAGAAGGTGAAAGTAAATTTACCTTAATCACTCTTGGCAAAATTCTAATATATAGGAATTTTTCAGCCTTCAAGGACTAGACTAGTTCCCCCTATAGGCCGGACAAATCCGGATACTTTGAATACACCGGGATGCAGCATACAAGTCCACAAGGGACTACTCCGGACTGCATCGGGACAAGTCCGGACTGCAGACTAGTCCGGACCTAGTCCGACATACCGGACTAGTACGGACAGCACATCGGACTAGTCCGGCCCCTAGAGAATTAACCTCTAATGGTCGGGCCCGACTCCTATCACGCTCTCATTCACCTCTACACTTCTCTTATCCTCCAAAACTCGCTCCCATTGGTGATTTTGGAGCTCTCCCTCAAATCCCTCGAAGGAATCCTTTTCCGACCATCTCCGCTCCTTCGATCCGCGGATTTCATCAAATTTCTTTGTTCTAAGGTACTTTTTGACCTAACTTCAATTTTTCTAAAATCCCTTGTTTCTCGGTAATATTTCTAGTGCCTTAGGCCTTCCCTGATGTCCTTATGCCATATTATTGCATTCCTTCTAGTATTGTGTCTAGTTTTTGTGAATCTGTGCTCAAATCGCTTAAGTTAGGGTTTAAAACTGTAGAGTCTGGACTAGTCCAGACTCAGGCCGGACAAGTCCTGCTGGTGCAGTTTTAGCCCCTATCTTTGTGAATGCACACTAATTCAAACACAATGCTTTCGTGTCTAATCTTTCCCTTTTATCTGTCACCAGATCATGTCGGGATCCGGAGATAGTCCTCTCCCCAACCCCATTGCCGAGGCGGCTCGCCAAGCCGCCTATTGTGCAGCAGCCGAGACCAAAGCGGCTAGGGCTCCTGATGCTGCAGCTAGGGAGTCCCGGATGAAGAAACATGCTGACAGAGAAGCACAAGCGTCTCAGCCCGTTGATCCTCCTAGAATGAAGAGGCTAGTCACCTTAAAGGAAAAGCAACAAGCTCAGTCACAGGGAACTGCTCAAGAGAAAGGCAAAGGGAAAGTAGCGGATCCCCAGAGGAAAAAAGCTTTGGCCAATAGGGGTCTTGTCATTCGTGACAACCCTAGGCATGGGTTGGGGGGATCCCCACAAGGATCAGTTGGGCCGCTTGAGAGAGCACCTCGCATGCACAATCCAAACCGCCAACCCAACTTGGCTTGTGCAACTTTCAAAGGCAAGGGAGCTGAGAAAGCAAGAAGGTTAAGAGAGGAAGAAGTTTACACGTTTGAGAAGGCCACACCAGACCCTTGCTTCTGCCGTGACTTCCATTCTGAACATTACCGGCATGTCTATCTCAAAATGAAGACACCGGTAGTCGATGCTCAGTGGGTGGATTGGTCCTATATGGCGAACAAGAAGCATCAAGCCTTTGATGCAGTGACTTAAGCTGTAGAACGCCATGGGATCAAGGACTTGATGGGATTTCAATACGATTGGAATATTGAAGTCATAGTCCAATTCTACACCACCTGCTACTTCCACACATATGGAGACAAGAAGATCACTGGATGACTAATGGTGTGGTGTACTCGGTGCTATATGATGAGTTTGCAAGGATCCTCGGGCTTGAAGAGCATTTGAACTATGAGATCATAGTTCACAATGAAAGGACCTTTGGAATGAATGACTTGGATTTTATGTACCCATCATACCTCACCTTTGAGCCATCCTCAACTCACAATATCAAGCATTTCTTTGGAGTGCTCAACCGAGTTTTGAGGAAGACTCTACCACCCAAGGATGGAGATGCGGGGTTGATACAAGGGTATCAAAGGAACTTAATGAAGATAATAAATGAATATGAGAAGTTCAACGTCTTCGACTACATTTACAACGACATCTTCAACATCTCCCACACTCCAAACAGGTCTTGTGGCTATGCACCATATATTATGTGCATGATCAAGAAAGTCACCGACGTGGAATTTTCCAAGGACATGAAGCATAGGAAGTTGTGTTCACAAATGCCGACTCCTCTTCCTCGCCGTCCTGTGTCCTTGGGTAGAAGCTCCTCCGCAGCTCCATCTTCCTCAGTCGGGTCGTCTGCTCCTCGGTCGTCGAGTGGATCCTCTAGCGGGCTACTCAAAATCTTCAAGGCGATTTTCTCTTCATGCCGGAAGGTGGAAGTTCACACACAAAGGATGAAGCAACGCCAAGAGAAATACCTCAAAGCTACGTGCGACAAGATGGAGATACCTATGTCTCCACCGTCATCGAAAGATGGAGTAACCGAGTTTCCCACTCTCACCGAGGACGAGCTTGCCTTCTTTGGTGAAGGTGGTTCCTCCTCTGCTGCTCCTTCTACTTCCCACGCTCAACATGTGGATGACGATGAAGATGACAATGAAGATGAAGAGACTCAAAGCGAACAAGGCGAAGATCAATATGAAGATGATAGCGATTAGGCCCTTCTCTCTTTTCTTTTTCTTTTTGGTGCTTTGATGCCAAAGGGGGAGAGGAAGAGGGGGAGTAGTCTAGTTTAGCTTTTTAAAATCCTTGTCTTGCTTTGTAATGTCTATGCCACATTATGTCTCATTATTCCTTCATACTATGTTATGTTGAGATGATCTTGTTAATTGATATCATTTATGTTCCCTTCAATGCATTTTACACTCTTTTTATCACATCACACTTAGGCACCCCACCATAACACATGTGTGTATGAAATCCCCATAGAATTCATTCATGTGCATATTTTTCTTGATAAACTCTTATGCACACATTTAGGGGGAGTACATAATACATATATGTATTGTGAAAACAAACTCTTATATTCATTCATCGAGAGTACTAATGTGTTGTTATCAATCACAAAAAGGGGGAGATTGAAAGTGTATCTATGTAATCTCCGTGGGTTTTGGATGATTGAAGATGACAATTAAGATAATAATAAGCTTTAATGAGTATGAGCACAGGTCTTTGAGATGAGAATGAATGTGGGATCTCTCAAAAAGCAAAAATAAAAAGAAGAAGACTTGCAAGAGTAGAAAATAGGATTTTATTCTTGAGTTTCACATTTTCTAGTTGTGTAGAGGGTCTTCTCTTTTAGAGTGCTTGAGAATCATTAGAGAGCTCAAACTTTTAATTAGAATTATGGTGAGGGAATAGTCCTAGGCATAGCTTAGAATGTGGACCGGACTTGTCCGGACATAGGGTCGGACTAGTCCGATCCAACCAGACTATTCCATTTTGGACCAGACAAAATGTCTTTGAGTAAGTTTGGACTTGTCCGTTTTATGCCGGACTAGAATATTCTTGTGTAAGTCTGAGCGTTTCTGAGACCAAGTCCCAAAAGGCCGGACTAGTCCGCCTGTTCGGACTAAGCCGCTTAGGTCCGGAGGAAATCCCTCTGAGTGACCTCGGACTAGTCTGTTGTGGACAGAATAGTCCGGTTGTTTGAGGTGAGTGCGGCCACTGGGTTAAGTCCTAGAAGGCCGGACTAGTCCGCTGAGTTGGCCGGACTAGTCCGGTTTGGAAAGGAACAATTGTTCCTGTGTGAGCTCGGACTAGTCCGGACATGGTCAGACTAGACCATAATGTGAGATTATAGAGTTTTGGGACTAAGTCTGTTAGGGCCGGACTAGTCCGCTACTAGCCAGACTAGTCCTTTCTCACCCAGAGCAAAAGCTCCTGTGTAGATCGGACTAGTCCGTTCTTCAACGGACTAGTCCGGGGTTTAATGACCGTTCAAATTCAAAGGTGGCAGGGACTTTAGTTGTTAGCCTTGGTGACGTAGGTGGTCCCCCCAAGGCCGGACTAGTCCGAGGTTCTGGCCGGACTAGTCCGAACTTTAGAAGGTGTAACGGTTGGATGTCGGGATCCCTATAAAAAAGGACCCCCTGGCTTCAAATGGATCTCTCTGCAACCCTAGCGCCGAAAACTCTTTCCTTGAGCTCTTCTGAGCCTCTTTCCTCACCTTCTTGACACCTAAGATTGGATCTTGAGGGGTTTGGGGATTTGTGAGAGGAGAGACGCGGTGATGAACGTTTAAGCTCTCGGTTTGAATCTCTTGCACTCTAATCATTGATTTGAGTTCGTGCCTGTTGTATTTTGTTTCCTAGAACTGCTAGGTTGTTGTAGGGAGCCTCGAGTTGTCAGTAGCACCTAGAATCTTCTATTCACCCTTTGATTGATAGTGATGAACCTGGGCTTGATCTTGGTGATCGCTCGGTGAGGGTTGGGTTTGAAGAGACCCGGTCCTTTGTGGACTCCTGAACAGGGACGTAGATTCCTGTTTGGAATCGAACCTTGGGATAAATCGAGTCTCTTGATTCCTTTACTTTCTCGCTTAATCACTAGAATTGCTTGTAAGGATTTGTTTCGCTCAAAACTTGTTAATTGCCTTATACTGTGAATCTTGCAATCCAATCAGTTTCTCTTTCACAAACTAGTTGATTATATTGTTAGATAACCCACATATCTTCCACTTGAACAATCTTGGAAAGAAATCCATAAAAGCGCAACCTTTACCTAATTTCTATACCTAGACCAGACTAGTCCGCCCCTGACCGGACTAGTCCGTCCCTTCAAGTTTAATCCGGCTGTTTTCAGTAGTTTCAGGTTTTATTAGCATATTCACCCCACTCTAGGAAACTTTCACCGACTGAGGTTTCACCGGCAGGCTCGAATCTCCATTCTCCCACCCACGGGCCCCCTCTTGTGCCATGCAGTTCCCAGGGCAGTCTCATTGACTCCCATTCCCCACGCCATCCAACAGTCCATAACTAGCTACCAACACACCTAATTAGTCAGCTAAGCCGCACCCATATTTGGCCTTGCGGTGGCACTATTTTCTTGGCATGTGCTCGTATGAACCAGTCCTTAGATCTATGGCAAGCAACCACCATGTCATTCAGCAACATCCATGAACCAAGCTCACCTAGATCTCCCCGATTCCATGCTCATTAACATCATCAAGCTCTCATCATATTTATTAATATGAGTGCGGTAGCTAACAAGTTTTATTTCAGCTTCCCGTATCCCGTAAGTTGAGTGAAGCAAAAAGGAAAACCAACCATACCCAACTCCTCAACTTTCCCAATGACAAGGATGGTTAAAAAAACTAGTAAACTCCTATAAAAGGGTGTCCCATCAAGTTGACACAAGCATACGAGTTTTCGCAAGCAAAACAGTTTCAAAAACATGGGATCAATATGGTCAAGGGGCACTTGCCTTGCTCCCGTGGCTCGTGTTGCTCAAGCGTCTCGAAGTCTTGGTGCGGTAGCTCCTCGTAGACGGCATCTTGAGTGTGTCTTTCTACTCACGACCATGCACATACAAAATTTACAGTAATCAATTATCATGCACAAACTTTACTCAAGATGCAATGAGGTGGATGAATGCAATTCCTATGGTGCAGTTTATAAAAATCAGTCTGTACATGTTCTTGCATGTTTTAATAGGCTTCCTTGGGTTTTATGATGAACAAGGTTGCTGGGATCAAGTGTGGACATGGTTATGATCTTGACACATTGTGTAGATCAATTCCGCCGTCAAAAGTTGACCAAAACATGGTCTGTCACACGCAGAATTTTCCGCTCCCAGGGGGTGAAGAAAACGGGTGCGTAGAAACAGCGGAGACGTTGTAAGAGGGGTAACGAAGACCTACCTCACTTCTTCCTCCTCTCTTCCTTGCAGAAGAACCTCCTCCCTTGCAATTGCCGCAGTGGAGGATTTTCGGTGGAGAATTACGAAGCTGTGGCTAGGGCAGAACGTCAGGGGCTTCTTCCCGGCGATGGCGAGGTGTGACGGAGCTCGACGGCAGCCAAATTCCAGCAGGGGGGGCAGCGACTTGGCAGCAAGGGGGAGGGGGCGCCGGCCAAAAAAAAGAGAGAGGGGCTGGGGCGGCTAGGGGGAGAGTATATTTATATGGGGCAGAAAGAGCTAGGGTGGCTAGGATTTTAGCAACCCAATGATCCAAGGGCTGAGATTTAATTTTAAAAGAGGTGGGAGCTAGGGGCTAGGATTTTATTATTTATTTTCCACCAATGGCTGAGATTAATTGGAAAATAAAAGCCCACAAAAGTACAAAAGGGGGACGCAGCGGCCAAGGGGGTGGGGCCCACTAGGGTTCCCCCGCTAAGTTGGTGCGGTCAAAATTGGTGAGGGGGAATCCCCCCAAATGTCGGGAAAAATCCCCCAAGGGGAATTTTGGGGAATTTGGGGAAAATCAGGAAAATTGGAAAAAATTTGGGAAATTAGGGAAGATGGGAATTTGGAAGAAAATCGGGAAATTTTGGGGAAAATTGGGGTTGCCCAATTTGGCTATTTTATTTTATTTTTTCTTTGTATTTTTATTTTTATTTCTTTTCCTCTTATATTTATTTTCATTATTTTCTATTTCTATTTCCTTTTATTATTTTATTTGCTTCTATATTCCTCTCTTTACTTCTTCTTCTTTTTAAATGCTTCTCTACATCAAAAAATTTATGCAGTGCATGGTAGAAATTTTGAGGGTGTTACATTGCTGTTTGGGGCGATTGGACTGCGTCCTATGTGGAAGAACTTGGGAAAGGTGGCTGCATACAACATCAGTCAAGGTTGGTGCCGGCAACTTGGAGTATGGGTGTACGTGTCGTGTAGTCCGGGCGTGTACTGATTCGAATCACCGTCGCTCGCGGTCATATGAGCATACTTGTCCACTGCGTCTTGACGTAGTAAGAACTGAAGTGAATTTCTTTAAATTTGATAAGGATTGTGATTTAAATTGTTTTGTAACCATGCTTGAATTAGAGATAGTGCTCATTAAACTTTACTTTACTTTGTGCAAGAAGCATCACAAAAGCGTTTCTTGTTTGATTGCGGAGTTGTGATGCTTCTCGGCTCAAGGTCTTCAAAATGAGGCTTAAATCTGAAAGTTAAGCATCAAATGTAGCCGAGTTATTTATGCAAATTCAACTAACCTTTATAATCCGTCGTGCATGTAGAGTTTCTTGTTTAGAGGAGACGGATCAGTCTTGCTGAGCCTATGTGCTCACGCTTGCTATATGAGTGGTTTTGCACGTTAACATCGATGCTATGAGGAGGTTGTCCAGTGAGACTCGGAGACTTCCGAGTCGCTTAACACATGGAGAACCCAACCTTTGCAGTTGTCAACGTGTTTCTAGCAAGAAGAGTCCGCGGGCTGGACATTTTCTCGAGTACTTAGTAGTTATTCAACGTGAGATGATTATAGACTTCCGCTGTAGCTATTTCATGTAAATTATTTACAAAGAACACGTGTAAGCTTTCACTTTTGATTTACGTGATACATTTTCCTTTTATGTGTGCTGTTGGGTGCCGAATAACACGGCACCACCCAATGCAATTCCCGGGCGAGCGGCACAACCCTATGATCGGGACGGGCCCTGTAAAAACCCAGTCCTCTCTCCAGTGCTCCCACTTCCTGAGAGGGAAGAGCGCGATGTATGGCGTGGAGTTCCTCCCTCGGTGCTGGAAGTAGTAAGCCCCAGGCGGCTTGTGCTTCTCTCCGAGGCCCTCAAGTAGAAGAACACCTTGAAGAGCCGCACCGAAGGCCGCATGTGCACGAACATCTCGCAAAAGTCAACGAAGACGGCCACTAGTGTGAGGGTGTGCAGCGTGAGGTGCTGGAGCCCATACACCTCAAGCAGGGTGAGGAGGAAGGACTACGCCGGGAGCGCGAACTCAGACAGAACGTACGAGGTGAAGAGAACCACCTCGCCCGGTTGCATGTCATTCAGTGGGACCCTCCCGCGACGGATGTTTCCGTCGAATGTGGCTAACTGTAAGCCGAGCAGGCGCCTCACGAGCCCGATGTCGCCATCGGTGTGAACCCGGGAGGAACGGAGGCCAGAAGAAATGGTGGTGAGAGAAGGTTGAGAGCGCTGGGGAGCGGAGGCTTCGAGCGTGAAAGAGGAAGACGATGATCGCAAGAGGTAGAAAGGGCCGCCCTTCTCTAGAAGGCTTCCTTTCCTATGTCCGCAATCTTCGGCAGGGAAACAGGCCCGATGTTTGGGTTTCTACCGCTGCGTGCTGCCCGCCTCCCCAATGACGGGTGGGACCTAGGTCCACCCGTCAGACACTGGGGGCCAGGCGGTGACTTCTCAGGGACGAACGACGGTTCTCGATAAAGGCAGCGCGGTGGAACTGCAACAGTCGACCTGAGGACTGCTGCAGTAAATACCCGAGGGCGAACCCTCGAGCATATCGCCGCGATCCACCAGTCAAGAGAAGATACGCATTCCCTACGCCGACGACATGCTTCCGTTTCGACTGTCGAGTGTGCCTATTATGCCAAGGACGTGCAACCTTTTCGTCTCCCAGGTACAACTGCACACCCACCACGCTAGAATCTCGCTGCCACTTCGGCTTCCAATGTGCAGGTTCAAAGCTACCACACGGGAAAGATGGAGGCCCTACCTGCAGGATCGTTGTCTCCCCCGAGATGGGCCTAGGGGCCACTGTCGGTACCCTGCATACCGGGTACCCCCGCGTGGAGGTTTGAAGACAGCCCAGATCCCTCCTCCCTGCTGAGGCGGGCGTTAGCGTGGCCACGTGTCCTTGACCCTGGGGCTGTTACGTGCGCCTAGGATCTGGAGCCAACAAGTGCTTTTGGCCCCGGACTGAGCCTCCCCACTGAGGTGAGGTCCGGAGCTGCCACGTGTATATGGGCTCTGAACCTCCTCCCTGCTGAGGAGGACTCCGGAGCCGACAAGTGCCCTTGGCTCCGGACCAAGCCTCCTCACTATGGTGAGGTCCGGAGCTACCATGTGTATCTGGGCTCTAAACCTCCTCCATGCTCATGATGGCCTCGGAGCCAACTGTGACACCCGGTTCCGAAAATAGAACCAAGTGAACGCATATGTGTGCCCAAAATATTCTCCACACATACACATATAATCAACAAACTGAATTTAGAAGATAACAACGAATAAATAGTTTTTAAGTACTTTATTACAATGACTCATTGTCTCACTCATGAATATCTAGCTTATTCTTGCAGCGGAAGACTCTAAACGACAGCGGAAAGTGACTAAAACAGCAGGCTCCAATCTTCAACTCCACAGGCATGTTGACGGTAGGGCGCACGCCTAGTACTCCACAGGTTCCTCGAAATATTCTTCTCCTGTAGCTGATGTATATGTGGGAATTCAAGGGTGAGTACATATCGTACTCAGCAAGTGTGGGAAAAGTATGACATATATCTTACAACAAGGTAGGGAATAAAAAGGCTCATTGCGGCAAGCAAATTTTATTTCACAAACATGATAAAAACAGCAACTATTTCTAGGTGAAATTTATCCCATCATAATCAAGTAATTAAGCAACATTCTCTCATCATAAGTCACCATTTATCAAGTCTCATCCAGCCATTAATCTTTCTCAAGTTCATCTCATACTCATAAATATTCATAACCATCTCATATTCATATAACCAAAACCAAACTCATTTTCATGACTCAAAACAGTCCCAAAATCAATCCCAATGACCATACCATAACCATACCGAATAAACATCCCATGTTTTGCCTCTAATCATGGAAGTTGGTCAGGTGCTTGTGACCGGAAGCACGGCTATCATGATAGTTTTACACTCTGCAGAGGTGGCACCACTTTACCCACTAGTTTATTATTTCATCACCCGTTGGTGACTAGAAAGAACCTTTATTATACCATTATACAACCGTCGGTGTATGGCCAAGAGATCACAAAATAGCCTTTACAAAGGGGCTACTAGGATGTACGGACCCACTGAGGTTTCACCGGCAGGCTCAAATCTCCATTCTCCCACCCACGGGCCCCCTCTTGTGCCATGCAGTTCCCAAGGCAGTCCCTCTCGACTCCCATTCTCCGCGCCATCCAACGGTCCATAACAAGCTAGCAACACATCTAATTACTCAGCTAAGCCGCACCCATATTTGGCTTTGTGGTGGCACTGTTTTCCTAGCATGTGCTCGCATGAATTTCTTAGATCTACGGCAAGTAAACCACCATCTCATTCAGCAATATCCACGAACCAAGCTTGCCTAGATCTCCCCGATTCCATGCTCATTAACATCATCAAGTTCTCATCATCATTATTCATATGAGTGCAGTAGCTAACCATGTTTTAATTCAGCTTCCCTTATCCCTTAAATTAAGCGAAGCAAAACGGAAAAACAACCATACCCAACTCAACAACTTTCCCGGCGACAAGGATAGTTAACAAAACTAGTAAACTCCTGTAAAAGGGTGTCCCATCAAGTTGACCCAAGCATACACATTTTCGCAAACGAAACAGTTTCAAAACATGGGATCAATATGGTCAAGGGGCACTTGCCTTGCTCCCGTGGTTCGTGTTGCTCAAGCGTCTCGAAGTCTTGGTGATGTAGTTCCTCGTGGACGGCCTCTTTAGCTTGTCCTTCTACTCGCGAATATGCACATACAAAATTTACAGCAATCAATCATCATGCATAAACTTTACTCAAGATACAATGGGGTAGATGAATGCAAATCCTATAGTGCAGTTTATAAAAACTAGTTTGTACGTGTTCTTGCATGTTTTAATGGGCTTTCATAGGGTTTTATGATGAACATGGGTGTAGGGATCAAGTGTGGACGTGGTGATGATCTTGACACAAGATCTAGATCAATTCCACCGTCAAAAATCGATCAAAACATGATCTGTCCACACGCAAAAGTTTCTGCTCGAAGGGGGCGATGAAAACGGATGCGTAGAAACACCGGCGATGTTGTAAGATGGGTAATGAAGTCATACCTCAGTTCCTCCTTGTGGCAGTGCCTTTCTCCTAGCAATGGCAGCAGTGGGGGATTTTTCTGTGGGGAATTATGGTAGGGCAGATCATCGGGCTTCTTCTCCGGCGACGGAGAGGCATGACGGGGCTCATCGGCGGGTCTCGATGGCCGGGCTCGACGACGGGGCTCGACGGTGGGGCTCGTCGGCGGGGCTCGTCGGTGGCAAAACCCCGGAAAAGGGGGCTCAACTCGGCGAGTTGGGGAGGGGGGGCAAGGCTGCGGCCAAAGGTGTAGGGGGAGGGGGGGCTGGGGGTTGTATTTATAAGGAGGAAAAAGGGAGAGTCCTAGTCCAACTGGGACTCAACTAAAGAATCCTAGTCAAGTTGGAACTCAATCAAAGAGTCCTACCGGAAATTCCCCCAGATTGTGGGGGAAATTCCCATAGGGGAATTTTGGGGAATTCGGGGAGATTTGGGGAAATTTTGGGGAAATTTGGTGGGAAATTTGGGGGAAAATTTGGGAGAAATTTGGGATGGTTCAATTCAGCTATCTTATTTCCATTTCTCTCCATTTCTATGTTTCTTTCTCCATTTCTATATTCCCTTCTCCATTTCTATGGTTCTTTCTCCATTTCTATGATTCTTTCTCCATTTCTGTTTCTTTCTAAATGCTTCTCTACATGAAAAATGTATGCAATGTATGGTAGTGAAATTTGAGGGTGTTACAAACCTACCACCCTTAAAATGAATCTCGCCCTCGAGATTCGATAGAGTGGAGAAGAGATGGGGGAATTCTTGGAGCTGAAGCAGGGTGGGAGCAGGGCCGGAATTCCAGCTCTTGCCGAGAGCATGCGATACAGCCGTGTTCGGTTAAATCGGAAAATTCGAGCTAACCGGCCAAGCAATCATCGCCCAGATTCGACATCTAGCTAGAAACGTCCGTGCGAAACCCTACGGTCAAGAACTACGGGAAACCAGCGAGAAACCACCGAGTTCCACGGGTTTTCCGTCCATCGCCGGGTTTAGACCTAGGTCGCACGGTGAAGTCCAGTTTGCCACAACTTTGAGCAAGATCAGAGGCTGGGTTGTTGCTCCGTAGGTTGTGGCGGTGCTGTAGGAGCCAACAGAGGGGACTGTGAGGCATGACAGCGCCATACCGACGTCGCCGAACTCATCCCGTAAACTGTCGCCATCGCGCAACCGATTCTGGTGATCACCAGCCGGCGACAAGGGCAGCAACGGGTTCCCCGAGAAATTTCAGGCGTGGGCGGCCAGTTTGGTCGAGCTATGGTAACGGGAACAGCCTCCCGGCGAGTACTCCGGCGAGGTGGGTGGCGGGGAGCCGCGGGAGCGCGAGGTTGAAGAAGCCTCGCGGGCCCCACGTGTCGGTCTCTGCCAAAAACGCCCCAGATCTGCTGTGGCACCAGGATCCCGTGCGACTGCGCGGAAGACTTTGCGGACCCCCGTGCGGGATAGCTGAAGTGGTGACACGTTGCCGGGGACCCCACCTGACAGTTGAAACTTTATTTAAATTTTCAGATTTGGTTAAAACTTCAAATGCATAGAACTTTTGCTAGGAAGCACCAAATTCAGTGAACCAAATTTTGCTGAACTCAGAATTTTGAGTACTTTCCAGCAATACAAATTTCAGCTCATGAAACTTAATAGTTTTCTAGAATTAAATCCCTAAAGTTTAAACTGTCAGGAATTTTATCTGGAGAACTACTTTATGAAAAAATCTGAAATTTGGCTGGGAGGCTCATTGGAAAATTTTCAGAACCATTCAAGTTCATTTAGACCCCCTAATGGGGTGATTAAGTGAACTGCCCTGAGGAAATAGAAAAATGTACAGAAACATTTTTCAGATTTTCTCAAAGCTTGTTTAGGGCATAACTTCCTCTAGAATTCTTCAAATGACATAAAACCAATTCCATTAGAACCATCTCAAATTCTAGTTTCCAAAAAGTAATGATTGGAGCCATGAAAACCCCTGGAATTCCTTAGAAGCTCTAATAGTGACCAGATAGGTTTTTATTTGTACAAGGATCAAATGAACTTTGTTTCAAATGAAACTTGGTCAAGACTCTAGTTAGGACCCTACCAAGCCACCATAAAAATTTCAGAACCAAAGGGGAGGTCTAGCTAGAGTTATAGGAATTGCTTATTCAATTCTAAACATTGCATTTGAATTGACATGTAGTATCTCGTTAACGTGTAGTCGCTGAAGGCGAGGAGACTCCGGAAGTGCTCGATTTCCTTCTTCCGGATGAAGCCCTAACAACTGACCAGCAGCTACAAGGCAAGCCCCGGTTTGCATTAAACCCTTTTATAAAGTTTTGCTTTGTGTACATGTTTAGTGTGAGGTGTGGATGTGCATTAGGTGTAGGATGGATGAAACCCAAGTGCATAACCAGAATTTTCCTATAAGAGTGAGGGTAGTGTCTAAGGCCTCGAGTAGACAGGCTTTGATTAATAATTCATAGGACTTACGGTACAAGTCGAGTAGTTGGAATCTACTCGCGAGTTAGGCTTGGGACACACGGGATTGGTTCGAGTGATGTGAGATCACTTTAGAAATGAAAATGAGACTAGGCAGGGGCTAGGGTGCAACAAGAGGAAGCCTTGTGTGCGCAGCCCTGTCCGTGTCGATTGAGGACCGATCCGTGTGCGGCCCTGCTGAACAAGTATTGAACGTACCGAAGGCATATCGGATATATGAGCCCCAATAAACCGATGTAACCTATACCTCTGGGCGTCGAGGCATAATGCACCGATTTATAGGTGTAGGCTGAGGGCAGCAAGGTGGAAATCTGCTAACGGGCATAGAGAGATGCTCCGTGTAGGGAACCTCCTGCTCGTTTCGGTGCGACCGGTTCGACGTTTGGGCTGTTGGGTGAAAGGTTGTCCCGTACGACATCGAGTGAGCGTGCTGTGCAGCTCCATGGGTGGGCGTACATGACGTGCTCTTTGGGGATCCCTGCAGGTGTATATCGAGTCGATTCGCCGTCCCTCGCGGTGATGAGTACCGCTTGTTCACTGCGTCGTAACGTAGATAACTTATGGAATGTTATTATTTAATTCTGCGGTATGATATAATTGTATTGTTACATGTGTGCCACAAATATTGCTTATTAAATTTCAGATTCATGAACTGTTAACTGGGGCTAAAAGATGAACTAAGGATGAACTTGTAGGCGTGTCCCTTTGCTGAAAATGTACCACCCCATGTTTGTTGTACACTACATATAGAGTTTCATGCCTAGGCGAGTCGGTTAAGTCTTGTTGAGCCATCGTGCTCATGGTTGCTGCTTAAGTGTTTTTCAGGTGAGGAGCCACCCATGGACTCGGGTTACGAGTCCATCGGCGAGGGTTACCCTCCGTCGGGGACCACGGAGGAGTGGGAGCCTTACACGCCGCGCTGAGCTGAGGAGTGCAGCTAGTGTGGGTTGAGCTAGGGCTGGGCAACCGACTTTTGCTAGATAAGCGGGCATGAATTGTACAAATCAAACTTCCGCTGTGTAATATGAACCTTAGTTTGTAACTGAGTATTGTACCAGTTTGTACAGTTTCAGTTGGTTTTCTATGTAATACAACGTATCCTTATGATGTGTGCTGTCGGGTGTCGCATCGTGCAGCACCACCCTCTGAGATCCTGGATGAGCGGATTCCGGTCCGCCACAGATATTCGGTATGGTCATTGGGATTGGTTTTGGGACTGGTTTGAGTCATGACAATGAGCTTTGGTTTCGGTCATACGAATATGAGACAGTTATGAATATTTATGAGCATGAGATGAACTTGAGAAAGATTGATGGCTGGTTTAGACATGATAAGTGGTGAATTATGATGAAGGAATGTTGCTGTTATAACATGGTTATGATGGGATTAAACTCACTTAGAAATAGATACTGTTTTATCGTGTTTGTGAAATAAAATTTTGCTTGCTGCAATGAGCCTTTTTATTCCTGCCTTGTTGTAAGCTACATGTCATACTTTGCCCGCACTTGCTGAGTACGACATGTACTCACCCTTGCATTATCACATAAACATCAGTAACAGGAGAAGAGTACTTTGAGGACCATGTGGAGTACTAGGCGTGCGAACTACCGTCAACATGCATGTGGAGTTGAAGATGGAGCCTCTGCTATTTAGTTATTTCCGCTGTCGTTTAGAGACTTCCGCTGCAAGAATAAGTTAGAGATTCATGAGTGAGACAATGAGTCTATGTAATAAAGTACTTAAACCCTATTTATTCGTGGTTATATTCTGAATTCAGTTTGTGGATTACATGTGTATGTGTGATGAACATCCTGGGCACACATATGCATTAGCTCGGTTCCGTGTTTTTTGAGACCGGGTGTCACACGGACGAAGCACTAACATCTGACCAGCAGCAACAAGGCAAGCCCCGGTTTGCATTAACAAATTTTACAAAGTTTTGCTCTATGTATACTTAGCATGAGGTATGTTTGTGCATTAGGTATAGGATGGATGAATCCCCAAGTGCATAACCAGATTATTACTACAAGAGTGAGGGTAGTGTCTAAGTCCTCGAGTAGTCTGGCTGTGCTTAATGTTCATAGGACTTCGGTACAAGTTGAGTAGTTGGAATCTACTCGCGAGTATAGACTTCGGGAGACATGGGATTGGTTCGAGTGATATGAGATCACCTTAGTAAGAAAAAGGAGACTAGGCAGGGGCTAGGACGTGGCAAGAGGAAGTCTTGTGTGCGTTGCCCTGTCCGTGTCGATTGAGGACCGATCCATGTGCGGTCCCGCTGAGCAAGTTTGAATGTACCGAAGGCATATCGGATATATGGGGTCCAATAAACTGATGTAACCTATACCTCCGGGCGTCGAGGCATAACGCACCGATTTATAGGTGTAGGTTGAGGGCAACAAGGTGGAAATAAACTAATGGGCATAGAGAGATGCTCCGTGTAGGGAACCTCCTGTCTGTTTGGGTGCGACCGGTTCGACGTTTGGGCTGTTTGGTGAAAGGTTGTCCCATACGACATCGAGTGAGCGTGCTGTGCAGCTCCATGGGTGGGTGTACGTGACGTGCTCTTCGGGTATCCCTGCAGGTGTATATCGAGTCGATTCGCCACCCCTCGCGGTTATGAGTATCGATTGTTCACTGTGTCATGACGTAGCTAAATTATGGAATATTGTGATTCAATTCTTTTGATATGTATAAATTGTATTGTTATATGTGTGCCACCAAATATCGCTTACTAAATTTCAGATTCATGAACTGCTAACCGTTGGCTAAAAGATGAAATAAGGATGAACTTGTAGTCATGTCCTTTGCTGCAATATGCCATCTCATGTTGGTTATGAACTGCATGTAGAGTTTCATGTATAGATGAGTCGGTTAAGGCTTCCTGAGCCATCGTGCTCATGGTTGCTGCTATGAGTGCTTTTCAGGTGAGGACTGCCCCACGGACTCGGGGTATGAGTCCACCGGTGAGGGCTACCCTCCGTCGGGGACCACGGCAGAGTGGGAGCCGTACACGCCGCGCTGGGCTGCAGAGTGGAGCTAGTGTGGGTTGTCCATAGGGATGGACAACCGACTTTTGCTAGTTAGGTGGGCGTGAGTTGTATAAATTTAGCTTCCGCTGTTGTAACCTCTATACTTAGTTGTAAACTGAAGGTTTGTACTACTTTGTACATATTCAGTTGTTTTTCTATGTAATACAATGTTTGCCTTATGATGTGTGCTGTCGGGTGTCGCATCACGCGGCACCACCCTCTGAGATCCTGGGCGTACGGATTTCGGTCCGTCACAGGCTGGTATCAGAGGTGCTTAGGGGATAGCACATTAATTAAGGACGATATTACGAGAAAACTTAGGATTACGGTGAGGATTCGCTAGTATGCCCAAATAAGGACTATATTGGTATAGTTACTTAAAGTGGCATGACTAACATATGTGTTATAATTCTGAATGTTGATTATGTAAGGACTTACCTACACTCAGGTAAAAATGGTAAGGAACGCCACCGAAAGCGGTTCAATTTCGGTTAGCTCCCCTGATGAGGAATGTGGTTCAGGGGTAGGTCTCACAGCTTGGTGTGAGACGTCAATATGAAACTCTTGGACTCTTCATGTTCCTGAGTTCATATGAAACGCTGGTCCCTAGCGTGTATTAGGCAAGCAAGTGGAGACCCCATCGTGTAGTCAGTAACGCGATAGTGTGTTCTTCTGGAAATCGCCTAGGAGAACATACGCAGCGCTTGCCATCGGCGTGCCCTGCAGGGCAGTAGGTGGTATCTATTGGGTTGATAAAATTCCCAACCATGATGACCCGTTCGCGCTCTACTCGGGTTCCCCATCGTCTGGTGTAAAAACATGATCACGTACCTTAAGACGTGGCTTAACTCAAGGACGGCCGTACGTCAATGATATGGGCGTATGTATTTACTTTTAAATATGGACCTGCCTGAAATGACAACAACCTTTGAGTGCATCACTATGTAGTGTTCTTATGCAGGTACTAACCATGTATGTATACCGTGTAGTACACGTGTGCGAGAGAGCGTTTAGTGCCACAATTGAGACGTATATGTCGGTATAATCCGGTTAGGATTTTCCTTTTTGTGAGGAACGTAGTACCGACATATAATAGACATTTGCATTGAAGATAATGGTAACAAGGAACTAAATTAACTAAGTTTCAATATTTAGGACCCTGGTTGGGTAGGAAAAATTCAACAGTTGATTAGTTTAGCTCGAAGGGATTGAAAAACAGAGTGCTCTGTTTTGGCAGCAAGTTTGCTGAACTTTAACAGAGCATAACTCACAGATTATTTAACCAATGGAGGTGTGGGATATAGTTCTGGAAAAAGGTTTAAGTACTCTACAACTTTTTTGTACACTTCCAGAGCAGAATCACAACTTAAATGGGTTGAAATTCCAGATGATTGTAAACTGTTCAGAACCAGGACAGGTTCAAAAACTCTCTGGACTGTTCTGTTTATAAAGTATAACTTCCCGTAGAAAAATCTAAAATTATCATATGATACCTTTTTGGAAAGGGTAGGAGATGTGTTACAACTTTGTAATTCAGAGTTTCTGCAATTGCAGCTCGGAATTCAGTGGAATTTAGAGTTGAAAACAGAAACTTCCAAAGGAGGTGCCGTTGAAATTCTTCCAGAAATTCTGTTTAATTTTGAATTATGATAACTTTTTAACCAGAGCTTATCTGGGGGCAAATAAATACTCGTTGGAAAGCGACCGAAGTTAACTTTAACTTTGGTAGTCAACTTGAGTTATAAAAATGCCATGTACCAGGTCAAAATCTGGGAAATGTAGAAACTGGTCATTCTGGGCAGAGGGATGGACAGTTGACCTCATTTCAGAGATTGTTGTACCCTAGGGGGTTTGATTACTTCCAATGGGGTAAAACATACTCATGAGTTGTTATCCTCAACTAGTGAGAGGTTTGATTATATTTCCTACTCAAGATTCTTTTGCTAGAGACCATGTTTGTATCGTATTGAGGATAAAGGGTAGGATACGTGATGATAAAGCGATATTAACGTCTCGTAGTGACCAAATCTAGTTGAGATGAACTTCCAAAGAGGAAGTCCATCAAGTTATATTTAACTAGTTTGTATTTGGTCTGGTAATGATGTAGCTTGTGCAAAGTTATTACATGATCTAATTACGAGATGTATCACATATTTATTGTCATTATGTCTTTACACCTATTTTATTGGACTGCATGAAGTAAGTTGTGGGACTGATTTTAATTGTAGTATGGTTGCAGATGGTTCACACTCGGGCCACGCATGAGGTCGGTGGCTCTAGTCAGCAGGGGGGTGATGACTCCCAACCACCTGCCTACGACAGCACCCCACAGCAACAACCACCACCGCCGCCTCCACTTACACTAGGGGATGTGATCGCGGCGCTGGTGGGCAATCGTGAGGAGCAGACCGATCTGCTCCACACGATCGTGAGAATATGTCCCAGGCGGGGGGGGGGGGGGGTCAAGAGAGGGGGCATCGTGATCCCCACACTACGACGTACTCGGATTTCATGAGTACGCATCCTCCGGCGTTCACTGAAGCGGCAGAACCCCTGGAGGCCAACAACTGGCTGCGGACGATTGACTCCAAGTTCGGGCTGCTCCAATGCACGGAGCGGCAGAAGACTCTCTTCACGGCGCAGCAACTTCACGGTGCCGCCGGTGCGTGGTGGGTGAACTATGTCGCCTCACTACCTGCTGGCCACGCTGTGGAATGGGAAGAATTCCGGGAGGCATTCCGCGCCTATCATATCCCTCACGGGATAATGAAGAGGAAGTTCCAAGAATTCTTGGAGCTGAAGCAGGGCGGGAGGAGTGCCTACGACTACTCCCGTGCGTTCAACCATCTGGCGCAGTATGCGTCGGATTACGTCTCCACCGAGGAGAGGAAGCGATAGCAGTTCTATCAGGGGTTAAATCCCGAGATGAAGACACATCTCGTACAATGCAATCGCGGCATGTTCAACGACCTGGTCAACGCTCCAATCATGCAGGAAGATGCTAAGCGGGAATTGGCGGCTGAGCAGCAAAAGCGCAGTGCTCCACCCAGCAGCGGGGGTGGAGCTCCAAAAAATACCGCATGGTGTATCGGACACCATCCGGTCAGCAGTGGCATCCACCGGCGTGACCTCAGCAGTTCGGGGTTCATTCTTTCCAGCCACCCCCGTTCCGACCGCCGATGCAACCACCGTGTCCGCAACAGCAGCAGCAGATGGTGCTCCAGGCGTTTCCACCACCACAACGCCCCCCGGGCTTCCGTCCGCTGATCAGCGGAGGACCGCCTCGCTACACCTGCTACAAGTGTGGCCAGGCAGGCCATTTCTCGAAGGACTGTCCCCAGGGGCAGCAGAGCAGTGGGCAAGCCCAATATCCGGGCGGTGCTCGAGGCCGACCTCCGGTTAAGAAGGGAGGTCAGCGAACCGGGGGTGTTCGCAACCTCGACAATGAGGATGCCCCAGAGGGGAAAACATGCTGGCAGGTACGTTCACTCTCAACGATCAAGCCATCATCATTTTATTTGATTCTGGTGCAACCCACAACTTCATAAGTGCATCATATGTGGTTAAGCATCAACTGGAAGTCTTTCCAACCGAGTGCTCTTATATGATCTGCTCACTGGGAGTGAAGATTTAAGCAAATATGATTCCGAAAGCACCACTGTGCTTAGGTGGGAAGATATATCCCACTACTATGATTATTCTTGATTGGGCAGAAGATTGATGCAATCTTAGGGATGTCATGGCTAAGTTACCATGGCGCTGTCCTAGAAACGTTATCACGGACGGTTCACCTCAACTCCCCAATACACCGTCCGCAGTCCCTCATACTAGACAATCCGGTCCCAGAAGTTTCAGCCGCGTATACTACTGAAGCTTCCAAGTTAGAGGACATCCCTGTAGTCCATGAGTATCCCGACATGTTTCTGGATGATATTCCAGGCATGCCACCTGAACGGGATGTGGAGTTCAAGATAGAACTGGCACCCGGGACTACTCCCATTTCACGGAGACCGTACGAAATAGCTCCGAACGAGCTGGCTGAGTTGAAAGAACAGCTCAATGATTTTCTGAGCAAGGGTTTCATTAGACCGAGTTCCTCGCCTTAGGGATGCTCGGCGCTGTTCGTCAAGAAGAAGGATGAAACCTTGAGGCTGTGTGTGGATTACCAGCCGCTCAACACCGTCACCATCAAGAACAAATATCCACCACCCCGCGTTGACATCCTGTTTGATCAGCTTGTGGGTGCAAGTGCGTTCTCCAAGATGGACCTTCGCTCCGGGTATCATCAAATAAAAATCCGGGTGGAAGATATCCTTAAGACGGCCTTCTCGACGAGATATGACCTATATGAATATCTCGTCATGTCTTTTGGTCTCACTAACACTCCTACACATTTCATGTATCTCATGAACTCGGTGTTCATGCCGGAGCTGGACAAGTTTGTTGTGGTGTTCATTGATGATATCTTGGTTTACTCCAAGACAGAAGCAGAACACGCTGAACACATGAGAATCATTCTTCAATGATTGCGGGACCATAAGCTCTATTCCAAGTTCAGCAAATGTGAGTTTTGGATCAGCCTAGTGCCATTTTTGAGACATATCATCTCAGCGGAAGGCATTGCGGTTGACCCAAACAAAATTGAACAAGTGCTGAAATAGAAAGCCCCCACTTCTGTCCATGAAGTCAGAAGCTTCCTCGGTTTAGCGGGATATTACAGGAGATTCATCCCAAGCTTCTCCAAGCTTGCTAAGCAGATGACTGAACTATTAAAGAAGGGGATGAAATATGTTTGGAACTTAGCGTGTGAAGGAGCGCTCCAAGCATTGGTGAAGCATCTCACAACAGCACCGGTCTTAGCTCAACCGGATACGACCAAGCCCTTTGACGTGTATTGTGATGCGTCCGGTATCGGGCTCGTCTGCGTGTTGATGAAGGAAAGACGTGTAGTCGCCTATGGCTCACGCCAACTTCGAAACCATGAGCAGCACTATCCGACTCATGATCTTGAGCTCGCTGCTGTGGTTATGGCGTTGAAAATGTGGAGGCACTGTCTCCTGGGGAAGTTGGTGCATCTGTACACCGGCCACAAGAGCTTAAAATATATCTTCACCCAGAAGGACCTGAATATGAGGCAAAGGAGGTGGTTAGAACTAATAAAAGACTATGGGATTGAGATTCATTACCACCCCGGCAAGACGAATGTGGTTGCCGATGCGCTGAGTCAGAAATCACAAGTTCATAACCTCACCATTACACAGGTGGAAGAAGAGGAGCCGAGTTTATACTTGGTTCCTTATGGATCACTCTACAACATTGCCCTCATCCCTACCATTAGGGAAGATATCATTGCAGCTCAGAAGAGTGACAAGGGAATGGCACATCTCCAGGAACGGATAGACAGTGGGGATATCAAATGTTTCGGAAGGATGATGAGGGGACGCTATGGTTCAATGACCGCATAGTCATACCCTGGAACATGGAGCTGAAAAAGAAGATCCTTGATGAAGCTCACTTGTCTAAGTTCTCTGTTCATCTGGGCAGCAACAAAATGTACCAAAACTTGAAGAGTAAATTTTGGTGGACACGGATGAAGCGGGAAATCGCCAAATACGTATCTGAATGTGATAAGTGTAGAGGAGTGAAGGCAGATCACTTGAGAAAAACAGGGCTGTTGCAACCCCTGGAAATTCCAGCATGGAAGTGGGAAGATGTGAGCATGGATTTCATTGTGGGATTACCCATGACTTCTAACAAGCATGATTTCATTTGGGTAATCGTTGACCGGTTAACCAAGTCAGCTCACTTCATTCCGGTGCATACCAACTACCATGCCAGCAAGTATCCGGAGTTGTACGTTGCAAGAATCCTGTGCTTGCATGGAGTACCCAAGACCATAATCTCAGATCGAGGGGCACTGTTTGTAGCTCGTTTCTGGGAGCAGTTGCACGCTGTATTGGGTACCAAACTGATTAGAAGCTCCGCTTATCACCCTCAGACAGATGGGCAAACTGAGAGGGTGAACCAAGTATTAGAAGACATGTTGAGAGCGTGTGCCATCCACCACGGTAGAAATTGGGATGATCACCTACCGTTGGCGGAATTCTCGTACAACAATGGCTATCAAGAGAGTATCAAGATGGCACTATATGAGGCTCTGTACGGTCGCAAATGCCGCACCCCATTGAACTGGTGCGAGTCCAGTGAAAGGGTCACGTTCTGGATTGATTTGGTGAACGACGCCGAAGAGCGCGTTCGGATGATTCAAGCAAACTTGAAGGCTGCTCAAGCCCGGCGGAAAAGTTATGCTGATAAGAGGCATAGGCCGCTACACTTCGATGTCAGGGACACGTGTACCTCCGTGTATCTCCGATGAAAGGCGTGCACCGATTTGGCGTGAAGCGGAAACTCGCCCCCTGATTTATTGGACCCTATGCTATCACCGAGAAGTGTGGACCAGTGGCGTATCGACTAGAACTACCGGTGTCGCTCTCTGGTGTTCACGATGTTTTCCATGTTTCACAAATACGGAAATGTCTGAAGTATACGGCTGCTGCTCCCATCGAAGACATTGGCAAGCTGCAACCGGATTTGATGTATGCTGAATATCAGGTGGCAATTATTGATGAGAAGGCTCGGACCACGCGTAACTGAACGCTGTGGTTCTACAAGATACTGTGGAGCAACCACACCGCTGAAGAAGCGACGTGGGAGAGCAAGGAGTTCCTTCGCTCACACTACATGGACTTCATGGCGTCTCATCAAGGGTAAGTTCCTATTACATCGTCGTCTCTTCCGTTATAATCTCGGGATGAGATTTTTTTAAGGGGGTAGGGATGTAGAAGCCTAAGAATGGACTTGCAAAAATGTTCATCACCTATCCACACCACAGCTCGGTTGGTGTATAGCTCATGAACATTTGTGAAGAGCAAGTAAACACAATCAACAGGGTGATTAGAGGAAAAACCCATAACTTCAAAAAAAAAAGAGGAGTTCATACACATAAACAAGAGAGGCTGAGCTCACCCCTAGACCTTAAATATTATTGGGAAGGCTCAGGCCAAGTTTCATGCAAATCCAAGCCTTTTTGAGGCACTTTTGGAGACATTTGTAAAAAGGGCTATTTGAATGCGAATTCAAATTTCAGCTAGTTTTCATCACTTGAATTCAAAAGTTGACTTCATACTCAAACGAAGCACAGTTTTCTGAGTTAGTCCACCAATTTTCATCCTCATTGGAGTTCATCTTGTCGGGAGCTAAATTTGCATTAATTCAAAATTGAATTTGAATTTCAAATTCAAAAGTACAGCAAATTTAGCCAAACCAATTTCAAATTTAGGAAATCAAATTCCACCACTGACTTTGTGGCTAAGTCTCTCATTCAATTGTGAGTAGCTGAGACCTTTTCAGTGAAAACAAAAATGAAAAAGAGAAAAAGAATTAGAGGGGAGGGGGACCCACTGGTCAGAGACTGAAAGAGGGGAGAACCACCTCTGTTGCCTTCGGTCGGCTGCCGGGAATGTTGCTGCCTCAACCCGTTGATCAGCTCGCAACCCTGCTGATCGTCCACGTATGCTACACAACCAGACTTCGCTTTCTTTCCCAGCTAACGCCGCTCTGCTCAGCTCCCGCGCGCAAAAACAGCCACCGGCGACCACGCCTCCGATCCTTCAGCAAACACCGGCGCCGATCACTGGGTGCTCGCGATCTATACAGCAAAAAGGAGCGCCAAGAAGTGCTCTAGCTGCTCCCCGTGCTACACCGGCGAGTTGCGCTCTGTTACATGCCATTTAGCCGTCGAAGTCGAGAACAGAGAAGGGACCGGCGGAGCTTTGCTTCGGCTCACTGTCAACAGCCAATCCGGCCATCTTCTCCGTCAACTTTCTACACAAGAAAGGTGCATGGGGATCCCTAGATGGTGTAGCCGCCAACCATTCAGCAAATGATACACCGTGTAGCAATAATTTTAGAATGTTCCAAACCCTAGTGCAACGTACCGAGTTCGGCCAAAACCAAAAATTTGGTTTATACGTTGAATCAATGGTCAAGCTAGCTCGCACGTAGCTTCTACACCTCCTAGCACCCCTCCTCAAGGAAGAACCGAGTACAACCATCCAGAAATGCCCGAGTTATAGCATTTTCATAGCCGCCGGTGCAAAAACGGCTCGGGTCGCCGTCGAGAGTGGATTTGCAAGCACTTTTAGCTTCCGAGGCTGCTCATGTCGGGTTCCTCGTGATCCACTGGTGCTCCACGAGCAAAACGTGACCCTTTTTGTGCCTCAGAGAGTGATAACTACCTCGCCGGAACCCTAGCCTCCGCGGTTGACGTCACACGGTCATTTCCGATCACCGCCGGCGAGCTCCGACCCCCGAGACGAGTTCCACGTGGCGAGATAGGGCTAAGCGGCCAGTTTCAGACATGGGGGTGGCCCGGAAGTCACTTCCAGTGATCTTCGCCTGTGTGCGCCACCGGCGAACGCTCGGGCGCGTGCGAGGAGGAAGAAGGCGTGTGGTGGGGCCCGCACTGAGGATTTAAACATTTCTAGGATTTTTCAGTTTTGGTTCAAACTTCAACTAGCTATAACTTTTTAGGAAGCTCCAAATTTATTGAACCAAATTTTGTTGGATTCAGCATTTTGAGTACTATCAAGAAAACAAGTTTCAGCTCATGAAACTTATTATTTTTCCAGAATTAATTCCCTAAAATTTAAACTGTTGGGAATTTTATCTGGAGAATTCTTATATGGAAAATTCTGAAATTTGGCTGGGATGTTCATTAGAAAATCCTTGAGTCACAGGAAACATTTTGAGATCCATTCCAGTTCATTTAGTCCCCCTAATGGTGTGATTAAGTAAACTGCCCTGAGAAAATGGAAAGATGTACAGAAACATTTTTCAGATTTTCTCAAATCTTGTTTAGGGCATAACTTCCTCTAGGATTCTTCAAATGACATGAAACCACTTCCATTAGAACCATCTAAAATTCTAGTTTCCAGAAAATAATGGGTTGAACCATGAAAATTCCTGGAAATTCTTAGAAGCTCTAGTAATGACCAAATAGACTTTTATTTGTACAGAGCTCAAATGAACTTTGTTTCAGATAAAATATGGTCAAGTCTCTGGTTAGGATCCTACCAAGCCACCATAAAAATTTAAGAGCCAAAGGGGAGGGCTAGCTAGAGTTTTGATATTTACATTGTCAGTTCCAAACTTTGCATTTAAATTGACATATCGTTAATTGCTTATGTGTAGTCGCTGAAGGCGAGGAAACCCCAGAAGTGCTGGACTTTCTCCTTCCGGACGAAGCACTAACATTTGACCAGCAGCAACAAGGCAAGCCCGGGTTTGCATTAACAAGCTTTACAAAGTTTTGCTTTATGTATACTTAGCATGAGGTATGTTTGTGCATTAGGTGTAGGATGGATGAATCCCCAAGTGCATAACTAGATTGTTCCTACAAGAGTGAGGGTAGTGTCTAAGTCCTCGAGTAGTCTGGCTGTGTTTAATGTTCATAGGACTTCGGTACAAGTCGAGTAGTTGGAATCTACTCGCGAGTATAGACTCCGGGACACACGGGATTGGTTCGAGTGATGTGAGATCACTTTAGTAAGAAAAAGGAGACTAGGCAGGGGATATGACGCGGGAAGAGGAAGTCTTGTGTGTGTAGCCCTGTCCGTGTCGATTGAGGACCGATCCATGTGCGGCCCCGCTGAGCAGGTTTGAATGTACCGAAGGCATATCGGATATATGGGGTCTGGTAAACTGATGTAACCTATACCTCCGGGTGTCGAGGCATAACGCACCGATTTATAGGTGTAGGTTGAGGGCAGCAAGATGAAAATTTGCTAACGGGCATAGAGAGATGCTCCGTGTAGGGAACCTCCTGTCCGTTTAGGTGCGACCGGTTTGACGTTTGGGTTGTTTGGTGAAAGGTTGTCCCGTACGACATCGAGTGAGCGTGCTGTGCAGCTCCACGGGTGGGTGTACGTGATGTGCTCTTTGGGTATCCCTGCAGGTGTATATTGAGTCGATTTGCCGTCCCTCGTGTTTATGAGTACCGCTTGTTCACTGTGTTGTGGCGTAGCTAAATTATGGAATATTGTGATTCAGTTCTGCTGATATATATAAATTGTATTGTTACTTATGTGCCACCAAATATTGCTTACTATATTTCAGATTCATGAACTGCTAACTTGTGGCTAAAAGATGAAATAAGGATGAACTTGTAGGCGTGTCCTTTGCTGCAATATGCCATCCCATGTTGGTTATGAACTGCATGCAGAGTTTCATGTATAGATGAGTCAGTTAAGACTTGCTGAGCCATCGTGCTCATGGTTGCTGCTATGAGTGTTTTTCATGTGAGGACTACCCCACAGACTCGGGGTATGAGTCCACCGGCGAGGGCTACCCTCCGTCGGGGACCACGGCTGAGTGGGAGCCGTACACGCCGCACTGAGCTGCAGAGTGGAGCTAGTGTGGGTTATCCATAGGGCTGGACAACCAACTTTTGCTAGTTAGGTGGGCGTGAGTTGTATAAATTTAGCTTCCGCTGTTGTAACCTCTATACTTAGTTGTAAACTGAAGGTTTGTACTACTTTGTACATATTCAGTTGTTTTTCTATGTAATACAATATTTGCCTTATGATGTGTGCTGTCGGGTGTCGCATCATGCGGCACCACCCTCTGAGATCCTGGGCGTACGGATTTTGGTCCGTCACATAGGGTCGTGAGGCATGACAGCGTCACAATGCCACCTGACGGCACAGTGGCACCCTGCAGAGCGAGAAGACGTGGCGACAAGACGGCGTCTTCATTATCGTCTGCAGCGTGATCAGAGGCTGCGAGGACCCGTCGGTCTCGACTGGCCAGGATCACGCTGAGGGGTCCTGCGTTGCACAACACCGTATAACACACATAGAAGGTACAAAGCGGAAGCGAAAATTTTATTACATAACGACTTTATGAACATGTTTACAATAAAATAACATCAAGTCTACACTCACGGGCGTAGACTAAGCAAAAGAGTTCATGTTTAGCCCGTGAACGTGTTGCCACTAGCACACATGCACACTAACACGGCGGCTTGTACGGATCCCACTCGACGGTGTTTCCCTCTTGGTGGTCCGTATCCTCCTCGGGAGCCTCTTCCTCATAACACCCTGCAAACGCTTCAAACAAAAGCAGTGAGCACGATAGCTCAGCAAGACTAACCCGTGTTACCTACACATGGAACTCTACATGTAGAGTTTGCAGTGTATAATGGAATGTATATTGCAAAAGACACGCCTAAATAGTTGAAACTTACTTTCAAGTTTTAGCAACAAGTTGTTGGAGAACCTCATGCTAAGACACATAAGAGATCCGCAATCTAACAAGAAAAGCATTTTTTCATGTGCTTTGACTAAGGTTGAAAAGAACTTTAATTATCTCTAAACTACAGCAATTCATTAGCAAACAAAGTACAACTTTCAACCAGCAATCTTTTAACATGACACTAGTCTGTTCTTCCTACGTCACGGTACAGTGAACAAGTGGTACTCACTGACAGTGAGAGATGGCGATTATAATCGATATACACCTGCAGGGTTACCCGAATAACCCGTCACGTATGCCCGTACTCGATGCTGCCTACAGAAACCACTCCGGACGTCGTACGCAACCACCTTTCATCTGTCAGCCAAGTGTTGAAACGGTCCTATCGTCCCGAGCATCCATAGTGCCCGCCAGCCGATTTACACCTCGCTGCTCTCAACCTACCATCTGGAAGACAACCAATGCCTCAACAGATCGCTACCTGAATTACATCGGTTTCCTGGTTCCCATATACCCGGTAGGTCTTCGGTACTGTTCTAGCTTGTTCAGCAGGCCCACACAAGGCTCGGTCCTCAATCAACACAAGCGGAGCTATGACACCCAGGCCCCAAAGTCCTGCTGCCCTTACTCTCCGCCCGGTCTCATTTTTCTTGCCATGTGATTCATTTGCTATCTCTAAACGAGTTGTGTGCCACTAGCCTATTCTCGCGAGTAGTTCCAACTACTCGACTTGTACCGAATCCTACACCAATTTTTAGCATTGCAGTGGCTACTTGAGGGTTAAAACCTAAGCCCAAAACCCTATTTCTCCTTGCCATGCATTTGGATTTTCAAACAAGACTCTAATGCACAATTGTAAGAAATACATAAATTAAGTTCTCAAAACAAAAGACTTTGTGCAATGGCTAATGTAAACCGAAGCTTGCCTTGCTGCTGGTCGTATTCTGGTTGTTCTTCCGGAGTAATTAAATCCAGAACCTCCGGGCCTTCTTAGATCTTAGCGACTACACAAGATAAACATATAATGCATGTCAATTTAAATGCAATTGAATTATTTTGATATTGTGAAGACTATAAGTATAGCTAGACAGTGCTATTGACTCTGAAATTTTTACTGTGGTTTGTATACAACCTAAATGGGATCTTTGTCAAATTTCATTTGAAGTAAAGATCATTTGAGCCCTGCACAAATAAATGTGTACTTGGCCCTAATTAGAGCTCTTAGGATTTTCTAAGGATTTTCATGGAGCAAGCCATGACTTTCTGGAAACTAGATTTTAAGAGGGTTCTAACGGAATTGGTTTCATCTAATTTGAAGATTCCTATCAAAATATATGTGCTAAACATGTTCAGAGAAAATCTGAAAATGTTTCTGGACATTTTTTCATTTTCTCTGGACCAGTTTATTTAATCACACCATTAGGTGGATCAAATGAGCTCGAATGGATATGAAATTTTTAATGGTAGCTCAGGGATATTAAAAGGAGCATCCTGGCCAAATTTTAGAATTTTCCACAAAAGGGTACTCCAGTTAAAATTCTATACATTTTAAATTTGAAGAGTTAATTCTGGAGAAATAAAGGTTTTCATGGTGCTGAATCCAACAAATTTTGGTTCACTCGATTTGGAGCTTCCTAGCCAAAGTTATGGGTGTTTGAAATTGAACTAAAAACTGAAATCCGGGAAATGTTTAAATTCCTGCCCATGGGTCCCACGCGTCCGGCTTCTTCAACCTTGCACAGCAAGTTTACGTTCTTATTTGCACTACAAACCAGTTTTATCATTGCAAGACTTAGATGAATTCAGAAGCAAGTTTAGGTTCTTATTTGCACCACAAAACTGTTCTAGTGTCCTATGCATGTCATCAAGTTTCTTGGACAACTCTAGACAGTTTTCACATGAAGTTTCTCATTTTAGTTTGCAATTAGAACAAGAATTAACTTCATGAATACGTAAAGCATTGTTCAAAACAAACATTTCATTCGTAGCATCATGTAGTTTCTTATTAAGATCATCACAGCTAGAACAATGCAAATTGATTGTACAACAACTTGCACCTTTCATATTTTTATCATTAAGTGCAGCAAGCTTTTTGTTCTTTTCAATTTCAAGTTCAAGTCTATCAAGTGTGGAGGTGTGGACACTTCTTTAAGAGGACAATTCTTCATAAATCAGATCGCAAGATGACCAAGAATCATCACTAGGAATCGATGTTTTTAAACGTTTAATTTCAGATTCTAGTGATTCAATTTTAACATCAGTTTGCTTAAGTTTCTTGTCCTTTTTCTAAGTATGGTAGTGGAACGATAAAGAGCATCAAACAATTCATCATAAAAGTGATTTACCTCCTCATTGTCGCTGATTTGTCTGTCTTCCTCCGACCTTGAACATGATTTGCTCGCCATGAAACACGCGTTTGCCACGGCGTCTTCATCTTCATCACTTGCAATATCAACATCGCTCGAGCAATACTCTTGAATTGCGGAGAAAATTTTGTCCGTAACTTGACATTTAGTGAAACCCTTCTTTTTGTTGTTGTAGTTGGCAGAGGAGTGGTTCATCCTTGTTAGTTTTTCATCACAGAAAGTAGGACCTGAATGGTTAGGGCAATCTGTACGAAAAATGTCCTGTCTTACCGCATACCAAACATCGTTAAGAGCTGCCACTTCCTCTCCTTCTTGTTCTCACATTTTGCAATTCTTTTGAGAACCAAGTAGAGAGAAGTGCTAGCTCCTCCTTTGGAAAGTCTTCAATCTGTTCAAGGGTTAGAGAGGACAACAAAAAAGTGTACCACAAGATGAACAATTTCTAGAACTAGGCATGTGACGCTGTGAAACAAAAGCAAGAGACCTATTGGGATTCTTACGTGAGTTATGACAATTTCATGAGTTTTTAATTTAGAATATAGTACATCTAAAGTAAGTGACTCATGACAGTAGATTCACGAATATATGTAACTTTCATATCCCAAATTGACATGTATGATGCACTTAACAATTGCCTAGCATTTTGAGTATCGGAAAAATTAATATTGACACTACGCAAGTTTCTGAGAATTTTATTAAAGGGAGCAAATAAATCGTCGATGGACTCACCTGGTTGCATCTCAAAGCGCATATATTCTTTCTTCAACATATCTTGCCTTACATCCTTGATCATGGTTGATCCTTCGTGGTAGTCACAAAGTGTTTTCCACACATCTTATGTAGATCGGAGGTGTGCAACACGATCGAAATCGCTTTGAGTCAATCCTTGGATGATCAAGTTGCGAGCCTTGTTATTGTTGTCGACATCTCTCACTTTCGCAGCCGTAACTTGACCGTTTGATGGCACGTTGAAGGACTTGCAGACCTTTTCCCATATGGCGAATCCTTGCACTTGTATGTAAGCCTCCATACGAGCCTTCCAAACCTGAAAATCAACGCCAACGGACACACAAGGTTTTGCGGAGTATTTCTCCATGTTTATTAGCGAAAACACATACAGATCAATGAGATTTGCCACCAATTGTAGGATCGAAGAGCATGTGAAAAGGTACCAGAGGGGGTGAATGGTAGATTAGAACTTTTTATGTGGAAGCTACAAAAACCCCTCGGCAGAAAATCGATCTAATAAATAAACCGTGTGTGCGACTGTTTCTGATGCGTTCAAATGTGAGTAAACTAGTGGATATTATAGAGAATCAAGTCATGAAGCCACTGCAATAATAATAACGTGAAAACACTAAGTAGAGCTTGAGTTATGATCAAAAGACTAGACGAAGGTCAATCTGTTCTACCCGATTTCAAAAACAGATCTGCAATGCTGCAAAGAAACTCGTGTATATCAAAAACCACAAATCCAATGACCGTGAAATTTTAGCGGATGATATATATTCAAGTTTTCAAGATAACCCAAAAAGAACCACGTCAATTGGTCAGTACGTCGGACGAACAACATCGGTCTGTCCAGAAACTCGCCGAGGAAAGACTTGTCTCAAACAAGTCGGACGAATAAGGCACCAAAGCTCCTCTAAACTACGAATTTTGTTGATCAAAACTCAAGAGAAGCAGCCACAAGTCGTACTCCCCATGAGCCTTGGCCTCCCTTGCTTATATAACCAGCCCTAAGTGTACACCCTCAAATTCATTTCCATGCATTGCATACATTTTTCATATAGAGAAACATTATAAAATAAGTAGAAATGGAGGAAGGAACAATAGAAATGGAGAAAGAATTATAAAAATGGTGGGGGATGAGAAAAAGATAGCTGAAATGAGCCAATTCCAATTTGTCGAAGTGCGCTGTCGACACTTCCCCCAGCCCCGCTGGACACTTGGCACCCTCGGAGCTCGCCCCTGCGGAGGGGCGAGGCCCGGCTCTGCTGGCCGCGTGGCAGGCCCAGGGCTCGCCTCTGAGGAGAGGGGAGGCCCGGCCCCTCTAGACACGTGATGCCTTCGGAGCTCACCCATGTGGAGGGGGGGGTCTTTAGGCAGCTTTTCTCCTGTGCGCGGGGGTACCCGGTACTGAGGGTACCGACACAATTTCCCCAAAATTTCCCCACATTTGGGGAATTTCCCCACATTGCTGCCGTACCAAATCAATTGGGGAAAAGTTTGTTAGGATTTTGCTCCAATTAGAGTAGGATTCCTTCCCCCTTATAAATAGAACCCAAACCCCCCACCCCTTGGCCGCAACCCCATCCCCTTTTTCCCCGTCCCAAGTCGGCGACCTGGAGGCCCTAGCCCCCAATTCGCCGAGTTGGACTCCTCCCCCCTCGCCGGAGTTCAGTCGCAGGTGAGCCCGCCGACGAGTCCCGTCATGCCTCGCCGTCGCTGGAAAAGAGCCAATGATCTGTCCTGTCCTAATCTTCCATAGAAAAATTCCCCGCTGCTGCCATTGCTAGGAGGAAGGCCCTGCCACCGAAGGGAAGTGACTTAGGGCTTCGTTACCCATCTTACGACGCCGTCGCTATTTCTACGCATCCGTTTTCTTCGCTCCCTTCGAACAGAAACTTTTTCGTGTGGACAGATCACGTTTTGATCGGTTTTTGACGGTGGAACTGATATAGATCATGAGTCAAGATCATCACCACGTCCACACTTGATCCCTACACCTTTGTTAATCATAAAACCCCATGAAAGCCCATTAAAACATGCGAGAACACGTACAAACTGGTTTAATAAAACAGCACCATAGGATTTGCATTCATCTACACCATTGCATCGTGAGTAAAGTTTGTGCATGATGTTTGATTTCTGTAAATTTTGTATGTGCATGGTCGTGAGTAGAAGGACAAGCTCAGGAAGCCATCTACGAAGAACTACAGCACCAAGACATCGAGACGCTTGAGCAGCAAGAGCCATGGGAGCAAGGCAAGTGCCCCTTGATCATATTGATCCCATATTTTGAAACTGTTTTGGTTGCGAAAACTCGTATTCTTGAGTCAACTTGATGGGACACCCTTTTATAGGAGTTTACTAGTTTTGTTAACCATCCTTGTCGCTGGAAAAGTTGATGAGTCGGGTATGGTCATTTTTCCTTTTTGCCTCGCTTAATTTACGGGATACGGGAAGCTGAATTAAAACGTGGTTAGCTACTGCACTCATATGAATAATGATGATGAGAACTTGATGATGTTAATGAGCATGGAATCGGGGAGATCTAGGCAAGATTGGTTCGTGGATCTTGCGGAATTAGATGGTGGTTTACTTGCCGTAGATCTAAGGACCGGTTCATGCCAGCACATGCCAGGAAAACAGTGCCACCACAAGGCCAAATATGGGTGCGGCTTAGCTGACAAATTAGGTGTGTTGCTAGCTTGTTATGGACCATGGATGGCGCGGGGAATGGGAGTCGAGAGGGATTGCTCTGGGAACTGCATGGCACAAGAGGGGGCCGTGGGTGGGAGAATGGTGATTCGAGCCTGCCGGTGAAACCTCAGTGAGTCCATACATCTAGTAGCCCTTTTTTAAAGGCTATTTTGTTAGCTCTTGGCCATACACCAACGGTTGTGTACTGGTATAATGGAGGTTTTGCAGTCGCCGACGGGTGACGAAATCACGAACTTGTGGGTAAAGTGGTGCTACCTTTGCAGAGTGTAAAACTATCATGATAGCCGTGCTTCCGGTCACAAGCACCTGGCCAACTCACATGATTAGAGGCAAATTTGGGATGTTTATTTGGTATGGTTATGGTATGGTCATCGGGATTGGTTTCGGGACTGTTTTGAGTCATGAAAATGAGTTTGGTTTTGGCTATATGAATATGAGATGGTTATGAATATTTATGAGCATGAGATGAACTTGAGAAAGATTAACAGCTGTATGAGACTTGATAAACGATGATTGGGATGAGAGAATGTTGCTGAATTACTTGATTATTATGGGATAAATTTCACCTAGAAATAGTTGCTGTTTTTATCATGTTTGTTAAATAAAATTTGCTTGCTGCAATGAGCCCTTTTATTCCATACCTTGTTGTAAGCTACATGTCATACTTTTCGCGCACTTGCTGAGTACGACATGTACTCACTCTTGCATTATCACATAAACATCAGCAACAGGAGAAGATTACTTCGAGGACCATGTGGAGTACTAGACGTGCGAACTACCGTCAACGTGCCTGTGGAGTTAAAGATGGAGCCTGCTGCGGTTTAGTTGTTTCCGCTGTCGTTTAGAGACTTCCACTGCAAGAATAAGATAGACAATCACGAGTGAGACAATTAGTCGATGTAATAAAGTAGTTAAACACTATTTATTCGTGGTTCTATTCTGAATTCAGTTTGTGGATTACATGTGTATGTGTGATGAATATCCTGGGCACACATATGCGTTAACTTGGTTCTGTTTTCGGAACCGGGTGTCACAGATTGGTACCAGAGCCACGTTGATCGTAGGATGCAAGCCTAGGTAGAATGGACACTCTAAAACACAAAGGAACACCCCTCTAAACTGCTATTTTCGAAAATTTCTTGCTGCTGCACTTTTCTTGTCAAGTCAGCCACCGCAAAGTGCTATTTTCAGCCCCTCTTTTCTCTTCTTTTGGACAATAACACTTTTGCTTTCTTGCTTCATAGCTTCTAAAGTTTTGAAGTATTTTCTTTCTTCTCTAAAGTTTCTCATGTCCTATTTATAGATGCCGGTGATCAGGAGCACGACACACATAAGTACTCGTTCACCACCATGTGGGAGTGCACTTAACCCCATTGAGGTGTCCGATGGACCATATTGGGAGGAGGTGAAGACGGAACCTCATGATGAAGATGAAGTAAGTAGCTATATGCATGAGGAAGAGGACCCGGAAGAGGTGGAACCATTCGAAGACGACATGGAAGATGATCCACAAGAACGGCATTGGTACACACCTCAGAACGAGTTTTACGCGGGCTTACACCCCGTGGAGTCTCATGAAGCTATGACGGGAGAAGATGAACCTGAGGAGGATCCACCCCTTGCTGAGACCAATAATGAAGGTGATGAATGGGACAATCATTCAGATCAAGAATTTCGGTCCGATGGAATGGAAGGAGGGCACACATCCAGGGAGCTCAAAGAATTTCTGGATTGCTGCAGCTTATACCCGGAGTATCTCCTCAAGAAAGCCCCTTGTCTCGTACATGAAGAGTGGAAGCTGACGTAACCATCCTATATAACGGTAGGGTTGTCACTCGGCACTTCACACCCACATGGAGAGCCACAAGGGCAGAAGCTATGGATGACGCTGCATGGGAAGCACTCACTGGACTGTGCTACGCCTTCCATGAGCAGCTTGAGGGTACCACTTTTGAGCTGCACCCATGTTGGAAGAGTGGCACAAGGGAGATCATTGAACCCCATGTAACCATTCCTTTCCAACCCACAAGCTGCTGACAAGTCACAAAGGTTGCTCATGGAGTTAGGAAGCCGCTACAAAAGCACACAAGAAGAGATCTGTTACCTCCGCAAGAAGCTGTATTTGCTGGAGAAACAAGAGGAGACTCGCGCCAACGCGGGAGCGAATGGAGCACCAGCGCCTTCTAACTCTACATGGACTGCTGACTCACCATGGCGTGCGCCCATGTATGGACCACCCCCGTCACACGGCGGGAACAGCACCAGTTCACATGATTAAGTTTAGGACTCCCATTGAATAAGCTGTAATAGGAACGTTTAAATCGTAGTAGCGTGAATAGGAGTGGTGTGTTGAACTTTTGTGATGATTGGTTGTGTTTGTGTGCTGGTGTGAGTTGTGTGACGCTTCGGCGAATGTCCACATCCACACATAGTGGAGAGATGTGAGATGCTTCGGCATGTGTTCACATCCTCATATAGTCTGAACTTAGTAAAGGAAGATATTTAGTTCATACACCTTGATGCATATAGTTGGAGGATAAATCTAAACTTCTATTTTCTATTCAACTCAACTCTCTCTCACAGATGGTGAGGGAAAATGCCAGCCGTCAAAGGAGGAACGTTCATGGCAACCCTGAGCCACAAGAGGATGGCAACGTTGAAGTTCCTGAAAATGCTAACCGCGGGGCTGATGCAAACAAGCTTGAACGGTTGATGGCTATGCAGAACCAGCTCATGCAAACTATGATACAAACATTGGGACATCTGCAAGCCAACAACAACAACAATCCTAACCCCGTTCCTGCACCCCCACCGCCACCACCACCACCACCGCCGGCTCACAACAGATTGGGAGAGTTCATGAGGACTCGACCACCTACTTTTGCACAAGCTAATTATCCCATGGAGGCTGATGATTGGTTGAAATCCATGGAAAATAAGCTTGCTATTGTTCAGTGCAATGATCAGGAGAAAGTTATCTTCGCATCGCACCAACTCATGGGAGCAGCCGCTGACTGGTGGGACGCTCCCTGCAATGCTCATGTCAACCAGGAGACAATCACTTGGGCTAATTTCAAGGAGAGTTTCCGCTCTCATTACGTCCCTGCTGGAGTCATGATGCTTAAATGACAAGAGTTCGATTGTCTCCGCCAAGGAAAGAAGAGCGTGAATGAGTACCTCAACAAGTTCACGCAGCTGTCAAGGTATGCTCCCGATGACATCAACTCGGATCAAAGGAAGCAATACTTGTTCATGAGAGGATTGAACAATGAGATCCAAGTACAACTGCTGCACAATGATTATGCAAACTTCCAGAAGCTCGTTGACAAAGCTATAGTGGTTGAGAGCAAGATTCGTGAGATTCAGCAAGAGGACAAGAGGAAGATGCCATACCAGCCGCAAGGGAGCAATGTACGTCCCCGTTTCATGCCACCAGCTGCACCACAGTATGGCTCGTCCACTTCTATTTTCTGCCCTGCAAACCCACCTCGCCGTAATCAACCACCGCAGCAACGTCCTGCTATGCAAGCACCTCGTATGCCTTTGCCTCCTGCGCCCCGTCCCAACATGGGCGCCTATGCTCAAAACCACCCTCGCCCCAATGTGCCTGCTGTGTTGGGCAATAAAGCATGCTTTTCATGCGGAGAGGCGGGACACTTTGCAAGTCAATGCCTGAAGAAAGGCCTTGGACAGCCGACCAACGCATCAAAACAGAACCCACAGCCGAATGGAGGAGCTATGCAAGATAACTGTGGGCAGCAGAACTACGCTCGTGGCAACGTGAATCATGTCTCCGCTGAGGAAGCACGGCAAGCTGAGGACGTTGTGATTGGTATGTTCCTTGCCAACTCCAACCCAGCCACTGTTTTAATTGATTCCGGAGCATCGCATTCATTCATATCATCCAAGTATGTTGCCAAGTATAATCTGCCCATATCACACATGAAACTCACTATGTTGGTTAATTATCCCGGTGGAGAGATGAGGACTAATATAGTATGTCCGAAAGTAAACCTTAAAATAAGGGGGTAGACTTTCTTGCCAACCTTATTGCCTTGGATTCCCAAGGGATTGATATAATACTTGGAATGGATTGGTTAAGCAAGCACAATGGAGTGATTCAATGTGCTGAGAGGAGCGTGCAGTTGACAAATGAGCACGGTACTCGTATTGCCTTGGATTCCCAAGGGATTGATATAATACTTGGAATGGATTGGTTAAGCAAGCACAATGGAGTGATTCAATGTGCTGAGAGGAGCGTGCAGTTGACAAATGAGCACGGTACTCGTATTGACTTCGAGTCAGCCCAACCGGCAACCAAGAAGGCAGCGTTGAACCACGTCGAAGAAGCAACATTGGAAAGCATTCTGGTGGTTCAAGAATTTTCAGATGTGTTCCCGGAAGAACTTCAAGGTATGCCACCTGACCGGGACATTGAATTTGCCATCGATTTAGTACCTAGAACTGCACCTATAGCGAAAAGGCCATATAGGATGCCGGCTAATGAACTAGTAGAACTTAAGAAGCAAATTCGGTAGCAGCTAGAAAAGGGTTTTATACGCCCAAGCTCGTCACCATGGGGAGCCCCCGTGCTCTTCGTAGACAAGAAGGATGGGACCCAAAGAATGTGTGTGGATTATAGGTCTCTCAATGAGGTGACGATAAAGAATAAATACCCGCTGCCCCGAATAGAGGACCTGTTCGATCAAATGAAAGGTGCTCGAATTTTTTCCAAGATTGATCTTCGGTCAGGATACTTCCAGCTGAAGATTAAGCCCTCCGACATACCCAAAACTGCATTTCGAACACGGTATGGTTCGTATGAATATACCGTTATGTCTTTTGGGTTAATGAATGCACCCGTATACTTCATGTACCCCATGAATAAGGTCTTCATGGAGTACTTGGACAAGTTCGTCGTGGTTTTCATCGACGATATCATGGTGTATTCAAAAAGCAAGGAAGAGCATGAAGAACATATAAGATTGACATTGCAGAAACTGTGAGAGCATCAATTGTATGCCAAGTTCAGCAAGTGTCAATTTTGGCTAAAGGAGATATCGTTCCTAGGCAACATCATCTCCGAGAGAGGAGTATCGGTTGATCCCGGAAAAGTGGGAGATGTTCTGAAGTGGAACCAACCGCAGAATGTGAGAGATATTCGGAGTTTCCTTGCGATGGCTGGATACTACCGACGGTTCATCAAGGATTTCTCCAAAATAGCGAAGCCTATGACTGAATTGCTAATGAAGGGAAAAGCATTTCAGTGGACACCAGTGTGCCAAGAAAGCTTTGAGGAGCTCAAGAAAAGACTAACCACAGCGCCAGTTTTGGTATTGCCGGACGTGAGCAAGAGTTTTGAAATATATTGTGACGCATCAAGACAAGGGCTTGGATGTGTGCTCATGCAAGACGGACAAGTGGTAGCCTATGCGTCGAGACAACTAAAGAAACACGAGCTGAATTACCCCACACATGACTTGGAACTTGCAGCCGTGGTACATGCCTTGAAGATTTGGAGGCATTATATCCTTGGCCACCGATGTGAGATCTATACGGATCACAAAAGCCTCAAGTATATATTCACGCAAACGGATAAGAATTTGAGGCAACGTCGATGGTTGGAACTCATCAAGGATTATGATATTGGAATCAATTATCACCCCGGATAGGCCAATGTAGTAGCTGATGCGTTGAGCCGAAATGGAGCATGTCACCAACTCACGGTTCGGGAGCTACCGCCCGAGCTACGCATGGAGTTCGAACGGTTACATCTCGGGTTCTTGAACGAGATGGAAGTGATAGAACTCAACTCTTCGCTGGAATAAGAGATACGAGATGGCCAAGCAACGGATGAGGAAATCAAGGAAATTAAGGAAAGAATCCGATAAGGCATAGAAAAGGATTTCAAGGAAGACGAGAAGGGCACACTTTGGTTAGGGAAAGGGATTTGTGTGCCTAACGTGAAGCACATCCGCGACACGATATTAAAGGAGGCACATGACTCACCTTATTCCATACATCCCGGCTGTACAAAGATGTACAAGGACCTGAAAACTTGCTATTGGTGGGATGGTATGAAAAGGGACATAGCTGAATATGTTGCCTTATGCGACACGTGCCAACGGGTGAAGGCCGAACATCAAAGACCCGCTGGACTGTTGCAGCCACTGAAAGTACCCGAGTGGAAGTGGGAAGACATCAGCATGGATTTCATTGTCGGATTGCCATGTACTCGGTCGGGTTACGACTCCATTTGTGTTATTGTGAACCGATCGACGAAAACAGCACAGTTCCTTCCTGTTAGAACCATGTGCCGCGTTGCAGAACTAGCCGAGCTGTATATGGAGCAAATCGTGTGTCACCATGGAGTTCCGAAGAGGATAGATTCAGATCGGGGTTCTCAATTTACCTCTAGGTTCTGGAAGAAGCTGCATGAAGCCATGGGTACACGGCTGAATTTCAGCTCCGCTTATCACCCGCAAACTGACGGGCAAACTGAGAGGACAAATCAAATTTTGGAAGACATGTTGAGAGCTTGCGTCTTGAAACATGGGCGCAGTTGGGATAGGAGCTTGTCGTATGCTGAATTCTCATACAACAACAGCTATCAAGCCAGCTTAAAGATGTCACCTTTCGAAGCATTGTATGGTAGACGGTGTAGAACGCCGCTGTTCTGGAATGAGACCGGAGAGAGCCAAGTGTTTGGACCCGAAGTGCTGCAAGACGCCGAAAATCAAGTCCAAACGATACGAGAAATTTTGAAGGCTGCTCAGGCACAACAAAAAGGTTATGCGGAAAATATGCGAAGAAGATTGACCTTCGAAGTAGGAGACTTTGTGTACCTTAAGTTATCGCCTATCCGAGGCCAACGACGGTTCAACGTCAAAGGAAAATTAGCACCTCACTACATCAGGCCATTTAAGATTTTGGGCAAGTGAGGAGAAGTAGCCTATCAACTAGAGCTGCCAACGCACCTCTCCGACGTACACGACGTGTTTCACGTATCCCAACTCAAGAAGTGCTTAAGAGTACCGGAAGAACAAGTACCGATGGATGAGCTCGAGCTTCAAGAGGATCTGACCTATGTGGAGCACCCCATCCAAATTTTGGACATGAAAGAAAGGGTCACGGTGAACAAAGTGATCTGTTGGTGCAAGGTACAGTGGAGCCATCACACGGAAGCCGAAACTACATGGGAGCGTGAGGAAGACCTCAAGGCAGAATTCCCTCATCTATTCTCTGCTCTATCGAATCTCAAGGGTGAGATTCAGTTTAAGAGGGGCAGGTTTGTAACACCCTCAAATTCATTTCCATGCATTGCATACATTTTTCATATAGAGAAACATTATAAAAAAGTAGAAATGGAGGAAGGAACCATAGAAATGGAGAAGGAATCATAAAAATGGTGGGGGATGGGAAAAGGATAGATGAAATGAGCCAATTCCAAGTTGTCAAAGCGCGCTGTCAACACTTCGCCCGGCCCCGCTGGACACGTGGAACCCTCGGAGCTCGCCCCTGTGGAGGGGGCGAGGCCCTGCTCTGCTGGCCGCGTGGCAGGCCCGGGGCTCGCCTCTGAGGAGAGGGGAGGCCCGGCCCCGCTGGACACGTGGCGCCTTCAAAGCTCACCCCTGTGAAGGGGGCGAGGTCTTTATGCGGTTTTTCTCCTGTGCGCGGGGGTACCCGGTACTGAGGGTACCGACACAATTTCACCAAATTTTCCCCACATTTGGGGAATTTCTCCCACATTGCTGCCGCACCAAACCAATTGGGGAAAAGTTTGTTAGGATTCCTCCCCCTTATAAATAGAACCCAACCCCCCCCCCCCCTGGCTGCAACCCCTTCCCCTTTTTCACCCTCCCAAGTTGGCGACTTGGAGGCCCTAGCCCCCAACTCGCCGAGTTGGACCCCCCTCACCGGAGTACAGTCGCCAGTTAGCCCCACCTGTGAGCCCGCTGACGAGCCCCGTCACACCTCGCCGTCGCCGGAAAAGAGCCGACGATCTGTCCTGCCCTAATCTTCCATAGAAAAATTCCCGCTGCTGCCATTGCTAGGAGGATTGCTCTGCCACTGAAGGGAAGTGAGGTAGGGCTTCGTTACCCATGTTACAACATTGTCGCTGTTTCTACGCATCCGTTTTCTTCGCCCTCTTCGAACAGAAACTTTTTTGTGTGGACAGATCACGTTTTGATCGGTTTTTGACGGTGGAATTGATCTAGATCTTGAGTTGAGATCATCACCGCGTCCACACTTGATCCCTACACCCTTGTTCATCATAAAACCCCATGAAAGCCCATTAAAACATGCGAGAACACGTACAAACTGGTTTAATAAAACAGCACCATAGGATTTGCATTCATCTACACCATTGCATCTTGAGTAAAGTTTGTGCATGATGTTTGATTGCTGTAAATTTTGTATGTGTGTGGTCGTGAGTAGAAGGACAAGCTCAGGAAGCCATCTACGAAGAACTACAGCACCAAGACTTCGAGACGCTTGAGCAACAAGGGCCACGGGAGCAAGGCAAGTGCCCCTTGACCATATTGATCCCATGTTTTGAAACTGTTTTGTTTGCGAAAACTCGTATGCTTGAGTAAACTTGATGGGACACCCTTTTATAGGAGTTTACTAGTTTTGTTAACCATCCTTGTCGCTGGGAAATTTGATGAGTCGGGTATGGTCGTTTTCCTTTTTGCTTCGCTTATTTTACGGGATACGGGAAGCTGAATTAAAATGTGGTTAGCTACTGCACTGATATGAATAATGATGATGAGAACTTGATGATGTTAATGAGTATGGAATCGGGGAGATCTAGGCAAGATTGGTTCGTGGATGTTGCTGAATGAGATGGTGGTTTACTTGCCGTAGATCTAAGAACCGGTTCATGCCAGCACATGCCAGGAAAACAGTGCCACCACAAGGCCAAATATGGGTGCGGCTTAGCTGACTAATTAGGTGTGTCGAAAGCTTGTTATGGACCGTGGATGGCGCGGGGAATGGGAGTCGAGATAGACTGCCGTGGGAACTGCATGGCACAAGACGGGGCCCGTGGGTGGGAGAATGGTGATTCGAGCCTGCCGGTGAAACCTCAGTGAGTCCATACATCTAGTAGCCCCTTTGTAAAGGCTATTTTGTTAGCTCTTGGACATACACCGACGGTTGTGTACTGGTATAATGGAGGTTTTGCAGTCGCCGACAGGTGACAAAATCACGAACTTGTGGGTAAAGTGGTGCCACCTCTGCAGAGTGTAAAACTATCATGATAGCCGTGCTTCCGGTCACAAGCACCTGGCCAAGTCACATGATTAGAGGCAAATTTGGGATGTTTATTTGGTATGGTTATGGTATGGTCATTGGGATTGGTTTCGGGACTGTTTTAAGTCATGAAAATGAGTTTGGTTTTGACTATATGAATATGAGATGGTTATGAATATTTATGAGCATGAGATGAACTTGAGAAAGATTAACGGCTGGATGAGACTTGATAAACAATGATTATGATGAGAGAATGTTGCTGAATTACTTGATTATGATGGGATAAATTTCACCTAGAAATAGTTGCTGTTTTTATCATGTTTGTCAAATAAAATTTGCTTGCTGCAATGAGCCCTTTTATTCCATACCTTGTTGTAAGCTACATGTCATACTTTTCCCGCACTAGTTGAGTACGACATGTACTCACCCTTGTATTATTACATAAACATCAGCAACAGGAGAAGAGTACTTCGAGGACCATGTGGAGTACTAGGCGTGCGAACTACCGTCAACTTGCCTGTGGAGTTGAAGATGGAGCCTGCTGCTGTTTAATTGTTTCCGCTGTCGTTTAGAGACTTCCGCTGCAAGAATAAGATAGACAATCATGAGTGAGACAATTAGTCGATGTAATAAAGTACTTAAACACCATTTATTCATGGTTATATTCTGAATTCAGTTTGTGGATTACATGTGTATGTGTCATGAACATCCTGGGCACACATATGCATTAACTTGGTTCTGTTTTCAGAACCGGGTGTCACACTAAGGCCAACCCAATTCAAACTAGGACTCCTACTCCTACTTGGATTCAAACTCTAACTTTCTAAAACTGCTCAAGACTCATCTATACGCAGATAGAAGCAATCTTCAGGCTTCCAAACACCTTAGGAATGTCCCAAACATTCCTAAAACAACTCTACTTCGTGCCCAACACAAAATTCTATTATGACCAACTCGAAACTTTCCATAAACGAACACATTTTTAAAGATCACTGTGTCGACTCACGTGCAGCTCCTGTGAGTGAATGTTCGGACACTCCGAAGCAGGTATTTTGGTAATAATAAAAACTTTGAATGTAAATCCTCATTTCTCTTCTAATTGCCAATGTATTCAGCACACATAGGTCTCACACAAACTTATCCATCAAACTATAGTTTCCATGGACATACCTCAACTAAACATACATCCTCAAGTTGTATGTTGTGTTCCACAATAATGTCGGCCACAACTTGTTCTTTCATGCTTCGAAGAGGTTCATACACCAAGTCATACTCCACCAAAGAGTAAGCCCACTTTTCAAGCCTGCCACTAAGGATCGGTTTTTGCAACATAAGCTTGACTACATCATGTTGGCAATCTACTATACAAGTTCTAGGAAGTATATAGTGCCAAAACTTTAAACAAGCATAGTATAGAGATAAACATAGTTTTTTCAATGAATACAATACCTCGTCTCGGCATCAAGCAACCTTCTACTCAAGTAAGCCAAAGAGAACTCCCTATCTCCATCTTCTTGAGTTAAAACAGCTCCTATAACTTGGTCTTGATTCTTTCAAATGCCTCCCTATGTTTCACCCCCCCAAGTAAACTCATATTCATGCTTTAGCTTCAACAGGGGCATAAACGTTCCAATCTTGCCTGCCAAGTTATATATGAACCTCATAAAGTATTTTATCTTCCTGTAGGATTGAAGGATACGAGATCAGCTACCAGAGGGTGGGGGTGAATAGTAGATGATAGAAAAATTTCAGCGGAAGATTTAACCTCTCAACCAAAAACTGATGTCTGAATAACACGTGTGTGCGAGTAGGTTCTCTAACCTAAAACGTGATAAAAACTCTAGACAAAGTAGATAAACGAGTCAGGAAGCCAACACAACAAGAATCACGATAATAGCTTGAGTAAAACTCATGTTATGGTAAAAAACGTGAGCAAAGGTCAGTCTAATATACCCGAGCAAAGATCCAATGTGATAAAATGCAAAAACTCTTATGTGACGCATGAACCGTGACTCCAATGACCTTAAAATATTCATAGATGATAGATAATTGAGTTGTGAAGATAACACAAAAAGAATCACGTCAATTGGATGGGTAGAGTGATCAAAGATCGGCTGAAAATAAACGGACACGAGAAACATAATACGTATGCGGGAAAACAACGTCCGAACAGTAAAAAAAACGATGTTTTCGGATCATGATGCCAAAGATCGGTACAAACCATGACTTTTACCTCAAAACACACGAAAGCCAGCTGTAATGGATGCCTCCCTCGTAGCCAAGTCCCTTCTATCTATATTCACAGTCCGCAAGCTACCAAAACCAACTAGGACACCTCCAAAAGAGTCCTATTCAACTAAGACACCTCCTAACCTACTTGGACTCTATCTAATGGCACATAGATCAGAGTCCTAACCTTCCAAAACTCTTTGGGTGCAGCCACAAGAGTTTATAAACACAAACAACTCAAAATCCGACCTTAAATTGGACTCTCCAGGCTGAACTCGCAACCAACTTGGAATCAGCCATTTTCTAGCAAAACAGCCCGATTTCATAAGTAAAACGCGCTGCCGAATCGCATGATTCTGACTATACCTAGGATTCACGTCCGAACCTACCTAAAACCAACTTTTTCACGTCCAGACATGCTGGAATCATGCCACAAACTTGTGACAACCTCCAGACACGTTCAAACACCTTCACTACGCCTTGTAACCATGTTGCCACGTCCATACACTCCTTGCACACATGAAACACCATCCAAACACGTTCAATCTTCACTTTCATCATCCGAACATGTTGGAATAACGTCACAACCTTGTTCCATCCCTGCACTTGTGCCCATGACTTCCACACATGTTTGCAACACCACCTGACACGTCCAAAACACCTCCATATGCACCGTTTTTATCCGAACATGCTGCATGACACCTTTGATAGCCTCAACCACAATTTATCTGAATTTGGTTGTTGAAACTCAACTTCTCCCTAAGTTTAGTTCAAGGATCACCATCACCAGCCAAGTCTTGACCTCAAGAAACACCTGCACATGAGCAACTAACGAATTGCTTGCAAGCACAAGTCCACGACTTGACTCTCGTTAGTCCACACTACAACACCTTGTGTGAGCACCTCACACAAGCATGTTGTACACCTCAACCGGTCAGGAATCACAAAAATATATCAAGAACTCATTCCGTAAATACAAAGCAATCTCTCCTACATGTTAAAGACTAGCTTAACATGTTCCATGTCAAACCACACGATAAACACCACGTGAATGCTAAAAACTTTACATGAACCTCACTATAATACTTCTTTGCCAATGTATTCAGCACATAGGTCTTTCAATATCCCCCTTGATGAATGCATTGGCAACAGCAGATAGAACCAACATTGGTTCATTCACATTTCATACAAAGTTTCAACAAAAAGAAAATTTCTCACCCTTTGTGAGAAACTCAAAAAATTCTCCCCCTTTGTGAAGAAACTCTCTCAACAAATTCTCCCCCTACTGATGTTACTCCTCCTAGGCAGAACGTGAAAACCACTTGTGAATGTGTAATGTCTGACCAAATTTCTCCCCTTTTGACAATGTATTCATCAATATACAAAAAGAAGAAATTTTAAATCTGATATGAGCATAATATGACATATACATATAGAACAAAGCTTATCCAAGCCATACTATCAAGTAACTTACACTATCACATTAATGAAATACATAAAGTAGTGTAAGCCATGCTAGAGATCAAATGTATTTCAATTTCAGCAAGCCATGATATCACTAGCTGAACTATTTTAAAACTTGAAAGCATGCACATATTGCTATATTTTTATTCATCTTTCATTACAAAAGCAAAAATTGTATGTATTTTGCAAGAGATTATATGCAACATCAGCCTTATTCTAACAAACCAAGCCAATCCTATGTCATGTGACAATAAGAAGCTTAAGGACATGGTTTTAGTCATACACAACTCCTTTCAAGTTCATATATAAGTCCAATGATAAGCATTCACAAAATAAGAAGTGTGATGCATACATATTCTCTTGATATTTCTAGATTTTTCACTTTCATCATAAAAACTCAACATGTGAGCTGTTGTATGTTAATTTTTCTTGATTTAAAGCATTTGTGATCATGCAACATGTTCAAAACAGAAAATAAAGTTCGATCATGACTAGATTAAGTGCAAGTATTTATTCCAATTGCTATTCATGGCAAAATCTACAAAATGTATAAACATGAGTGAATATAGTACAAAACATTCAGAATGTACAAGGAATCACAAAGTCGTATGTCACACCCGGTTTATCCAAAGAACAACCGAGTGAATATCACATGTATGCCAGGATCATTTTCTCATACATGTGATGACAAATAGTGAAGCATCATTTATTACAAGCCAGGTGTCGAATATAAATAAGTCTTACATAGCAAATGTCTCAATGGACAATAATAAGTTCATCACAAGTAAATAAACTAGCAGCGGAATATTATTCTCGAGGGCTCCTTCACAGGCGTTGCCCGGGGTCTCCATAAACCTAGAAACCTTCTTCGGGTCCAAAGTCTTGGTCATTATACACCACCTCATTATCTTGACCAGAAAATATGCACCACCTCATTATACACCACCTCATTATCCTGAGCAGCAATATAAACCAACAAAATATGCAAGGTTGAGTACCGATGGTACTCAGCAAGTGTGGGAAAGTTATGTCATGCATTGCTAGAATAAGGGGAGGTTGAACTCATGGTCAAAGCACTACGCAATTAATACCTATCTCCTTAGCTTATTAAGCACCTACATTACTACACAGGTGAAATAGTCCCAATCTCCCATCCCATCATCATAACCAAATAACCATAACTTCATTTCCAATGTTAATCTCCCCGCTTAACATTCTCAACTTCCAAAACAATCACTCCTCTAATCATGAATAAGTCCAAGCCGCTCTTGACCGTGAGCACGGCTGTCATGACAGTTTTGACTCTGCAGAGTTTGTATCACTGTACCCACATGTAGTGATTTCATCTCCCGTTGCCGGGTGGACTAAAAGAACCTCCTTTATGCCAGTGGCTATGAACCACTTTCACACTTCCCAGGTGTGTAGCCAGGAGATCACTACGAAGCCTTTACAAAGGGATTCCCGACGAGCGTGGGCCCACTGAGGTTTCACCCCTAACAGCATACAAGAGGCTCCAACCCCGCTGCAGTGGCCCCCTCTTGAGCCTTGCGGTTCATATGGTAGTCCAGCTGACACCTATTCCTCGCACCATCCAACACACCCATACTACGCCGGGGATACACCTAATTAATTGGCCAAGCTGCCCCATCTCAGCATGTGGTTGGCACGGTAAAGCCAGATTACATGCTCCATGAACCGGTCCTTAGGATCCAGGCAAGTACTAAACACAAACCCGAGTCTCGTGCACCCAGCACCAACCAAAACATCCAACTTGTCTTGATCCCTACCTCTACATAACTCACAATATCTCATTCAAGAGTATGGTAAAATAAACTGATGATCTCATATCCCAAATATCCCATTCTAAGCATGGCTAAGCATATGCATAATAATAAATGACATGATAAAATGAATCCCAACCCAAGCTACAAGGAAACAAGGTAATGCAATTATAGGGAAACATCCTAGCATGGGTTTCATATTTTCAATTGACAATGCAAATAATTCTATCTACACATCCTAGTATAGGAACAAAGTGGTCAAGGACACTTGCCTCCTTCCTGCTGCTCTTGGAATGGGTAGTCCTAATCTTGGAAAGGAAAAACTTGCTCTGGAGCAGGTTCTACATCATACCATCACACATAGCAAAAGAAAAACAACCATCCATAAGACATAGTTCACACTTCCACTTCATACAAACCACACATTCAAATTTATGAAAGTCATTCACAATTATATGTGTTGTGGTTACTCTATGCGTGTTGATTTGTGGCTTACATGCACTTTTAATCATGTGTGTATGATTCCTACTTTTGTATTCACATTTATGCTTACATACTATATATATGAGTTTCCAATTTAAATAAATTCCTTATATTCAATTACTACACCTTTTAGCTACCAAGTATGCATGAAAGATATTTTCCTTCTCCATATGTGTCTTCAGAATTTCTACCAACCCTAAATTGAATTCTTTGGATTTTAGAAGCTCCATTTATCATTTACTAGTTGCTATATTTTCAGATTTATTTCCTATGCCTAAATGTGAACTTTATTATGAAAATAACAAGATACATCATCTAAACAGAATAAGTTCTGATCTAAAATATTTAATAACATATTTTGACCTTTTCCTCTGATGTAAACTATTTTACCTTTATTTTCCTAATTTTCAGAACTATTCTTCACTTAAAAATGTGTCCCTATACTAATAAATGTGAATAATAAATTAAACAGATTCATTTCAGCCCAAAAATCTATTTTTATCTCACTCCAAAGTTTTTCTAAGTACTGAGAAAGTTTTTAATTTAATTTTGACAATATGTTTGTCCCACTTTTTAAATTTTAAATACTAGACACATATTCAATTTCCTAAATTAAATATCAACCAGGGTTAAAAAGGTAAACTCACCCCACTACAGGGTCTATAATATTATTTTAACAATTTTCAGGGGTCTAGCTACACATAACAGAGGATTTTTTCCTAATTTTTATTAAGTCCAGGGGCTAAAACTGATTTTTAAATGAATTTACATGATTTTCTGAAGTTCCAGGGGCTAGATCAGAAGTTTCCGGGGCTAGCACTTATTTCCCGAGAACCCCAGGGGTAGCACGTAAGATTTCCAGTCTTTATAATGCGGGGCTGACGTGGACCGTCCGATTTAAAACAGACGGCTGAGATTATAACGCCGAACCGGTATGCGGGGATTTAAAGTCTACCGTGCCATTTAAAATAGACGGCGCAGAAGCGGCCACGTCGCTCTGATCGAGCGCGGGCGGCGCTGCCGGCGGCGCACGGCGGCGGGAGGCGGCGATCTCGCCGGAGAGTTTCGGATCTTCGCGAATTCTTCCTAGAACAGTGATTTTATGGCATAGATCGGTGGAGGGGAGGTCGGGGATCTCACCTCGGGGGTTTTCTTGAGCTCGGAGGTCCTGGAAAGCGATCGGCGACGAGGTCCGAGGTGAATTCACGGCGAGGCTCATCGGCGCTGTGTTTGAGCCGCAAACCACCGAGTTTTCTGCACCTGCGAGGTTCCCCGGAGGCGGTGGATCAAGACCAGCGAGTTAGATCGGAATTTCCGAGCGTAGATCGGACAGATTTCACCGGAGGGGCTCGGGTTCTCACCGGAGTAAAATCGGCGGATCGCGTGGGAAAAACAGGACAAGGCCGGGGTTTTAATAGACGGGGGAGGGCGGCGGGTTGGTTTAGATCGAGCTGGAGTCTTCGGGGTCCGGAAATCGGCTGGGATACGCGAGAATTCCCAATCGGTTTTGATTCGGGTGAGAGAGTCCCGGCCGATCGCGGCGCGGGCGTGAGGAAGAAGAAGGCTGGCGGGCCCCGCCTGTCAGTGGGAGAAAGGGGGCGCGCGCGGCTGCGGGCTGGCGCAGAGCAGGGTAGGCCGGCTGGTGGGTTTCGGCCCACTGGCCGTTTTTTTTTTTCTGTTTTCCTTTTTCTTTTTCTATTTCTTTTCTGTTTTGAGTTTAAATTGAATTCCAGTTTGAATTTAAATTGTTGCAAAACATGCAACACGTCCAAAATTTTTTAAATTCCCCTCTTAACAGGATTTTGGGTCTTAACAGAATTTTGGGGTGTTACAGCTCTGCCCCCCCTTAAAAGAAATCTCGTCCTCGAGATTAGTGGTTCTAAGAAAACAATTCCGGAAATTGTGCCTTGAGTTCATCTTCCCATTCCCAGGTGGCTTCTTCTTCTGAGTGATGCTTCCATTGCACCTTGCACATCCGGATTCTTTTATTTCTGGTGAGGCGTTCCATTGTCTCCAAAATCTTGTATGGTTGCTCGGCATAAGACAAATCCTCAGCTACGTCCACTTCATTCATGGGTAACACCTCTTCAGGCGTTCTCAGGCATTTCTTGAGTTGTGACACATGGAACACATCGTGCACATCCGATAGGCGAGCCGGTAACTCTAGTTGATACACCACTTCGCCTTTCCTTTCCAGAACTGGAAAGGGTCCGATGTATCGAGGTGACAACTTCCCTTTCACCTTGAACCGACGAAGTCCTCTGATAGGGGACACCTTGAGATAGACATAGTCTCCCACGTTGAAAACGAGCTCTCTTCTTCGTACATCGGCATAGCTCTTTTGGCGTGTCTGTGCTATCCTCAAATTGTTGCGAATTTCGCTCACCTTCGCCTCGGCTTCTCGTAGTACTTCTGGACCAAACACTTTACTTTCCCCTGTTTGGTTCCAAAATAGGGGAGTTCTGCACTTCCTCCCGTACAAAGCTTCAAACGGTGACATCTTCATACTAGCTTGATAGCTGTTGTTATAGGAAAACTCCGCATACGGTAAGTTCTTGTCCCAACTCCGATTGTTTTTGAGTGCACATGCCCTCAGCATATCCTCAAGAATCTGATTGGTCCTCTCCGTCTGCCCGTCAGTTTGGGGATGATAAGCAGAACTAAAGTTCAGATGGGTTCCCATGGTTTCGTGCAACTTCTGCCAGAACCTTGAGGTGAACTGTGTCCCTCGATCCGACACAATCTTCTTTGGCACTTCATGGTAACACACAATTCTTGACATGTACAACTCTGCCAATTTGGATCTGCTGTAGCTTTCTTTCACGGGGATGAAATGAGCTACCTTGGTTAGCCTGTCAATGATGACCCATATCGAATCATATCCTGATTGAGTCCTAGGCAATCCAACGATGAAATCCATGCCGATCTCTTCCCATTTCCATTCAGGCACTTTGAGTGGTTGCAATAATCCCGCGGGTCATTGATGTTCTGCTTTCACCAACTGACATGTGTCACATAGGGCAACATGTTCCGCGACATCTCGCTTCATGCCATACCACCAATACCTGCTCTTGAGGTCCTGATACATCTTTGTACTCCCAGGATGAATAGAATAGTCGGAATCGTGAGCCTCTGTGACACCCTCACCTCGGGTGTCAGCATATGTTCATATTTTATGAAGAAGAAAAACATTTTAAGAAGAGTAGAAACAGAGACAAGTACCAAAAGGATAGCCAATAAAGCTCTCCGAGGGCACCGAAGGCAACTTCCACGACCAGCAGACCACGTGGCGTGTTCGGAGCTCATCCCCGAGAAATTTGGAGAGGTCCGCCGCTAAACTAGCTACGTGGCAGGCTCGGGGGTCACCTCTGCAATTGGAAAGAGGTCCGACCCTGTGGGACACGTGCTGCCATGGAGCTAGCCTCTGCGGAAGAAGCAAAGGCATTTTTCACAGGACACGTGTCATCCTCGAAGCTAGTCCTCGCAGAAATAAGAGGACCAGTCGCGCGGGATACGTGTCAATCTCGGAGCTCATCTCAGAGAAGTCCGGATCTATCAAACACGTGTCGCCACCGGAGCTTATCTCCGGAAGGTCCATCGCAGCTAAACACGTGTCAACCGCGGGGCATGTCCCTGAGGAAAGAAGAAGAGGAAGACCGGCGCCAACACGTGGCGTGCGCGGAGCTCATCTCCGCAGAAGAGGGAGGTCTCGATTGATTGACACGCGGCACAACCGGAGCTCGTCTCTGCAGATGAGGAGATACCAGGCCCGGAGGACACGTGGAGCTTCCGGAGCTCATCATCACGGAGGTAACGAATTCTGGGGCAGCTGTTATGCGTAAGGACACCGGTACGCAACAGAAACCGATCTAAAATCCACAATGGGTTACTGAAGATAAGACGTCAGGATCTAACAAAGATCTGAATAAGACTCTTATTCGGGATCCAATCATATTAGGACTCTTCTCTTCCCGATTATAAATAGAACCCAAAACCTCTGGCCGAAACTACAAACTTCTCTTTCAACTCCTGAGCCGATGACTTAGAGCCCTAGCCCTAACTCGCCGAGCAAAACATCGCCGAAGAGCAACAAGGGAGATCATCGGAAAAGAACCAAGCGGTCTGAGGACCCCAAAGACAAGAAGAGCGTGAGGTAGGACTTCAATACCCCCTTACGACATCACTGTGTTCATCTCTTTGTATCTGTTCTTCGATTCCTTTCGAACAGAAGCGTTCTCGTGGACAGATCACTTGATGATCAGTTTGATCTAAAAGACAAGATCATCGCCACGATCACCTTTGATCCGAACACCTCTGACCATGCAAGCCATGCAAGAGCACATCAATCTAATAAAACTAATCATAGGATAGCATGCATGTGCATCATCGCATCTAGTTTAGGGTTTGTGCATGATATTGATTGCTGTGAATTTTGTATGCACGTGAATCCTACATAGCAGAACAAGCTCAGGGAGCTGTCTACGACGAGCTGCAGCAACAAGGCTTTGGGAATCAAGCACAACCGGAACCGCAAGAACAAGGCAAGTGCTCCTTGACCATGTTGATCCTATGTTTTGGGTAAAACTATTTTGTTTTGCTAAAAGGTGTGTGTGCTGAGTCAAACATGATGGGAAACCCTTTTATAGGAGTTTACTAGTTTTGATTAAACCATCCTTGTCGCCAGAGAAGTTTATGAGTCGGGTATGGTTTTTGCTTTATGCTTCGCTGAGTCCATGGGATTGGGAAGCGAGATAGATGTGTCTAGCTAACTGCACTCGTACTGATAATAAGTAATTGATGAGGTTAATGAACATGGATCGGAAGGAGATCTAGGCAAGCCTGGGTTTGTGAATGAGGTAGCTTGAGATGGTGGTTTACTTTCCATAGATCTAAGGACCGGTTCATGCATGCACATGCCAGGATAACAGTGCCACCACAAGGCCAATTATGGGTGCGGCTTAGCTGAGTAATTAGGTAAGTTGCTAGGGTGTGATGGACTGTGGAAGGTGCGGGGAATGGGAGTCAAGTAAGGACTGCCCTGGGAACTGCATGGCACAAGAGGGGGCCCGTGGGTGGGAGAATTGGAGATTCTAGCCTGCCGGTGAAACCTTAGTGAGTCCATACATCTAGTAACCCCTTTGTAAAGGCTATTTTGTGATCTCTTGACCATACACCGACGGTTGTGTACTGGTAAAATGGAGGTTCTGCAGTCACCGACGGGTGACGAAATCACAAACTTGTGGGTAAAGAGGTGCAAACTCTGCAGAGTTACTAAAACTATCATGATAGCCGAGCTTACGGTCACGAGCACCTGGCTAAACTGCCATGATTAGATTGGTTATGGTTATCGGTTATGATTATTGGTTATGGTTTGGTCTGGGACTGTTGAGTCCGGGAAGATGAGATGGTTGCATGACTGATGGGTCATGACATGAGATTGGTCTCGGTGTGGGACGTGGTTGTTTTATGAGGTGAGATGGTAGCGAGTACGAGGAGGTATTCGTAAGTATGAATAAAAGATTGGTTAATGTTCAGATGGAATATGGAAAGCAATGGAGGTATGTTGGTAATTTAATACATGCTAGGATTACATTCATCTAAAATAAAGTTGTTGTTTCATCATGGTTTTACAAGAATTGCTTTTCTGCAAATAAGCCTTTTATTACCTACCTTGTTTATGAACTGCATGTCATGTGTTTTTCCCGCACTTGCTGAGTACATCATTGTACTCAACCTTGCATTATTACTTCATCCTCAGCAACAGGAGAAGCCTATTATGAAGATCAAGTGGAACATTATGGCGTGTGATCTGTTCTCAACCTTGCCTGTGGAGGGAGTAGAGATGGAGCCACTTCTGCTTAGTTTTGCTTCCGCATTAGTTTTTTCTTCCGCATTTAAATAAGGACTTCCGCTGAGAGCATGAGTCCAAGACCTATGAGATATTGTAATAAACTCTGTTATTCATTGTAATATATAATCTGAATTCAGTTTGTGGAACGTATGTGTATGTGTGATGAACATCCTGGGCACACATATGCATTAGTTCTCGGTTCCGTGGTTTTCCCACAGAATTGAGGGCGTCACAGATTGGTATCAGAGCCATGGGTTGACAGTAGGTTACATGCCTAGACAGAAACCTTAGATTGGTATTAGGGCCACGGGTTAACAGCAAGTTACACCCTAAATAGGAGTCACAGGTAGCTAAGCCACGCTGACCAAAGGAAGCATCCTAAGGAGAATAGCCTAGATTGACCTCCAAAACCACCTTGACATAGGAAACCATCCTTGAATAGGAGTTGAGTGGGCCCTTGTGATGATTATTTGTGAATATGTGATTAGTGTGAGTTGTGGGACGTCTCAACAACGTTGCCCATATCCACACGTAAGAAGAAAAGAGGAGTGAAAAGCTTCGGCACTTGATCACATCCTCATAAGGACTAATATATACAGTCCAACTCCCCTTGATGCATATAGTTGAAAGGACCTATCTAACCTTCTATTCTATTTCGTTCTCTCTCACAGATGGTGAGAGGAAACACCAGCCGAAGGAACGTCCAGGAAGATGACCACGAGGAAATTCCTGCTAACCCCGGAGCTTGCGAAAACAACCTAGAAAGGTTGATGGCCATGCAAAACCAGCTTATGCAAACCATGATCCAAACCTTGGGTCAGTTGCAGGCCAACCAACACCCCGTTCCGGCACCACCGCCACCACCACCGCCGGCTCATAACAGGTTGGGAGAATTCATGAGGACTCGACCACCCACCTTTGCTCAAGCAAGCGACCCATGGAGGCCGATGATTGGCTGAAATCCATGGAGAAGAAGCTTGCCATTGTTCAGTGCAACGACCGAGAGAAGGTTCTCTTTGCGTCGCACCAACTGATGGGAGCAGCTGCTGACTGGTGGGATGCCTTGAGCAACGCCCATGCCAACCCGGAGACAATCACTTGGACTCAGTTCAAGGAAAATTTCCGCTCCCACTACATCCCTGTCGGTGTAATGATGCTCAAAAGGCAGGAGTTTGAAGGTCTCCGCCAAGGACAGAAAAGTGTGAATGAATATCTCAACAATTTCATACAACTGTCCCGGTATGCCCTCGAAGATGTCAACTCAGACCAGAGGAAGCAGTACCTGTTCATGAGAGGGTTGAATAATGAGATCCAAGTTCAGCTCCTCAACAATGACTACGTAAGCTTCCAGAAGCTAGTTGATAAGGCTATTGTGGTGGAAAACAAGATCCGAGAGATCGAGCGGGAGTGCAAAAGGAAGATGCCATACCAGCCCCAAGGGAGCAACGTACGACCTAGGTACATGCCTCCTGCACCGCAGTATGGATCGACCACTCCTACGAACCGCCCTGGTCAGCCACCACAGCAACGGTTCGTTGCACCAGCACCTCGTGTGCCCATGCCTCCTGCACCCCGGCCTAACAATGGCGCTCCTGTTCAAAACCCCCGCCCCAACGTACCTGCTGCCATAGGCAACAAGGCATGCTTTGCATGCGAGGAAGTAGGCCACTTTGCTAACCAATGCCCGAAGAGAGGCCCTGGACAACAAGGAAACGTGCCCAAGCAGAACCAGCGACCAAACGGAGGAAACAACCAAGGGAACCGTGGACCGCAGAACTATGCTCATGGCCACATTAACCATGTCACTGCTGAGGAAGCACAACAGGCTGAGGACGTCGCAATTGGTATGTTCCTTGCCAACTCCAACCCAGCCACCATTTTATTTGATTCTGGAGCATCACATTCCTTCATATCATTTGATTATGTTGCCAAGCATCATCTACCCGTATCCCACTTAGAATGTGCTATGTTAGTTAATTCTCCCGGAGGAGAAATGAGGACTAATATAGTATGTCCTAAAGTAAGCCTTAAAATAAGTGGGGTAGACTTCCTTGCCAACCTTATTGTTTTGGACTCCCACGGGATTGACATCATACTCGGAATGGACTGGTTAAGCAAGCACAATGGAGTAATCCAATGTGCTGAGAGAAGCATGCAGTTGACGAACGAACACGGTATCCGTGTCGAGTTTGAATCATCCCAGCAAGCAACCGAACGGGCAGATTTGAACCATGTCAAAAGAACAACATTAGACAGCATTCCAGTGGTTCAGGAATTTTCGGACGTATTCCCGGAAGAGCTCCTGGGAATGCCACCTGACCGGGACATCGAGTTTGCCATAGATTTGGTACCCGGAACTGCACCTATAGCTAAGAGACCATATAGGATGCCCATTAACGAGTTAGTTGAACTCAAGAAGCAAATTCAAGAACAGTTGGAGAAGGGTTTTATCCGTCCAAGTTCGTCACCATGGGGAGCCCCGGTACTTTTCGTGGACAAGAAGGACGGAACCCAAAGAATGTGCGTGGACTACAGGTCTCTCAACGAGGTGACAATCAAGAATAAATACCCTCTGCCCCGTATAGAGGACCTGTTCGATCAAATGAAAGGAGCCCAGGTATTCTCCAAGATTGATCTTCGGTCGGGATATTTCCAGCTGAAGATTAAGCCCTCCGATATACCTAAGACAGCCTTTCGGACACGGTATGGTTCATATGAATATACCGTTATGTCTTTTGGATTGACGAATGCACCCGCATACTTCATGTACCTTATGAACAAGGTTTTCATGGAGTACTTAGACAAGTTCGTCGTGGTTTTCATCGACGACATTATGGTGTATTCAAAAAGTAAGGAGGAGCATGAAGAACATCTGAGATAGACCTTGCAAAAGTTGCGCGAGCATCAGTTGTATGCCAAGCTCGACAAGTGTCAATTTTGGCTAAAGGAAATATCCTTCCTAGGCCACATCATCTCCAAAGAAGGGGTATCGGTTGATCCTAGAAAGGTGAGAGATGTTCTGAAGTGGGACCAACCGAAGAGCGTGAGGGATATTCGGAGTTTCCTTGGGATGGCAGGATACTATCGGCGCTTCATTAAAGACTTCTCTAAAATAGCGAAACCTATGACGGAGTTGCTAATGAAGGGAAAAATCTTTCAATGGACACAAGCCTGCCAAGAAAGTTTTGAGGAACTCAAGAAAAGGATAACCACGACACCAGTTCTGGTATTGCCAGACATAAGCAAGAGCTTTGACATATATTGTGACGCATCCAGACAAGGGCTCGGGTGTGTGCTCATGCAGGAAGGACAAGTGGTAGCCTATGCCTCACGACAATTAAAGAAGCACGAGATTAACTATCCTACACATGATTTGGAGTTAGCAGCAGTGGTGCATGCATTGAATATTTGGAGACATTATATCCTTGGTCATCGATGTGAGATCTATACGGATCATAAAAGCCTCAAGTACATATTTACACAAACGGACTTGAATTTGAGGCAACGTCGATGGTTAGAACTCATCAAGGATTATGATGTAGGAATCAACTACCACCCCGGAAAGGCCAATGTAGTAGCTGACGCATTGAGCAGAAAGGGAGCATGCCACCAACTCACGGTTCGGGAACTACCACCCGAACTACGTAAGGAGTTCGAACGGTTACACCTCGGATTCTTGAATAACATGGAAATAATGGAGATCCACTCCTCATTGGAGCAAGAAATAAGAAATGGCCAAGCAACGGACGAGGGGATCAAGAAGATCAAGGAAAGAATCCGACAAGGGATAGAGAAGGATTTCACGGAGGATGAAAAGGGTACGCTTTGGCTAGGAAAAAGGATTTGTGTGCCAAACCTAAGACACCTTCGCGACATGATATTACGGGAGGCACATGATTCACCCTATTCCATACATCCAGGGAGCACCAAAATGTACAAGGACTTGAAAACTTGCTATTGGTGGGATTGTATGAAGAGGGATATAGCTGAATACGTTGCCCTATGCGACACATGCCAACGGGTAAAAGCCGAACATCAAAAACCCGCTGGATTGTTGCAACCTTTGAAAATACCTGAATGGAAATGGGAGGACATCAGTATGGACTTTATTGTCGGATTGCCACGAACTCAGTCAGGATACGACTCCATCTGGGTCATTGTGGACCGGTTGACGAAAACCTCCCATTTTCTTCCGGTACAGACCAGTTACAACGTTACACAGTTGGCAGAGTTGTACATGGAGCAGATCGTGTGCCGTCATGGAATTCCGAAGAGGATAGTTTCGGATCGAGGTTCTCAGTTTACCTCTAGATTCTGGAGGAAGTTGCAGAAAGCCATGGGTACACGACTGGATTTTAGCTCCGCCTATCACCCACAAACAGATGGGCAAACCGAGAGGACAAACCAAATTTTGGAGGACATGCTGAGAGCTTGCGCCTTGAAACGTGGGCGTAGTTGGGATAGGAGTTTACCGTATGCCGAGTTCTCCTATAACAACAGCTATCAAGCTAGCTTGAAGATGTCGCCTTTCGAAGCCTTATATGGCAGACGGTGTAGAACGCCGCTGTTCTGGAACAAGACTGGAGAGAACCAGGTGTTTGGACCCGAAGTACTACAGGAGGCTGAAAAGCAAGTTCAGACGATACGGGAAAACTTAAGGGCTGCTCAGTCACGACAGAAAGGCTATGCGGACAATAGGCGTAGAAAGTTGACCTTTGAAGCAGGAGACTTCGTATACCTTAAGGTATCGCCTATCCGAGGACAACGACATTTTAACGTCAAAGGTAAACTAGCGCCTCGCTACATCAGACCATTTAAGATTTTGGACAAACGAGGAGTAGCCTACCAACTAGAGCTTCCAAACCACCTCTCCGACATACATGACGTGTTTCATATATCCCAGCTCAAGAAGTGCTTAAGAGTACCAGAGGAACAAGTGTCAATGGGAGAACTTGAACTTCAAGAGGACCTGACTTACGCAGAACACCCTGTCCGAATCTTGGACGCAAAGGAAAGGGTCACCAGAAACAAGGTGATTCGATGGTGCAAGGTACAATGGAGCCATCACACTGAAGCTGAAGCCACATGGGAACGTGAAGAGGATATCAAGGCAGAATTTCCCCATCTATTTCCCACTAATGAATCTCGAGGGCGAGATTCAATTTAAGGGGGGTAGATTTGTGACACCCTCACCTCGGGTGTCAGCATATGTTCATATTTTATGAAGAAGAAAAACATTTTAAGAAGAGTAGAAACAGAGACAAGTACCAAAAAGATAGCCAATAAAGTTCTCCGAGGGCACCGAAGGCAACTTCCACGGCCAGCAGACCACGTGGCGTGTTCGGAGCTCATCCCCGAGAAATTTGGAGAGGTCCGCCGCTAAACTAGCTACGTGGCAGGTTCGGGGGTCACCTCCGCAATTGGAACGAGGTACGACTCTGTGGGACACGTGCTGCCGCGGAGATAGCCTCTGCGGAAGAAGCAAAGGCATTTTTCATAGGACACGTGTCATCCTCGGAGCTAGTCCTTGCGGAAATAAGAGGACCAGTCGCGCGGGATACGTGTCAATCTCGGAGCTCATCTCAGAGAAGTCCGGATCTATCGAACACGTGTCACCACCGGAGCTTATCTCCGGAAGGTCCGTCGCAGCTAAACACGTGTCAACCGCGGGGCATGTCCTTGAGGAAAGAAGAAGAGGAAGACCGGCGCCAACACGTGTCGTGCGCGGAGCTCATCTCCGCAGAAGAGGGAGGTCTCGATTGATTGACACGCGGCACAACCAGAGCTCGTCTCTGCGGATGAGGTGATACCAGGCCCGGAGGACACGTGGAGCTTCCGGAGCTCATCATCACGGAGGTAACGAGTTCTGGGGCAGCTGTTACGCGTAAGGACACCGGTACGCAACAGAAACCGATCTAAAATCCACAATGGGTTACTGAAGATAAGACGTCAGGATCTAACAAAGATCTGAATAAGACTCTTATTCGGGATCCAATCAGATTAGGACTCTTCTCTTCCCGATTATAAATAGAACCCAAAACCTCTGGCCGAAACTACAAACTTCTCTTTCAACTCCTAAGCCGACGACTTAGAGCCCTAGCCCTAACTCGCCGACCAAAACATCGCCGAAGAGCAACAAGGGAGATCATCGGAAAAGAACCAAGCGGTCTGAGGACCCCGAAGACAAGAAGAGCGTGAGGTAGGACTTCAATACCCCCTTACGACATCACTGTGTTCATCCCTTTGCATCTGTTCTTCGATTCCTTTCGAACAGAAGCGTTCTCGTGGACATATCACTTGATGATCAGTTTGATCTAGAAGACAAGATCATCGCCACGACCACCTCTGATCCGAACACCTCTGACCATGCAAGCCATGCAAGAGCACATCAATCTAATAAAACTAATCATAGGATAGCATGCATGTGCATCATCGCATCTAGTTTAGGGTTTGTGCATGATATTGATTGCTGTGAATTTTGTATGCACGTGAATCCTACATAGCAGAACAAGCTCAGGGAGCTGTCTACGACGAGCTGCAGCAACAAGGCTTTGGGAATCAAGCACAACCGGAACCGCAAGAACAAGGCAAGTGCTCCTTGACCATGTTCATCCTATGTTTTGGGTAAAACTATTTTGTTTTGCTAAAAGGTGTGTGTGCTGAGTCAAACATGATGGGAAACCCTTTTATAGGAGTTTACTAGTTTTGATTAAACCATCCTTGTCGCCAGAGAAGTTTATGAGTCAGGTATGGTTTTTGCTTTATGCTTCGCTGAGTCCATGGGATTGGGAAGCGAGATAGATGTGTCTAGCTAACTGCACTCGTACAGATAATAAGTAATTGATGAGGTTAATGAACATGGATCGGAAGGAGATCTAGGCAAGCCTGGGTTTGTGAATGAGGTAGCTTGAGATGGTGGTTTACTTGCCATAGATCTAAGGACCGGTTCATGCATGCACATGCCAGGATAACAGTGCCACCACAAGGCCAAGTATGGGTGCGGCTTAGCTGAGTAATTAGGTAAGTTGCTAGGGTGTGATGGACTGTGGAAGGTGCAGAGAATGGGAGTCGAGTAAGGACTGCCCTGGGAACTGCATGGCACAAGAGGGGGCCCGTGGGTGGGAGAATTGGAGATTCTAGCCTGCCAGTGAAACCTTAGTGAGTCCATACATCTAGTAACCCCTTTGTAAAGGCTATTTTGTGATCTCTTGACCATACACCGACGGTTGTGTACTAGTAAAATGGAGGTTCTGCAGTCGCCGACGGGTGACAAAATCACAAACTTGTGGGTAAAGAGGTGCAAACTCTGCAGAGTTACTAAAACTATCATGATAGTCGAGCTTACGGTCACGAGCACCTGGCTAAACTGCCATGATTAGATTGGTTATGGTTATCGGTTATGATTATTGGTTATGGTTTGGTCTGGGACTGTTGAGTCCGGGAAGATGAGATGGTTGCATGACTGATGGGTCATGACATGAGATTGGTCTCGGTGTGAGACGTGGTTGTTTTATGAGGTGAGATGGTAGCGAGTACGAGGAGGTATTCGTAAGTATGAATAAAAGATTGGTTAATGTTCGGATGGAATATGGAAAGCGATGGAGGTATGTTGGTAATTTAATACATGCTGGGATTACATTCATCTAAAATAAAGTTGCTGTTTTATCATGGTTTTACAAGAATTGCTTTTCTGCAAATAAGCCTTTTATTACCTACCTTGTTTATGAACTGCATATCATGTGTTTTTCCCGCACTTGCTGAGTACATCATTGTACTCAACCTTGCATTATTACTTCATCCTCAGCAACAGGAGAAGCCTATTATGAAGATCATGTGGAACATTATGGCGTGTGATCTGTTCTCAACCTTGCCTGTGGAGGGAGTAGAGATGGAGCCACTTCTGCTTAGTTTTGCTTCCGCATTAGTTTTTGCTTCCGCATTTAAATAAGGACTTCCGCTGAGAGCATGAGTCCAAGACCCATGAGATATTGTAATAAACTCTGTTATTCGTGGTAATATATAATCTGAATTCAGTTTGTGGAACGTATGTGTATGTGTGATGAACATCCTGGGCACACATATGCATTAGTTCTCGGTTCCGTGGTTTTCCCACAGAATTGAGGGCGTCACAGCCTCCTTCAAAATTAATTCACGGATCTCCTTTACTTCAGGCACACAGATCCTTTTCCCGTGCCACACCGTACCTTGTTCATCCTCTCTGAAACCAGGAGCTTTATTTTCCTTGATGAGTTGCCTGATTTCTTGTATCTTCTCGTTGTTCTTTTGACCATCGCGTATGTCTTGCTCTAGTGTGGAGTCCACTTCCATGGCGATGGCTTCACCACTATTCACAAGGCATAGATTGAGCCTTATAACCTCGTCCTTCAATTCTGTAGGCATGTCCTTCAAGCTCAACTTAGTGACCTGCACTTTCCGACTTAAAGCATCAGCCACGACGTTTGCTTTCCCAGGATGATAGTTGATGCCCACATCAAAGTCATTGATTAGCTCTAACCATCTCCTTTGTCTGAGGTTGAGGTCTGGCTGTGTGAATATGTACTTCAAACTCTTATGATCCGTATATATCTCGGTCCTCTTCCCCATCAAACAGTGCCACCAAATTTTCAACGCGTGTACCACTGCGGCTAGTTCTAGGTCATGTGTAGGATAGTTTTTCTCGTGCTTCCGGAGTTGTCGGGATGCATAAGCCACGACATGCCCTTCTTGCATGAGAACACATCCCAACCCGTTTCCAGAGGCATCGCAATACACCGAAAAGTTCTTCTGCATATCTGGCATAAATAGCACTGGGGCTGTTGTCAATATTTTCTTTAACTCCGGAAAACTCGTCTCGCATTGAGGCGTCCATGTGAATGTGATTCCCTTCTCCAACAGTTTGGTAAGGGGTCTCGAGATCTTAGAGAATCCCTCAATAAACCGTCGATAGTATCCTGCCAATCCCAAGAAGCTTCGAACTTCCCCGACATTTTCAGGGGTCTTCCACTTCTGTATATCCTCGATTTTGGTGGGATCCACGGAGATTCCTCCCTCCGAGATGATATGTCCTAAGAAGGGAACTCTCTTCAGCCAAAACTCACACTTGCTCAACTTGGCATATAGTTGGTGTTCTCTCAGCCTCTGCAACACCAACCTTAGATGTTTCTCATGTTCTTCTTCATCTTTGGAGAAGACGAGAATATCATCTATGAAAACCACCACAAATTTGTCCAGATATTCCATGAATATCTTGTTCATGAGATACATGAAGTACGCCGGGGCATTAGTTAGCCCGAAAGGCATAACGGTGTATTCATACAGTCCGTACCGAGATACGAAAGCTGTCTTGGAAATATCAGATTGCCTTATCTTAAGTTGGTGGTATCCCGACCTGAGATCAATTTTCGAGAACACACAAGCTCCCCTCAACTGATGAAACAAGTCTTCAATGCGGGGTAATGGGTACTTATTCTTGATGGTTACCTCATTCAAGGCACGGTAATCCACGCATAACCTTTGGGTTCCGTCCTTTTTGGGCACAAATATTACCGGAGCTCCCCATGGTGAAGAACTAGGATGAATATACCCCTTCTCCGACAATTCTCTCGAATGATCCTTGAGTTCTCCCAGCTGCTTGGAGTCCATCCGATAAGGTCCCTTGTATATCGGGGCTGTTCCAGGCACTAGCTCAATTGCGAATTCCACTTCACGATCGGGAGTCATACCTGGCAACTCCTCCGGAAAAACATTTGGATATTCGCTGATGGTCCTGATCTCCTCCACTTTCACCTCCACTTGATTTAATTTAATGTCACTCCTAAACTCTTGTATTGTTATGAACTTTACTCTTGTGCCGCTAGGGTGAGTTAGTTCCACCGTTCTGGTCGAACAATGGATGATTCCCTTATGTTTGATCAACCAATCCATACCCAAAATAATATCTATCCCTTGTGAATCTATCACTATGAGGTTAGCAGTAAATACTACCCCATTAATGTCTAGGTTCACCTTGGGACACACTTGTCTTGTCCTTATTTCTCCACCCGGAGAGTTTATGGCTAGCATATGGTTCATTTGTGTTGTTGCTAGGTCATGCTTCTTAACAAATCCTTGAGCAATGAACGTGTGGGTAGCACCAGAATCAAACAGCAGAGTTGCAATGTGTAAATTGGCTGGAAACTTACCAACTACCACGTCGGGTGCCTCTTGTGCTTCCTCCATAGTGACGTGGTTCACCCGTCCTCTCATTACATTCTGCTGTTGTGGCTGCGTGGGTTTCTTCTTTAGGCACTTATGGGCATAGTGCCCCACTTCACCACAATTAAAACATTGCACCCCAACCTTAGGTGCCTGGCCTTTATTGTCTTGGGGTTGGTTTGGAGGTCCTTGCACTGCTGGTCGAGGTGGATGTGCGGGGCGAGGCTGCTGTACAAACTGACGTTGCGGCTGTGCTGGTGCTGCCGGAGGCCTGTAGTTCGGGTTGTACCCTCTTGGTGCTGAGTAGGGTACCGCAGCACGGTTCGTATGCCCTGCAGGTTGCTGCATCAGACGTGGGCGGGTGTTGCTCCCTGAGGCTTGGTGTGACCACCCGGCCTTCCTCTTGTTCTCATTTTCCAAAGCCTTCAGCTTCCTTTCCACCACAAATGCTCTGTCCACCATCTTTTGGAAGCTTTCATACTCATTTGAGGACATTGCACACTGCATTTCTGCGGTAAGCCCTTCCACGAAACAATCTTGTTTCTGCTCATCAGTCTCTATGTCTCGTGGGGCATAACGGGATAGTTGAGTAAATTTAGTGAGATATTCCCTCACCGTCATGTTTCCCTGCTGCAGTCCCAAGAACCCCTTCCGTTTGTTTTTGAGTTCACCTCTTGGGATATAATGGTTGCGGAAGCTATGCTTGAACTCTTCCCAAGTGATGTTCTCAGGGTCATGATGGGCAGCCACGTAGGCGGTCCACCAATCAGCAGCAGGTCCATGCAATTGATGAGAGGCAAACAGCACCCTCTCATACCCTTGGCACTGTATGATCCTCATCTTGCTCTCAATGGTCTTAAGCCAATCATCTGCCTCCAGAGGTTCAGCAGCACTTGCGAACTTTGGAGGTTGAGTTCCTAGAAACTCACTCAACCTTGGTTGGCGTGGTGCAGCTTGTGGAGGTGGAACTTGATGCAAGTTGGCCACCACTTGAGTCAAGTTCTGGATGAGCTGATTTTGATTCTCCAGCATTTGGTGGAGAGGATCAACTCCTTCACGGCGACCACCCCTGTCCTGGCCTCTAGAAAGATGAGGGTTGGAGGCCTCATCGTTGTTGTTGGCGGGGTTGGCAGCACGTCCGTTTCCTCTTCCGGCCATCTGGCATGATCAACCAATGTTAATTTAAAGCATTACGTATCATCTTACTACTTTCACTTGTTTGTAATTTGAGGTGTTGAGGCTTGGTTATACTTTCCTGAGGGTTCATGTCTCACACGCAAAAATGAATGCACTATTATTTCATGTGGGTTCACACACCAAAACAAAACAATCTGAAGACCAGGATGTGGACAATTGCTCATGGCTTCCACAACTCACGTCACACACTAAGCATTAACACACCATTAACTAACGTAATGACTCGACTACTCGACATCCTTCTGCTTTAAGGAAAAGGCTCTACGCTACTCGTTTTCTTGAGCTGGCTCCTCGGGATCTTCCTCGTCATTTCGGCTGCCTTCTGACTCTGCTTTGGGTGGGGAGGCTGCTGGTGGAGAAGTGCGACGACGCCTTATCGCCCGGCGATCTGGGGAGTCAGGAGTCCATGTATCATTCACGGTGACACACAGTTCATTCTCATCTCCTCTTTCTCTCGCTCTCAAGCAGGCTCGCAGCAACGCCTCCGTTTCCTTCAGGGTGTCCCGAACATCCTGAAGCTCTTGCTGACACTCCTGCAGTCGAGTGCTGAGCATAGCAGCATCCTCCAAGCACAAGTCCATGTGCTCATGGGAAGTCCCTTGCTGCACTGGTGGGTACTTGTACTCCGTGGTACCACTCTCATGCTGGAGGACATACATGTACTCAGTTCTGTCCAGGTGGCGACGATAGATGTGACTCTGGCAGGTGATGGCCTCCCAGGTGACATCCTTCTTCGCATCGACCTGTGTCGCTCGACAAGCTGGAGAGCGGTGGATCTTAAGCAGCTGATTTTCGTGTATAATCCTCATTTCTGAACTCCATTCTTCCCGCTTCTCCCGGATGGTCCTGGTGGAGCTATAGTGTATGATTAGTTTGCCCGTATTGCCAGCGGCTTCGAGCATACGTCGAAGACGGCGCAACAAGCCTCCTACTGCCAATCCGTAGGAATGGTACGTCACCGAACGACTCTCCTCTCTTTCGGCAAGGGCAACTATGGGAACTCTCCCTCCTGTGGACTTGCGAGCGGTCCGAATCATGCGAACCATCTAAAACAAAAAGCATTTAAACTTAGGTTAGTTAAACTTTTAAACAAAAATCCCGTTTTGAATGAAAATTGGGGTAAGATGAAGAAATTGACTCATTAAATAACACTTTTCAACACACACCTTGTAAAAATAGTTTTTAAGAAAATAAGTCCCTTAAATACGTCCATTTCTACCTAGGTCCACGTTCCTACGGGCAACCTTGGCTCTGATACCACTTCTATCACACCCGGTTTATCCAAAGAACAACCGAGTGAATATCACATGTATGCCAGGATCATTTTCTCATACATGTGATGACAAATAGTGAAGCATCATTTATTACAAGCCAGGTGTCGAATATAAATATGTCTTACATAGCAAATGTCTCAATGGACAATAATAAGTTCATCACAAGTAAATAAACTAGCAGCGGAATATTATTCTCGAGGGCTCCTTCACAGGCGTTGCCCGGGGTCTCCATAAACCTAGAAACCTTCTTCGGGTCCAAAGTCTTGGTCATTATACACCACCTCATTATCTTGACCTGAGCAGCAATATAAACCAACAAAATATGCAAGGTTGAGTACCGATGGTACTCAGCAAATGTGGGAAAGTTATGTCATGCATGGCTAGAACAAGGGGAGGTTGAACTCATGGTCAAAGCACTACGCAATTAATACCTATCTCCTTAGCTTATTAAGCACCTACATTACTACACAGGTGAAATGGTCCCAATCTCCCATCCCATAATCATAACCAAATAACCATAACATCATTTCCAATGTTAAGCTCCCCGCTTAACATTCTCAACTTCCAAAGCCATCACTCCTCTAATCATGAATAAGTCCAAGCCGCTCTTGACCGTGAGCACGACTGTCATGACAGTTTTGACTCTGCAGAGTTTGTACCACTGTACCCACATGTAGTGATTTCATCCCCCGTTGTCGGGTGGACTAAAAGAACCTCCATTATGCCAGTGGCTATGAACCACTTTCACACATCCCAGGTGTGTAGCCAGGAGATCACTACGAAGCCTTTACAAAGGGATTCCCGACGAGCGTGGACCCACTGAGGTTTCACCCCTAACAGCATACAAGAGGCTCCAACCCCGCTGCAGTGGCCCCCTCTTGAGCCTTGCGGTTCATATGGTAGTCCAGCTGACACCTATTCTCCGCACCATCCAACACCCCCATACTACGCCGGGGATACACCTAATTAATTGGCCAAGCTGCCCCATCTCAGCATGTGGTTGGCACGGTAAAGCCAGGTTACATGCTCCATGAACCGGTCCTTAGGATCCAGGCAAGTACTAAACACAAACCCGAGTCTCGTGCACCCAGAACCAACCAAAACATCCAACTTGCCTTGATCCCTACCTCTACATAACTCACAATATCTCATTCAAGAGTATGGTAAAATAAACTGATGATCTCATATCCCAAATATCCCATTCTAAGCATGGCTAAGCATATGCATAATAATAAATGACATGATAAAATGAATCCGAACCCAAGCTACAAGGAAACAAGGTAATGCAATTCTAGAGAAACATCCTAGCATGGGTTTCATATTTTCAATTGACAATGCAAATAATTCTATCTACACATCCTAGTATAGGAACAAAGTGGTCAAGGACACTTGCCTCCTTCCTGCTGCTCTTGGAATGGGTAGTCCTGATCTTGGAAAGGAAAAACTTGCTCTGGAGCAGGTTCTACATCATACCATCACACATAGCAAAAGAAAAACAACCATCCATAAGACATAGTTCACACTTCCACTTCATACAAACCACACATTCAAATTTATGAAAGTCATTCACAATTATATGTGTTGTGGTTACTCTATGCGTGTTGATTTGTGGCTTACATGCACTTTTAATCATGTGTGTATGATTCCTACTTTTGTATTCACATTTATGCTTACATACTATATATATGAGTTTCCAATTTAAATAAATTCCTTATATTCAATTACTACACCTTTTAGCTACCAAGTATGCATGAAAGGTATTTTCCTTCTCCATATATGTCTTCAGAATTTCTACCAACCCTAAATTGAATTCTTTGGATTTTAGAAACTCCATTTATCATTTACTAGTTGCTATATTTTCAGATTTATTTCCTATGCCTAAATGTGAACTTTATTATGAAAATAACAAGATACATCATCTAAACAGAATAAGTTCTGATCTAAAATATTTAATAACATATTTTTGACCTTTTCCTCTGATGTAAACTATTTTACCTTTATTTTCCTAATTTTCAGAACTATTCTACTTAAAAATGTGTCCCTATACTAATAAATGTGAATAATAAATTAAACAGATTCATTTCAGCCCAAAAATCTATTTTTATCTCACTCCAAAGTTTTTCTAAGTATTGAGAAAGTTTTTAATTTAATTTTGACAATATGTTTGTCCCACTTTTTAAATTTTAAATACTAGCCACATATTCAATTTCCTAAATTAAATATCAAACAGGGTTAAAAAGGTAAACTCACCCCACTGCAGGGTCTATAATATTATTTTAACAATTTTCAGGGGTCTAGCTACTCATAACAGAGGAGTTTTTCCTAATTTTTATTAAGTCCAGGGGCTAAAACTGATTTTTAAATAAATTTACATGATTTTCTGAAGTTCCAGGGGCTAGATCAGAAGTTTCCGGGGCTAGCTCTTATTTCCCGAGAACCCCAGGGGTAGCACGTAAGATTTCCAGTCTTTATAACGCGGGGCTGACGGGGACCGTCCGATTTAAAACAGACGGCTGAGATTATAACGCCGAACCGGTACGCGGGGATTTAAAGTCTACCGTGCGATTTAAAATAGACGGCGCACAAGCGGCCACGTCGCTCTGATCGAGCGTGGGCGGCGCTGCCGGCGGCGCACGGCGGCGGGAGGCGGCGATCTCGCCGGAGAGTTTCGGATCTTCGTGAATTCTTCCTAGAACTGTGATTTTATGGCATAGATCGGTGGAGGGGAGGTCGGGGATCTCACCTCGGGGGTTTTCTTGAGCTCAGAGGTCCTGGAAAGCGATCGGCGACGAGGTCCGAGGTAAATTCACGGCGAGGCTCGTCGGCGCTGTGTTTGAGCCGCAAACCACCGAGTTTTCTGTACCTGCGAGGTTCCCCGGAGGAGGTGGATCAAGACCAGTGAGTTAGATCGGAATTTCCGAGCGTAGATCGGACAGAATTCACCGGAGGGGCTCGGGTTCTCACCGGAGTAAAATCGGCGGATCGCGTGGGAAAAACGGGACAAGGCCGGGGTTTTTATAGACAGGGGAGGGCGGCGGGTTGGTTTAGATCGGGCTGGAGTCTTCAGGGTCCGGAAATCGGCTGGGATACGCGAGAATTCCCGATCGGTTTTGATTCGGGTGAGAGAGTCCCGGCCGATCGCGGCGCGGGCGCGAGGAAGAAGAAGGCTGGCGGGCCCCGCCTGTCAGTGGGAGAAAGGGGGCGCGCGCGGCTGCGGGCTGGCGCAGAGCAGGGTAGGCCGGCTGGTGGGTTTCGGCCCACTGGCCAGTTTTTTTCTGTTTTCCTTTTTCTTTTTCTATTTCTTTTCTGTTTTAGGTTTAAATTGAATTCCAGTTTGAATTTAAATTGTTGCAAAACATGCAACACGTCCAAAAATTTTTAAATTTCCCTCTTAAAAGGATTTTGGGTCTTAACAGAATTTTGGGGTGGTACATCATATATGTATGAAAACACAATGCTCTTATTATTCGTTTGATGAGAAATAAAAAGGAATATCGAGAATTTGCGTGGCGGAAGCTGAAGCAGCTACTTTCAAGTTCAAGTTCACACATAGAGTTCCCAAATGTCAAAACTCCTCCTCAATTTAAGACAAGAGGATGCATAACCCCTAGTTCACCCCAAATGTAAGAGAAACGAGTGAAATCTAAAGGTTTTGTGAATATATCAGCCAACTGTTGTTCGGTATATACATGGTGAAGCACAATATTTCCCTTTTCAAAATTATCACGAAGAATGTGATACGTAATATTGATGTGCTTAGTTCTAGAGTGTTGGACGGGATTTTTAGCAACGCAAATAGCACTAGTGTTATCACAAACAGTGGGACACTATATAAATCAATCACATAGTTCTTAAGTGTTTGAACAATCTAACGAATTTGAAAACAAACATTAGCAGCAGCTACATATTCAGATCCGGCAGTGGATTGTGCAACTGATCTTTTTTTTTCTAGGGGACCAAGCAACAAGTGAGTTACCCAAGAAATGACAAGCACCCAAAGTACTTTTATTATCATTCCTACAACCCTAACATCAACATTCGAAAAAGCAATTAAAGTAACAGTTGAGGCAGAAGGAAGAAAAACGCCAAATTCTTGGCTTCCATGTAAGTACCTTAGTATATCCTTTTGACGGCTCGAAGATGTGATGCACATGGAGAAGCTTAGAATTGTGCACATAGACATACGCTAAATTGTATATCCGGTCTTGACACTGCAAGGTACAAAAGTGAACCGGTCACGCTTCTATGTTCATTTTGATCCACGGGTTCACCATCTTCATCAAGCTCAAATGTTATAGTTTCTCCCATTGGTGTCCAAATAGGCTTGTTGTTTTCCACGTTGAAGCGCCTAAGGAGTTCTTTTGTATACTTTGTTTGATGCACAAAGGTTCCTTCCTTAGTTTGCCTGATTTGCAGCCCCAAAATGTACGTGAGCTCAACCACCATACTCATCTCAAATTATGAGCTCATCATAGCTGAAAACTTGGACACAAGATCATGAGATGCACACCCAAAGATAATATCATCCACATACACTTGAACGAATGGTGAGCCATTACCATGCTTAAGTACAAAAATAGTTTTATCAATCTTGCCCATGATAAACCCCCTGTCAAGTAAGAATTTTTAAGCCTATCATACCATGCTCTAGGGGCTTGTTTGAGACCATACAAGGCTTTGGACAGTTTGTAAACATGGTTAGGAAAATCTGAATTTTCAAATCCGGGTGGTTGCTTGACATAAACCTCCTCGTCTATGTATCCATTAAGAAAAGCACTTTTAACATCCATTTTATACAACTTAAAACCTTTAGATTCAGCAAAGGCTAACAAAATTCTTATGGCTTCTAAGCTAGTAACAGGGACAAAAGTTTTATCAAAGTATAAACCCTCTATTTGTGTGAAACCTTGAGCAACCAACCTAGCTTTATTCCTAACCATAACCCCATCCTTACTTTGTTTGTACCTAAACACCCATTTAGTTCCTATCAAAGTGTGACCGTGAGGTGGAGGAACGAGTTTTCAAACTTTATTTCATTCAAAATTTTCTAACGCTTCTTTCAGGGCAATGATCCAGAATTCATTAGTGAGTGCATGTGATACATCTTTGGGCTCAAAAGAAGCAACAAAAGCAGAATGAGCATGAGAGTTTGAATCAAAGAACCTGGACCTTGTCACTCTTTCCTGCAAGCTTCCAATAATTTGTTGTGGAGGGTGCATTTTGTGGATGTAGAAAAGAGTAGAGACGTCACAAGCATCTTCTGCATGTTCATCATCAACCGAAGAGCTTGTGGCTTGTAAATAATCAGTACCAGCTGTATTAGACGTTGGATCTTGTTGTGAATCAAAAACGGGAGCTGGAAAGGCATCATTAGCTTCTGAATTTTCAGCCAGCAGCTCTACTTCTTCTTCATCTTCAATAACAATGCTCTCCCCCTGAGGATATCAACCTGGACCTGCAATGTTAGAGCTAGTGCCTGGGATAGCTTCAAAGAAAGCTCATATGCCTCCACAATTTTGTTAATGTAAAGCAAAAACACATGGCAGCCTCTAGTGTGAGACGGATAACCAAGAAACATGTCATCGATAGATTTAGCTTCAAACTTACCAAGATTACCATGTTTCTTTACAAAACACTTGCAACCAAAGACCCTAAAGTGTGTGACACTAGGCCTATGTCCAAACCGAAGCTCATATGGTGTTTGCTAGCTTAGCTCTCATGAAAACTCGATTTGAGACATAACAAGCTGTTGCAACCATATCTTCCCAAAATTTTCTAGGAGTTTGATATTCATCAAGCATAGTCCTAGCCATCTCAACTAACGTTCTGTTCTTTCTTTCTACTACACCATTTTGTTGTGGTACATATGATGAAAAAAATTGATGATCTATTCCTTTTTCAGCACAAAAGCAATCAAATGATTGATTTTTAAACTTGGTTCCATTATCACTTCTATTTGCTTTTAAAGATCCTGGGTGATCAAGTGATAATCTAAGAAATAAACTTCTAAAGTGACTAAAAACTTCATTCTTAGATACCATAAAGAAAACCCAAGAGTATCTAGAATAATCATAAACTATAACAAACACATACCATTTACCTTCAAATGATTGAACACGTGAAGGACCAATAGTATCAAGATGTAGGAGCTGTCTCGGTTCTGTTGCCAAGGTCATCGTGAGTGGAGCATATGTAATGCAACCATCTTATCATGTCTACAAGAAGAGCACACAATATCGTTATCTCCTTTAAGCTTAGACAGCCCACGTATGCGATCTAGACAACTAACATGTGTTAGGTGATCAGAACCTACGTGACCAAGTCTACGATGCCAAAAATATAAATCCTTTGAATCAGTAGCAACTAGACACCTATGCTTAGAAGATGACATATCAAAATCAGCTTTGAAAACCCTTCCAAACCGAGACATGTTAAATAAGCTCACCTTTCAATTCTACAACTTGGCATTTGTTTTTAGTGAAACTAACCTCTAGATTTTCATCTAGCAATTATGAAACAGAAAGAAAGTTGTATTTCAAGTTTTCAACAAGTGCCACATCTTTGAAAGTGTAGTGATTGTTAACCCTAACAGAACCCTTAGCAATAAGAGGAGTTGAAAAATTATCAGCAAAGGTAATATTTTCTACACGTGACACATAAGTGAGAGAGGAGAACCATTCTTTGTAACTAATCATGTGGTGTGAGCATCCTGAATCCATAAGCCAAATGTTCTCCTTCCTCAAGTGTGCGACCTACACAGCAGCAAAAGACGTTGATGACTCAATACTAGGGTTAGTAAGAAGACATTTAGAAATCCAGTTTTGAGTCACACGACGTCCAGTAGGAAAATTACATGAATGATGGAAAAATTGTGACACCCTCATTTCTGTGGAAAACCACGGAACCGAGAACTGATGCATATGTGTGCCCAGGATGTTCATCACACATAAACATATTATCCACAAACTGAATTCAGAATATATATTACCACAAATGAACAGGGTTTATTACAATGTCTCATGAGTCTTGGACTCATGCTAACAGCGGAAGACTAAATCTAAGCAGCAGAAGTCTAAATCTAGCAGCGGAAGTCTTTATTCTAGTGTGGAAGCAATCTAAGCAGCAGAAGCAGCTCCATCTCTACTCCACCCCCACAGGCAAGGTTGAGGACAGATTACACGCCTAATGCTCCACGGGGTCTTCATAGTACTCCTCTCCTGTTGCTGATGATGAAGTAATAATGCAAGTTTGAGTACAATGATGTACTCAGCAAGTGCGGGAAAATATGATATGTAGCTCAAAACAAGGTAGGTATAAAAAGGCTCATTGCAGAAAGCAAAGTTATTTCTCAAAACCATGATAAAACGGTAACTCAGCTTAAAGTGAATGTAATCCCAACATGTATTAAAATACCAACATACCTCCATTGTGTTTCATCACTTTCCATGTCTCAACCGGACATTAATCTTTTTCATCTTTGCTCATGAATACCTCCTCGTATTCGCTACCATCTCACGAATACCATTACGTATTCGCTACCATTTCATGTCATAAACAATTCCATCTCACACCGAGACCCATCTCGTTGCCATGACTCAACAGTCATGCGACCAAATCTTATCACCCGGACTCATCAGTCCAAAAAACCAAAACCATAACCATAACCAAAACCATCCCAACTAATCATGTGGGTTGTCCAGGCACTCGTGACTGTAAGCTCGTCTATCATGATAGTTTCAAGACTCTGCAGAGTTTGTACCACTTTATCCACAAGTTTGTGATTTCGTCGCCCGTCGGCGACTGCAGAACCTCCATTATACCAGTACACAACCGTCGGTGTATGGTCAAGAGATCACAAAATGGCCTTTACAAAGGGGTTACTAGATGTATGGAGTCACTAAGGTTTCACCAGCAGGCTAGAATCTCCAATTCTCCCACCCACGGGCCCCCTCTTGTGCCATGTAGTTCCAAGGGCAGTCCTCACTCGACTCCCATTCCCTGCGCGTTCCACGGTCCATAACAATCTAGTAACTTACCTAATTACTAAACTAAGCCACACCCATACTTGGCCTTGTGGTGGCACTGTTATCCTGGCATAGCTCGCATGAACCGGTCCTTAGATCTACGGCAAGTAAAACCACCATCTCATTCTACCTCATTCACAGACCCAGGCTTGCCTAGATCTCCCTCTGATCCATGTTCATTAACAACATCAGTTTCTCATTATTATTACGAGTGCAGTTAGCTAGACACATCTATCTCGCTTCCCAAAATCTCATGGACTCAGCGAAGCAAAAAGTAAAAACCATACCCGACTCATAAACTTCCCTGGCGACAAGGGTGGTTTAACCAAAACTAGTAAACTCCTATGAAACAGTTTCCCATCATGTTTGACTCAGCACACACACACCTTTTTGCAAACAAAACAGTTTTCCAAGACATAGGATCAACATGGTCAAGGGGCACTTGCCTTGTTCTTGCGGTTCCGGTTGCTCTTGGACCTCGAAACCTTGTTGTTGCAGCTCGTCGTAGACAGCTCCCTGAGCTTGTCCTTATATACACGATCACGCATATACAAGATTCATAACAATCAATACCATGCACAAACTCTAATCAAGATGCGATGATGCGTATGCATGTTAATTCCTATGATGCAATTTTTATTAGATCAGTTTGTACGTGTTTTTGCATGGTTTTACAATGAACAGAGGTGTTTGGATCAAATGTGGACGTGGCGATGATCTTGAATTTAGATCAAACCGATCAACAAGTGATCTGTCCAAGAAAAAGTTTTTGTTCGAAAGGAATCGAAGAACAAATGCAAAGAAAGCGCGATGATGTCGTAAGGTGGTATTGGAGACCTACCTTACGTTCTTCTTAATCTCGGGGTCCTTCTCCTAGCAAGACGGATCGTCGGGGCTCCTCCCGCAATCTTCGGTGACTGAACTCCGGCGAAGGGTTTACTCGGCGAGCTGGGGCTAGGGCTCTAAGTTGTCGGCTCAGGAGGTGGAAAAGAAATTCGTGGTTGCGGCCAAGGGTTTTCGGTTCTATTTATAACCGGGAATAGAAGAGTTCTAATCTGATTGGTCTTTGAATAAGAGTCCCATTCAAATTGTTTTTAGATCTTAACAACTTATCTTAGATTGATTCGGTGCGGTAACATTGTGGAATTCGTGTCGGTTTCCTCCTGTACCGGTATTCCCGTGCGTATGGAAGCGAAACTGCTTCAAATATCGTCACTCGCGGTGATGAGCTCTGGAAGCTCCACGTGTCCGACGGAAACCTGGCTCCCTTTTCTGCAGAGACAAGCTCCGGTTGTGCCACGTGTCAGGCGGGCGAGACCTCCCTCTTACTCAGAGGTGAGCTCCGCGTGTGCCATGCGTCCTAGCGGGCGAGACCTCCCTCTCTCTAGAGGCAAGCTCCGCGTGCACCACGTGTCTGGTGGGTTGGGACCTCCCCTCTCAACAGAGGCAAGCTCCGCGAACGCCACGTGTTCTAACAGCGCCAGACTTCCTTTCTTCTCAGAGACGAGCTCTGAGGTCTACACATGTCCAGCAGTAAGGAACATCCCGGAGATGAGCTCCGAAGGTGATACGCGTCCATCAGCGTCGGACCTCCCGGAGGTAAGCTCCGGAGGTGACACGTGTCCAATGAGACCGGATCTCCCGGAGGTGAGCTCCGAGAGCGACACGTGTCTGGCGGGGCCGGACCTCTCGGAGGTGAGCTCCAAGAGCGACACGTGTCCCGCGCGCTGGTCCTCTTTTTTTTTCGTGGTGAATAGCTCCGCAGACGACACGTGTCCTTCGGGACTGGCCTCGCTCCTCTGCAGAGGCTAGCTCCGGTGGCAACACGTGTCCCACGGGGTCGGACCTCTCCCCCTTTTGCGGGTATGAGCCCCGAGCCTGTCACGTAGCCAATTTAGCGACGGACCCCTCCCCATTTGCGGAGATGAACTCCAAACACGCCACGTGGCCAGCGAGCCGCGGAAGTTGTCTTCGGCGCTGTCTGTACACTAGAATTTGCTCTTTTTGGCTAACCTTTTGATTCTTTCTCGGTTTCAACTTATTTTAAAAGTGTTTTTTCTACATGAAACATGAATACATGCAGAACCCGAAAATGAGGGTGTCACAAAAATCCAGCAGGTACCGTGCGTGCCTCTGACATCATGTCCTTGCGTGCCGTCAAGACCCTGCGACGAGCAGTGGCAGCAGCTGCTCCAACCCCCCAGGTCGGCACCCCACCACAAGTGGATGGAGACACCGATCAGCTTTGACTCCTCTGACTGCCCTATGAATATGGCGGGCGTTGGGTAGCTGCCACTCCTCGTCGTCCCCACCATCACCAACGTGAAACTCTATCACATGCTGATCGATGGTGGGGCGTCCCTCAGCGTCATCAGCCTTGCAGCTTTGAAGAAGCTGCAGATCCCAATGTCCCAGCTCACCCCCTCACGTCCATTCTCGGAGGTGGGCTGGGACCCTATCTTCCTGTGTGGTAGCATCTCCCTCCCAGTGACATTCGCGTTGCTTGAGAACTACCGCATGGAGAGCGTCGTCTTCAACGTTGCGGAGGTCAGCCTCCCCTTCAACGCCATCATCGGCAGGCCAGCCCTGTACCGATTCATGGTGTTAGCCCACTATGGCTACTTGGTATTGAAGATGCCAACACCAAGAGGCATTCTCAAGATCCGTGGAGACCGTACTGCCGCCGTCTCAGCGCTAGAGAAGCTCCAAGCGTTGGCAGCGGCGCAGGAGGCTGCTTACGGCTATGGAGAAGCTAGCTGGCAGCCCTCAGACAGCGAGGATGTCCCCGTAAAGGTCATCCAAGTCGGCTCCGACGTTGCCCAGACCACTCGCATCGCCGGGGTCCTGGGTGACAAATAGGAAGACGCGCTCGTTACCTTCCTTTGGGCTAATGTCGATGTATTTTCATGGCAACCGTCGGAGATGCCCGCGATCCCCAGGGAGGTGATTGAGCACCATCTGAAGAGCTACCCCAACGCTAGGCCGGTGCAACAGAAGCCTTGTGTGACACCCGGTTCCGAAAATGAACCAAGTGAATGCATATGTGTGCCCAGGATGTTCATCAAACATACACATGTATTCCACAAACTGCAGAATATAACCACGTACAAAAATTGTTTAAGTACTTTATTACATTGACTCAAAGTCTCACTCATGAATATCTAACTTATTCTTGTCGCGGAAGACTCTAAAAGACAGCGGAAAAATGACTAAAACAGCAGCCTCCAACTTCAACTCCAAAAGCATGTTGACGGTAGTGCGCACGGCTTGTACTCCACTTGTTCTTCGAAGTATTCTTCTCCTGTAGCTGATGTATATGTGGGAATACAAGGGTGAGTACATGTCGTACTCAGCAAGTGCGGGAAAAGTATGACATGTAGCTTACAATAAGGTAGGGAATAAAGAGGTTCATTGCAGCAAGCAAATTTTATTTCACAAACATGGTAAAAACAGCAACTATTTCTAGGTAAGTTTAAATCCCATCATAACCAAGTATTTCATCAACATTCCTTCATCATAATTCACTATTTATCAAGTCTCAACCAGCCATTAATCTTTCTCAAGTTCATCTCATACGCATAAATATTCATAACCATCTCATATTCATATAACCGAAACCAAACTCATTGTCATGGCCCAAAAACAGTCCAAAAACCAATCCCAATGACCATACCCTAATAAACATCCCAAGTTTTGCATCTAATCATGGAAGTTGGCCAGGTGTTTGTAACCGGAAGCACGGCTATCATGATAGTTTTACACAATGCATAGGTGGCACCACTTTACCCACAAGTTTGTGATTTCGTCACCCGTCGGCGACTAGAGAGAACCTCCACTATACCAGTACACAACCATCAGTGTATGGCCAAAAGATAACAAAATAGCCTTTACAAAGGGGCTACTAGGACGTACGGACCCACTGAGGTTTCGCCGGCAGGCTCGAATCTCCATTCTCCCACCCACGGGCCCCCTTGTGTGCCATGCAGTTCCCAGGGCAGTCCTCCTCGACTCCCATTCCCCGCGCCATCCAATGGTCCATAACAAACTAGAAACACACCTAATTAGTCAGCTAAGCCGCACCCATATTTGGCCTTGTGGTGGCACTGTTTTTCCAGCATTTGCTCGCATGAACCGGTTCTTAGATCTACGGCAAGCAAACCATCATCTCATTCTGCAACATCCACGAATCAAGCTCGCCTAGATCTCCCCTATTCCATGCTCATTATCATCATCAAGTTCTCATCTTCATTATTCATATGAGTGCAGTAGCTAAACATGTTTTATTTCAGCTTCCCGTATCCCGTAAATTGAGCGAAGCAAAAAGGAAAAATGACCATACCCGACTCATCAACTTTCCCGATGACAAGGATGGTTAACAAAACTAGTAAACTCCTATAACAAGGGTGTCTCATCAAGTTGGCTCAAGCATACGAGTTTTTGCAAGCAAAACAGTTTCGAAAACATGATATCAATATGGTCAAGGGGCACTTGCCTTGCTCCCGTGGTTCGTGTTGCTCAAGCGTCTCGAAGTCTTGGTGCTGTAGATCCTCGTAGACAGCCTCTTGAGCTTGTCCTTCTACTCACGACCATGCACATACAAAATTTACAGCAATCAATTGTCATGCACAAACTTTACTCAAGATGCAATGAGGTGAATGAATGCAATTCCTATGGTGCAGTTTTATAAAACCAGTTTGTACACGTTCTTGCAAGTTTTAATGGGCCTCCATGGGGTTTTATGAATATCAAGGTTGATGGGATCAAGTGTGGAGGTGGTGATGATCTTGACACAAGATGTAGATCAATTCCACCGTCAAAATTCGACCAAAATATGGCCTGTCCACACGCAGAAGTTTCTGCTCGAAGGGGCGAAGAAAACGGGTGCGTAGAAACAGCGGCTACGTCGTAAGAGGGGTAACGAAGACCTACCTCACTTCTTCCTTGCAGCAGGGCCTACCACCCAGCAACGGCAGCAGCGCGAGATTTTCTAGGGAGAATTATGGGGCTGTGGGAAGGGCAGAACGTCGGGGGCTTCTTTTTCGGCGACGACGATGCGTGACGGGGCTCGACGACGGCCAAATTCCGGCAGGGGGGACTCGGTGACTTGGCAGCAAGGGGGTGTCTTGGCAGCAGTGGTGGGGCGGCGACCAAAAGAGAGAGGTGTGCGGCTAGAGGGGGGAGTTATATTTATAAGGGGGAGAAGAGTCCTAGGGGTGGAGAACAAAGAGTCCTAGAGGTGGGGGACTTAACCAAAGAATCCTAGAGGTGGGGGACAAAGAGTCCGAGAGGTGGGAGACTAACCCAAGAGTCCTAGAGGTGAGGGACTAGGGTTCCCCCCTAATGGGCTGCAGCCAAGGGGAGATGGGCCCAGTTATAGTTTCCCCCCCTAATTTGGTGTGGCCAATTTGGAGGAAAATTTCCCCCAAATGTAGGAAGAATCAGGAAAAATTGGGAAGAATTTGGGAATTTTTTCGGGGGGGGGGGGGGGGAATTGGGGTGGCCCAATTTGACTATTTTATTTTCATTATTTTCCATTTCTATTTCATTTTATCATTTTAGTAACTTCTATATTCCTTTCTTCATTTCTTCTTCTTTTTAAATGCTTTTCTACATGAAAAATGTATGCAATGCATGGTAGTGAAATTGAGGGTGTTACAAACTTACCCCCCTTAAAATGAATCTCGCCCTCGAGATTTGATAGAGTGGAGAAAAGATGAGGGAATTATGCCTTGAGATCTTCCTTACGTTCCCATGTTGTTTCGGCTTCCGTCTGATGGCTCCATTGTACTTTGCACCAACAGATCACTTTATTCCTCGTGACCCTTTCCATCACGTCCGAGATTTTGACGGGGTGTTCCGCGTAGGTCAGATCCTCTTGAAGCTCTTGCTCATCCATCGGTACTTGTTCTTCCGGTACTCTTAGGCACTTCTTGAGCTAGGATACGTGAAACACATCGTGCACGTCGGAGAGGTGCGTTGGCAGCTCTAGTTGATAGGCTACCTCTCCTCGCTTGCCCAAAATCTTGAATGGCCCGATGTAGCGAGGTGCTAATTTGCCTTTGACGTTGAACCGTTGTTGGCCTCGGATAGGCCACACATTAAGGTACACGAAGTCTCCCACTTCGAAGGTTAATCTTCTTCGCCTATTGTCCGCATAACCCTTTTGTCGTGACTGAGCGGACTTCAAGTTTTCACATATCGTTTGGAATTGCTTTTCGGCGTCTTGCAACACTTCGTGTCCAAATACTTGGCTTTCTCTGGTCTCATTCCAGAACAGCGGCGTTCTACACCATCTACCATACAATGCTTCGAAAGGTGGCATCTTCAAGCTGGCTTGGTAACTATTGTTGTACGAGAATTCAGCATACAGCAAGCTCATATCCCAACTACGCCCATGTTTCAATACACAAGCTCTCAACATGTCTTCCAAAATTTGATTTGTCCTCTCAGTTTGCCCGTCGGTTTGCGGGTGATATGCGGAGCTGAAATTCAATCGTGTACCCATGGCTTCATGCACTTCTTTCAAAACCTAGAGGTAAATTGAGATCCTCGATCTGAAACTATCCTCTTCGGAACTCCATGATGACACGATTTGCTCCATATACAGCTCGGCTAGTCGTGCGACGGTGTACTTGGTTCTCACAAGAATAAAGTCAGCTGTTTTCATCAATCGGTCCATGACAACCCAAATAGAGTCGTAGCCGGACTGAGTTTGTGGCAATCCGACTATGAAATCCATACTGATGTCTTCCCACTTCCACTCGGGTATTTTCAATGGCTGCAATAATCCAGCGGGTCTTTGATGTTCGGCCTTCACCCGTTGGCACGTATCGCATAAGCAACATATTCAGCGAAATTCCTTTTCATACCATCCCACCAATAGTATGTTTTCAGGTCCTTGTACATCTTGGTACAGCAAGGGTGTATGGAATAAGGCGAGTCATGTGCCTCTTTTAGTATCATGTCGTCGGTACTTCACGTTAGGCACACAAATCCTTTTCCCTTACAAAAGTTTGTCATTCTCGTCTTCCTTAAAAACCTTGTCTACGCCTTGTTGGATCCTTTCCTTGTTTTCCTTGATTTCCTCATCCATTGCTTGGCCATCTCGTATTTCTTATTCCAGCATTGAGTTCAGTTCGATCATCTCCATCTCATTCAAGAATCCGAGATGTAACCGTTTGAACTCCTTATGCAGCTTGGGTGGCAGCTCCTGAACCGTGAGTTGGTGACATGCTCCCTTTCGGCTCAACGCATCAGCTACTACATTGGCCTTTCCGGGGTGATAGTTGATTCCAACATCATAACCCTTGATGAGTTCCAACTATCGACGTTGCCTCAAATTCAGATCCGTTTGCGTGAATATATAATTGAGGCTTTTGTGATCCATGTATATCTCACATCGATGACCAAGGATGTAATTCCTCCAAATCTTCAAGGTATGTACCACGGCTGCAAGTTCCAAGTCATGTGTAGGGTAATTCAGCTCATGTTTCTTTAATTGCCTTGATGCATAGGCAACCACTTGTCCTCCTTGCATGAGCACACATCCAAGCCCTTGTCTTGATGCGTCACAATATATATCGAAACTCTTGCTCACGTCCAGCAATACTAAAACCGGCGCTGTTGTTAATCTCTTCTTTAGTTCCTCAAAGCTGTCTTGACATGCTTGTGTCCACTGAAACCTGTGGGGAACCCCTTCCGGGATCCACACTCCAGGATACACATTGGGTGGTGCCGTGCGATGCGGCACCGAACAGCATACACGAAAAGAACCATAAAGTACAAAGTCTTTTATTTCTCAAGATAGTGTCATTTATAAAATAATGTACCACGAGGGTACATGCAGCGGAATATACATACACACTTACTCCCGGTCCTAACTATGCAAGAGAGAAGACGTCCAGTCCGCGGACGCTTCTTACTAGCTTCTACAAAGATGAGTGCAGCGGCAGGGTTTCCGATGAGTTTCTGATGGCTCACCGAACAACCATCTTCATATCAAATTTTATAACCTGCAAAACACTAATAATGCAACCGTGAGCACGATGGCTCAGCAAGACTTAACCGATACTCCTAAACATGGAACTCTACATGCAGGGATTACTAACATAGGAAAAATATGATGCAATAACGACACACCTACATGTTAATCCTTACTTTCAGTTTAATAGCAGCAGATTATTATGCCTTAGGCAACCCTCACATCGGAAGTCCACAATCAAACAAGAAATGCTTTCCTCCCATGTGGTGATGCCCAAAGTGGAATATAAACTTAATGAGCTCTACAACTATAGCATACATGGTTGGCAATACAAAGAATTTAAAAACTTCACATCAGCAATGATTCATCTCACTTCATCTGGAGGTTATTACTACGTCACAACGCAGTGAACAAGTGGTACTCATATAACCACGAGGGATGATGATTGCAATCAGGACACACCCAGAATATACGACACATACACCCGCCTCGAAAGACTCATACAAGAGCTCTTTCTTACGTTGTATGCAGCAACCTTTCACCCGTCACTCCAATGCCAAACCAGTTCCGCCGACCCATCAGAAGGGCCACTACCCGGAACACGTCGAAGTTGCTCCGCTAGCGGGTTTACACCTCTGACACCAACCCCAAAGGACGGCCGTATAAGTTTCGACACGAGAGTACCTGAGTTACATCAGTTTCCTGGACCCCATAATTCCAGTATGCATCCGCACTGTTCAAACTTGCTCAGCAGGGCGGCATACGCATCGGTCCTTAGCCAACATGAACAGAGCTACAGCCACACAGGCTCAACATCCTGCTGCTGCTAGTCTCTGCTCGGTCTCATTTGCTTTTCCAAAACTTTCATTCTCTAGAATCATACCCCGCTGAACCAACATCCTAAACTCACGAGTAGCTTCCATCTACCCGACTTGTACCGGAACCTATACAACTTAAGCCTAGCTGAAAATACACGAAGGTAACCTATTCTACCCTTTAACTCCAAGGGTTTGTGGGTCATGCATTTGGAGTATCAATCACCTTGACCTAATGCACAATACATACTAGACCCATAAAAGTGATACAAAGTAAAATGTAAGTAAAAGCTGTTAAATGCAAACTGGGGCTTGCCTTATGTTGCTGCAGATTTAGTTATACTTTATAGTCAGTATCTTGTCGACGGTTCAAACTTCAACTTGCTGCTCCGAGTCGAGTTCCTTGTCGAACTCCTTCGTCGTGTTTCCTACCGATATGAATATGCACAGTTTTAATACGAGTAACTGAATTATAAAACAAATGTGTTTTAGGAACTAATAATGGTTTAGACCAACTCTAAAGTGATTGAAGAGCTCTGTTATGGATAAAAGCAGAGAACTTTATCTGGGCAGTAGATGTTGGTTGGAGTAAAGTTCAAAAAGTGATATATAAGGAACATAAGAAAGATATTGGAAAAACCCAGTAGAAAACTGGAGAAGATGACCTCAACTTGCTCTGCAATTTTTACAGTGGACCATAGATCATACAGAGGTATGGCTTGCAAAATTTCAGACAAAGTTGATGGAAGATGTAGCCTAGGGAATTTTCTTACTATTTGGTTCTCTGAATTCCTATGGCAATTATAGTGTCTTCTCATGCTCCAGATTTGGTTTTTCAGAAACTTGAGAGTCTCATGAGTCCATAGGACTTGGTTTCACCATTTTTGGAGCTTTCTACACAGAGATATGGATTTTTCAAACTTGGTTAAAAGTCTGAAAATGTCTCTGTTCATTTTCCCATTTTTCAGAGACATAGAGGATTGAAACAATATTTGGCCAAGCAAATGGAGTCTAATGCCTCTAAAATTTTTACTGGAGTTCAAGGATTTTTGGAAGAATGTCCTGCCGAAATTTGGGAATTTTCCAATAAACAGAACTCCCGTAAAAATTCCTAAATTTTTTCTTTAAATGAATTAATGAGCCAAATCCAGGAATTTTCATAAATATTGGGCTGCACCCCTGGATAGTACTCTCTGAGAGGAATCCAACAAAATTTATTCCACAATTTTTGGATGTTCGTACACAAAGTTATGGCTCTCCAAAGTTTGAACCGAATTAGGAAAATCTGGAAAAGTTTAAACACTGCCCGTGGGCCCCACCTGTCACCCCTCATCTTCAACCTTGCGCCAGACAGGGTCAGTCGCGGCTCTCCAGAGAGGGTCACCGGACCGGCCTTCCAGGCCACCTCCCGACCCCCTGCTGCCCCCCCCCCCCCATTTTCCATCACCCTGAACATGTTGGTGAGGTCGCCGGCCGAATCTCACCGGAAACCATGGGGCACCGGCAACAGCAAGACCTAGGGCTCCGGCGAGGTCGTGCACGGTGAATTCTCCACCAAATGATCGGTTCTTTGGCTCTAAAGCACCAGGGAATCATGTAGAAGGTCGACATAAGGTTCAAACGAGCCGGGGAGCGCTCCAAACCTATTGTCACCGTGCACCCAATGTGGTCCAGCGGTATTCCCTCAAAAAGAACTCAGATTCCTTGCTCTACACTCAATTTCTTGGTCTAAAAATCGATGGAGGAGGTGTGCTAGGCAGTTAAGAAATTGTGTGTGGAGTTTGGAACACATCCAACACGAATTGAGGACGAATTTTGCAATTCCTTACCTTGGGGTCAGTTTGTGCCGCCCGGGAGAAAATATTGAAATTCCCCCTCTGTGATCAATGGCTTGGGCTGAGTTTTCGAGGTGAGCAACTAGGCTTGTGGGTGGACCGAAGGGTTGGTTTGCTTGGTCTTGATATTCCTCAGTTCGGGCTGTCCATGGCAACCTTGCTCGGTTTTTCGGTGTTCCACACGGGAGCTGCAGCAACTTGCTGTTTTGCGGTGCAAATGAGCTCGGGACCGGTGGGGGAAAGGAGCTAGCCGGCTAGAGCACACATTTGCGCTGCTCTTTGCTGTGGAGAGCTCAGGCAAAAGCAACTTGGTTTGTGGCTGGCGATCAAGAAGAACAGAGCGGCGCCCCGGTTGTTTTTCTCGGCTGTTGTTTGCGTGCTGGAGAAGAACAGAGCAGCTCCAGCAGGGAGAGAAAACCAACTTCATGTGTTGCTTCACATTGAGGGTACGAGCGAAGCCATCAGCCGATTAGCAGGAGCTGGCGCGAGAGAGCATCAGGTGGGGGTTGCCTTCCGGAAGCTGTCGCGCGCTGAGGAGTCGAGCACGTCAGTTTAGAACAGTCTATGACATGTGGGGTCCACAGAAGCTCAAATATCTCCCCCTCTGAGCTTTAAGATTCCCACATCACCGTTGATTAAATTCCGCCAAACTTGCAGAGTAGGCCCAAAGGATTATGAGGAACTCAAATCTGAAATCAGATTTTGAAATTGAGTTTGTTAGGTTCAAAATTCAAATTCAAGTTTGAATTTTAACGTGCCCTCATTTAATCCTCGGAATAAATAGTATATGAAACCTAAACTTCTCCAAATTTGAAACTTAGGCTCTCGAATACATGAGAAATGCATCGGTGATCTCACATACAGTCCTTTGGACAATCTGAACATGAATCCTTTGAAAAGATTCAAAATGGTGTTTAAATTTCCCGCCATCCTCTCCATAGTGAGTTTAACATGATTTCACTCAAGAAGTGAAGTTCCCTGCTCAGGTTAACATGTGCAAATCCTGAGTCGAAGAAAATTTTTAACTCCCTCACATGTCCATTTTTGTGTTCATCATTTCATGTGACACGATTATAGTCTTTCTTTGCCTCACTTTGCTTCATAATGTTAAATAAAACTTTACAAAAGTTAGGGCTGTTACAAAACGCTTTCCCTTTCATCAGCAATTCAGTCATAGGATTTGCTATTTTGGAGAAATCCTTGATGAACCGGCGGTAGTATCCAGCCATCCCAAGGAAACTCCAAATATCCCTCACATTCTGCGGTTGGTTCCACTTCAAAACATCCCTCACTTTTTCGGGATCAGCCGATACTCCTCCTTCGAAGATAATGTGGCCTAGGAACGATATCTCCTTTAGCCAAAACTGACACTTGCTGAACTTAGCATACAATTGATGCTCTCGCAGTTTCTGCAATGTCAGTCTCAAGTGTTCTTCATGTTCTTCCTCGCTTTTTGAATACACCATGATATCATCGATGAAAACCAAGACAAACTTGTCCAAGTACTCCATTAGGACCTTATTCATGAGGTACATAAAGTATGTGGGTTCATTCATCAACCCAAAAGACATAACGGTATACTCATACGAACCATACCGTGTTTGAAATGCAGTTTTGGGTATGTCGGAGGGCTAAATCTTCAGCTGGAAGTATCCCGACCGAAGATCAATCTTGGAGCAAATTCGGGCACCTTTCATTTGATCAAACAGGTCCTCTATGCAGGGCAGCGGGTATTTATTCTTGATCATCACCTCGTTGAGGGACCTATAGTCCACACACATCCATTGGGTTCCATCTTTCTTTTCTACGAAGAGCACGGGGGCTCCCCACGGTGATGAGCTTGGGCGTATAAAACCAGTATAGAGCTGCTTCTGAATTTGTTTCTTGAGCTCCACTAATTCATTAGCAGACATCCTATACGGCCTCTTCGCTATAGGTGCAGTTCCTGGTACTAAATAAATGGCAAATTCAATGTCCCGTTCAGGTGGCATACCTGGAAGTTCTTCCAGGAACACATCTGAATATTCTTGAACCACCGGAATGCTTTCCAATGTCACTTCTTCGATGTGGTTCAGCACTGCTTTCTCCGTTGTAGGTTGGGCTGCCTCGAACTCAATACGAGTACTGTGCTCACTTGTCAACTGCACGATCCTCTGAGCACATTGAATCACTCCGTTGTGCTTGCTTAACCAATCCATTCCAAGTATTATATCAATCCCTTGGGAATCCAAGACAATAAAGTTGGCAAGGAAGTCTACCCCCCTTATTTCAAGGCTTACTTCTGGACATACTATATTTGTAGGAGCTAGAATTCAGATTTGATAGAAGTGATTTCCCAACTATATGCATCAAGGTGTATGAACTAAGCAACTTCTCTTATTAATATCATCCTATATGAGGATGTGAACACATGCCGAAGCATCTCACATCTCTCCACTATGTGTGGATGTGGGCATTTGCCGAAGCATCCCACAACTCACAACAGCACACAAACACAAGCAATCATCATAAAAGTCTGCACACCACTCATATTTCAGCCTACTACGTCTAAGCATTCCTATTACAACTTTATTCAATGGGAAACCTAAACTTAATCGTGAGAACCGGTGTTGTTCTCGCCGTGGGACGGGGGTGGTCCATATATGGGCGCACGCCATGGTGAGTCGGAAGTTCATGTAAGGATAGATGACGCTGGTGCTCCATTTGCTCCCGCGTTGGCATGAGTCTCCTCTTGTTTCTCCGGCAAATATAGCTTCTTGCGGAGGTAACGGATCTCTTCTTGTGCGCTTGCATAGCGGTTTCCTAACTCCACGAGCAACCTCTAAGACTTATCAGCAGCTTGTGGGTTGGAAAGATCTCCATGGGTCCAATGATCTCCCTTGTACCATTCTTCTGATACGGGTTCAGCCCAAAAGTAGTGTTCTCAAGCTGCTCACGGAAGGCGTAGCACAGTCAGGTAAGTGCATCCCATGCGGCATCATCAATAGCTTCTGCCCTTGTAGCTCTCCATGTGGGTGCGAAGTGCCGTATGACAACCCTACCGTTAGATAGGATGGTTACCTCAGCCTTCCACTCTTCATATCCGAGACAAGGGACTTTCTTGAGGAGATATTCCGGGTATAGGCTGCAGCAGTCCAGGAAATCTTTAAGCTCCTTGGATATGTGTCATCCCTCGATCCCGTCGGACCGGAATTCTTGAACTGAACGGTTGGCCCGTTCATCACCTTCATTCTCGGTCTCAGCAGGGGGTGGCTCTTCTTTGGATTCATCTCCTACTGACATAGCTTCATGAGGCTCCACGGGGTGTAAGCCCGTGTGAAACTCCTCCTAAGGTGCGTACCAATGCTGTTCTTGTGGATCATCTTCCATGTCATCTTCGATTGGTTCCACCTCTTCCAGATCCTCTTCCTCATGCATAGAGCTACTTACTTCATCTTCATCATGAGGTTCCATCTTCACCTCCTCTCAATATGGTCCATCGGACATCTCGATGGGGTTAAGTGCACTTCCAAGTGGTGGTGGACGAGTTCTCATGCCTGCTGTGGTCCTAGTGACCCGCATCTATAAATACGATATGAGAAACTTTAAAGAAGAAGAAAATAACTCCAAACTTCAGAAGCTATGAAGCAAGAAAACAGGAGGTGTGGCTGTCCAAAAGAAAAGAAGAAAGAGGGGCTGAAAATAGCACTTTGCGGTGCCGAGTTTACAAGTAAAATGCAGCAGCAAGCAATTTCTGAAAAACAGTTTAGAGGGGTGTTCCTATGTGTTTTAGAGTTTCCATTCTACCTAGGCTTGCTTCCTACAGTCAACGTGGCTCTAATACCAATTTGTGACACCCGGTTCTGAAAATGAACCAAGTGAATGCATATGTGTGCCCAGGATGTTCACCACACATACACATGTATTTCACAAACTGAATTTCAGAATATAACCACGTACAGAAATTATTTATGTACTTTATTACATCGACTCAACGTCTCACTCATGAATATCTAACTTATTCTTGCAGCGGAAGACTCTAAACAACAGCAGAAAAATGACTAAAACAGCAGGCCCCAACTTCAACTCCAAAGGCATGTTGACGGTAGTGCGCACGCCTAGTACTCCACTTGTTCTTTGAAGTATTCTTCTCTTGTAGCTGATGTATATGTGGGAATGCAAGGGTGAGTACATGTCGTAATCACCAAGTGCGGGAAAAGTATGACATGTAGCTTACAACAAGGTAGGAAATAAAGAGGTTCATTGCAGCAAGCAAATTTTATTTCACAAACATGGTAAAACAGCAACTATTTCTAGGTGAGTTTAAATCCCATCATAACCAAGTATTTCATCAACATTCCTTCATCATAATTCACCATTTATCAAGTCTCAACCAGCCATTAATCTTTCTCAAGTTCATCACATACTCATAAATATTCATAACCATCTCATATTCATATAACCGAAACCAAACTCATTGTCATGACCCAAAACAGTCCCAAAACCAATCCCAATGACCATACCTGAATAAACATCACATGTTTTGCCTCTAATCATGGAAGCTGGCCAGGTGCTTGTAACCGGAAGCACGGCTATCATGATAGTTTTACACAATGCAGAGGTGGCACCACTTTACCCACAAGTTGTGATTTCGTCACCCGTCGGCGACTAGAGAGAACCTCCATTATACAAGTACACAACCATCAGTGTATGGCCAAGAGATCACAAAATAGCCTTTACAAAGGGGCAGCTAGGATTTATGGACCCACTGAGGTTTCGCCGGCAGGCTCGAATCTCCATTCTCCCGCCCATGGGCCCCCTCGTGTGACATGCAGTTCCTAGGGCAGTCCTCCTCGACTCCCATTCCCCGTGCCATCCAATAGTCCATAACAAACTAGCAACACACCTAATTAGTCAGCTAAGCCGCACCCATATTTGGCCTTATGGTGGCACTGTTTTCCTAGCATGTGCTCGCATAAACCGGTCCTTAGATCTACGGCAAGCATACCACCATCTCATTCAGCAACATCCACGAACCCATCTCGCCTAGGTCTCCCCGATTCCATGCTCATTATCATCATCAAATTCTCATCATCATTATTCATATGAGTGCAGTAGCTAAACCTGTTTTATTTCAGCTTCTCGTATCCCGTAAATTGAGCAAAGCAAAAAGGAAAAACGACCATACCCGACTCATAAACTTTCCCGGTGACAAGGATGGTTAACAAAACTAGTAAACTCCTATAAAAAGGGTTTCCCATCAAGTTGACTCAAGCATACCAGTTTTCGCTAGCAAAACAGTTTCGAATACATGGGATCAATATGGTCAAGGGGCACTTGCCTTGCTCCCGTGGTTCGTGTTGCTCAAGTGTCTCGAAGTCTTGGTGCTGTAGCTCCTCGTAGACGGCCTCTTAAGCTTGTCCTTCAACTCACGACCACGCACATACAAAATTTACAGCAATCAATTGTCATGCACAAACTTTACTCAAGATGCAATGAGGTGAATGAATGCAATTCCTATGGTGCAGTTTTATAAAACCAGTTTGTACATGTTCTTGCATGTTTTAATGGGCTTCCATGGGGTTTTATGGTGATCAAGGTTGCTGGGATCAAGTGTGGACGTGGTGATGATCTTGACACAAGATGTAGATTAATTCCACCGTCAAAATTCAACCAAAACATGGTCTGTCCACAAGCAGAAGTTTCTGCTCGAAGGGGGCGAAGAAAACGGGTGCGTAGAAACAGCGGCAACGTCGTAAGAGGGGTAACAAAGACCTACCTCACTTCTTCCTTGTGGCAGGGCCTCCCTCCTAGCAACGGCAGCAGCAGGAGATTTTCTAGGTAGAATTATGGGGCTGCGGGCAGGGAAGAACATTAGGGGCTTCTTTTCCGGCGACGGTGAGTCGTGACGGGGCTCGACAGCGGACAAATTCCGTCAAGGGGGGGCGTAACTCAGCGACTTGGCAGCAAGGGGGCGGCTTGGCAGCAGGGGGGCGGCGACCAAAAGAGAGAGATGTGCGACTAGAGGGGGAGGAGCTATATTTATAAGGGGGGGAGTCCTAGGGGTGGGGAACAAAGAGTCCTAGAGGTGGAGGACTGAACCAAAGAGTCCTAGAGGTGGGGGACTAGGGTTCCCCCCTAATGGGCTGCGGCCAAGGGGAGGTGGGCCCAATTATGGTTCCCCCCCCCCTAATTTGGTGTGGCCAATTTCGGGGAAAATTCCCCCTAGGGGAATTTGGGAAAAATCAGGAAAGATTCGGAAGAAGTTGAGAATTTTTTTGGGGGGAGACCAGGGGTGGCCCAATTTGGCTATTTTATTTTCATTATTTTCCATTTATATTTCCTTTTATCATTTTAGTAGATTCTATATTCCTTTCTTCATTTCTTCTTCTTTTTAAATGCTTCTTTACAAGAAAAATGAATGCAATGCATGGTAGTGAAATTGAGGGTGTTACACCTTGGAAGCAGTCCATCGAGCGTCAAGACTTCATCCGTGAAGAAATCAAGAAGCTGCTCGATATCGGTTTTATCACAGAGGTCCACCATCCACGATGGCTCACCAACCCTGTGTAAAAATCCCAAAAATGTAAAGGCAATAAACAGAGGGTTGACAACCGTTATGATTGGAATACATGAAAATGGGACTTACAAAAATTTTATACACGTGATGATGCACATGGGTGTCCAACCAAACGAGATCTCACCTTCATTTGAAACGTGTTTAGCCAAGGTTGAATTAAACACCATGTGTAAAGTTCTCACATGTAAGGGGAGTTTAAATTCAGATTATAACTCAATTGTTCCCCTCAAGTTGCTGCAAAAATTTGGAGCACACATGTATCCTCATATCTTTGAATTCGAGGAAATTCATGGTTGCCACATTCTAATTTCAGAGTGGGCTAAAAGGGAGTTAAACAAGATCATTTCCAAATGTGTGCTGAATTCTAATTTGAAAGCGAACTTCACAAGGGATTTGGTTTATTCAAATTTCCGCCCACGTTTAAACTCCCGAAATATCCGATTGAGGGGATTTACATGAATGAAGACCTTTTGGAAACATTTGGCGGAGAAGAAGAGGAGTAAGGAGGGTAGACCCCACATGTCATTGGGTCGCTGTAACTTGCTCCCGAAGACTTCCTCTGTTTGGTGTCGAACACCACCCGAGCCTCCTCAGAGCATCACCGAGGGCAGCCACCTCCAGCTTCTTGCATCGATCTGGTGACCTGCTTGTTGCTTCAACACCTCACGGTGTGATCCTATAACTCACCAACTGAGCTGCAAGCGGAGGCCACCTCCTCACTGTTTCCGTCGCGCTGGCGACCAGCTCGTGGGATTGAGTAGCTTCCGACGTGATATTTTGCTCACAAGAAACAGCAACCCCGGACGTTATTTTTCCCTCGCACAGGAACTAAACCGAGGCGCCGAATTTCAAGTTTTGAACCTAACGGAAGTTTAACTCCCAGTAATCAAATTCAGTTTGTGTGAATGGCTGTGAATTTTGAATTAGAAATGGTGGAGCCACTGTTGTTTGGAGGGGGGATTTCGGCAGGACCCGCATGTCAGTGGAACAGAGGCAGCACTTGAATTCTCTTCTGTGTTCGCTCGACACCGAGGGTGCAGGTGCCACCGAGACACTCTCCACCGAGGTGGCTGGGTGCCTGCTGCTCTTCGAGGCGGTTCGATCCCTTACTTCAGCTGCTCGTTAAGGGCACAAACCAATTTCCTTTTGCCTGCTCGCCACTTCACCGAACAGAACCTCGCTCACGCACGCTCCCTCGAAGAAAACGGCGCCTGCTCTGCTCTTAATCGCCGATCAACCTACAGACACTGTGGCATCCAGCTGAGCTGACCAGAGGGTGCGCCGGCCTCCACTGGACGTCATCCGCACGTCCCCAGCTTGTGTCCATCGTCCTCCGGCCGGTGCCAACCCAATTTTTCCCCCCGGTGCAGCACGATGTCACCATCACTACTCCCTGCCTTCCGGCCGCTCCAACGCCTCTCCTGCACGACCAACACCTCCCTAAGGTGCGCCAAGGTGTGTAGATCATGCTACCGCAGTTCCCTTGCTCTTCCCCATCGCCGGCTCACCGGAATTTGTGTTTTGGCGCCGGTACATGGGAAGAACCGATCAAAACCAAACCCGGAAATTCGTCCAACACACATGATCATTTGTTCTTCCATTTAATCCATAGCAACTACATCTCCTAGCGCCCTCCCACAAAGAATACCAAAGCAAACTGTCCATCCCACGCCCCGGGCGACGAGAATTCGCCGCCAGTGGCAAAAACGGGTCGGTCCTCCGGTGAACCCCCTTTTCCGGCCGTTTTCTGCAAGTTTTGGCATACGTTTCATGTTCCCCGACCACTAGGTATGCTTTAGGGCAACTTATCTCGTCGGGAGAAGCTTGGGACACGCCGGAACGAGTTGATGCTGCGCCACCGAGCGCCGCCGACGGTGCCGATCTGTTTCCGGCTGTTTTCATGAGATTGGACCTTGCCCGGCAGCTGCGCCACGTTCCCACGGTCGTGTAGGGAGAAACCGGAGCAAAAACGGTGGATAAATGAGGGATAACGAGCCGTGCCACGATCTGTGCCAGTGTGCACACGCGTTCTCTGGCGGGAGGTTGAAGAAACATCTGACCCGTGGGCCCCACGTTAAGTGCTCTGTAAAATTCAAACATAAAGTTAGTGAAACTTGAAAAATCCATAACTTTGGGTAGAAAGCTCCAAATTTAGTTAGACAAATTTTATTAGATTCCTAATAAGAAGTACTTTGCAGAGAAATAAAGTTCTTGCTATGAAAATGCCCAGTATTTCCTGTGGAATTCTTTATAGTAAATCCTTTAGGGGTTAATTCCAGGAAGGATTCTCAATGAAAAATTCCCAATTTTGGGAAGCCAGTCTTTTCCATAGTTCCTGATCTCCAATAATCAATTTAGGATTTCTGGAGCTCATTTATAGGGATTAAGCAGTAGGTTATCTCAGGGTTAAATAAATTAGCTAAAAATCATAGAATTGATTTCCAGAAAAATGGTTCAAACTTCATACCTCCATAACTTTCAGTAGGAATGTCCAAAATTTGTGAAACAAATTTTGTTGGATTCCTCTCTATCAGTACTTTGCAGAAATGCAAAGAAATTGATCTGAAGATCTATTGAAAATTCTCCAAAATTCATCAAATTTAAATATTTGGGAATTATTTCCAGAAGATCCCCGTTATGAAATTTCTTTAAATTTGCCCAGAAGATTCCTCATGATATTAGTGATCTTCTGTAAATATTTGAGCCTCATTGTAGGAAAGGGTCACAAGGAACAAAGTGATCCGTTGGTGCAAGGTACAATGGAGCCATCACACGGAAGCCAAAACTACATGGGAGCGTGAGGAAGATCTCAAGGAAGAATTCCCTCATCTATTCTCCACTCTATCGAATCTCGAGGGCAAGATTCAGTTTAGGGGGGTAGGTTTGTAACACACTGAAATTCATTACCATGCATTGCATACATTTTTCATGTAGAGAGGCATTTGAAAAGAAGTAGAAATGAGAAAGAACCGTAGAAATGGAGAAAGAACCATAGAAATGTAAAAAGAACCATAGAAATGGAGAACGGAATATAGAAATGGAGAAAGGGACATAGAAATGGAGAGGGGAATATAGAAATATAAAAAGGGACATAGAAATGGAGAGAAATGGAAATAGATAGCTGAAATGGGCCATTCCCAAATTTCCCCCCAAAATTTCCAAATTCCCCAATTCCCCAAAAGGGGAATTTTCCCCACATTTGGGAGAAATTTTGTGGGGACCACCCCATGGTTCACCCACTCCAGGATCGCATGGGGTGGTGTCGTGCGATGCGGCACCCAATAGCACACACGAAAAGATTAGAGAACAACATACAAACTTTTATTTGATATAAAACAGCGGAAGTCTTTTACAAAACTTAATTAACAGCAGAAGTAGTATTTACCACTAAACTCTCATCCTAGCTATGCAAAAGTGCAGCCGTCCATCCCGGGGACGCTACACACTAGCAGCACTCCAACGAAGATCACGGCGGCGTGCAGGGCACCATCTCGGACGTGTACCCTGATGGGGGCATCGCCTCATCCTCGGAACCCTCCTCATAGCTCTCACCTGCATACAGCTTAAATATTGCAACCCTGAGCACGAGGGCTCAGCAAGGCTTAACCGACAACCCTAGGCATGGAACTCTACATGCAAGGATGTATAAGATAGGAAAAAGGGCTTTGCAATAAAGACACGCCTACATGTTGATCCTTACTTTCAGTTTTATAGCAACCGGTTATTGAGCCTTAGGCAGCCCTCACATCGGAAGTCCACAATCAAACAAGAAATGCTTTCCTCCGATGTGGTGATGCCCAAAGTAGAAAGTAAACTTAATTTGCTCTAGATCTACAGCAGACATGGTTTCCAACACATTAATAATTCATCACAGCATATTATCATTCATCTGGCTTATTGTTCTTCTTCTTACTACGTCACAGAATAGTGAACAAGCAGTACTCAAATAACCGCGAGGGACGGTGATTGCAATCAGGAGACACCCGGACAACACATTGCATACACCCACTTTCAGAAGTGTGGTTCCACACCCCTTCCTACTCTGTTGTATGCAACAACCTTTCAAAGGCAACCCAAATGCCGAACCGATCCATACGTAATGGGTAGGAGGTCCCCGCGTGGAGCATGACTGTGCCCACCGGCAGATTTACACCTTGCTATCCTCAACCCACTCCTATTTACGGTTGGGTAAGCCTCGGCACCCAGGTTAACCAATTACATCGATTTCCTGCTTATGTCAGTATGCCATCCGGTACTGTTAGATACTTGTTCATCAGGCCCGCACACGACTCGGTCCTCAATCGACACCAACAGGTCTATGCACGTGAGACGTCCGCTCACTGCTTCCTATCCCCCCTACTGGGTCTCATTGTCACCACTCTTAAGCCATTTTCGATTCTGACCAAACCATGTGATAAAGCCTTACCTCGCAAGTAGATTCCAACTACTTGACTTCTACCGAGATCCTAAGCATATTAGCACGGCATTCTCTACTCGTCGAGTCTGTAAACTACCCAATCCTCCATAGGATTTAAAAGGTTTTGCAAGTGGGGTTTCAATCATCCTAACTCTAATGCAAGCATTCACCCTAGACATAAGTGATACAAATAAAGAATTTGCAAAAGTACTTAAACGCAAACCGGGGCTTGCCTGGTTGCGAGTCAGAGGAGAAATTAGCTTCTGGTGGGAGGACGTCCAAGGGCTCCGGTGCGTCCTCAACTTCCGTCACTAAATGAAATGTAGCAAAATATGTGTATAAGTATTAAGGATTTAGAATTGAACTTCTATTCATAGCTACTGCTATTTATGTTCCTTAATTGGCTTTGGAATTTTTACAGTGGATACTAGACTCTCTAAGGATAATCTGAGCAAAATTTGGAGAAATGTCAATGCACAATGTAGTCTCCAAAATTCCTACAAGTACAAGGCTTCTCTGAATTTTGAGCCCAAATCAGGAGCTTTGACATTGCTAACAGTGGAAGATCTCATTAGGGTAAGTCTCCATGGTTCTAACAAAATTTGTTTCACCATTTTTGGAGCTACCAACAGAGAGATATGAATTTTTGAAGTTCGATAGAAGTTCTGAAAAAGTTTCTGTTTAAATTTGAATTTCCAAATAAAGGCTGAACTTTGGAAGGCAATTTAGCCTAGCAAATGAACACCAATGAAGCCCGAATTTTTACTGGAGATCTGTGACTATGAAAAGGATTTGCTGCCCAAATTTGGGAGTGTTTCATAAAGAGTTGCTCCTGTAATAAATCTGTAAAGGATTTAGTAAAAACATTTCTACAGAAATTCCTGGGCATTTTCGTATCAAGAAATTTATTTCTCTGTGAAGTACTCCTCATGAGGATTCCAACAAAATTGGTCTCACCCTTTTTGCAGTTTTCTACACAAAGTTATGTGTCTCCAAAGTTTGAACTGAATTAGGAAAATCTGGAAATATTTAAATCCTGGCTGTGGGCCCCATCCATGGCGCTATCCACTGAGATGACGGCAACACCGGGGCCACGGGGTTATTTCCCACGCAGCCGCACCGGATCCGGTGCCACAGACCGATCCCCGCGTGTATACAGAGGCTGACCGGTGGGACCCGAACCTCCTTCGTCTTCCTCGCGCTGCTCGCGCCTCCCGCGACGGCGCACGCCGGCGAGGCTCGCTGGGACGGGGTTCCCGTGGTCCAAACTTCCTCAAACTCGCCGCCTGTGAGTTCTACACCGTGCTGAACACGATGATGGGTCGGGAACCGATGACAACGGCCGGAACGGTGCTCGCACCGACAACCCTGTTGAACCTCACTTCGGCGACCTCGTTCTCACTCGACAGTGGGTCTTTCGATCTAGGGTTTGCTCTAAAAGCACCAGTGTCACATGGAAAACATCGACCCATAGCCCACTCCCCATGAAAACCACCAGAGAGGGGACCTCACCGGTGACCCGAGCCCGCAAAACGCCGGCGGCGACAAAAACTTGAATAACTCCTTCAGTCTTTGATGGTTTCTAGCGCTGTTTGAGCGAGAAGGACCGTAGGGATCTAGCAAAGCTTCTCCTAGACCAGAATGGGCTCTAGCTACTGCTGCGCGACGAATTTGATCGTAGCCCAAGAGGTGTCGCTATAAACTAGGGTTTGGTGAAACCCAAAATTCTCACTAACCGATTGACCAACTGACATGAGGCTTTTGGCAACACGAACTACGGACAACAATGCACCTTTCTTGTGTAGGGAAGGGGCGGTGACACCGGCTTTAGCGTGCTGTCCACGGTGATCCGAACGGGGTTCCGCCGGGCACCTCGGAACGCCGGCGCCAATTGTTGGTTTGCGCGTAGCACGAGCTAGGAAACTCAGGTGGAAGAATGGTGGAGGCTGGAGCACACACTTGCGCTTCTTTTTGCTGCTTGGAGCTCAATCATCCGAGCTCGGGCGAGCGTGGGCAAGGGAGGAACAGAAACGGCGCTAAGGAAGTTTCTCGCAGGAGAGAGCGGAGGGAGCGGCGAGCAACCGAGAGAAGTGAAGAAGGACTTCGTTGCTGCGACCATGTTGTATTGAAGCGGATGACGATCAAGGAAACCAGGAGGTGGCACGGTGGAGTCCTCGGGAGCGGGTTTTGCCAGGAGCTGGTGGCGTCTCGGCGATCGGCCGATGAAAAACAGAGGCGGTAGAACATCTGTGTGGCTGACAAAGGGGTTCCACCACCTCTAATTTTTATTCAAATTCCACTGATATTTCTCCCCCAGCTACTCAACAATTAAGGCCTTGCTTTCACACCAAGTCATGGTTTGAAAAGTTGAATCCAATCTGATTTGAATTCTGGTGTGAAGTTTGAATTGAGTTTGGTCATTTGAATTTGAAATAGAATTTGAATTCTCCTCTTTGCCTTGCTCGAAAAACATAGCAAACTAAGTCCAAAGTTTCTGATTCTTGGCGTGGCTGCTAATTCAAATGTGGAGGACATATTTGTGGAACCAAATTGGCAAATTGAGGAGATTGGAATTTGAAACTGAATTTGAAATTCAGAATAAAAGGGCTTCTCCTTTTTAATCCCAAACTAATACTAAAATCCCTCCAAATGAGCTGAAATTTGGAAGGTTGAATATTTGAAATATGAAGACCCAAGTTATGAATTTAGAACTCCATGTTTGGAAGTTTTGGGAAATTTGAATCCTCACTTTGAACCTTCACCGTTATAATTCAAAGTTTTAATTCCCCTCATTTTTCCTAAGTGTACATGAGCTGAAAATTCTTGGTACCACTTTTTGGGGATTTACATCCCTCCCCCCTTAAAAGAATCTCGTCCCGAGATTCCAAAAGAATTGCAAAGTGGGGCAAACATTACCGGGTATACGATGATAGCAAGTCCAGATAATATGTTCGTAGATAGTCCTCGCTTTCCCATGTCGCCTCATCAGCGGTATGGTTACTCCACAAGACCTTGTAGAACCATAAGGTCCGGTTTCTTGTGGCGCGAGTCTTTTCATCGATAATCCGGATTGGATACTCCGTGTACGTCAGGTCCGGTTGAAGAACTTCTATGTCTTCAGTGCGGATTTCAGCGAAGGGTTTGAGGCACTTCCTCAGCTGAGGGATGTGGAAGACATTGTGAATTCCTACGAGTGACGCCGGTAAATGTAAGGGCCTCAGTTTTTAACACACATTGGCAGTGTTCATCACCACACCACAAACCTCATTTGAGGAAGGATGATGAACACAAATGAAGAGCAAGTAACAATTATTAACATGCTCATTAGAGAACAAACTCACACATTGCAAAAGTGGTATTTTCCACATGTGATATAGGTGGGCTGGACATATGAAAACTCCTACACTTTGCTAAGGATGTCCATGCCAAGTTTCACCCAAATTCTAAACCTTTTTGAGGTCATTTTGGGTATAGTTAGAAAGAGGGCAGTTTGAAACCATATTCAAATTCAAACTGTTTTTATCCCATGAATTTAAAAGTGGGAGGCATATTCTTACTCAGCACATTTTTGTGAGCTCACACACCAATTTTCACTCCATTTGGAGTTGATCTTGACATGAGCTAAGTGGGAGAAATTCAAACTTTATTTGAATTTCAAACTGAACTTGTGCTGAAATTCATTCAAACCAAACCTCATTTGAACTTTGATCAATTCAAATGGCTCATGGGTGAATAATTTGAATTGCCAGGGGTAGTATGGGGTTCACTGTTTACAACAGTGATTAGGAGTAAATTTCAGAGGTTAAAACTGGAAGTGGGACCCACATGTCAGCCACTGCTCAGATCAAACCGACTGAGACTTTTCTCACTCGGGTCGCCGAGCCGCAGCTGTGATCGCCACCGAGGGCAGCCGCCGCGCCAGCAGCTGCTTGCCCACGCGCGGGCGCGAGGCGGTGCAGAGCCTTCTTAAGGCGCCTGCCCCCTCCTCGGCCGAGGCATCGCCGTTCTTCCCCGCATGAACTCAGCGCCGGCCAAAATTTTCCGCAGCTCGGAATCGATCGGAGAACGCCGATCGCAGCTCCCTCCGTCCACTCCAGAGCCCCAGCAAGGTACTAGAGACCTTCCTCCGTCCTCCCCGCTGCTAGAATTCCGTTGAAACCGATTGATATCGGCTGTGCCGAAAGATCAAATTCGGGACTTGGAACCACCGCACCCTGGGCTCTCGTGGACAGCCCAACCAGGGCGTTGTCACGCCCGAGCCAAGGCACCCTTGGACGCGCTGGTGACCGGTGCTGCTCATCCCCGAGCCACAGCTCGAGTGGTTGCTCACAGGCGGCGAATTTCCATTTTTCCCCTTTCTGTGTGCAGAACGACCTTCGGGTGCGAGTCTGTTTAATTCGTGCTCTAGAAAGGATTAGAGGGCCTCAATCCGCTCTCACACAAGCTAGACACGGTAACGCACAAGTTGCCTTCACAACTCTGGGCCAGAGAACCTCTGTACCCGGCGTAATTCGAGGTTTACCAATGGCGGCATAAACGGGAGACATCGGGCGCACGGTGAGGACCTATTTCGGGCCTTCCCCGAGCTGCCTCGAGCGCATGTCGACCTTCTCTGAGGTCCACTGGTGCTTCCCGACCGGTTTCCCAAGTAGCTGAGGTGCTAGAGAAGTCAGCCGACATGGCCGAAGTCGTTCCGAGGTGGCGGCTCGTCGCCGACCATGCTCCGGCCATTGTCATGAGCAGCTGACCCTAGAATCCTGTTCCCCAAGTAAAAGTAGGCAGGGGCGGCCAGAATCGAGAAGTTTGGAGCTGTACAGAAGCCGGCGGCGAGCTCTCCGGCGAGGTCCCTCGGCGGCGGAGCGCGGGCGTCGCGAGGTTGAAGAAGGGGGTGGACCCCAGCTGTCAGCGGTTGATATTTTGAATCGGGATCCGGCTGCGGCTGGGATCGGGTGTGCTGGCGCGCAAAATCATTGTGGGCCGCGGTGTGCTGTCGCCTCGGCGTGCGACGCGTGTCCCCTGGGCCCACGCGCGAGTTTAAACTTTTCCCTGATTTTCAGATCTCCTTCAAACTTCAAATCCTCATAACTTTGGCTAGAAAGCTCCAAAATTAGTGAACCAAATTTTGGTGGATTCAGATCTCTGAGCAATTTCCAGCAAATCAAGTTTCACTTCATGAAATTCCTTATTTTTCCAGAATTAATTCCTCAAAGTTTAAACTGTTTGGAATTTTAACTGGAGAACCCTGTGGAGGAAAATCCTGAACTTTTGCTGGGATGATCACCAAAATATCCCTGAACTACCATAAAAATTTCATACCCATTGGAGCTCATTTAATCCACCTAATGGTGTGATTAGTGAAACTGTTCCCGAGAAAATAGAAAATGTTCAGAAACATTTTCAGAATTTTCTCTGAAATTGTTTAGCTCATATCTTTAGTTAGGAACATCCAAATTAAGTGAGACCAACTCCATTAGAACCCTCTGAAAATCTAGTTTTCTGAAAGTCATAGTTTGTTTCATGAAAATTCCTAGAACACCCTAAGAGTTCCAAGTAAGGTCAAGGACATAATTAATTGTGGAGGGCTCAAATGATCTTTACTGCAACTAAAACTTGACCAAATCTCTGTATAGGTTGTAACCTGGCCCCAGTAAAAGTTTCACAGTCATTCGGTCTGTCTAGCAAGGGTTATAGACTTCATGACTTCAAAGTTAATACAAATGCATTTAAATTGATACATATATTGCTCTTATCATGTAGTCGCTAAGGTCGAGGAGGAACCCGAAGTCCTAGACTTCGTTACTCCGGAGGAACAGCTAGCCTACGACCAAGAGCAGCAAGGCAAGCTCCGGTTTGCATTAACCTTTTTACAAGTGTTTATTGTTTTGAGCACATCTTTGAATATTGTTGTGATTCTTTGCATTAGAGTCTTGATTGGAAATCCAACTGCATAGCCAAGAAAACCATGGGTTGGGGTTAGGATTGAAAACCTCGTTAGCCACTGCATTGCTAAGATAGAGTAGGATTCGGTACAAGTCGAGTAGTTGGAACTACTCGCGAGCATAGGCTAGAGGCACTCGACTCGGGTAGTGATAGCACATGAAACACATGGCAAGAAAATGAGACCAAACGTAGGTTAAGGGCAGCAGGACTTTGGGGCCTGTGTTCTGTAGCTCCACTTGTGTCGATTGAGGACCGAGCCGTGTGCGGGCCTGTTGAACAAGCTAGAACAGTACCGAAGACCTACCGGCTATATGGGAACCGGGAAACTGGTGTAACTCGGGTAGCTGGGTGTTGAGGCATAGCTGGTCGTTCAGAGGGTAGGTTGAGAGCTCGAGGTGTAAATCGGCTGGCGGCACTGAGATGCACGTACAGAGACCTCTTGCTCGGGACGATTGGACCGGTACAACATTTGGCTGACGGGTGAAAGGTAGTCGCGTACGGCGTCCGTGATGGTTGTTGTAGGCAACATCGAGTACGGGCGTACGTGACGGGTTGTTTGGGTAACCCTGCAGGTGTAAATCGATTATAATCACCGTCCCTCACAGTCAGTGAGTACCACTTGTTCACTGTACCATGACGTAGAAAGAACAGGCTAGTTACATGTTAAAATGTTGCTGATTGAAAGCTGGACATTGATTGTTAATGATATGCTGTAGCTTAGAGCTAACTAAAGTTCTTTTCAACTTTGGGCAAAGTACATGAGAGAAATGTGTTTCTTGTTTGATTGCGGCTCTCTCATGTGCCTTAGCGTAAGGTTCTCCACAACCTGCTGCTAAAACTTGAAAGTAAGGTTCTACTAAGTAGGCGAGTCCTTGCAACTGATTTTTACCTCATGTAACCCGCTACCCTCATGTAGAAGTTCCATGTTTAGGTGAGACGGGTCAGACTTGCTGAGCCTTCGTGCTCACTGCTTGTGTTTGAATCTTTTGCAGGGTTCTATGAGGAAGGGACTCCCGAAGAGGAGACGGAACCCCAGGAGGGGAACCCCGTCGAGTGGGAGTCGTGCACGCCGCAGAGTTAGTGTGCGTGTGTGCTAGCAAGGACACGTTCGAGGGCTGAACGTGCACTTGATGCTTAGTCTACGCCCGCGAGTGTAGACTGAACTTATTTTGATGTAAACATGTTCATAAACTTGTTTATGTAATAAAATTTCCGCTTCCGCTTTGTACCTTTGACGTGTGTTATACGGTGCTGTGCAACGCAGCACCCCTCAGCGTGATCCTGGCTCGACAGGACCAATGGGGTCGTGTCAGTAAATCCAAGCGATAGGCCATGGGTCCGCATCTTTCAATGACGGCGAACGGACCAATGAACCGTGGCGCAAGTTTACCCTTCACTCCGAAACGATGAACTCCCTTCATCGGAGACACACGGACATAAACATGGTCCCCGATGTAGAAGTGGAGAGGGCGGTGTCTTTTTTCCGCATAGCTTTTCTGACAAGATTGAGCAGCCTTGAGGTTGGCTTGTATTACTCGCACTCGTTCTTCAGCTTCATTCACAAGTTCAATGCCGTAGATAACTCGCTCGCCGGACTCGCACCAGTTGAGTGGTGTGCGGCATTTCCGGCCGTAGAGAGCTTCATACGGCGCCATCTTAATGCTAGCTTGATAGCCGTTATTGTAAGAGAACTCTGCCAACGGCAAATGATCATCCCAATTCTTGTCGTGGTGGATGGCACAAGCACGTAGCATGTCTTCAAGCACTTGATTCACCCGTTCAGTTTGACCATCCGTCTGCGGGTGATACGCGGAGCTTCGGATCAGTTTGGTCCCCAACGACACGTGCAGCTGTTCCCAAAACTGAGAGACGAACAGTGCACCGTGATCCAAAATAATGGAGCGGGGAACACCGTGCAAGCACAAGATTCTTGCAATATAAAGCTCCGCATATTTCTTGGCTACGTAACCCGTATGTACGGGAATAAAATGTGCTGACTTGATTAGTTGATCGACTATCACCCAAATCGAATCATGGTTGTGGGAGGTGAGAGGTAACCCGACTATAAAGTCCATTCTGATATCCTCCCACTTCCATGCTGGAATGTTCAGTGGTTGTAGCTGTCCGGCTTTACGCATATGGTCGGCTTTCACACGCCGACACATATCACATTCGGATACATACTTTGTGATTTCTCTTTTCATCCGTGTCCACCAAAACCTGGTTTTCAGATCCTGGTACATCTTGTTGCTGCCCGTTTGAATAGAATACTTTGACAAATGAGCCTCGTCCAAGATTTTCTTCCGAAGCTTCATGTCACGTGGTACCACTATACGGTCTTTAAACCATAGAGTCCCGTGTTCATCCCTTCGGAAGCATTTCATTTCGCCCTTCTTCATTCTTCTCCGAATGTGCGACATTCCCATATCTTTCTTCTGAGCTTCCATAATCTCCTCTCGTATGGTAGGGACGAGAGCAAGATTATATAATGCCCCATGTGGAACCAAGTACGTCCTCTTCAAGTGGGGTGATGGATAGGTTGTTGACATGAGACTTGCGGCTTAAGGCGTCAGCAACCACGTTTGCCTTTCCTGGATGGTAGTGAATCTCGATCTCATAGTCTTTGATCAGTTCTAGCCATCTCCGTTGCCGCATATTCAACTCCTTTTGAGTGAATATATATTTCAGACTTTTGTGGTCGGTGTAGAGGTGCACTAAGTTCCCAAGCAAATAGTGCCTCCACATTTTCATGGCCAACACCACAGCAGCGAGCTCAAGATCATGAGTCAGGTAGTGCTGCTCGTGGTTACGAAGTTGACGTGAGCCGTAGGCGACCACTCTTCCTCCTTGCATCAATACACAGGCAATCCCGATGCCGGACGCATCACAATATACGCCGAAGGGCTTGGTTGTGAGTTACAAACATATTTGATCCCCTTCTTCAACAGTTCAGTCATCGGCTTAGCAAGCTTGGAGAAATTCGGTATGAATCTTCGGTAATATCCTGCTAACCCGAGGAAACTCCGGACTTCGTGGACTGATGTGGGGGACTTCCATTTCAGCACTTGCTCAATCTTGCTTGGATCAAATGCAATGCCTTCTGCCGAAACAATATGACCAAGAAATGGCACTTGGTTGATCCAAAACTCGCACTTTCTGAACTTGGCATAAAGCTCATGGTCTCACAATCGTTGAAGCACGATATGCAGGTGTTCGACATGTTCTTCTTCAGACTTGGAGTAAACCAAGATGTCATCTATGAACACCACCACGAACTTGTCCAACTCCGCCATGAACACTGAGTTCATGAGATACATGAAATGTGCCGGGGCCTTGGTGAGACCAATGGACATGAGGTATTCATACAACCCATATCTCGTCGAGAAGGCTGTCTTCGGAATATCCTCCGCTCGGATCTTGATTTGGTGATATCTAGTGCGAAGATCCATCTTTGAAAATACACTCGCACCCACAAGTTGATCGAAGAGAATATCGATGCGGGGCAGTGGATATTTATTCTTGATGGTGACGGCGTTGAGAGGTCGGTAGTCCACACACAACCTCAAGGTTTCATCCTTCTTCTTCACAAACAGCGCCGAGCATCCCCATGGCGAGGAACTCGGTCGAATGAAACCCTTTTTCATTAAATTGTTGAGCTGCTCCTTCAGTTCAGCCAGCTCATTTGGAGCCATCTTGTATGGTCTCCGTGATATCGGCGTCGTCCCAGGTACAAGTTCAATCTTGAACTCGACATCTCTTTCAGGTGGCATGCCCGGAAGATCATCCGGAAAGACATCTGGGTATTCACGGACCACACGAATATCCTCAAGTTTTGTGGCTTCCGTGTTATATGTGGCTGGAGCTTCTTGAACCGAATGGTCAAGAATAAGAACATGTGGTTCATGAAGTGGAGAGTTTAAATGAACCACACGTGGAATGATGTCAAGAGCAGCACCCTGGCGATGTAGCCATGACATCCCTAAAATGACATCAAGTTTTTGACTCTCTAACATGATTAGAGAAGTCGGGTATAGCTTCCCACCCAATTGTAATGGTGCTCTATAGACCATTCTATCAGCTGTTATTTTCCCACCCGGAGAGCATATCAAGTATGAACTATTTGTGGGAATGATAGGCAGTTGATATTTAATAACATAAGACTGACTTATGAAATTATGGGTACCTCCAGAGTCAAAAAGTATGACTACGGGATGGTCTATGTAAGAAAACGTACCCGCGAGGACGGGTTCGCCTTCCGGCACGTCTTCGATGGCTAAGTGGTGGACGTTGCCGGGTTTTGGTGCTGGTTTCTTCGGCTGATTGCGTGGCTGATTAGCACCCTGATAAGGTGTTGCCCCCTTGCCCTGTCGCGGCTCGGGGTAGTCCCTCGAAATATGCCCGACACGGCCACACATGAAGCACGTGTAAGGTGTCGGGGTCCCGCCGACTTGAGGACGGAATCCCGGTGCACGCTGTTGAAACTGAGGCGCACGCGGGACCATCCTTTGCTTCTGCTGTTGCTGTGGTGGATACATTGGTCGGAAGCCCGGCGCATTATATTGCCGACCGCAGAACTGAGGCGGTCGTGTCGGTGGCTGCCATCTCTGACCGGATGGTGAGCGATACACCACACGGTATTTTTGTGGCGTCCCACCACTGCTTCTCGTCAGCGCGCTGCGTTTCCTCTTATCAGAACCGCGCTCGCGCTGAGCATTCTCTTGTAAAATCGCGGTATTAACAAGGTCGTTGAATGTGCCGCGATTGCTTTGGGCGAGATGGACCTTCATCTTTGAATTCAGGCCCCCGAAGAATGCATTGCGCTTGTCTTCCTCCGTTCTCACAAATCCTGGCGCATACTGCGCCAGTCGGTTGAACAACCTGGAGTACTCATGAGCACTCCTCTCGCCTTGTCGTAGCGCCAGGAACTCCTGGAGCTTCCTCTCAATAACCCTGGGAGGTATGTGATAGGCGCGGAACGCCTCCCGGAACTCCGCCCATGTGACGGCATGGCCAGCCGGTAATGAGGCGTTGTAGTTCACCCACCATGTACCGGCTTCTCCTTGAAGCTGTTGCGCTGCATTCAGCGCCTTCTGGTGTTCGGTGCATCGTAGCAGCCCGAACTTTGCCTCCAGAGTGCGGATAAAGCTGTCCGCCTCTAATGGTTCTTCGGCCTCCGTGAAGACCGGTGGATGGGTCGCCAGGAATTCTGAATAAGAAATTTGTTGGGGCTGGCGTTGCCCATTGTGTTGGCGTCCTCCCTGATGGGATGCATTCTGCTGGACTAGCATCCGCAGCAACTCGGTTTGCTTGTCGCGCGAGCCGAGCACTGTGGCGAGAACCTCCGCAAGATTTCTTGGAAGTTCTGGCGGTGGAGGAGGTGGTTGCTGCTGCGTTGTGGTTTGCTCCGGAGGTGGAGATTCATCACCACGAACTTGACCCAGACCTCCCTGCTCTTGCGTGGACCGTGTACGCACCATTCTGCATTCATACCATTCAAACGATCAGCACATGTTTGTTTAGCTCATCCAGTCTATACAATAGTGTTGCGAGAATGGAATAAATAATGTGCATACAATCACACATATGGATAAAGTATAAACTTTATACAACATATACATCCCTGGACCATGTCCCAAGATCAGGTTCCAAAGTAATGAACTTTAGGGATTAAAAGTCCATTTCGACCATCATGGGTCGCTACGGGATGTTAACTGTGTTAGCATGCGTAATTCCTCGCTATTGTACTGGACCCAAACATGCCCTAACTCGAAGTGATATGTTAAATGCATAAACTTTTCGACTCCAACTCGCTGTTTTACAACAGCCTCTGGACGTCGAATTGTGAAACTAAGTGTTTTGGTTGAAACACTTCAACATGGTGTTCTGTCCATTTTCTGGCCCAGCAGACCAGTTGGAAGAATTTAACTGTTTTGGCCACCTTGGAGGCAGAATCTGGACTAGAGATCAACAACAAAGTTGTAGTAGACTCAACAAGGAATCCAGATTGTATTTATTTGCCTCTATTTCCTTCCTAATTTATGAGTTAAGATCTCTACAAGTTGACAGAATTTTCTTAGGACTTTTGACAGCACCTCCTTTGCAAGGGCTGTAGTGTTCACAAAATTCCATCATATTCTGCCCTCGATCTAGGAAAATACTGAACTACAATGTTGTAGAACATTTCCTATACTTTCCAATGATGTCTTGCTTGACCCTTAGAAATTTTTCTACAGAAAGTTGTGGTTGATATACAGAAAATTCTAGAGAGCATTTTCGGTCTGCCCTGTTTCTGGACAGTGCCTATTCCTCTGAGATTTTCATCTATTTGGAGGGAGATTATGTTCTGGAGTTCTACAGAAAAGTTGTAGAGGACTTCAAACCCTTTCCAGAATGGTATCCCACACCTCCATTCGTTCAACCGATCCTATGTTATACCCTGTTTAAGTTCAGCAAAATTTCTGCCGAAACAGGGGAGGCTGTTCCTAAGTCTTAGAGATTGAATCTATACCCCCAATTGACTCTCAGTTCAATATGGGAGTTCAATAACCCCTAAATGGAATCATAAACTTCATTTTGACTCTTTTCTTTCAAAATATCCTTTTATGCAGTCTCGGTACTACGTTTCCTCACCAAAGAAATAATCCTAAGCCGGTATTCCGGCATATACGTGTCAAATGGTGGAACTAAGAACGTCACTCACAAACGGTTTCTAAACGTCATGCACTAACGTGGTTAATGTACCTGCAGAAGAACACACAATAATGGTGCACACAAAGGTTTTAATATTGCAGGCAGTTCCATATCATAGTAAAAACATACGGTCCGTATCATTGCCATACGGATCGTCCTTGAGTCAAGCCACGTCTCAAGGTACATGGTTGTGTTTTCACACCACACGACGGGGAACCCGAGTAGAGCGCGAACGGGTCATCACGGTTGGGAATTTTATCAACCCAACGGATACCACCTACTGCCTCATGACCGTTGAGGCACGCCGATGGCGAGCGCTGCGTATGGCCCTTTGAACATTGAACGTTCAAGAGTTGCATACTATCGTGTTGCTTACCACACGATGGGGCATTCTCACTTTTGACTAAAGCACGCTGGAGATCAGTGTTTTCATATGCTCTAAGAACCATGAGAAGGTTCAGAGACTCATTAACTACCGTGCCAAGCCACGGTATATCCTTCCATACTATTACTCGCATGTTGAGTTAGCACAATTGATCCGCCTGCAGTGGCATACCTTACCTCTTACCTGACGTTGGAGCGTCGTTACAGAATGTATAACACATAAGTTAGCTTTTCCACCTTAGTAACTACTATCATAGACCTTATGTGGGCTTAATGACTAATCCTCACTCGACTACTTCTAAATTTTCAAAATAGGCTCTTTTCGAGCGTGCTATTCCCAATGCGGCTCTGATACCACGCCTGTGCGGACCACCCCGTGGTTCACCCACTCCAGGATCACATGGGGTGGTGCCGTGCGATGCGGCACCCAACAGCACACACAAAAAGGTTAGAGAACAACATACAAACTTTTATTTGATATAAAACAGCGGAAGTCTTTTACAAAATTTAATTAACAGCAGAAGTAGTATTTACAACTAAACTCTCAGCATAGCTATGCAAAAGTGCAGCCGTAAAGCCCGGGGACGCTACACACTAGCAGCACTCCAACGAAGACGGCGGCATGCAGGGCTCCATCTCAGCCGTGTACCCTGATGGGGGCATCGCCTCATCCTCGGAACCCTCCTCATAGCTCTCACCTGCATACAGCTTAAATATTGCAACCGTGAGCACGAGGGCTCAGCAAGGCTTAACCGACAACCCTAGGCATGGAACTCTACATGCAAGGATGTGTAAGATAGGAAAAAGGACTTTGCAATAAAGAAACACCTACATGTTGATCCTTACTTTCAGTTTTATAGCAACCGTTTGTCGAGCCTTAGGCAGCCCTCACATCGGAAGTCCACAATCAAACAAGAAACACTTTCCTCCGATGTGGTGATGCCCAAAGTAGAAAGTAAACTTAATTAGCTCTACATCTACAGAAGACATGGTTTCCAACACATTAATAATTCATCACAGCATATTATCATTCATCTGGCTTATTGTTCTTCTTCTTACTACGTCACAGAACAGTGAACAAGCGGTACTCAAAATAACCGCGAGGGACGGTGATTGCAATCAGGAGACACCCGGACAACATGTTGCATACACCCACTTTCAGAAGCGTGATTCCACACCCCTTCCTACTCTGTTGTATGCAACAATCTTTCAAAGGCAACCCAAATGCCGAATCGGTCCATCCGTAATGGGCAGGAGGTCCCCGCATGGAGCGTGACTGTGCCCACCGGCAGATTTACACCTTGCTACCCTCAACCCACTCCTATTTACGGTTGGGTAAGCCTCGGCACCCAGGTTAACCAATTACATCGGTTTCCTACTTATGTCCGTATGCCATCCGGTACTGTTCGATACTTGTTCATCAGGACCGCACACGACTCGGTCCTCAATCGACACCAACAGGTCTATGCACGTGAGACCTCCGCTCACTGCTTTCTATCCCCCCTGCTGGGTCTCATTTTCACCACTCTTAAGCCATTTTCTATTCTGACCAAACCGTGTGATAAAGCCTTACCTCGCGAGTAGATTCCAACTACTCGACTTCTACCGAGATCCTAAGCATATTAGCACGGCATTCTCTACTCGTCGAGTCTGTAAACTACCCAACGCTCCATAGGATTTAAAAGGTTGTGCAAGTGGGGTTTCAATCACCCTAACTCTAATGCAAGCATTCACCCTAGACATCTGTGATACAAATAAAGAATTTGCAAAAGTACTTAAATGCAAACCGGGGCTTGCCTGGTTGCGAGTCAGAGGAGAAATTAGCTTCTGGTGGGAGGACGTCCCAGGGCTCCAGTGCGTCCTCAACTTCGGTCAGTAAATGAAATGTAGCAAAATATGTGTATAAGTATTGAGGATTTATAAGAATTGAACTTCTATTCATAGCTACTGCTATTTATGTTCCTTAATTGGCTTTGGAATTTTTACAGTGGATACTAGACTCTCTAAGGATGATCTGAGAAAAATTTGGAGAAATGTCAATGCACAATTTAGTCTCCAAAATTCCTACAAATACAAGGCTTCTCTGAATTTTGAGCCCAAATCAGGAGCTTTGACATAGCTAACAGTATGATTAGGTTAAGTCTCCATGGTTCTAACAAAATTTGTTTCACCATTTTTGGAGCTACCAACAGAGAGATATGAATTTTTTAAGTTGGATAGAAGTTCTGAAAAAGTTTCTGTTTAAATTTGAATTTCCAAATAAAGGCTGAACTTTGGAAGGCAATTTAGCCTAGCAAATGAACACCAATGAAGCCCAAATATTTACTGGAGACCAGTGACTATGAAAAGGATTTGCCGCCCAAATTTGGGAGTGTTTCATAAAGAATTGCTCCTGTAATAAATCTCTAAAGGATTTAGTAAAAACAATTCTACAGAAATTCCTGGGCATTTTCGTAGCAAGCAATTTATTTCTCTGTAAAGTACCCCTCATGAGGATTCCAACAAAATTGGTCTCACCCTTTTTGGAGTTTTCTACACAAAGTTATGTGTCTCCAAAGTTTGAACTGAATTAGGAAAATTTGGAAATGTTTAAATCCTGGCTGTGGGCCCTACCCGTGGCGCTATCCACTCAGATGATGGCAACACCGGGGCCACGGGGTTATTTCCCGCGCAGCCGCACCGGGTCCGGTGCCACAGACCGATCCCCGCGCGTATACAGAGGCTGACCATTGGGACCCGGCCCTCCTTCGTTTTCCTCGCGCTGCCCGCGTCTCGCGCGACGGCGCACGCCGGTGAGGCTCGCCGGGACGGGGTTCCCGTGGTCCGAACTTCCTCAAACTTGCCGCCTGTGAGTTCTACACCATGCTGAACACGATGGTGGGGTCGGGAACCGATGATAACGGCCGGAACGGTGCTCGCACCGGCAACCCTGTTGAACCTCACTTCAGCGACCGCGTTCTCACTCAACAGTGGGTCTTTCGGGCTAGGGTTTGCTCTAAAAGCACCAGTGTCACATGGACAACATCGACCCATAGCCCACTCTCCAAGAAAACCACCGGAGAGGGGACCTCACCGGCGACCCGAGCGCGCAAAATGCCGGCGGCGACAAAAACTTGAAGAACTCCTTCAGTCTTTGATAGTTTCTAGCGCTGTTTGAGCGAGAAGGACCGTAGGGATCTAGAAAAGCTTCTCCTAGACCATAATGGGCTCTAGCTACTGCTGCGCGACGAATTTGATCGTAGCCCGAGAGGTGTCGCTATGAACTAGGGTTTGGTAAAACCCAAAATTCTCACTAACCGATTGATCAACTGACATGAGGCTTTCGGCAACACGAACTACGGACAACAACGCACCTTTGTTCTGTAGGGAAGGGGCGGTGACACCGGCCGTAGCATGCTGTCCACGGTGATCCGAACAGGGTTCCACCAGGCACCTCCGAATACCGGCACCAATTGTTGGTTTGCGCGTAGCACGAGCTAGGAAACTCAAGTGGAAGAACGGTGAAGGCTGGAGCACGCACTTGTGCTTCTTTTTGCTGCTTGGAGCTCGATCATCCGAGCTCGGGCGAGCGTGGGCAAGGGAGGAACAGAAACGGCGCTAAGGCAGTTTCTCGCGGGAGAGAGCGGAGGGAGCCGCGAGCAACCGAGAGAAGTGAAGAAGGACTTCGTTGCTGCGACCATGTTGTATTGAAGCAGATGACAATCAAGGAAACCAGGAGGTGGCGCGGTGGAGTCCTCGGGAGCGGGTTTCGCTGGGAGCTGGCGGCGTCTCGGCGATCGGCTGATGAAAAACAGAGGCGGTAGAACATCTGTGTGGCTGACAAAGGGGTCCCACCACCTCTAATTTTTGTTCAATTTCCACTGATATTTCTCCCCTAGCTACTCAACAATTAATGCATTACTTTCACACCAAGTCATGGTTTGAAAAGTTGAATCCAAACTGATTTGAATTCTGGTGTGAAGTTTGAATTGAGGTTGGTCATTTGAATTTGAAATAAAATTTGAATTCTCCTCTTTGCCTTGCTCCAAAAACATAGCAAACTAAGTCCAAAGTTTCTGATTCTTAGCATGGCTGCTAATTCAAATGTGGAGAACATATTTGTGGAACCAAATTGGCAAATTGAGGAGATTGGAATTCGAAACTGAATTTGAAATTCAGAATAAAAGGGCTTCTCCTTTTTAATCCCAAACAAATACTAAAATCCCTCCAAATGAGCTGAAATTTGGAAGGTTGAATATTTGAAATATGAAGACCCATGTTATGAATTTAGATCTCCATGTTTGGAAGTTTTGGGAAGTTTGAATCCTCACTTTGAACCTTCACCGTTATAATTCAAAGTTTTAATTCCCCTCATTTTTCCTAAGTGTACATGAGCTGAAAATTATTGCTACCACTTTTTGGGGATTTTACAAATTTATCCCCAATGTAGCCGCATCCTATAGGGGGGAAATCCCAAGGACTCTTTGGTTGAGTTCCAAATTGACTAGGACTCTTTGGTTGAGTTCCAATTGGAGTAGGACTCTTATTTTCTCCCCCTTATAAATACAACCCCCAGCCCCCCCTTGGCTGCAGCCCCCTCCCCCTCCCAAGTCGCCGAGTTGGATTCCGCCCTCCAAGTAGCTGAGCTGGCCACCCCAATGCCAGAGTTTGGTCACCGGTGAGCCCCGTTGTTGAGCCCCATCATCGAGCCCCGCCGTCGAGCTTCGTCGTCGAGCCCCGCCATCGAGCCCCGTCATCGAGCCCCGTCATCGAGACCCGCCGACGAGCCCCGTCACGCCTCACCGTCGCCGGTAAAGAAGCCCGACGATCTGTCCTACCCTAATTCTTCCATAGAAAAATCCTCCGCTGCTGCCGTTGCTAGGAGAAAGGCCCTGTCACAAGGAGGAAGTGAGGTAGGTCTCCATTACCCATCTTACGATGTCACCGCTGTTTCTACGCATCCATTTTCTTCGCCCCCTTCGAATAGAAACTTTTGCGTGTGGACAGATCGTGATTTGATCAATTTTTTGACGGTGGAATTGATCTAGATCTTGAGTCAAGATAATCACCACGTCCACACATGATCCCTACACCCTTGTTCATCATAAAACCCTATGAAAGCCCATTAAAACATGCAAGAACATGTACAAAATGGTTTAATAAAACTGCACTATAGGGTTTGCATTCATCTACCCCATTGCATCTTGAGTAAAGTTTGTGTATTATGATTGATTTCTGTGAATTTTGTATGTGCGTGGTCGTGAGTAGAAGGACAAGCTCAATAGGCCGTCTACGAAGAACTACAGCACCAAGATTTCGAGACGCTTGAGCAACAAGCGCCACGGGAGCAAGGCAAGTGCCCCTTGACCATATTGATCCCATGTTTTGAAACTGTTTTGTTTGCGAAAACGTGTATGCTTGAGTCAACTTGATGGGACACCCTCTTTATAGGAGTTTACTAGTTTTGTTAACCATCCTTGTCGGCGGGAAAGTTAATGAGTCGTGTATGGTTGTTTTTCCATTTTGCTTCGCTTAATTTACGGGATACGAGAAGCTGAAATAAAACATGGTTAGCTACTGCACTCATGAGAATAAAGATGATGATAACTTGATGATGTTGATGAGCATGGAATCGGGGAGATCTAGGCAAGATTGGTTCGTGGATGTTGCTGATGGAGATGGTGGTTTACTTGCCGTAGATCTAACGACCGGTTCATGCGAGCACATGCCAGGAAAACAGTGCCACCACAAGGCCAAATATGGGTGCGGCTTAGCTGACTAATTAGGTGTGTTGCTAGCTTGTTATGGACCGTTGGATGGCGTGGGGAATGGAAGTCGAGGAGGACTGCCCTGGGACCTACATGGCAAAAGAGGGGGCCCGTGGGTGGGAGAATGGAGATTCGAGCCTGCCGGTGAAACCTCAGTAGGTCCGTACATCCTAGTAGCCCCTTTGTAAAGGCTATTTTGTGATCTCTTGGCCATACACTGATGGTTGTGTACTGGTATAATGGAGGTTCTTTCTAGTCGCCGATGGGTGACAAAATCACAGACTTGTGGGTAAAGTGGTGCCACCTCTGCAGAGCGTAAAACTATCATGATAGCCGTGCTTTCGCTCACAAGCACCTGGCCAACTTCCATGATTAGAGGCTAAACATGGGATGGACATTTGGGTATGGTTTTTGGGATTGGTTTTGAGACTGTCTTGGGTCATGAAAATGAGTTTGGTTTCATTTATATGAATATTAGATGGTTGTGAATATTTATGAATATGAGATGAACTTGAGAAAGATTAATGGCTGGTTGAGACATGATAGATGGTGAATTACGATGAACAAACGTTGTTGATTAATTTGGTTATGATGGGACTGAACTCACCTAGAGATAGTTGCTGTTTTTACCATATTTGTGAAATAAAATTTGCTTGTTGCAATGAGCCTTTTTGTTGCCTACCTTGTTGTAAGCTACATGTCATACTTTTACCGCACTTGCTGAGTATGACATGTACTCACCCTTGCATTCCCAAATATACAACAACAACAGGAGAAGAGTACTTTCAGGAACATGTGGAGTAGTAGGCGTGCGCACTACCGTCAACATGCCTGTGGAGTTGAAGATGGAGCCTGCTGTCTTTAGTTATTTCTGCTGTCGTTTAGAGTCTTCCGCTGCAAGAATAAGTGGATTACATTGAGTTATTGTAATAAAGTACTTAAACACTATTTATTCATGGTTATATTCTGAATTCAGTTTGTGGATTATATGTCTATGTGTGATGAACATCCTGAGCACACATATGCATTCACTTGGTTCATTTTTGGAACAGGGTGTCACACGGAGGGAGAGCCAATCCTTTCGGGTATGTTCCAACTCCACCAGCAACCCGCCATAGTGTTATTTGATTCAGGCGCCACACATAGTTTTGTTAGCCAAGCTTTTATTGCTAAATACAGCTTGCAAATACTACCCACCGAAAGTCCATACTTGATTTGTTCACCGGCTGGGAATATTTCAGCAAGCATGATGGTTCCAAAAGCGCTATTATGCTGAGAGGGTAGAGTATACCCTACGTCTTTCATAGTTTTAGAGGGAGAAAAGGTCGATGTCATCCTAGGGATGTCGTGGTTAACCCACCACGGCGCTGTTTTAGACACTGTCCTCCGAGTCGTGCATCTACACTTAGAAGTGCAAGAGTCATTCATTATTTCTGGACAGTCCAGAAATAAAACTTCCATGTGTATACCAATCCACCACTATCAGATTGGAAAACATTCCGGTAGTCCGTGAGTTCCCCGATGTGTTCCCGGATTATTTACCGGGGATGCCGCCTGACAAAGAGGTGGATTTCAAGATTGAGCTTGCACCGGGAACAATGCCAATATCTCGAAGGCCTTACAAGATGGCACCAAAGGAATTGGCAGAACTGAATACGCTGTTAATGGACCTACTGGAGAAGGGTTTTATTAGGCAGAGCTCCTCGCCATGGGGCTGTTTGGCATTATTTGTGAAGAAGAAGGATGAGACGTTGCGACTTTGTGTGGACTATCGTCCACTAAACGCCGTAACCATCAAGAACAAGTACCTGTTGCCACGGATCGACATGTTGTTTGATCAGTTGGTCGAAGCAAAGATCTTTTCCAAAATGGACTTAAGATCCGGGTACCATCAGATTAAGATACGAGCTGAGTATATTCTGAAGACGGCTTTCTCGATGAGGTACGGGCTGTATGAGTACCTAGTCATGTCCTTCGGCCTCACCAACGCTCCAACTCACTTCATGTACTTGATGAACTCGGTATTCATGCCGGAGCTGTACATGTTTGTCGTGGTCTTCATCGATGACATATTGGTATATTCCAAGTCGGAGGAAGAACACACGAAGCATCTGCATATAGTCTTGCAACGGCTGCGGGATCACAAACTATACGCGAAATTCAGCAAGTGCGAATTCTGGATATTGCAAGTGCCTTTTCTCGGGCATATTATCTCAGCGGAAGGCATCGCTGTAGACCCGAGTAAGATCACACAAGTGCTGAATTGGAAGTCCCCGAGAACTGTTCACGAGGTATGTAGTTTCCTCGGACTCGCGGGATATTACCGGAGGTTCATTCCGATCTCCTTGAAGATTGCCAAGCCTATGACCGAGTTGCTGAAGAAGGCTACCAAATATGTTTGGAGTCAAGCATGTGAAGCAGCATTCAAGGCATTAGTGAAGCACTTAACATCAACACCGGTTTTGGCGCAGCCAGACACAACAGAACCGTTCAATGTGTACTGCGATTCATCCGGCATTGGGCTCGGATGTGTGCTGATGCAAGACCGAAGGGTGGTCGCATAAGGATCACGGCAGATCAGGAACCATGAGAAAAATTATCCAAATCACAACTTAGAGCTTGCTGCCGTGGTACTCACACTCAAAATGTGGAGGCACTACCTACTCGGTAACCTTGTGCATTTATATACTAACCACAAAAGCCTCAAGTACATATTCACTCAGAAAAAGATGAACATGATACAGCGAAGATGGTTGGAGTTGATAAAGGATTACAAAATAGAGATCCATTATCACCCCAGCAAGGCAAACGTAGTGGCTGATGCGCTAAGTCGCAAGTCACTCGTCAACAATCTGACCATCACACCGTTGGAAGAGAGTGAGCCACCATTGCATGTGATTCCACATGGAGCTCTCTACAACTTAGCTTTGATCCCCACCATCCGTGAAGAGATTGCGGCAGCTCAGATACATGACAAGGGCATGTCGCATTTGCGGAGACGTGTAGTAGGGAACTGAAATGTTTCCGGAAAGACGGAGACGGCGTCCTATAGTTCAAGGACCGAATCGTCGTACCCCATAACCCGGACTTAAGGAAGAAAAATCTTTGATGAGGCTTACTTTTCAAAGTTTTCTATTCACCCCGGCAGCAATAAGATGTATCAAGAACTTGTCCGAGGTTGATACATGTCGAAGGGTGAAGGCAGACCACATGAGAAAATCGGGACTGCTACAACCACTGGGCGTTCCTGCATGGAAGTGGGAAGATGTGAGCATGGACTTCATCGTCGATTTACCCACCACATTTCAGAAGCATGATTCAGTGTGGGTGATCTTCGACCGGCTCACCAAAGTTGCCCATTTTATCCCGGTCAACACCAACTACAACGCTAAGAAGTATGCTGAATTGTACATCTCACGAATCCTATGCTTGTGCGCCGTACCACACACCACCATATTGGATCGAGGCACTTTATTTGTGTCTCTTTTTTGGAAGCAGCTACATGCTTATTTGGGGACAAAACTGATCCATAGTTCAGCATACCACCCACAGACGGATGGGCAAACCGAGCGGGTAAATCAGATTCTAGAAGATATGCTACGAGCTTGTGCTATCAACCACGGTAAGAATTGGGATGATCACTTACCGTTGGCCAAGTTCTCGTACAACAATGGGTACCCAGCTAGAATCAAGATGGCGCCTTACGAGGCGCTATATTTGAGGGCCCGGACCCGATCACGGGGCCGTGCCGTTCCCCGGGAATCGCATTGGGTGGTGTTGTGCGATGCGGCACCCAACAGCACACATAATAAAGCATCATATTACATAAATCAAGCGGAAGATTACAAAGTGTGAATTTTACAAATACTTCTCAAAATAATCTACAGCGGAAGATAATGGATCTATATTTCATAATCCTTTATCAACTCCAACCATCTTTTCTGCCTCATGTTCTACTCCTTCTGAGTGAATATGTACTTGAGGCTCTTGTGGTCGGTATATAAATGCACGAGGTTACCGAGTAGGTAGTGCCTCCACCTTTTGAGTGCGAGTACCACGGCAGCGAGCTCTATGTCATGAGTTGGAAAATTTTGCTCATGGTTCCTGAGCTGACGTGATCCATATGCGACTACCCTTCAGTCTTGCATCAGCACACATCCGAGCCCAAAGACGGATGCATCTCAGTACACAACGAACGGTTTTGTTGTGTCTGGCTGCGCCAAAACCGGTGCTGATGTTAGGTGCTTCACTAATGCCTTTGAAAGTGCATATAGGCACCCCTTGTGGGTTTTGGTTGATTTATGACAAACAAATGAGACCCTAACAAAATTGTTGAGAATTAGCGCATGTACTCAAAGAAATTAAGACGGAAGCGCAAAAAGAAAGGAGAAGGAGGATCCAAATGGATAAGAGCTCAAGAACTGAAAAGAATAGATCACTTAGTATAGAGTGTGTTGGAGAAACGCACCACTAGAGCTCAATAGAAAGAAATCAAACTTAGTGCACAATTTCAACACGGCCGGACTAGTCCGATATCAGCCGGACTAGTCCGATTTTCTTTCTGACCAGAAAACGGACTAGTCCGATATCATCCGGACAAGTCCGATTTTGTCTCTGGACAGAAAACAGACTAGTCCACAAAATCACGGACTAGTCCGATATCTCACAACACTTAGGGTTTTCTAAACACCGCACACCGGACTAGTCCGGAGTCAACCACGGACTAGTCTGGACATCGCAAACCCTAACGTACCCTTTGGAAACCCAACTATAAAAAGAGGTGTACGGCCATACTGAATGTGGCCTAGAGGGGGGTGAATAGGCCTTACAGAGTTTCCTGCACACTTAATGTAGTTGTCAAATGCTTATGAGTGGAGAAGGAGGGGTCTGGGCCGGCCAAATACTTATATGTGCGACTGACCGGACTAGTCCGGTCATGGTAGCGGACTAGTCCGGTGCCCCTGAGTTAACCTAACTATATCGTCTGTCCGGACTAGTCCGGTTGACAACCGAACAAGTCCGGTTCCAACAGACTTGATGCAAATAGTAAAGTTTAAAAGTGATCCAAGGACACTAATTTTTGCAAATAATCTTGGTAATTACGACCAGTAGGCAAGCAACAATCAAACAATGGTCATATTTTGCAAGATTTCTTCATTAAAATAGTTTTCTTAGAAGAAAAAGAGATGAGGAGCAGTTTTTACAATAAAATGTAACATTTGAGGTTGCAACCAGGTAAGCAACGTTTCAAGCCACGTTTCGAGAGTCAAGAATATTAAGTTCATTTCTTAGCTCACAAAACCTTTTCTCATCTAATGGTTTGGTAAAGATATCTGCTAGTTGTTTTTCAGTTCTAACATGTGAAATTTCAATGTCACCTTTTAATGAATGATCTCTAAGAAAGTGATGACGAATATCTATGTGCTTTGTTCTTGAGTGCTCTACTGGGTTATGTGCAATTTTTATAGCGCTTTCATTATCACATAGAAGCAGAATATGATTTAGATTGTAGCCGTAGTCTCTAAGAGTTTGTCGCATCCAAAGTAGTTGTGCACAACAACTACCAGCTGCAACATACTCTGCTTCTGCTGTTGAAAGAGCAATAGAGTTTTACTTTTTAGATGACCAAGAAACTAGGGATCTTCCAAGAAATTGACAAGTCACTGAAGTGCTCTTTCTATCGACTTTGCATCCTGATAGTCGGCATCGGAATAACCTATCAAGTTAAACTTGGATCCTTTGGGATACCAAAGGCCCAAGTTAGGTGTGTGCACAAGATACCTTAGGATTCTTTTTACAGCTATTAAGTGACACTCTTTAGGTGCAGCTTGAAACCTTGCACACATGCATACGCTAAGCATAATATCTGGCCTATATGCACATAAGTAAAGTAAGGAGTCGATCATTGACATATATACCTTTTGGTCCACATTTGGACCTTCTTCATTGAGGTCCAGATGTCCGTTGATGGCCATGGGTGTCTTGATGGGCTTGGCTTTGTCCATATTGAATTTCTTGAGGATGTCCTGTGTGTATTTGGTTTGTCTTATAAATGTGCCTTCTCTCAGTTGCTTCACTTGGAATCCCAAGAAGAACTTCAATTCGTCCATCATTGACATCTCGAACCTATCTGTCATAATTTTGCTAAATTCCTCACAGAAAGACTTGTTAGTGGATCCAAAGATAATATCATCAACGTAAATTTGACATACAAATAGATGATCATCAAAATGTTTAGTGAAGAGTGTATAGTCAGCTTTACCAATTTTGAATCCATTTTGAGTTAGAAAATCTCTAAGGCACTCATACCAAGCTCGAGGAGCTTGTTTGAGACCATAGAGAGCCTTACGCAGTTTATAGATGTGGTTAGGATACTCTTGGTCTTCGAATCCCGGTGGATGCTCCACATAAACTTCCTCCTTTATCGGACCGTTGAGGAAGGCACTTTTGACGTCCATTTGATACAACTTAAAATTATGGTGAGTAGCATATGCCAATAAAATACGAATGGACTCAAGTCTAGCTACGGGAGTGAAAGTTTCGTCGAAGTCCAAACCTTCGACCTGAGAATAACCCTTGGCCACCAGCCTCGCTTTATTTCTTATTACTAGTCCATGTTCATCTTGCTTGTTCCGAAAGACCCATTTGGTTCCAACGATGTTCGCCCTTGGTCTTTCCACCAGGTCCCACACTTCATTTCTTTTGAAGTTGTTCAATTCTTCTTGCATTGCAATCACCTAGTCTTGATCCCTTAAGGCTTCATCTAACTTGTATGGTTCCAGAAAAGAGACAAAAGAATAGTATTCACAGAAATTTGCAACGCGAGATCTAGTAGCTACTCACTTAGCAATATCACCAATGATATTGTTGACAGGATGGTCTCTTTGCACACTCTGATGTACTCTTGGGTGAGGAACCTGTGTAGCTACTTGTTTTTCATCATCTTCATGTTCATTGTCTCCCCCTAGATCATTGCTTCAATGATTATCTTGATCTTCTTGATCTTCCTCCACTTGATCTTGTGCAAAAGCTCCCCCCTTGATCATTGCTTCCTTGTTGAGGTTCACCTTGTGCATTTGAGTCTTGCATTTGCTCTTGTGGTAGAATATCACCAAGTGCCATTTTCTTCAGCGCTTCACATGGAGCTTCCTCTTTATCTAGCATACACTTATCGACTTGCTCCACTTGTGAGCCGTTAGTTTCATCGAACACTACATCACATGCTACTTCAACAAGACCGGACACCTTGTTGAAGACATGATAGGCGTAGGCATTCGATTCATAGCCGAGCAAGAACCCTTCATCGGACATCGAAGCGAACTTCGAAGCCCTCGGTTTCTTGTTCAGAATAAAACATTTACAACCAAAAACTTTGAAATAAGAAACATTAGGCTTTTTACCGGTAAGGAGCTCATATGGAGTTTTCTTCAGTAGTCGGTGAAGATACAGCCGATTTGTGGCATGACAAGTGGTGTTCACCGCTTCTGCCCAAAATCGATCTGATGTCTTGTATTCGTCCAACATTGTTCTTGCCATTTCAATCAATGTTTTGTTCTTCCTTTTGGCCACCCCGTTTTGTCGAGGAGAGTAGGGTGCCGAGAACTCATGCTTTATCCCTTCTTCATCGAGATACTCTTCAACTTGTGTATTCTTGAATTATGTCCCGTTGTCACTTCTGATGTTCTTCACAGTTGATGAGAATTCGTTCTGGGCTCTTTTCAGGAACTTCTTGAGGATTCCCTGAGTTTTGTGATTTATCATACAAGAAAAATACCCAGGTAAATCTTGAAAAATCATCAAAAATTACTAAATCGTATTTGTTACCGCCGATACTTATGTAAGCAATTGGACCAAATAGATCCATATGAAGAAGTTCCAGTGGTCTTGTAGTGGTCATTACGTTCTTGGCGGGGTGTGGTGCTCCGACTTGTTTTCCCGCCTAGCAAGCACTGCACGGTCTGTCTTTCTCAAAGACCACATCCTTTAGACCTCGGATGTGACCACCTTTTACAAGTTTTTGCAGATTTCTCATCCCAACATGGGCTAGCCGTCTATGCCACAGCCATCCCATGTTGGTCTTAGCAACCAAGCAAGTGTTGAGTTCGGCTTTATCTTTGTTGAAATCAACAAGATAAAGCTCTCCCTTCAACATTCCCTTGAATTCAATCGAGCCATCGCTCCTTCTAAAAACGGTCACACCCTCATTAGTGAATAAACAGTTATAACCTTTGTCGCATAGTTGAGATATTGACAAAAGGTTATAATCTAGGGAGTCTACATGTAAAACATTAGATAAAGTGTATTGAGAAGATATTTCAATGTTACCGCTACCAAGGACCTTTCCTTGGCTGTTGTCTCCAAAGTATATGCCTTCACTTGGATCCTCGTTGTACTCGTACTCCACAAACATATCTCTCTCTCCGGTCATGTTATTTGTGCATCCGCTATCTAGCACCCACTTAGATCCACCGGAGGAGTAAGCCTGCAAAACAGAATTATTCCTTGGTTTTAGGTACCCAAGCTTGCTTGGGTCCTCTCAGGTTAGTCACAAGAGTCTTGGGCACCCACACACAAGTTTTCGAGTTCTTGTGGCGTGGCCCTGTGTATTTAGCAATAACTTTTCCATATTTTTTTCATAAGAACATAGGAAGCATCAAATGTAAGAAACAATATTTGTAAATCGGATTCATGTGATTTTTCCTTAACAAAGGTGATTCTTTTCTTTGCATGATTAAGAGTGAACATGTGTTTGTTCCTATCAAACCCAAGACCATCTTTGATGTTGGGAGGTCTAGTGACCATATATGCACTACGTGCATATTTGATCTTCTCCTTATCAAAGATGTCATTTTGGGAAGGATGCATATCATGAGAAGTTGAAGTATTAGAAATGATATTTTTCTTACTAGAGCATGTGCAGGTTCCAATTGTTGTCGAACTCATATCTTTGGAGGAAGAGCTCTTGGAGGAAGATGAGTCACTTTGCTTGAGCGACTCAACTTGCACCTCAAGGATCTTGTTAACTCTTGACAAATTAGCAAGCTATTCTTGATCGCAATATTTGAGTCCTCTAGCTTTGAGTAAGTCTCCTTACTCAAGGCTAGCTCAAACTCAAGTGACTTGTTCTTCTCTCTTTCAAGCTCAAGAAGTTTTTCAACTTCTTGAGATCTCTTCCTTTCACGGATGAGCATATCTTCTTGTCGGTTGACAAGTTCCTCCTTTTCAGAGATTTTGTTTGACAACATTTCCATTTTATTTAAAGCAATTTTACTTAATCCTCTAAACATTTCTTCATTATCACTAGAGCTATCAAAGTCATCAATAGAGGTATTTAACGCAGGAGGAGTAAGTCGAACCTTTTTCTTGCCTTCTTTAGCCATAAGGCAAGTATGGTTGTTTATATCCTGTCCTCCCATGTTTGGGAAGATTGTAGCTCTCATGGTGGGTTTCTTAACGGCAATGGTGTCCATCTCCTCTTCTTCATCGGAGGAGGACTCATCGTTTGAGTCCCACTCCTTGCCAATGTGAGATTGATGAGCTTGTCTCCTTTTTCTGAAATTTTTATTCTCATGTGCTTTTGTTTCCTTCTTCTTCTTGTTTTCTTCGTAAGTACAGTCCACCATGAAGTGACCATACTCTCCACAATTATAGAAAGTACGTCGAGCCTTGGATTTCCCTTTATCCTTGCTGTTCCCTTCATTTGAGTTGTTTCCATGTCTTCTCCTCATCATGCGCTTGAACTTTTTGATAAAGAGTACCATTTCCTCATCATCTAGATCGGTACTCACGTCGCTTGTATCTCCGTCATCTTGGTCTTCACGGGTTTCTTTGAGTTATGTCTGCACGTTGCTTTGAGAGCAACTTCTTTCTTTTTGGAAGAGGTAAGCTCGGCTAAGTCTTTGACGTATTGAGCCTCCTTCTCCATCATTTAATGATTTATGATTTTCCCCAATAACTCATCGGGAGTCATTTTGTGAAAACCGGGGCTTTCTCTAATCATTGAGCAAAGTGTGACGTTTCTTGGCATGAAGCTCTAATCATCCTTTTGACCACCTCGTGATCAGTCCATTTCTTACTTCCATAGGCACGGAATTTGTTGATGAGTAGGCCTTCATCCGGTTGTACATGTCTTGAGGTGATTCGCCTTCTTCAATAGCAAATCTCCCCAACTCTCCTTCAAGCATCTAATTTTGGCTTCACGTACAGACCTATTTCCTTCATGAGCTGTTTTGAGTGTATCACAGATTTCTTTTGCACTCTCTAGTCCATTGATCTTGGTGAATTCTTCCCTGCTCAGTGACGATGTGATTACTACAACGGCTTGTGCATTTTTGTGAATCTCTTGTTCTTGTTCCGGAGTGAGTTCTTCATCCGTGTCTGGGATATCTATACCTGTGCAGACAATATGCCAAACGCTAGGATTCAAGGATATTAGATGCATTTTCATGTTGTACTTCCACATGGTATAGTCACTTCCGTCGAACTGCGGGGGCCTTCCCATAGGAATCGAGAGATAGTGATTATTTGAATTGAGACGGTTGTAGTTGTAAGGATATCGGGAGTAGTCGTGATGACCACTCTCCATCGTCTTTTCTTCCTCTTTTCCCTTTTGTGCCATTAATTTCTTTCTCAGTAGTGCCTTTAGCTGTCTCACTTCTTCATCGTCATGTGGACTTTCTTTCAGCACATCGAAGGCTTTGGCTTCTTGCTCCTCATCGTTGATGTTCGTCTTCGGGATATCGTTGTTCTTCTCAGAGGCCATTGATCTCTCCGAGATGTGAGTCTTGTTGGTGGAGAACCTTGCTCTGATACCAATTGAATGTGGCCTAGAGGGGGGTGAATAGGCCTTACAGAGTTTCCTGCACACTTAATGTAGTTGTCAAAAACTTGCTTGACCGGACTAGTCCGGTTGTGTGAGCGGACTAGTCCGGTGTGCCTGAAGTGTGTAGATTGTATTAAGTGTTGTTCAGGAAAATTAACTTGTTTAGCAGCGGAAATAAGAACAACAGTTATTTTATTTTGATTTTACAATGTGAGGTGTGATTATGCCCGTGAATGAAACTTAGCAACTCAAATTATGAAGTTTAGCAACTAGATGTTCTAATCAATAAAAATAAAGAGGCACGCGAGACACAAATTTTACCGAGGTTCGATCTCACCATGAGATCTACATCCTCGTTGAGGAAGCTCACACAGAGCCGGGTCTTTAACCCTTTTCCTTATCAAGTTACCACACAAGGCCGACTTGACTCCACTAGCACGGGTAATCACCGAGTTTGTGGGGCAACCTCACACGTTGAGGACTCCCACGAGAATTACAATGAAAAAGCGATCAAATACACTAAAAAGGATTACAACGCAGAATATGAGTGTAGAGAGATCAAACCCCAAGAGATCACAACGAAGGGACGACAATCTCCCAATCCCAAATCCAAGTGTTTAATTGATTTTCACCTTTTTCGCACCTTAGATGTGTGGGGAGATGTGTTTTTGGGCTCTTGGGACAGGTGGCGGAGCTAGGGTTTAAGTTTCTAGCAGTATGAGTCGTGTATTATCGTTGGAAGGCCGTGGATCACCAATTTATATGGTTTCCAAAAAGTTATCATTGTAAAACCTAGTACCGGACTAGTCCGGTATAAGATCGGACTTGTCCGGTCTACTTCCAGTGGGTTAAGCGGACTAGTCCGGTCTAAAACCGGACTTGTCCGGTGCTATGTGAAGTGGGGTTCCAGAAAGTTTAGCGGACTAGTCCTGTCGCATGGACGGACTAGTCCGCAGTCCTCTAAAGAGGACAATAGAAACATGAGCGGACTAGTCCGGTCTAAAACCGGACTTGTCCGGTGCATTCCAGTAAGCTGACCGGACTAGTCCGGTCCATGAACGGACTAGTCCGGTGTCCAGTGGATTTTAGTTGATTTTTAAACCCCTTAACCTTACGCAAAGTTATGAGCTTTTGGGATGTGTCTCTCACACACACCCTATACATTTAAATCTACTTTGCTCTTCTAAGTTCCATTAAAGTCTTCCTTTTCGGACACCACTCTATTTTTCACCTTTTTGTGTGCACCGAGCTAGTTCACTTTGTTTGTCCTGCAATCATCTCAATAGTTTCATTAGGATCTCATATGCTTGTCATCAATTCTCCAAAACCCACAAGGGATACCCTAGATGCACTTTCACATACCAACACAACTTTTGACCCCCCTGCGTCGTCACACCTCCCAAGAGCCCATAATTCACCTATCTCCATACATTCTAACCCAAGAAGGATCAATTCCTGTGGATTGGCAATTGATCAAAGGAGAGATTAGTTCTACATCATCTTGAGCTCTTGGGTTTGATCTCTCACACACTTTTCGTTGTTAATTGTTCATCTGTTGAGTGTGTTGAGACGTGTTGATTTATTTGTTGTAATTCTTGAGCCCTCAACTTGTGAGAAGGCCCCTTGAACAAGTTTATTGCTATCTGTGATTAGTGAAACAGAATTGGCCTTTGTGGCGATTTGACGAGGGTAGGGTTGGAGAAAATCCGGTCCTTAGTGGACTCCTCAACGGGGACGTAGATTGCCTTCGTGGAATGGAACCTCGGGATAAACACTTGTGTCCCACTCTTGTTTATTAATTGTTCATCATTTCAGAGTGTTTAATCAATCCTTTGAAACTCACGTTCAAACACTAACATCAAGTTGATTCCTGTCATTCATTGTATTATTGTTGCAATACATATGTGTTATCATTCAATTTCCGCTGCATAAAGTATTAGAAGTGAACATTGATCAACCTTGATCTCCCTGGTCCATGTATATCGGACTAGTCCGCCCAGTACCGGACTAGTCCGATTTTTCTCTATTTAGAAAACGGACTAGTCCGCACTCTACCGGACTAGTCCGATTTCTCTGTATTTGATAGACTACTAAGTGTTTCAGGTTTCAACAAAGCATCGAAAAGCCTATTCACCCCCCTCTGGGCTACATTCAATTGGTATCAGAACCAAACTCTTCGAAAGAGACTCACCGCTCGAAGAGACGATATGGACGTCAAGGATGCAAACAAGAAGATCGACGACGAAATGAGAAATGATGAAAGGACTCAAAAGCTAAAGAAGCTACTTGATTCCATTCAAGATAGTGAGGACGATGATGAGGAGGTGCTCCAACTCAAGGCTCTTCTACGGAAGAAGGCAATCTCCCCAAAAGCGAAGAGGAACACCGATGATGAAAAGAAGAAGAAAGGGGGTAGTCACACAGACTACTCCCGATATCCTTTTGATTATGAGCGTTTGAATTCTCACAATAATCATTACTTATCAATTCCCCTAGGAAAAGCACCTTACTTTGATGGATACGATTATTCAATGTGGAGACAAAACATGAAAATGCATCTCATATCTCTTAACCCAAGTTTGTGGCATATAGTGTGTACAGGGATAGATATCCCGGATGATGATGAAGAGCTGACCCCAATCCAAGAACAAGCCATTCATCGAAATGCTCAAGCTGCAGCTGTGATCACGTCATCACTAAGACGAGACGAGTTCACCAAGGTGGATGGGCTTGAAATTGCCAAGAAGATATGGGACACACTACAAATTGCACATGAAGGTGATCGTCACGTACACGAAGCCAAGATAGAAATGATTAAAGGTGAATTGGAAAGATTCGCGGTAGAAGAAGATGAATCACCACAAGATATGTACAACCGACTAAAGAATCTCATCAACAAAGTCCAACCTTATGGCAGAAAGAAGTGGAATGACCATGAGGTTGTGAAGCTGATTCTCAGAGCATTCATGCCTTGCAACATAACTGTCACACCCGGTTTCTCCGAAGAACAACCGAGTGAATATCACATGTATGCCAGGATCATTTTCTCATACATGTGATGACAAATAGTGAATCATCATTTATTACAAGCCAGGTGTCGAATATAAATAAGTCTTACAAAGCATAAGTCTCGATGGACAATAATAAGTTCATCACAAATAAATAAACTAGCAGCGGAATATTATTCTTGTGAGCTCCGTCACAGGCGTTGCCCGGGGGACTCCATGAACCTAAAAACCTTCTTCGGGTCCGAAGTCTTGATCATTAAACACCACTTCATTATCTTGACCTGAGCAGCAATATAAACACACAAATATGCAAGGTTGAGTACCAATGGTACTCAGCAAGTGTGGGAAAGTTATGTCATGCATGGCTAGAACAAGGAGAGGTTGAACTCATGGTTAAAGCACTACGCAATTAATACCTATCACCTTAGCTTATTAAGCACCTACATTACTACACAGGTGAAATGGTCCCAATCTCCCATCCCATCATCATAATCAAATAACCATAACATCATTTCCAATGTTAAGCTCCCCGTTTAACATTCTTAACTTCCAAAACCATCAATCCTCTAATCATGAATAAGTCCAAGCCACTCTTGACCGTGAGCACGACTGTCATGACAGTTTTTGACTCTGTAGAGTTTGCACCACTGTACCCACATGTAGTGATTGCATCCCCTGTTGCCGGGTGGACTAAAAGAACCTCCATTATGCCAGCGACTATGAACCACATTCGCACTTCCCAGGTGTGTAGCCAGGAGATCACTACGAAGCCTTTACAAAGGGATTCCGGACGAGCGTGGGCCCACTGAGGTTTCACCCCTAACAGCATACAAGAGGCTCCAACCCCGCTGCAGTGGCCCCCTCTTGAGCCTTGCGGTTCATATAGTAGTCCAGCTGATACCTATTCCCCGCACCATCCAACACACCCATACTACGCCGGGGATACACCTAATTAATTGGCCAATCTGCCCCATCTCAGCATGTGGTCGGCACGGTAAAGCCAGGTTACATGCTTCATGAACCGGTCCTTAGGATCCAGGCAAGTACTAAACACAAACCCAAGTCTCGTGCACCCAGCACCAACCAAATCATCCAACTTGCCTTGATCCCTACCTCTACATAACTCATAACATTTCATTCAAGAGTATGGTAAATAAACTGATGATCTCATATCCCAATTATCCCATTCTAAGCATGGCTAAGCATAAGCATATGAATAAGTGACAATGATAAAATAAATCCCAACCCAAGCTACAAGGAAACAAGGTAATGCAATTCTAGGGAAACTTCCTAGCATGGGTTTCATATTTCAATTGACAATGCAAATAATTCTATCTACACATCCTAGCATAGGATCAAAGTGGTCAAGGACACTTGCCTTCTTCCTGCTGCTCTGAGAATGGGTAGTCCTGATCTTGGAAAGGAAGAACTTGCTCTAGAGCAGGTTCTACTCATACCATCACACATAGCAAAAGAAAACAACAATCCATAAGACATAGTTCACACTTCCACTTCATACAAACCACACATTCACATTTGTGAAAGCCATTCACATTTCTATGTGTTGTGGTTACTCTATGTGTGTTGAGTTTGGGCTTATATGCACTTTTAAACATGTGCATATGATTTCTACCTTTGTATTCATATTTATGTTTGCATACTATATATGAATTTCTAATTTAAATAAATTCCCTATATTCAATTGATACACATTTTAGCTACCAAGTATGCATGGAAGGTATTTTCCTACTCCATATGTGTCTTCAGACCTTCTACCAACCCTAAACTGAATTTTCTTTGGATTTTAGAAACTTCATTTATCATTTTCTACTTATTCATACCTAGCTTGCTATATTTTCAGATTTATTTCCTATGCCTAAATGTGAACTATATTATGAAAATAGTAAGACACCTCATCTAAACAGAATAGGTTTTGGTCTAAAATATTAAATAATATATTTTGAATTTCTCCTCTGATGTGAACTATTTTAAATTTATTTTATCAATTTTCAGAATTATTCTCTACTTAAAAATGTGTCCCTATAACTAATAAATGTGAATAATCAATTAGACAGATTCATTTCAGCCAAAAAACTATTTTTATCTCACTCCAATGTTTTCCAAGTACTAGGAAAGTTTTAAATTTGAATTTACAATTTGTTTGTCCCATCTTTTAAATTTTAAATACTAATCACATATTCAAATTCCTAAATTTAATATCACATAGGGTTAAAAAGGTAAACTCACCCAACTACAGGGTCTATTATATTATTTTAAGAATTTCCAGGGGCCTAACTATGCATAACAGAGGGGTTTTGCTAATTTTTATTAAGTCCAGGGGCTAAAACTGATTTTTAATTGAATTTACATGAATTTCTGAAGCTCCAGGGGCTAGATCAGAAATTTCCGGGGCTAGCTCGTATTTTCCGAGAACCCCAGGGGGTAGCACGTAAGAATCCCGGCCTTTATAACGCGGGGCTGACGTGGACCGTCCGATTTAAAACAGACGGCTGAGATTATAACGTCGAACCAGTACACGGGTATTTAAATTCTACCGTGCGATTTAAAATAGACGGCGCACAAGCGGCCACGTCGCTCTGATCGAGCGCGGGCGGCGCTGCCCGGCGGCGCACGGCGGCGGGAGGCGGCGATCTTGCCGGAGAGTTTCGGATCTTCGTCAATTCTTACTAAAACTGTGATTTTATGCCATAGATCGGTGGAGGGGAGGTCGGGGATCTCACCTCGGGGGTTTTCTTGAGCTCGGAGGTCCTGGAAAGCGATCGGCGACGAGGTCCGAGGTGGATTCACGGCGAGGCTCGTCGGCGCTGTGTTTGAACCGCAAACCACCGAGTTTTCTGCACCTGCGAGGTTCCCCGGAGGCGGTGGATCAATACCAGCGAGTTAGATCAGAATTCCCGAGCGTAGATCGAGCAGAATTTGCCGGAGAAGCTCGGGTTCTCACCGTAGAGAAAAACGGCGGATCGTGGGGGAAAAATGGGACAATTCCGGGGTTTTTATAGACGGGGGAGGGCGGCGGGGTGGTTTAGATCGAGTTAGAGTCCTCCGGAACCAGAATTCGGCGGAAATCCGGTCGGTTAGGATCGCGCGCGTGGGGGAAACAGTCCCGGGTTCGGACGAGCGAGGGTTAGGGATGACAGGTGGGTCCCGCCTGTCTGCGAGAGGGGGCGCGGGCGCGCGGCTGCGGGCTGGCGCGGGGTTCGGTGGGCTGGCTGGTGGGTTTCGGCCCACTGGCCGGGAAGGTTTGTTTTTTTCTTTTTCTTTTTCTTTTTCATTTCTGTTTTGAGTTTAATTTGAATTCCAGTTTGAATTTGAATTTTTGCAACACATGCAATATGTCCAAAAATTTTTAAATTCCCCTCTTGACAGGATTTTGGGGTGTTACAGCTCTACCCCCCTTAAAAGAAACCTCGTCCTCGAGATTGGTGTTTCTAAGAAAACAATTCCGGAAATTGTGCCTTAAGCTCATCCTCTCGCTCCCAGGTGGCTTCCTCTTCTGAGTGATGCTTCCACTGCACCTTGCACATCCGGATTCTTTTATTTCTTGTGAGGCGTTCCCTCGTTTCCAAAATCTTGTATGGTTGCTCGGCATAAGACAGATCCTCAGCTACGTCAACCTCATTCATGGGTAACACCTCTTCAGTCGTTCTCAGACATTTCTTGAGCTGTGACACATGGAATACATCGTGTACATCCGAAAGGCGAGCCGGTAATTCTAGTTGATACGCCACTTCGCCTTTCCTCTCCAGAACATGAAAGGGTCCGATGTATCGAGGTGACAACTTCCCTTTCACCTTGAACCGACGAAGTCCTCGAATAGGGGAAACCTTGAGATAGACATAGTCTCCCACGTTGAAAACGAGCTCTCTTCTCCGTACATCGGCATAGCTCTTTTGTCGTGTGTGTGCTATCCTCAAGTTGTTGCGAATTTCCCTTACTTTCGCTTCAGCTTCTTGTAGTACTTCGGGACCAAACACTTTACTTTCCCCTGTTTGGTTCCAAAATAGGGGAGTTCTGCACTTCCTCCCATACAAAGCTTCGAACGGTGACATCTTCATACTCGCTTGATAGCTGTTGTTATAGGAGAATTCCGCATACGGTAAGTTCTTATCCCAACTCCGATTGTTTTTGAGTGCACACGCTATTAGCATATCCTCAAGAATCTGATTGGTTCTTTCCGTCTGCCCGTCAGTTTGGGGATGATAGGCAGAGCTAAAATTTAGATGGGTTCCCATGGTTTCATGCAACTTCTGCCAGAACATTGAGGTGAACTGTGTCCCTCGATCTGACACAATCTTCTTGGCCACTCCATGGTAACACACGATCCTTGACATGTACAACTCTACCAATTTGGATCCGCTGTAGCTTTCTTTCACGGGGATGAAATGAGCTACCTTGGTTAGCCTGTCGATGATGACCCATATTGAATCATATCCTGATTGGGTCCTAGGCAGTCCCACTATGAAATCCATACCGATTTCTTCCCATTTCCATTCAGACACTTTGAGTGGTTGCAATAATCCCGCGGGTCGTTGATGTCCTGCTTTCACCAACTGACATGTGTCACATAGGGCAACATGTTCCGCGACATCTCGCTTCATGCCATACCACCAATACCTGCTCTTGAGGTCCTGGTACATCTTCGTACTCCCAGGATGAATGGAATAGTCAGAATCGTGAGCCTCCTTCAAAATCAATTCGCGGATCTTCTTTACTTCTAGCACACAGATTCTTTTCCCGTGCCACACCGTTCCTTGTTCATCCTCTCTGAAATCAGGGGCTTTATTTTCCTTGATGAGTTGCCTGATTTCTTTTATCTTCTCGTCATTCTTTTGACCCTCGCGTATTTCTCGCTCTAGTGTGGAGTCCACTTCCATGGCGATGGCTTCACCACTATTCACAAGGCATAGATTGAGCCTTATAACCTCATCCTTCAATTCTGCAGGCATGTCCTTCAAGCTCAACTTATTGACCCGCACTTTCCGACTTAAAGCATCTGCCACGATGTTTGCTTTTCCAGGATGATAGTTGATGCCTACATAAAAGTCATTGATTAGCTCTAACCATCTCCTTTGTCTGCGGTTAAGATCTGGCTGTGTGAAAATGTACTTTAAACTCTTATGATCCGTATATATCTCTGTCCTTTTCCCCATCAAGTAGTGCCGCCAAATTTTCAACGCGTGTACCACTGCGGCTAGTTCTAGGTCATGTGTAGGATAGTTCTTCTCGTGCTTCCGGAGCTGCCGGGATGCATAAGCCACGACATGCCCTTCTTGCATGAGAACACATCCCAACCCGTTTCCAGAGGCATCGCAGTACACCGTAAAGTTCTTCTGCATATCTGGCATAACTAGCACTGGGGCTGTTGTCAATCTTTTCTTTAACTCCTGAAAACTCGTCTCGCACTGTGGTGTCCATGTGAATGTGATTCCCTTTTCCAGCAGTTTGGTGAGGGGTCTCGAGATCTTAGAGAATCCCTCAATAAACCGTCGATAATATCCAGCCAATCCCAAGAAGCTTCGAACTTCCCCGACATTCTCAGGGGTCTTCCACTTCTGTATATCCTCGATTTTGGCGGGATCTACGAAGATTCCTCCCTCCGAGATTATATGTCCTAAGAAGGGAACTCTCTTCAGTTAAAACTCACACTTGCTCAACTTGGCATATAGTTGGTGTTCTCTCAGCTTCTGCAACACCAACCTTAGATGTTTCTCTTGTTCCTCTTCATCTTTGGAGAAGACGAGAATGTCATCTATGAAAACCACCACAAATTTGTCTAGATATTCCATGAATACCTTGTTCATGAGATACATGAAGTATGCCGGGGCATTAGTTAGCCCGAAAGGCATGACGGTGTATTCATACAATCCGTACCGAGATACGAAAGCGGTCTTTGGAATATCGGCTTGCCTTATCTTAAGTTGGTGGTATCCTGACCTGAGATCAATTTTCAAGAACACACAAGCTCCCCTCAACTGATCAAACAAGTCTTCAATGCGGGGTAATGGGTACTTGTTCTTGATGGTTACCTCATTCAAGGCACGGTAGTCCACGCACAACCTTTGGGATCCGTCCTTCTTGGGAACAAATATCACTGGAGCTCCCCATGGTGAGGAACTAGGATGAATATACCCCTTCTCCGTCAATTCCCTCAAATGATCCTTGAGTTCTTCCAGCTGCTTGGAGTCCATCCGATAAGGTCTCTTGTATATCGGGGCTGTTCCAGGCACTAGCTCAATTGCGAATTCCACTTCACGATCGGGAGGCTTACCTGGCAACTCCTCCGGAAAAACATCTGGATATTCTCTGATGGTCCTGATCTCCTCCACTTTCACCTCCACTTGATTTAATTTAATGTCCCTCCTAGGCTCTTGTATTGTTATGAACTTTACTCTTGTGCCACTAGGGTGAGTTAGTTCCACCGTTCTGGTCGAACGATGGATGATTCCCTTATGTTTGGTCAACCAATCCATACCCAAAATAATATCTATCCCCTGTGAATCTATCACTATGAGGTTAGCAGTAAATACTACCCCATTAATGTCTAGGTTCACATTGGGACACACTTGTCTTGTCCTTATTTCTCCACCTGGAGAGTGTACTGCTAGCATATGGTTCATTTGTGTTGTTGCTAGATCATGCTTCTTAACAAACCCTTGGGCAATGAACGAGTGGGTAGCACCAGAATCAAACAACAGGGTTGCAATGTGTAAATTGGCAGGAAACTTACCAACTACCACGTCAGTTGCCTCTTGCGCCTCCTCCATGGTGACGTGGTTCACCCGTCCTCTCATTACATTCTGCTGTTGTGGCTGCGTGGGCTTCTTCTTTGGGCACTTATGGGCGTAGTTCCCCACTTCACCACAGTTGAAACATTGCACCCCAACCTTAGGTGCCTGGCCTTTGTTGTCTTGGGGTTGGTTTGGGTGTCCTTGTACGGCTGGTCGAGGTTGATATGTAGGGCGAGGCTGCTGTACGAACTGACGTTGTGGCTGTATTGGTGCTGCCGGAGGCCTGTAGTTCGGGTTGTACACTCTTGGTGCTGAGTAGGGTACCGCAGCACGGTTCGTCTGCCCTGCGGGTTGCTGCATCAGACGTGGGCGGGTGTTGCTCCCTGAGGCTTGATGTGACCACCCGGCCTTCCTCTTGTTCTCATTTTCCAAGGCCTTCAGCTTCCTTTCTACCACAAACGCTCTGTCCACCATCTTTTGGAAGCTCTCATACTCGTTGGAGGACATTGCACACTGCATTTCGGCGGTAAGTCCTTCCACGAAACAATCCTGTTTCTGCTCATCAACCTCTATGTCCCGTGGGGCATAACGGGAGAGTTGAGTAAATTTAGTGAGGTATTCCCTCACAGTCATGTTTCCTTGCTGCAGCCCCAAGAACTTCTTCCTCTTGTTTTTGAGTTCACCCCTTGGTATGTAATAGTTGCGGAAGCTATGCTTGAACTCTTCACAAGTGATGTTCTCAGGGTCATGATGGGCGGCCACGTAGGCGGTCCACCAATCAGCAGCAGGTCCATGCAATTGATGAGAGGCAAACAGCACCCTCTCATACCCTTGGCACTGTATGATCCTCATCTTGCTCTCAATGGTCTTTAGCTAATCATCTGCCTCCAGAGGTTCAGCAGCACATGCAAACTTTGGAGGTTGAGTTCCCAGAAACTCACTCAACCTTGGTTGGCGGGGTGCAGCTTGTGGAGGTGGAACTTGATGCAAGTTGGCCACCACTTGAGTCAGGTTCTGGATGAGCTGATTTTTATTTTCAAGCATTTGGTGGATGGGATCAACTCCCTCACGGCATCCACCCCTGTCTTGGCTCCTAGAAAGATGAGGGTTGCAGGCCTCATCGTTATTGTTGGCAGGGTTGGCAGCATGACCCTTTCCTCTTCCGGCCATCTGGCATGATCAACCAATGTTAATTTAAAGCATTACGTATCATATTACTACTTTCACTTGTTTTTACTTTGAAGTGTTGAGGCTTTGTTATACTTTTTGGGGGTTCATGTCTCACAAAAATAATTGCACTATTATTTCATGTGGGTTCACACACCAAAGCAAAACAATACGAGGCTGTGGACAATTGCTCATGGCTTCCACAACTCACGTCACACACCAAGCATTAACACACCATTAACTAAGATAACGACTCGACTATTCGACATCTTGCTAACTAAGGGAAAGACTCTACACTACTCGTATTCCTGAGCTGGCTCCTCGGGATCTTCCTCATTATTGCGGCTTCCTTCTGACTCTGCTTTGGGTGGGGAGGCTGCTGGTGGAGAAGTGTGACGACGCCTGATCGCCCGGCGATCTGGGGAGTCAGGAGTCCATGTATCATTCACGGTGACACACAATTCATTTCCATATCCTCTTTCTCTCGCCCTCAAGCAGGCTCGAAGCAACGCCTCGGTTTCCTTCAGGGTGTCCCGAACATCCTGAAGCTCCTGCTGACACTCTTGCAGTCGAGTGCTGAGCATAGCAGCATCCTCCAAGCACAGGTCCATGTGCTCATGGGAAGTCCCCTGCTGCACTGGCGGGTACTTGTACTCCGTGGTACCACTCTCACGCTGGAGGACATACATGTACTCAGTCCTGTCCAGGTGGCGATGATAGATGTGACTCTGGTAGGTGATGGCCTCCCAGGTAACATCCTTCTCCGCATCGACCTGTGTCGCTCGACAAGCTGGAGAGTGGTCGATCTTGAGCAGCTGATTTTCGTGGATAATCCTCATCTCTGAACTCCATTCTTCCCTCTTCTCACAGATGGTCCTGGTGGAGCTATAGTGTATGATTAGCTTACCCGTATTGCCGGCGGCTTGGAGCATACGTCGAAGACGGCGCAACAAGCCTCCTACTGCCAATCCGTAGGAAAGGTACGTCACCGGACGGCTCTCCTCCCTTTGGGCAAGGGCAACTACGGGAACTCTCCCTCCTGTGGACTTGCGAGCGGTGTGAATCATGCGAACCATCCAAAACAGAAAGCATTTAAACTTAGGTTAGATAAACTTTTAAACAAAAATCCTATTTTGAATGAAAGTTGGGGTAAGATGAAGAAAGTGACTCCATTAAATAACACTTTTCAACACACACCTTGTAAAATAGTTTTTAAGAAAATAGGGCCCTTAAATACGTCCATTTCTACCTAGGTCCACGTTCCTACGGGCAACCTTGGCTCTGATACCACTTCTGTCACACCCGGTTTCTCCGAAGAACAACCGAGTGAATATCACATGTATGCCAGGATCATTTTCTCATACATGTGATGACAAATAGTGAATCATCATTTATTACAAGCCAGGTGTCGAATATAAATAAGTCTTACAAAGCATAAGTCTCGATGGACGATAATAAGTTCATCACAAATAAATAAACTAGCAGCGGAATATTATTCTTGTGGGCTCCGTCACAGGCGTCGCCCGGGGGACTCCATGAACCTAAAAACCTTCTTCGGGTCCAAAGTCTTGATCATTAAACACCACTTCATTATCTTGACCTGAGCAGCAATATAAACCAACAAATATGCAAGGTTGAGTACCGATGGTACTCAGCAAGTGTGGAAAAGTTATGTCATGCATGGCTAGAACAAGGAGAGGTTGAACTCATGGTTAAAGCACTACGCAATTAATACCTATCATCTTAGCTTATTAAGCACCAACATTACTACACAAGTGAAATGGTCCCAATCTCCCATCCCATCATCATAATCAAATAACCATAACATCATTTCCAATGTTAAGCTCCCGGCTTAACATTCTTAACTTCCAAAACCATCACTCCTCTAATCATGAATAAGTCCAAGCCGCTCTTGACCGTGAGCACGGCTGTCATGATAGTTTTTGACTCTGCAGAGTTTGCACCACTGTACCCACATGTAGTGATTTCATCCCCCGTTGCCGGATGGACTAAAAGAACCTCCATTATGCCAGCGGCTACGAACCACATTCACACTTCCCAGGTGTGAAGCCAGGAGATCACTACGAAGCCTTTACCAAGGGATTCCCGACGAGCGTGGGTCCACTGAGGTTTCACCCCTAACAGCATACAAGAGGCTCCAACCCCGCTGCAGTGGCCCCCTCTTGATCCTTGCGGTTCATATGGTAGTCTAGCTGACACCTATTCCCCGCACCATCCAACACACCCATACTACGCCGGGGATACACCTAATTAATTGGCCAAGCTGCCCCATCTCAGCATGAGGTTGGCACGGTAAAGCCAGGTTACATGCTTCATGAACTGGTCCTTAGGATCCAGGCAAGTACTAAACACAAACCCGAGTCTCGTGCACCCAGCACTAACCAAATCATCCAACTTTCCAGTTATGTAGAGGTAGGGATCGAGGAAAGTTGGATGATTTGGTTGGTGCTGGGTGCACGAGACTCGGGTTTGTGTTTAGTACTTGCCTGGATCCTAAGGACCGGTTCATGGAGTATGTAACCTGGCTTTACCGTGCCAACCACATGCTGAGATGGGGCAGCTTGGCCAATTAATTAGGTGTATCCCCGGCGTAGTATGGGTGTGTTGGATGGTGTGGGGAATAGGTGTCAGCTGGACTACCATATGAATCGCAAGGCTCAAGAGGGGGCCACTGCAGCGGGATTGGAGCCTCTTGTATGCTGTTAGGGGTGAAACCTCAGTGGGCCCACGCTCGTCGGGAATCCCTTTTTAAAGGCTTCGTAGTGATCTCCTTGCTACACACCTGGGAAGTGTGAATGTGGTTCGTGGCCACTTGCATAATGGAGGTTCTTTTAGTCCACCCGGCAACGGGGGATGAAATCACTACATGTGGGTACAGTGGTGCAAACTCTGCAGAGTCAAAACTGTCATGACAACCGTGCTCAAGGTCAAGAGCAGCTTGGACTTATTCATGATTAGAGGATGATGACTTTGGAAGTTGAAGATGTTAAGCGGGGAGCTTAACATTGGAAATAATGTTATGGTTATTTGATTATGATGATGGGTTGGGAGATTGGGACCATTTCACCTGTGTAGTAATGTAGATGCTTAATTAAGCTAAGGTGATAGGTATTAATTGCGTAGTGCTTTTACCATGAGTTCAACCTTTCCTTGCTCTAGCCATGCATGACATAACTTTCCCACACTTGCTGATTACCCCCGGTACTCAAACCTGCTTTTCTGTTGGTTTATATTGCTGATCAGGTCAAGAGAATGATGTGGTGTTTAATGACCAAGACATTGGTCCCGAGGAAGGATTCTAGGTTCACGGAGTCCCCCGGGCAATGCCTATGACAGAGCCCACAAGAATAATATTCCGCTACTGTTTTATTTACATGTTATGAACTTATTATGGTCCATCGAGACGTATGCTTTGTAAGACATCTTTATATTCGACACTTGGCTTGTAATAAATGATGCTTCACTATTTGTCATCACATGTATGAGAAAATGATCCTGGCATGCATGTGATATTCACTCGGTTCTTCTTCGGAGAAACTAGGTGTGACAGAAGTGGTATCAGAGCCAAGGTTGCCCGTAGGAACGTGGCCCTAGGTAGAAATGGACGTATTTAAGGACCCTATTTTCTTAAAAACTATTTTACAAAAGTGTGGGTTGAAGATGTTATTTAATGGGGTCACTTTATTCATCTTACCCCAACTTTTATTCAAAATACAATTTTTGTTTAACTCTTATCTAACTTAATTTTAAATGCTTTATGTTTTATATGGTTCGCATGATTCTCACCGTCCGCAAGTCCATCGGAGGGAGAGTTCCAGTAGTTGCCCTTGCCTTGAGAGAGGAGAATCGTCCGGTGACGTACCTCTCCTACGGATTGGCAGTAGGAGGCTTGTTGCGCCGTCTTCGACGTATGCTCCACGCCGCCGGCAATACGGGCAAGCTAATCATACACTACAGCTCCACCCGGACCATCCGTGAGAAGCGGGAAGAATGGAGTTCAGAAATGAGGATTATCCATGAAAATCAGGTGCTCAAGATCCACCGCTCTTCAGCATGTCGAGCGACACGGGTCGATGCGGAGAAGGGTGTCACCTGGGAGATCATCACCTGCCAGAGTCACATCTACCGTCGCCACCTGGACAGGACTGAGTACATGTATGCCCTGCAGCGTGAGAGTGGTACAACGGAGTACAAGTACCCACCAGCTCAGCAGGGGACTTCCCATGAGCACATGACCTGTGCTTGGAGGATGCTGCAATGCTCAGCACTCGACTGCAGGAGTGCCAGCAGGAGCTCCAGGATGTTCGTGACACCCTGAAGGAGACTGAGGCGTTGCTTCGAGCCAGCTTGAGGGCGAGAGAAAGGGGAGATGGGAATGAACTGTGTGTCACCGTGAATAACACATGGACTCCTAACTCCCCAGATCGCCGGGCGAGCAGGCGTCGTCACACTTCTCCACCAGCAGCTTCCCCAACCAAAGCGGAGTCAGAGGGCAGCCGCAATAATGAGGACGACCCTGAGGAGCCAGCTCAGTGATACGAGTCGTGTAGAGTCCTTTCCCATAGTTCAGCAGGTTATCGAGTAGGCGAGTCAATACATTAGTTAATGGTGCGTTAATGTTTGGAGTGTGACGTGAGTTGTGAAAGCCATGGGCATTTGTCCACAACCTCGTCTTCAGGTTGTTTTGCTTTGATGTGTGAACCCCTACGAATTAAGAGTGCATTTATTTTCGCGTGAGACATAAAACCCTCAGAAAATATAAATATAATAACGTCTCAAAATTTTAAAGTTTAAACAAGCAAATTAGGAAGTTAGTACGTAATGCTTTAAAATTTACATTTGGTTGATCATGATAGGGTGGCGGACCGGAATCCGCTCATCCAGGATCGCAGAGGGTGGTGCCGCGCGATGCGACACCCGACAGCACACGTCATAAGAACACATTATATTACATGGGAAAACAAACTGAATGTACAAAGTAGTACACTTCTCAGTTACAAACTAGGGTCTTTTATTACACAGCGGAAGTTTCTTTTGTACAACTCACGCCCGCCTATCTAGCAAAAGTCGGTTGCCCAGCCCTAGGGCAACCCACACTAGCTGCACGTCTCAGCTCAGCGCGGTGTGTACGGCTCCCACTCAGCCGTGGTCCCCGACGGAGGGTAACCCTCGCCGGTGGACTCGTACTCCGAGTCCATGGGTGGCTCCTCACCTGAAAAACACTTAAGCAGCAACCGTGAGCACGAAGGCTCAGCAAGGCTTAACCGACTCACCTAAGTATGAAACTCTACATGAGGTGTACCATGACATGGGATGGTCATATTGCAACAAATGGACTCGCCTACAAGTTCATCCTTAGTTCAACTTTTAGCAACAAGTTAACAGTTCAAGAATCTGAAATTTAGTAAGCAATATTTGGTGGCACACATGTACCAATGCAATTATATCAAATCAGCAGTATTGAATCACCATATTTCATACATTAGTCTACGTCACGACTCAGTGACCAAGTGGTACTCTTCACCGTGAGGGACGGCGAATCGACTCGATATACACCTGCAGGGAAATCCAAAGAGCACGTCACGTACGCCCACCCGTGGAGCTGCACAGCACGCTCACTCGATGTCGTACGGGACAACCTTTCACCCAACAGCCCAAACGTCGAACCGGTCGCACCGAAACGAGCAGGAGGTTCCCCACACAGAGCATCTCTCTATGCCCGTTGTCAGATTTCCACCTTGCTGCCCTCAGCCTACACCTATAAATCGGTGTGTTATGCCTCGACGCCCGGAGGTTTAGGCTAAATCGGTTTATCGGGGCCCATATATCCGATATGCCTACGGTACGTTCAAACTTGATCAGCGTGGGCCGCACACGGCTCGGTCCTCAATCGACACGGACAGGGCTGCGCACATAAGACTCCCTCTTGCTGTGCCCTAGCCCCTGCCCAGTCTCATTTTCATTACTAATGTGATCTCACATCACTCAACCGAACCCGTGCGTCCCAAGCCTATCTCGCGAGTAGATTCCAACTACTCGACTTGTACCGAAGCCATATGAATCTTTAAGCATAGCCTATCTACTCGAGGTCTTAGACACTACCCTCACTCTTAGGGAAAAATTCTGGTTATGCAAGTGGGGTTCCATCCATCCTACACCTAATGCACAATCATACCTTATATGACACATGTAAACAAAATATAACTTATAAAAAGGTTAATACAAACCAGGGCTTGCCTTGTTGCTGCTGGTCAGGGGTTAAGTCTTCATCTGGAAGAAGGAAGTCCAGCACTTCCGGGGTCTCTTCTTTAATGGCTACACGTTGAATACAATACTACATGTAAATTTAAATGCAATGTGTGAACTTAAATGCATAATTGCTAATAACTCTAGCTAGCCCTCCCCTTTGGTTCTGAAATTTTTTATGGTGGATTGGTAGGGTCCTAACCAGAGTTGTGACCAAGTTTTATTTGAAACAAAGTTCAATTGAACCTTGTACAAATAAAAGCCTCTTTGGTCAATAATTGAGCCTCTATGTAATTCCAGGGTTTTTCATGGCTCCCACCATTACTTTCTGGAAACTAGAATTTAGGATGGTTCTAATGGAGTTGGTTTCATGTCATTTGAAGAATTCTACAGAAAGTTATGTCCTAATTAAGATTGGAGAAAATCTGAAAAATGTTTCTGTACATTTTTTCTATTTTCTCTGGGCAGTTCCCTTAATCACCCAATTAGGGTAACTAAATGAACTTGGATGAGTCTGAAAATTTTTACTGGGATTCAGGGATTTTCCAATGAACCTTTCAGCCAAATTTCAGAATTTTTCATAAAGTAGTTCTCCAGATAAAATTCCCAACAGTTTAAACTTTAGGGATTTAATTCTGGAAAACTATTCTCTTTCATGAGCTGAATTTGGTATTGCTGGAAAGTGCTCAGAGAGCTGAATCCAACAAAATTTGGTTCACCCGATTTGGAGCTTTCTAGCCAAAGTTATGAAGATTTGAAGTTTGGAAGAATTCTGAAAATCGGGGGAAAAGTTTAAACTCTCGGGGCCCGCGGGGACACGTGTCGAGCGCGGAGGTGTCCGGCACACCGGAGATACCACACGTGTCGACCACGGAGGTGTCCGGCACACCGGAGCTCACAGGGTATTTGCGCGCAAGCACAGCCGATCCCTGGCCACACCCGATCCCGATTTAAATTCTTCAGCCGCTGACACGTGGGCCAGCCGGCTTCGTCTTCCTCCCGCCGTTCCCTCGCGCCCGCGCCGCCGACCTCGCCGGAGCAGACTCGGGGCTCGCCGGCTCGCCGCTGTCGGACCTCCCGTGGTCTGAAACTCGCCGCCAGGGGGTTGTCGACGTCGAGGAACACGTCGGGGGCGACAGGTCGGGCTGGGGGTGACCGGAAATAGCTCGGAGACGTGCCGCGGCCTGGGTTGAGGTTCGACACCGTCGACCGTGGTTTCTAAACCCGCCAACACCTCGAACAAACGGCCCTACAGCATCAGTGTACCTCAGGAAGCTCGACAAGGTGTCAAAAGGGTTCAGGGATGGCGGCAAGTCGGTCGGCACCGTGTGACCGATCGTGCCCGCCATGACCGCCCTCGATCCAGCTCGAAATTCGTCACTCCTAGACAGTTTCACGCTACGGATGCAGAAAAGAACTTGATCGCCGGCTAGTCCAGCATCTATGTGCAAGATTTGATGACCTCCAAAAGATCATAGAGCGAGAATTTAAAGAAACCGTACCAGAAGCTCGGTTTACGGTCGCCGGAGCAAAAACTGGAAATTCTCTGCGGATTCTTCACGGTTGGCTTCCAAACATGGAGGAGAGCAGCACGGTGGTCGCGCGCTCCTGTTGCCTCTCTCGCTGGACCGTGAAAACGCCTGTGGAACGCTGCCCACGGGCGCCTGACTCACGGCTGAGGCTAGGTCGCCGCGGTGACGATCGTCTTTGGGCAAAGGAGGTCGGAGCTCGAGGTTTCTGGCGTTGGAGAGGTGGAGTGCGAGCTCAGGTGGCTGTCTAGCAGCTCAGGGACGAAGGAGGAGATGGTTTTGCTGGTTTTCCTGATTGAGCAGAGAGCTGCGGCAAGAAACAATGCCGCTGCTCGGGTTTGCCCGCGAGAAGATAAAGCCGGCCGACTCCTGCTCGGCTGAGGCGGTGCCGGTCGCGTGGGGGCGCGAGCCAGCCGCCCTGGGCGCCAACGCACGGAGAGGGAAGCAGCTGGTGGCGCCGGTAGCTGCTCGGTGGCACAGCTGACACCTGCTCGGCGGAATTTCCCACCGAGACTCTGACTTTGGGTGCAAGTTTCTCCTTCTTCCCTCTATGACATGTGGGTCCCACCCGGGGTTTTAACCTCTGAAATTTACTCCTAATCACTGTTGTAAACAGTGAGCCCCATAATACCCCTGGTGATTCAAATTATTCACCCCTGAGCCATTTGAATTGAATAGAATTCAAATTGGGTTTGGTTTGAGTGAATTTCAGCACAAGTTCAGTTTTGAATTCAAATAAAGTTTTAATTCATCCCACTTAGCTCATGTCAAGATCAACTCCAAATGGAGTGAAAATTGGTGTGTGAGCTCACAAAAATGTGCTGAATAAGAATATGCCTCCCACTTTTAAATTCATGGGACAAAAACAGTTTGAATTTGAATGTGGTTTCAAACTGCCCTCTTTCTATCTATACCCAAAATGACCTCAAAAAGGTTTTGAATTTGGGTGAAACTTGGCATGGACATCCTTAGCAATGTGTAGGAGTTTTCATAAGTCCAGCCCACCTATATCGCATGTGGGAAATACCACTTTTGCAATATGTGAGTTTGTTCTCTAATGAGCATGTTGATGGTGGTTACATGCTCTTCATTTGTGTTCATCATCTTTTCTCAAATGAGGTGTGTGGTGTGGTGATGAACACTTCAAATGTGTGCCAAAACTGAGGCCCTTACATTCCTCCACCCTTAAAAGAATCTCGTCCCGAGATTACAAAAGAAGAGATAGTGATGTAGTAGGGACTTACCCGTGTTGAGAAGCCATGAACTCCGGGTAATTTGAGCGAAGGAATTCCTTGCTCTCCCACGTCGCTTCTTCCACGGTATGGTTACTCCAGAGGATCTTGTAGAACCAAAACATTCTGTTACGCGTGGTTCGGGCTTTCTCATCAAGAATTTCCGCCGGATACTCATCATATGTTAAATCCGGTTTCAGCTCGCTGATGTCTTCGGTAGGAACAGCAGCTGTATGCTTCAAACATTTTCGCAGTTGCGAAACATGGAAAACATCATGGACACCAGCCAGGGACGCCGGTAACTCCAATCGATACGCCGCTGGTCCGCACTTTTCGGTGATAGCATAGGGTCCAATGAAACAAGGAGCTAGCTTCCCCTTGACGCCGAACCGGTGCACGCCCTTCATCGGAGACACGCGGAGGTACACGTGTTCACCGACGTCGAAGTGCAACGGTCTACGCCTCTTATCAGCGTAGCTCTTCTGCCGGGATTGAGCGGCCTTCAAATTGGCTTGAATTGTCCGAACGCGCTCTTCGGCGTCGTTCACCACATCAACCCCGAATGTGACCCTTTCACCGGACTCGCACCAGTTTAATGGGGTGCGGCATTTACGACCGTAGAGAGCTTCGTAGGGTGCCATCTTGATACTCGCCTGATAGCCATTGTTGTACGAGAATTCCGCCAATGGTAGGTGATCATCCCAGTTCCTACCATGGTGGATGGCACATGCTCTCAACATGTCTTCTAATACTTGATTCACCCTCTCTGTCTGCCCATCTGTCTGAGGGTGGTAAGCGGAGCTTCTAATCAGTTTAGTACCCAAAGCAGGATGTAACTGCTCCCAAAAGCGAGATACAAACAATGCACCTCGATCTGAGACTATGGTCTTGGGTACGCCATGCAAACATAGAATCCTGGCAATGTATAACTCCGCATATCGGTTGGCATGGAAATGTGTATGCACGGGAATGAAGTGAGCTGACTTGGTCAGTCGGTCAACGATCACCCATATGGAATCATGTTTGTTGGATGTTAAGGGTAATCCCACAATGAAATCCATTCTCACATCTTCCCATTTCCATGCTGGAATTTTCAGGGGTTGCAGCAGCCCTAATTTCTTCATATGATCAGCCTTCACTCGTCTACACGTATCACACTCGGATACGTACTTAGCTACCTCCCGCTTCATCCGTGTCCACCAAAATTTCTTTTTCAAATCTTGGTACATTTTGTTGCTGCCCGGATGAATGGAGTACTTGGACAAGTGAGCTTCATCGAGGATCTTCTTTCTCAACTCCATATCCCGGGGTACGACTATGCGGTCATTGAACCATAGCGTCCCCTCATCATCTTTCCAGAAACATTTGATCTCCCCATTGTCAATCCGTCTCCGGAGATGTGCCATGCCTTTGTCCGTCATCTGAGCTGCCATGATATCTCCCCTAATGGTAGGGATGAGGGCAAGGTTGTACAGCGATCCATAAGGAACCAAGTATAAACTTGGCTCTCCCTCCTCCACCGGTGTCATGGTGAGGTGATGGACATGTGATTTCCGACTCAGCGCGTCGGCAACCACATTCGCCTTGCCGGGGTGGTAGTGAATCTCAATTTCATTGTCCTTGATTAATTCTAACCACCTCCGTTGTCTCATGTTCAGCTCCTTCTGGGTGAAAATGTATTTCAACCTCTTGTGGTCGGTGTAGAGATGCACCAAGTTCCCCAGGAGATAGTGCCTCCACATTTTTAGCGCCAACACCACGGCAGCAAGCTCAAGGTCATGAGTCGGATAATTCTGCTCATGGTTCCGAAGTTGGCATGAGCCATACGCGACCACACGTCCTTCCTGCATCAACACGCAGCCGAGCCCAATACCGGACGCGTCACAGTACACGTCGAAGGGCTTTGATGTATCCGGCTGAGCTAAGACCGGGGCTGTTGTGAGATGCTTCACCAATGTTTGGAATGCTCCTTCACACGCCGTGTTCCAAACATATTTCGTCCCTTTCTTCAGTAATTCTGTCATCGGCTTAGCGAGCTTGGAGAAACTTGGAATGAATCTCCGATAGTATCCCGCTAACCCGAGGAAGCTTCTGACTTCATGGACTGAAGTGGGAGCTTTCCATTTCAGCACTTGCTCTATTTTGCTTGGGTCAACCGCAATGCCTTCTGCTGAGATGATATGTCCCAAGAATGGCACTTGGCTGATCCAAAACTCGCATTTACTGAACTTGGCGTAGAGCTTATGGTCTCGCAATCGTTGAAGAATGATTCTCAAGTGTTCGGCATGTTCAGCTTCTGTCTTGGAGTAAACCAAGATATCGTCGATGAACACTACCACGAACTTGTCCAGCTCCGGCATGAACACCGAGTTCATGAGATACATGAAATGGGCTGGAGCGTTTGTGAGACCAAAGGACATGACGAGATATTCATATAATCCGTATCTCGTCGAGAAGGCCGTCTTCGGGATATCCTCCGCCCGGATCTTAATCTGGTGATATCCAGAGCGAAGGTCCATCTTGGAGAACACACTTGCCCCCACAAGTTGATCAAACAAAATGTCAATACGGGGCAGTGGGTAATTATTTTTGATGGTGACGGCGTTGAGCGGCCGGTAATCCACACACAGCATCAGGGTTTCATCCTTCTTCTTCACGAACAGCGCCGAGCATCCCCAAGGCGAGGAACTCGGCCTAATGAAACCCTTACTCAACAGATCATTGAGCTGTTCTTTCAGTTCAGCCAGCTCATTTGGAGCCATCTTGTATGGTCTCCGTGATATAGCCGTAGTCCCGGGTGCAAGTTCAATCTTAAACTCGACATCACGCTCAGGTGGCATGCCCGGAAGATCATCCGGGAACACGTCAGGATACTCCCGGACTACGGGGATGTCCTCTAACTTGAGAGTTTCAGTATTGTTGATCACTGAAACTTCCCGGACTGGGTTATCTAATAAGAGGGACTGCGGACGGTGTAATGGGGAGTTGAGGTGAACCGTCCGTGATAGGGTTTCCAGGACAGCGCCATGGTAGCTTAGCCATGACATTCCCAAGATTGCATCAATCTTCTGCCCCTCAAGGATAATCATAGTGGTGGGATATATCTTCCCACCTAAGCACAGTGGTGCTTTAGGAACCATCATAGTTGCTGAAATCTTTCCTCCCGGTGAGCAGATCATATAAGAACACTCGGTTGGAAAGGCTTCCAGCTGATGCTGAGCCACATATGATGCACTAATGAAGTTGTGGGTTGCACCAGAATCGAACAATATTATGATGGCTTGATGGTTGAGAGTGGACGTACCTGCCAGCATGTTGTCTCCCTCCGGGGCGTCCTCATTGTCGAGGTTGCGGACGCCTCCAGTCCGCTGACCAACCTTCTTCACCGGAGGTCGGCCTCGAGCACCGCCCTGGAGCTGGGCTTGCCCACTGCTCTGCTGCCCCTGGGGACACTCCTTCGCGAAGTGGCCCGCCTGGCCACACGTGAAGCAGGTGAAACGGGGCGGTCCCCCGCTGATCGGTGGACGGAATCCCAGGGCATGTTGTGGCGGTGGAAACGTCCGGGGTACCGTCTGCTGCTGCTGCTGCTGTCTTGGTGGTGGCATCGGCGGTCGGAACGGGGGTGCTTGGAACGAACGTCCCCCGAACTGTTGAGGCCGCGCCGGTGGTCGCCACTGCTGCCCGGATGGTGTCCTGTACACCATACGGTACTTCTGGGGAGCGCCACCCCCACTGCTAGGTGGAGCGCTGCGCTTCCTCTGCTCAGCTGCCAACTCCCGCTGAGCGTCCTCTTGCATGATAGCGGCACTGACTAAGTCGTTGAATGTGCCGCGATTCCACTGAACGAGGTGCGTCTTCATTTCGGGGTGTAACCCCCGATAGAAATGCTCCCTCTTCTTCTCCTCCGTGGAGATATAGTCTGACGCATATTGTGCCAGATGGTTGAAGGCACGGGAGTAGTCGTGGGCACTCCTACCGCCCTTCTTCAGCTCCAAGAATTCTTGGAACTTCCTCTTCATTATTCCGGGAGGAATGTGGTAGGCGCGGAATGCCTCCCGGAACTCTTGCCATTCCACGGCATGGCCAGCCGTACGTGAGGCGACATAGTTCGTCCACCACGCACCAGCGGCACCGTGGAGCTGCTGTGCTGCAAACAGGGTCTTCTGCCGCTCCGTACACTGGAGCAGCCCAAACTTGGATTCGATGGTCCGCAGCCAGTTGTCAGCCTCCAGCGGTTCTTCAGCTTCGGTGAACACTGGAGGGTGCGTACTCATGAAATCCGAGTACGACACTTTGCGGGGCTCACGAGGCCCTCGATCTTGACGTCCCCCCGCCTCGGACGTATTCTGCACGATCGTGCGGAGCAGGTCGGTCTGCTCCTCACGACCTCCCACCAGTGCCGCTATCACATCCGCTAGAGTAAGCGGAGGCGGCGGTGGTGGCTGCTGCTGCGGGGTGCTGTCGTAGGCCGGTGGCTGGGAGTCATCGCCTCCCCCTTGGCTAGAGCCACCTACCTCGTGCGTGGTCCTAGTTCAAACCATCTGCAACCATACGACAATAACATCAGTCCCGCAACATTTGCATGCAGTCCAATTAAAATGGGCGTAAAAACATTATGACAACAAAAACATGCGATATATCTCGTAAGTAGATAATGTACTAACTTTGCACAAGCTACACCATTACCAGACCAAACACAAGCTAGTTTAATCCAACTTGATGAACCTCCACTTTGGAAGCTCACCATAACTAGGTTTGGTCTCTACGAGACATTACTATCGCGTTGTTATCACGTATACCACCCTTAGGGTACATCACCCTCTCCAATGAGTTCAACTGTCATTCTTCTGTCAGAATGACCAGCTTCTACCTATCCCAAGTTTTGATCTGGTTCTGGGCATTTTCATGACTCAAGTTGAATACCAAAGTTAAAGTTAACTTCAGTATCTTTACAACGAGTACTCATTTGTCCTCCGATTAGCTCTGGTGAAAAAATTATGGTAATTCAAAGTCAGCAGAATTTCTGGAAGAATTTTAACAGCACCTCCCTTGGAAGTTGCTGTTTTCAATTCGAGTTTCCACTGAAATCTGTGCTGAAACTTCAGAAACTTTGAATTACAAAGATGTCACACCTCTTCTCTCCTTTCTAAGGATGTATCATATGAGAATTTTTAAATTTTTCTACTAGAATTTATGTTTGAAAAATAGAACAGTCCAGAGAATGTTTTACTCTGTCCTGGTTCTGGACAGTTTACATTCCTCTGGGATTTAAGCCATCTTAAGGTGAGTTCAGCTCTGGAAGTCTACAACAAAGTTGTAGAGTACTTAAATACCTTTCCAGAACTATATAGCACACCTCTCTGGCTAAATAACCTGTGAGTTATGCCCTGTTGAAGATCAGCAAACTTGCTGTCCAAAACAGAGCACTCTGTTTTTCAGTCTTTTTGGAACTACACTCATCACTATCCCATTCTTATACCCAACCAGTGTCCTAAATGTTGAACCTATAGATTTTAATTCCTTGTTATCATTATTTTCATGCATATGCCTACAATAACTCGGTACTACGTTCCTCACAAAAGAAAATCCTAACCGGATCATACCGGCATATACGTCTCAAGTGTGGCACTAAACGGTCTCTCGCACACGTTTTCTACACGGATACATACGTGGTTAGTACCTGCAGAAGACCGCACAATAATGGTGCACTCAATGGTTGGTTTCATTTCAGGCAGTACCATATTTGAAAGTAAATACGAACGCCCGTATCATTTCCATACGGCCATCCTTGAGTTAAGTCACGTCTCAAGGTACGTGATCGTGTTTCAACACCACACGACGGGGAACCCGAGTATGTCATGAACGGGTCATCACGGTTGGAAATGTTATCAACCCAACAGATACGACCTACTACGCTGCAGGGCACGCCGATGGCAAGCGCTGCGTATGTCCTCCTGGGCTATTTCCAGAGGAACACACTCTCGCATTACTGACCATGCGATGGGGTCTCCACTTACTTGCCTAATGCACGCTAGGGATCAGCGTTTCATATGAACTCAGGAACATGAAGGGTTCAAGAGGTTCATATTGACGTCTCACACCAAGCTGTGAGATCAATCCCTGAACCACGTTCCTTGTCAGGGGGAGCTAACCGAAATTGAACCGCTTTCGGTGGCGTTCCTTACCATACTTACCAGAGCGTAGGTGCGTCGTTACATAATTGAAATTCAGAATTATAACACATAGGTTAGTCTTTGCCACTTTAAGTAACTATGCTGATATAGTCCTTACTTGGGCAACTACAGAATCCTCACCGTATAATTAAGTTTTTCCCATAATGCCGTCCTTAAGTACTGTGCTATCCCCACTGCAGCTCTGATACCAGGCTGTGGCGGACCGGAATCCGCTCATCCAGGATCGCAGAGGGTGGTGCCGCGCGATGCGACACCCGACAGCACACGTCATAAGAACACATTATATTACATGGGAAAACAAACTGAATGTACAAAGTAGTACACTTCTCAGTTACAAACTAGGGTCTTTTGTTACACAGCGGAAGTTTCTTTTGTACAACTCACGCCAGCCTATCTAGCAAAAGTCGGTTGCCCAGCCCTAGGGCAACCCACACTAGCTGCACGTCTGAGCTCAGCGGGCGTGTACGGCTCCCACTCAGCTGTGGTCCCCGACGGAGGGTAACCCTCGCCGGTGGACTCGTACTCCGAGTCCATGGGTGGCTCCTCACCTGAAAAACACTTAAGCAGCAACCGTGAGCACGAAGGCTAAGCAAGGCTTAACCGACTCACCTAAGCATGAAACTCTACATGAGGTGTACCATGACATGGGATGGTCATACTGCAACAAATGGACTCGCCTACATGTTCATCCTTAGTTCAACTTTTAGCAACAAGTTAACAGTTCAAGAATATGAAATTTAGTAAGCAATATTTGGTGGCACACATGTAGCAATGCAATTATATCAAATCAGCAGTATTGAATCACCATATTTCATACATTAGTCTACGTCACGACTCAGTGACCAAGTGGTACTCTTCACCGCGAGGGACGGCGAATCGATTCGATATACACCTGCAGGGAAACCCAAAGAGCACGTCACGTACGCCCACCCGTGCAGCTGCACAGCACGCTCACTCGATGTCGTACGGGACAACCTTTCACCCAACAGCCCAAACGTCGAACCGGTCGCACCGAAACGAGCAGGAGGTTCCCCACACAGAGCATATCTCTATGCCCGTTGGCAGATTTCCACCTTGCTGCCCTCAGCCTACACCTATAAATCGGTGCGTTATGCCTCGACGTCCGGAGGTTTAGGCTACATCGGTTTATCGGGGCCCATATATCCGATATGCCTTCGGTACGTTCAAACATGATCAGCGTGGGCCGCACACGGCTCGGTCCTCAATTGACACGGACAGGGCTGCGCACACAAGACTCCCTCTTGCTGCGCCCTAGCCCCTGCCCAGTCTCATTTTCATTACTAATGTGATCTCACATCACTCAACCGAACCCGTGCGTCCCAAGCCTATCTCGCGAGTAGATTCCAACTACTCGACTTGTACCGAAGTCCTATGAATATTTAAGCATAGCCTATCTACTCGAGGTCCTAGACACTACCCTCACTCTTAGGGAAAAATTCTGGTTATGCAAGTGGGGTTCCATCCATCCTACACCTAATGCACAATCATACCTTATATGACACATGTAAACGAAATAAAACTTATAAAAAGGTTAATGCAAACCGGGGCTTGCCTTGTTGCTGCTGGTCAGGGGTTAAGTCTTCGTCTGGAAGAAGGAAGTCCAGCACTTCCGGGGTCTCTTCTTCAATGGCTACACGTTGAATACAATACTACATGTAAATTTAAATGCAATGTGTGAACTTAAATACATAATTGCTAATAACTCTAGCTAGCCCTCCCCTTTGGTTCTGAAATTTTTTTATGGTGGATTGGAAGGGTCCTAACCAGAGTTGTGACCAAGTTTTATTTGAAACAAAGTTCAATTGAACCTTGTACAAATAAAAGCCTCTTTGGTCAATAATTGAGACTCTAAGTAATTCCAGGGTTTTTCATGGCTCCCACCATTACTTTCTGGAAACTAGAATTTAGGATGGTTCTAATGGAGTTGGTTTCATGTCATTTGAAGAATTCTACAGAAAGTTATGTCCTAATTAAGATTGGAGAAAATCTGAAAAATGTTTCTGTACATTTTTTCTATTTTCTCTGGGCAGTTCCCTTAATCACCCAATTAGGGTAACTAAATGAACTTGGATGAGTCTGAAAATTTTTACTGGGATTCAGAAATTTTCCAATGAACCTTTCAGCCAAATTTCAGAATTTTTCATAAAGTAGTTCTCCAGATAAAATTCCCAACAGTTTAAACTTTAGGGATTTAATTCTGGAAAACTATTCTCTTCCATGAGCTGAATTGGTATTGCTGGAAAGTGCTCAGAGAGCTGAATCCAACAAAATTTGGTTCACCCGATTTGGAGCTTTCTAGCCAAAGTTATGAGGATTTGAAGTTTGGAAGAATTATGAAAATCGGAGGAAAAGTTTAAACTCTCGGGGCCCGCGGGGACACGTGTCGAGCGCGGAGGTGTCCGGCACACCGGGGATACCACACGTGTCGAGCGCGGAGGTGTCCGGCACACCGGAGCTCACAGGGTATTTGCGCGCCAGCACAGCCGATCCCTGGCCACACCCGATCCCGATTTAAATTCTTCAGCCGCTGACACGTGGGCCAGCCAGCTTCGTCTTCCTCCCACCGTTCCCTCGCACCCGCGCCGCCGACCTCGCCGGAGCAGACTCGGGGCTCGCCGGCTCGCCGCTGCCGGACCTCCCATGGTCTGAAACTCGCCGCCAGGGGGTTGTCGACATCGAGGAACACGTCGGGGGCGATAGGTCGGGCTGGGGGTGACCGGAAATAGCTCGGCGACGTGCCACGGCCTCGGTTGAGGTTCGACACCGTCGACCGTGGTTTCTAAACCCGCCAACACCTCGAACAAACGGCCCTACAGCATCAGTGTACCTCTAGGAAGCTCGACAAGGTGTCAAAAGGGTTCAGGGATGGCGGCAAGTCGGTCGGTACCGTGTGACCGATCGTGCCCGCCATGACCGCCCTCGATCGAGCTCAAAATTCGTCACTCATAGACAGTTTCACGCTACAGATGCAGAAAAGAACTTGATCGCCGGCTAGTCCAGTGTCTATGTGCAAGATTTGATGACATCCGAAAGATCATAGAGCGATAATTTAAAGAAACCGTACCGGAAGCTCGGTTTACGGTTGCCGGAGCAAAAACTGGAAATTCTCTGCAGATTCTTCACGGTTGGCTTCCAAACTTGGAGGAGAGCAGCACGGTGGTGGCACGCTCCTGTTGCCTCTCTCGCTGGACCGTGAAAACGCCTGTGGAACGCTGCCCACGGGCGTCTGACTCTCGGCTGAGGCTAGGTCACCGTGGTGGCGATCGTCTTTGGGCAAAGGAGGTCGGAGCTCGAGGTTTCTGGCATTGGAGAGGTGGAGTGCAAGCTCAGGTGGCTGTCTAGCATCTCAGGAACGAAGGAGGAGATGGATTTGCTGGTTTTTCCGATTGAGCAGAGAGCTGCGGCAAGAAACAATGCCGCTGCTCGGGTTTGCCCGCGAGAAGATAAAGCCGGCCGACTCCTGCTCGGCTGAGGCGGCGCCGGTCGCGTGGGGGCGCGAGCCAGCCGCCTTGGGCGCCAACACGCGGAGAGGGAAGCAGCTGGTGGCGCCGGTAGCTGCTCGGTGGCACAGCCGACAGCTGCTCGGCGGAATTTCCCACCGAGACTCTGACTTTGGGTGCAAGTTTCTCCTTCTTCCCTCTATGACATGTGGGTCCCACCCAGGGTTTTAACCTCTGAATTTTACTCCTAATCACTGTTGTAAACAGTGAGCCCCATAATACCCCTGGTAATTCAAATTATTCACCCCTGAGCCATTTGAATTGAATAGAATTCAAATTGGGTTCGTTTTAAGTGAATTTCAGCACAAGTTCAGCTTTGAATTCAAAAAAGTTTGAATTCGTCCCACTTAGCTCATGTCAAGATCAACTCCAAATGGAGTGAAAATTGGTGTGTGAGCTCACAAAAATGTGCTGAATAATAATATGCCTCCCACTTTTAAATTCATGGGACAAAAACAGTTTGAATTTGAATGTGGTTTCAAACTGCCCTCTTTCTATCTATACCCAAAATGACCTCAAAAAGGTTTTGAATTTGGGTGAAACTTGGCATTGACATCCTTAGCAATGTGTAGGAGTTTTCATAAGTCTAGCCCACCTATATCACATGTGGGAAATACCACTTTTGCAATATGTGAGTTTGTTCTCTAATGAGCATGTTGATGGTGGTTACATGCTCTTCATTTGTGTTCATCATCTTTCCTCAAATGAGGTGTGTGGTGTGGTGATGAACACTTCAAATGTGTGCCAAAACTGAGGCCCTTACAGATAGATGGCCGGAAGAGGAAAGGGTCGTGGTGCCAACCCCGCCAACAACAACGATGAGGCCGGCAACCCTCATCTTTCTGGAGGACAAGACAGGGGTGGTCGCCGTGAAGGAGTTGATCCCATCCACCAAATGGTTGAAAATCAAAATCAGCTCATCCAGAGCCTAACTCAAGTGGTGGCCAACTTGCACCAAGCTCCACCTCCACAAGCTGCACCACGCCAACCAAGGTTGAGTGAGTTTCTAGGGACTCAACCTCCAAAGTTTGCAAGTGCTGCTGAACCTCTGGAGGCAGATGATTGGCTAAAGACCATTGAGAGCAAGATGAGGATCATACAATGCCAAGGGTATGAGAGGGTGCTGTTTGCCTCTCACCAATTGCATATACCTGCTGCTGATTGGTGGACTGCTTACGTGGCCACCCATCATGATCCTGAGAACATCACTTGGGAAGAGTTCAAGCGTAGTTTCCGCAACCATTACATACCAAGGGGTGAACTCAAAAACAAGAGAAAGGAGTTCATGGGGCTGCAGCAAGGAAACATGACCGTGAGGGAATACCTCACTAAGTTCACCCAACTATCCCGTTATGCACCACGGGACATCGAAACTGATGAGCAGAAACAGGACTGCTTTGTGGAAGGACTTACTGAGGAGATGCAATGTCCTCCAACGAGTATGAAAGCTTCCAAAAGATGGTAGACAGAGCATTTGTAGTGGAGAGGAAGCTGAAGGCCTTGAAAAATGAAAACAAGAGGAAGGCGGGATGGTCACACCAAGCCTCGGGTAGCAACACACGCCCACGTCTGATGCAGCAACCCGCAGGGCAGACGAGCCGTGCTGCGGTACCCTACTCAGCACCGAGAGGGTACAACCCAAACTTCAGGCCTCCGTCAGCACCAGCACAGCCACAACGTCAGTTTGTACAGCAGCCTCGCCCCACAACATCAGCACCAGGACATGCCTGCAGGATTGAAGGAAGATGTTATAATACTTAATCTATGTCTGGTGAATAGTGGTGAGGCCATCGCCATGGAAGTGGACTCCACATTAGAGAAAGACATCCGCAATGGTCAGAAGAATGATGAAAAGATACAAGAGATTAGAGAACTCATCAAGGAAAATAAAGCCCCTGGGTTCAGAGAGGATGAACATGGTACGGTGTGGCACGGGAAAAGAATTTGTGTGCCTAAAGTGAAGGAGATCCGTAAATTGATTTTGAAGGAGGCTCATGATTCCGACTATTCCATTCATTCTGGGAGTACGAAGATGTACCATGACCTCAAGAGCAGGTATTGGTGGTATGGCATGAAGCGAGATGTCGCGGAACATGTTGCCCTATGTGACACATGTCAGTTGGTGAAAGCAGAACATCAATGACCCGCGGGATTATTGCAACCACTCAAAGTGCCTGAATGGAAATGGGAGGAAATCGGTATGGATTTCATAGTGGGACTACCTAGGACCCAATCAGGATATGATTCGATATGGGTCATCATCGACAGGCTAACCAAGGTAGCTCATTTCATTCCCGTGAAAGAAAGCTACAGCGGATCCAAATTGGTAGAATTGTACATGCCAAGGATCGTGTGTTACCATGGAGTGCCAAAGAAGATAGTGTAAGATCGAGGGACACAGTTCACCTCAAGGTTCTGGCAGAAGTTACATGAAACCATGGGGACTCATCTAAATTTTAGTTGTGCCTATCATCCCCAGACTGACGGGCAGACGGAAAGAACCAATCAGATCCTTGAGGATATGCTAAGAGCGTGTGCGCTCAAAAACAATAGGAGTTGGGATAAGAACTTACCGTATGCGGAGTTCTCCTATAACAACAACTACAGGCTAGTATGAAGATGTCACCATTTGAGGCTTTGTATGGGAGAAAGTGCAGAACTCCAGTATTTTGGAACCAAATCGGGGAAAGTAAAGTGTTTGGACCCGAGGAACTACAAGAAGCCGAGGCGAAAGTGAGGGAAATTCGCAACAACCTCAGGATAGCACAGACACGACAAAAGAGTTATGCCGATGTACGGAGAAGAGAGCTCGTTTTCAACGTGGGGGACTATGTCTACCTCAAGGTGTCCCCTATCCGAGGACTTCGTCGGTTCAAGGTGAAAGGGAAGTTATCACCTCGATACATCGGACCCTTTCAAGTTCTGTAGAGGAAAGGCGAAGTGGCATATTAACTAGAACTACCGGCTCGTTTATCGGATGTGCACGATGTATTCCATGTGTCACAACTCAAGAAATGTCTGAGGACGCCTGAAGAGATGTTACCCATGAATGAGGTTGACGTAGACGAGGATCTGTCTTATGCCGAGCAACCGTTCAAGATTTTAGAGACAATTGAACGCCTCACAAGAAATAAAAGAATCCGGATGTGCAAGGTGCAGTGGAAGCATCACTCGGAAGAGGAAGCCACATGGGAGCGAGAAGACGAGCTTAAGGCAGTTTCCGGAATTGTTTTCCTAGAACCACCAATCTTGAGGACGAGATTTCTTTTAAGGGGGGTAGAGCTGTAACACCCCAAAATCTGTTAAGAGGGGAATTTAAAAATTTTTGGACGTATTGCATGTGGTGCAGAAATTCAAATTCAAATTGGAATTCAAATTCAAATCAAAACAGAAAAAAAAGGAAAAAGAAAAAGAAAAAAGAAAACCCCTCGGCCAGTGGGCCGAAATCCACCAGCCGGCCCACCATTTCCCGCGCCAGCACACAGCCGCGCGCCCCTCTCTCCCTCTCACTGACACACAGGGCCCGCGTGTCATCCCTCACCTCTCGCTCGCGCCAACAACCCGGACTTCTCCGCGCGCCCGAATCCAAACTGCCCTCGGAAACCCGCGTCCTCCAGCCGAATTCTGATCCCGGACGATTCCAACACGATCCCAATAGATCGCCACCCTCCCTCGTCTATATAAACGCCGGCATCGCCCTGTTTTTCTTCTCCGATCGGTTGTTTTTCCTCCCGGTGAGAACCAGAGCTTCTCCAGCCGTTTTGTCTCGATCCTTGCTCGGATTTTCTGATCTAACGCGCCGATCATGTTCCACCGCCTCCGGGGAGTCTCGCAGGTGAAGGAAATCCGGTGTTTTGCGCTCTAGAAACAGCTCCGACGAGCACCGCCGCGTTTTCACCTCGGACCTCGTCCCCGACCGCCTTCCAGGGCCTCCGAGCTCAAGAAAAACCCTGAGGTGAGATCCCTGACCTCCCCTCTACCGATCTATGCCATGAAATCCCAGTTTTAGGAGGTATAGACGAAGATCCGAAGTTCTCCGGCGAGATCACCGCCGCGCGCTGCCGGGCAGCGCCGCCCGCGCACGGCCAGGGCGACGAGACCCCCTAAGCCCCGTCCATTTTAAATCGTGCGGTTCCTATTAGATCTAACCCGTACGGCTTCGCGTTATAATCTCAGCCGTATGTTTTAAATCGGACGGTCCACATCGGCCCCACATTATAAAGGCCAGGATTCTTACGCGCTACCCCCTGGGGATCTCGGAAAACACGAGCTAGCCCCGGAAACTTCTGATCTAGCCCCTGGAACTTCAGAAATTCGTGTAAATTCATTTAAAAATCAGTTTTAGCCACTGGACTTAATAAAAATTAGGAAAACCCCTCGGTTATGTGTAGCTAGACCGCTGGAAATTTATGAAATAATATAATAGACCCTGTAGTGGCGTGAGTTTACCTTTTTAACCCTATATGATATTAAATTTAGAAATTTGAATATGTGATTAGGATTTAAATTTAAAAGGTGAGACAAACACATTGTAAATTCAAATTTAAACCCTCCTAGCATTTGGAAAACTTTAGAATGAGTTAAAAATTTATTTTTAAGCTGAAATGAATCTGTCTAATTGATTGTTCACATTTATTAGTTATAGGGACACATTTTTAGGTTAGGAAATAATTCTGAAAATTGGTAAAATAAATTTAAATTAGTTCACATCAGAGGTGAAGTTCAAAAATATATTATTTAATATTTTAGAACAGAACCTATTCTGTTTAGATGATATGCCCTACTATTTAATATTAAAACTCACTTTTAGGCATAGAAAGTAAATCTGAAAAAAATATAGGAAAATGGGTGTGCATAATTAGAAAATGATAGATGAAGTCTCTAACTCCAAAAACTTCATTTTAGGATTTGGTAGAAGATCTGAAAACCTATTTGGAGTAGGAAATTACCTTTCATGCAAACTTGGTAGTTAAGAAGTATATTAATTAAATATAAAGAATTTGTTCAAATTGAAAATTCATATATAGTGTGCAAACAGAAATCTGATATACAAAAGTTAGAAATCATATACATATATTTAAAAGTGCATGAAGGCTAAAAATCAACACATCTAGAGTAACCACAACACTTACAAATGTGGATGACTATCATATGTATGTATGTATGGAGTGAAAGTGTGATCTATGTCTTATGTATTGTTGTTTTTTTTGCTATGTGTGTTGGCATGAGTAGAACCTGCCCCAGAGCAAGTTCTCCCCTTCCAAGACCAAGACTTTCCATTTCCAGAGCAGCAGGAAGAAGGCAAGTGTCCTTGACCACTTTGATCCTATGCTAGGATGTGTAGATAGAATTATTTGCATTGCCAATTGAAATATGGAACCCATGCTAGGAAGTTTCCCTAGAATTGCATTACCTTGTTTCCTTGTAGCTTGGGTTGGGATTTATTTTATCATGTCATTCATTCATATTATGTATGCTTAGCCATGCTTAGAATGGGATAATTGGGATATGAGATCATTAATTTATTTACCTTACTCTTGAATTGAGATATTATGAGTTATGTAGAGGTAGGGATCGAGACAAGTTGGATGATTTGGTTGGTGCTGGGTGCACGAGACTCGGGTTTGTGTTTAGTACTTGCCTGGATCCTAAGGACCGGTTCATGGAGCATGTAACCTGGCTTTACCGTGCCAACCACATGCTGAGATGGGGCAGCTTGGCCAATTATTTAGGTGTATCCCTGGCGTAGTATGGGTGTGTTGGATGGTGCGGGGGATAAGTGTCAGCTGGACTACCATATGAACCGCAAGGCTCAAGACGGGGCCACTGCAGTGGGGTTGGAGCCTCTTGTATGCTGTTAGGGGTGAAACCTCAGTGGGCCCATGCTCGTCGGGAATCCCTTTGTAATAGCTTCGTAGTGATCTCCTGGCTACACACCTGGAAAGTGTGAATGTGGTTCGTGGCCACCGGCATAATGGAGGTTCTTTTAGTCCACCCGGCAACGGGGGATGAAATCACTACATGTGGGTACAGTGGTGCAAACTCCACGGAGTCAAAACTGTCATGACAGCCGTGCTCACGGTCAAGAGCGGCTTGGACTTATTCATGATTAGAGGATGATGACTTTGGAAGTTGAGGATGTTAAGCGGGGAGCTTAACATTGGAAATGATGTTATGGTTATTTGATTATGATGATGGGTTGGGAGATTGGGACCATTTCACCTGTGTAGTAATGTAGGTGCTTAATTAAGCTAAGGTGATAGGTATTAATTGCGTAGTGCTTTAACCATGAGTTCAACCTTTCCTTGCTCTAGCCATGCATGACATAACTTTCCCACACTTGTTGAGTACCCCCGGTACTCAAACTTGCTTTTCTGTTGGTTTATATTGCTTCTCAGGTCAAGAGAATGATGTGGTGTTTAATGACCAAGACTTTGGTCCTGAGGAAGGATTCTAGGTTCACAGAGTCCCCCGGGCAACGCTTGTGACGGAGCCCACAAGAATAATATTCCGCTGCTGTTTTATTTACATGTTATGAACTTATTATGGTCCATCAATACGTATGCTTTGTAAGACATCTTTATATTCGACACCTGGCTTGTAATAAATGATGCTTCACTATTTTTCATCACATGTATGAGAAAATAATCCTGGCATGCATGTGATATTCACTCGGTTGTTCTTCGGAGAAACCGGGTGTGACACCTTTGTACCTTATTTCCCAATAGAAACCCTTGAATACATATACATATACATATATATATATATATATATATATATATATATATATATATATATGTTTTATACACCTCCGTACAAGTCCGTGGTCACCCCGGACTAGTCCGCACTGGCAGACTAGTCCGCACTTAGTCCGTTAGTCCGGACTAGTCCGATCTTCTCTCTGGATAGAAAACGGACTAGTCCGATATGGTCCGGACTAGTCCCATATTTCGACTCCATAACCCTATGGACGGCTCAAACCTAATCTCCTTCATGCTCACAACCATCCCAACTCTCTCTCTCTCCTCACTCAAGTGCTCCCAAGGTGAATTTGCAAGTTCTCCACCAAAACCTCTAAAATTTCCGTGGAAATCATTCTCCACCACCAAGGGATCAAAGACCCCGGACTAGTCCGGATCAAAGACTCCCTCAACGCCTCGAATCGAAGGATTTGGTAAATTTTTCTCTGAACCCTAGAACCATCTATCTTCCTTGTTTTTGCTCAAAAAGCTTAGATTCTCTAGTCAATACATGCTTCATTGATGTGTTACACGTACCCTAGATTACATTTGCAATGAATAATCTCAAATTTCAATGAACTAGGGCTTGAGCAGCCACATAATGGACTAGTCTGTTATTAGGGTGGACAAGTCCGACACTCCGGACTAGTCCAACCCTGAACTCCGGACTAGTCCGATATGCCCTGATTCAGAAATCTTGTTAGGGAATCCTAGCTTATGCAATCCTTTGTCATTCTTGATTATTCATACCCACTTTATCTTCCTTGTCAGAAAACATGTCGGGATAAAATGAAAGTCTCTCCGACTTTGAGGCAGAAATGGATCAAGATGTAATATCTCATCATCTAGAGTCTCGCTCCAAAAAGAGACAAGATCACGTTGACGAGCCCTCACTCACGCCACCTAGAGTTCGCCGAAAGGTCACAATCAAGAGACCAGCCTCAAGAGCAAATGTGGTTGGCTCTAGCTCGGCGGCTCAACGCCAAGTCAAGGGCAAGGGAAAGGGGCTTGCTTCCGGCCCAATCGGTCCCCTCAAGATGACAGCTCCAAGGCAGGGACATAGGGATCCCTTGGAGCAGAAATTCAATGGCAAAGGGAGCGAAGTGGCATGGAACCTGAGGAAGGTTGATGCCTACAGCTCCGGCAAAAAGGCAGCCGACAAGAGATTTTGGAGTAACTTTCACTCGGACTACTACAGTTCAGTGTACCTCCAAATGAAGACTCCAGTGGTCCGAAGTCAATGGATCGACTGGACGTACATTGAAAGGAAAAGATGTGAAGCTTTTGAGGAGGTCATAGAGGCTGCAGAGAGACATGGACTCAAGGATCTGCTCGCCTTCATGTACAACTGGAATGATGAGATCATCGCCCAGTTTTACTCGACCTGCCATTTTTCTCATGATGGAGAGGACAGAGTGACTTCGATGACACATGGATCCAAGTACACAATCTCCTACACTGAATTTGCCAGACTGCTGCATCTTGAGGACACCAATGATGATGAGATTGTGATTCACAATTTGGAAGTGGTGGAGAAGGACAAGATGGAATTCCTCTATGATACTTGACTTCCTTTCAACCCTCCCTCGACCTAGAACATGACGCCTTTCTTCATTGTTCTCAACAGAGTGCTCCGGAAGACATCGCTCCAAAGGATGGAGATGCCGGGAGCGGTCCAAGGTTATCAGAACCTTGATGAAAGTGATCAGCAGGAGGAGAAGATTTAACATCTTCGACTATATTTGGAATGGTATGGTAAACATATCCTACACACCAAACCGCTCCTGTGGCCATGCTCCTTTCTTGATGTTCATGATTGAGAAAGTCACAGGAATTGAGTTTGTGAAGGATGTAAAGCACACCGCTCTAAGGCCTCAGAAGCCTCCTCAGACCTCCCTCCCAGCTGCTCCCTCACCTGGATCACCTGAAGAACATCCAAAGAGAGTGCATGAAGAGGCAAGGCCTGCATCCAAGACTAGGGCCTCTCCACAGAAAGGTTCCTCGAGTGGGATCATGAATATTTTGGCTGCTATCTTCAGCTCTTGCCGCAAAACTGAAGTGAATCTACATAAGATGAACAAGGCAAGAAAAGCAGAGATGAGATACATGAAGGCCAATGTTAAGGAAATATGCCAAAAACTGGAGATTGATCCCGTTGGATCCCCGATAATCTCAGAGGACTCTGCATCTGAGTTTACAGAGCTTCCTCCTCTCTCTCCTTCAGAGCGTGCCTACTTTGGCACGACGAGTGGTTCCTGTCCTCCTCTTCCTCAGGCTGATGACGAAGATGAAGAAAGGACGGACAGCGAGGAGTGAGCCGGCCACGACAAGCTGATCCCTTCTCTCCTTCTTTTTGGTGTTTCGATGCCAAAGGGGGAGAGATTGAGGGGGAGTCCTATAGGTCGTGTAGGTCTCTTTTTGTATCCTATCTTATGAGACAAGCTTGTGTAATACTTATGTGACCATTACTTATGCGACCATTATGTGTTTGTAAAACTTATGTTATCATTATGCTTTTGTGAGTTATCATTATGCTTTTGTGAGTTGACTATGTTATGCTTTTGATGAATAATGTATGCTATAACTCTTGATAATTACGCTCATAATGATATTTACATCAAAATTACTGCTCAACCATGTAGTTTTGCACCCCACCATAAAGAGTGCACATATGTTTCATGTCTTAATTGCCCATTTTGTTCAAAACTCATATGTGCACACTTTATGAACATCTGAATTCTTGGTGTCATATTTGTGAGATCTCAATTGGTTGTCATCAATCACCAAAAAGGGGGAGATTGAAAGTGCATCTAGGCACCCCTTGTGGGTTTCGGTTGATTTATGACAAACAAATGAGACCTAACAAAATTGTTGAGAAGAAGCGCAGGTACTCAAAGAAATTAAGATGAAAGCGCAAAAAGAAAGGAGAAGGAGGATCCAAATGGATAAGAGCTCAAGAACTGAAAAGAATAGATCACTTAGTAACACACCCCAAGAGCTCAAGAGAAAGAAATCAAATTTAGTGCACAATTTCAACACAGTCAGACTAGTCCTATATCAGCCGGACTAGTCCGATTTTCTTTCTGACCAGAAAACGGACTAGTCCAATATCATCCAGACAAGTCCGATTTTGTCTCTAGACAGAAAACGGACTAGTCCGCAAAATCACGGACTAGTCCGATATCTCACAACACTTAGGGTTTTCTAAACACCGCACACCGGACTAGTCCGGAGTCAACCACGGACTAGTCCGGACGTCGCAAACCCTAACGTACCCTTTGGAAACCCAACTATAAAAAGAGGTGTACGGCCATACCAACACAACTTTCGACCCCCCTGCGCCGTCACATCTCCCAAGAGCCCAAAATTCACTTCTCTCCATACATTCTAATCCAAGAAGGATCAATTCTTGTTGATTGGCAATTGATCAAAGGAGAGACTAGTTCTACATCATCTTGAGCTCTTGGGTTTGATCTCTCACACACTTTTCATTGTTAATTGTTCATCTGTTGAGTGTGTTGAGACGTGTTGATTTATTTGTTGTAATTCTTGGGGAGCCCTCAACTTGTGAGAAGGCCCCTTGAACAAGTTTATTGCCCTTTGTGATTAGTGAAACAGAATTGGCCTTTGTGGCGATTCGACGAGGGTAGGGTTGGAGAAAACCCTGTCCTTAGTGGACTCCTCAACAGGGACGTAGATTGCCTTCGTGGAATTGAACCACGGGATAAACACTTGTGTCTCACTCTTGTTTATTAATTGTTCATCATTTCAGAGTGTTTAATCAATCCTTTGAAACTCACGTTCAAACATTAACATCAAATTGATTCCTGTCATCCATTGTATTATTGTTGCAATACATCTGAGTTGTCTTTCAATTTTCACTGCATAAAGTATTAGAAGTGAACATTGATCAACCTTGATCTCCCTGGTCCACGTACCGGATTAGTCCGCCCAATACCGGACTAGTCCGATTTTTCTCTGTTTAGAAAACGGACTAGTCCGCACTCTACCGGACTAGTCCGATTTCTCTGTATTTGATAGACTACTAAGTGTTTCAGGTTTCAACAAAGCATCGAAAAGCCTATTCACCCCCCCTCTAGGCTACATTCAGCCTTGAACGCTGCTTCACATGCTGGGCTCCAAACATATTTGGTAGCCTTCTTCAGCAGCTATGTTATAGGCTTGGCAATCTTCGAGAAGTTTGGACTGAACCTCCGATAATATCCCGCGAGTCTGAGGAATTTTCCGTACCTCGTTAATAGACAGCGGGGACTTTCAAATGCAGCACTTGTGCGATCTCGCTCGGGTCGACAGCGATGCCCTCCGCTGAGATAATATGCCCGAGACAAAGTACTTGTGATATCTAAAATTTGCACTTGCTGAGTTTCACGTATAGCTTGTGATCCCACAGCCGTTGCAAGACTATACGCAGGTGCTTCTCGTGTGCTTCCTCCAACTTGGAATAAACCAGTAGGTCGTCGATGAAGACCACGACAAACTTGTCCAGCTCCGGCATGAATACCGAGTTCATCAAATACCTGAACTGAGCTGGAACATTGGGAAGGCCAAGGAACATGACAAGGTACTCATAAACTTCGTACCTCATCGAAAAACTGTCTTCAGAATAGCCTCAGCCCTTTCTCAATCTGATGGTGCCCTGATCTTAAGTTCACCTTGGAAAAGATCCTTGCTTTGACCAACTGATCAAACAATATGTCGATCTGTGGTAACGGGTACTTGTTCTTGGTTGTCACAATGTTAAGCAGATGAAAATCCACACTACGCCGTAGTGTTTCGTCCTTCTTCCTACTACGCAGCGCAGAGCAACCCCAAGGTCATGAGCTTGGTCGTATAACTCATTTGCTCTTGAGTTCACTTAGCTGTTCCTTCAGCCGTTCTCTTTGCTGTGCAGAACAGACTCTTCTGTCCTAACCCAGATTTTGATCCGTTTAGAAGCATTTTCATAACTCAAGTTGAATACCAAAGTTAAAGTTAACTTCAATATCTTTCCAACGAGTACTCCTATGCCTCCAGATCATTTCTGGATCAGAAGTTATGATTGCTCAAAGTTGACAGAATTCCTGGACAAAATTTACCAGCATCTCCTTTGTATGTGGCTGATTTTATCACAGTTGTATATGCAAATACAATAAGAATCTGAACAAACTTTGAACTACAACAATGTTGCACATTTCATAACCTTTCCAAAGGTGTATCACAGGCTCCTTAGAGATTTTCTACAGCAACTTATGGCTTAAAAACAGAGAGGTCCAGAGAGGTTTTTCTGCTGTGCTGGTTCTGGACAGTTTGCCTTCAACTGGACTTTTCACCCACTTAACGTGTGATTTTGCTCCGGAGGTCTACAAGGAAATTGTAGAGCACTTGAAAATATTTCCAGAACTGTATCATACACATTAATTGGTCAAAGCTACTCAGAGTTATTCTCTGTCAAACTCCAGCAAGAATTCCTGCCAGAAACAGAGCACTCTGTTTTTGAAATATTTGAAACCTAAACCTTCTCTCATTTGAATCTTAGCTCAAAATAAGAGTTTAATAACTAATATTTGTTTCAAACTTCCATTTTTAGTTGAAAGTTAGCTCATGAAACATTTCTTCATAGGGAATAGGTTATTAAGTGTAGTATGGTGTCGATGCACCATAAGAACAATGTCGGTACTACGTTCCTCACAAAAGGAAAATCCTAACCGGATTATACCGGCATAACGTATCAATTGTGGCACTAAACGGTCTCTTGCACACATGCACTACTCGGAATACGTACGTGGTTAGTACCTGCATGAAAACACTCAATAATGATGCACACATAGGTTCTCTCATTTCAGGCAGTTCCATATCATACTAAAAACATACGCCCCGTATCATTTCCATATGGGCCGTCCTTGAGTCAAGCCACGTCTCAAGGTACGTGATCGTGTTTTTACACCACACAATGGGGAACCCGAGTAGAGAGCGAACAGGTCATCACGGTTGAGAATTTTATCAACCCAACAGATACCACCTACTACCCTGCAGGGCACGCCGATGGCAACCGCTGCGTATGTCCTCCTAGGCTATTTCTAGAAGAACACACTATCACGTTACTGACCACACGATGGGGTCTCCACTTGCTTGCCTAATGCACGCTAGGGATCAGCATTTCATATGAACTCAGGAACATGAAGAGTCCAAGAGTTTCGTATTAACGTCTCACACTAAGCTGTGAGACTTATCTCTGGACCACGTTCCTCATCAGTGGAGCTAACCGAAATTGAACCGCTTTCGTTGGCGTTGCTTACCATGTTTACCTAAGCGTAGGTGCGTCATTACATAATCAAAATTCAGAATTATAACAATTATGTTAGTCATGCCACTTTAAGTAACTATACTACTATAGTCCTTATGTGGGCCTAATACCGTTTCGTCACCGTATCCTAAGTTTTTGTCGTAATACGATCCTTATTCCGTGCGCTATTACCAATGCGGCTCTGATACCATGCTATGAGGGCCCGGACCCGATCACGGGGCAGTGCCGTTCGCCCGGGAATCGCATTGGGTGGTGCCGTGCGATGCGGCACCCAACAACACACATAATAAAGCATTATATTACATAAATCAAGCGGAAGATTACAAAGTGTGAATTTTACAAATACTTCTCAAAATAATCTACAGCGGAAGACTAATACAACTCACGTCTCATATCTATGCTAAGCAACAGAGAAGATGTCCAGCCTGTGGAACCTTCTCGCTAGCAACACGATCACAATAGCAGCGGCAGGGGTTGCCATGAGTTCACCACTCGGAGAGTTCCGAGTCTCATCGGACGACCGTACAATTCAGCATAGGGTTATTACCTGCAAAACAACTCATGCAGTATATGTGAGCATGAAACTCAGCAAGACTTAACTGTCACCCTAGTCATGAAACTCTACATGCTGAAATAGAGGGCCGAATATAGAAATTTGCATAAAAGATGATCTTGAGCTAAAAGAGAGTCCTTACTTCAAGTTTTTAGCAACTTTTATAGCCCTGGCTCAATTTACATCGAGACTCCACAATCAAACAAGAAACACTTCATCTCGATGTCACTTGCCCAAGACGAAATAACTTTAGTGAACTACCCTAGACCCATACAGACCTTGCGCCATTAACGTCGATACTCCACAATCAAACAAGAAACGCTTTGCCTCAACGCTACTAGCCCAAGGTGGAAAATAAATTTAGTGAAGGTGTTGATCGTTTCCTCATCTCCATTATGAGGATTACTCACAAAGCATCTTAACTTTTTTCCCAGTTTATTACTACGTCATGACTCAGTTTACAACTATGCTCACTACCACGAGCGACGGTGATTGCAATCAAAAACACCCGGCTGACATGACACGTACGCCCATACTCGACGTTGCACACAGCAACCATCACTGACGTCGTATGTGGCAACCTTTCACACGACACCAAAATGTCAAACCGATCCCACTGACTGGGATTAAGTCTCACTACGGCAAACCCTCGTAGAGCCGACTTCTCTATCCTTTCAGCATGTGCATCAGACGGTGGGGTATGCCTCGACACCCAGGTTAACATGTTACATCGGTTTCCTGGGTCCCATTGCCAGTATGCATCCGGTACACAACTCAAACTTGTCCCACTGGGCCGCACACGAGAACGGACATTAATCGACTCAGGCATAGACTACGTTCACAGGACCACGTCCTTGAGCCTTCCATCCACTGCACGGTCTCCATTCCCAACTATGAGGATCAATTTCCAACTCTTCCGATTGATCCCCTTAATCCCGGTGCACGAGTAGGAAATTTCCTACTCGAGTTACGCCTCTTTTAATCCACTTTTGTTAACTTGCGATCAACAGTTATAATCAATTGATAACCTACTCTACATTATACTCCAGGATTTTCTGCGTCATGCATTTGGAGTTTCATACCATCTAGACCTAATGCAATAAACAAAATGCTAGACAACATAAAGTAAATGCAAATAAAAACTTGTAAGTTTTTGTAAAAGCCCAAGAAAAGGGACTTGCAAAAACTTTTCATCACCTCACAACACCACAGTTTTGTTGTGGATAGATTGTGAAAAAGGGTGAAGAGCAAGTAACCTCCATCAATAGAGTGATTAGAGGGGAAAGCCTACATTTTCACAAAGTGGGAATGTTACACATGAACATGAGAGGTTGAGCTCACCCCTAGGACTTTAAAAGTCTTGGCAAGGTTCAAGCCAAATTTCATGTAAATCCAACACTTTTTGAGGCACTTTTGGAGGTATTTGAAAAAGAGGCCAATTTGAATGTAAATTCAAATTGCAGCAACTTTCATCACTCAAATTCAAAAGTTAGCTTCATATTCAAACTCAGCACATTTTTCTGAATAAGCCCACCAATTTTCATCCTCATTGGAGTTCATCTTGTCAAGAGCTAAATTTGCAAGAATTCAAAACTGAATTTGAATTTCAGTTTAAACATGCAGCAAATCTAGCCAAACACAGTTCAAATTTGAGAATTCAAATTCAAACTAGAACTTGGTGACTAAGTCTCACATTAAATTGTGAGTAGCTGACGATATTTTGGCACAACAGAATTGAGAAAATTTGGAAAAAGAATTTGATGGGAGGTCCCACATGTCAGCAGGCTTAACAGAGAAGTCTTCCACTGATTTTTTCCTCTCTCGGCCGAGACAGCGCACGGGAGCACCGGCGCCGACCTCCTCGTGCAGCCACCTCCTGCTCCCCGTTCGCGCTGGCTGCCGTGTGATTATCTCCCTCCTCACTCAGCGTAATCCCTTCTCCACAGCCTGAGCCGATCATGTTTTGCCTCCTCCGCACGAACAGCGCCGCACCGAGCTCGGTTCTCCCCACCGGCGCCGCTCCTCGACTTTTTCCACTGCACCCCGGCAGCGTTCGGTCTTCGCTCGAACCATCAACACAAAAAGAAAGCGCATACAGGTGTAGGAGTTGTTCCCCTGCTCAACACCGGTGCTCGGTGTCTCTGCTGGATGCAAACTGCACGTCGACGAGAAGCACCGAGGCGCAACCGGCGGAACCGCAACCGGCTCACCGTGGGCAGCGCTCCACAGCCATTTTCACCATTCCTCTCCTACACGAAAAAGGTGCGCCGTGCTCCCTAGATTGTGTAGCTGCAAGCCGTATAGCGGTTGATTCACCGGATGAAGCGAATTCCCAGTTCTTCCGAAATGTAGTGTGTTCAGGTAGAGCGCGGTCTACCCCAAAATTCATGCTACTCGTTTAGCTACTGGCCGAGCTGGCTTGTCAGCACCTTCCTCACTTCTTAGCGGCCCTCCTCGACCAAGAATCAAGCGTTATGGTCCAGAAATGACCAGGTTCTTGCTGTTTTTCAGGCCGCCATGGAATAATAGCTCGGGTCACCGTGGAGCTTTAGGTTGCCGACCGTTTCATGGGGTTTGGCGGCCATTTTCGTCACCCTCGAGCTCCCACGGTGCTCTCCGATCATTTCCCGACCGTTTTGATGCGGTGTAGGCGATTTCTGAGCTCACCGGAACCGTAGCGACCACTGCCGCTGCCGCGCACCCATTTCCGGTGACCTACGGCCACCGGCAACACCTCAGACGAGTTCAGCGCCACGAATTATGGGGGGGCGGCGAGTCTGAGGTCGGGAGGTGACCGGAAAAGCCATTCCGGCGACACTCGCCGGAGTGCGCCGCCGCGGGCCCCTGTTTGGCGCAAGGAAGGAGAAGACCTGCCGGGTGGGACCCACTGGCAGGCATTTGAACAATTTGGAATTTTCAGTGTTCAGTCTAAACTTTGGGAGGCCACAACTTGGGGTAGGAAAGTCCAAAACTTATGAAACAAATTTTGTTGGATTCCTCTAACAGAGTAAAATCCAAATATGAAACCCAATTAGTATGAAACCCACAATTTAATTCTGGAAAATTCTTTAAAGCTTTTCAGCAAAAGAATTTTGAGGGAGTTTGGTTCATCCAAAAATCCCCAAATTTTGCAAGAATGTTCTTTAAGATGTTAGTGAACCCCTGTAAAAGTTTCAGACCATTTGGAGTTGATTTGATCAGAGCAATTCAAATCTGAAGGTGCTTTGTTCATTTGAATACAGAAACATTTTCAGAGAATTTCCAAAACTTGGAAATTTAGTTCTGGGCAAATCTTAGCTCAAAAATGCTAGGAAAATTCAGGAAAACTCTATGAACTATAATTGAAATTGTAGTTCACTAAGTTGGGCATGAACAGGGGTGTTATCTCAGAATTAATTCTTCTTTACTTATTTGCAAAGAGAATTATTCTGAGCAAACCACTCAATGAAAAGTGCTAATGTTTGGTCCAGAGGGTTTTCTTGTGACAAGAAACTCACACAAAAATTCTCAGCTCCATTGGAGCTCTGGATCACCTCTGTCCTGTTTAACCACTTGAGGGATTAATATGGAAAAGGGGGAAAACCACTTAGCACTTAACCATGTGATTAGGTCTAAGCCTAAACCACTAACACCCAGTTCATCTTTAAATTATTAAACAGAGTTCCAGTTGTTAGAGACTGGTTATCAGAACTAATAGCAGAAGTATTACCCTAAAATCATGTGCAGATTCATTAACATGTAGTATTTTATTAACGTGTAGTCGCTGAAGGCGAGGAGACTCCGGAAGTGCGGGACTTCCTTCTTCCGGACGAAGAACTAACTCCTGACCAGCAGCAACAAGGCAAGCCCCGGTTTGCATTAACCTTTTTATAAGTTTTACTTTGTTTACATGTCTCATTTGAAGTATGAATGTGCATTAGGTGTAGGATGGATGGAACCCCACTTGCATGACCAGCAATTTTCCATAAGAGTGAGGGTAGCGTCTAAGACCTCGAGTAGACAGGCTATGCTTAATGTTCCATAGGACTTCGGTACAAGTCGAGTAGTTGGAATCTACTCGCGAGTTTAGGCTTGGGACACACGGGTTCGGTTGAGTGATGTGAGATCACTTTAGTAATGAAAATGAGACTAGGCAGGGGCTAGGGCGCAGCAAGAGGAAGTCTTGTGTGCGCAGCCCTGTCCGTGTCGATTGAGGACCGATCCGTGTGCGGCCCATGCTGATCAAGTTTGAACGTACCGAAGGCATATCGGATATATGAGCCCCGATAAACCGATGTAACCTAAACCTCCGGCGTCGAGGCATAACGCACCGATTTATAGGTGTAGGCTGAGGGCAGCAAGGTGGAAATCTGCGAACGGGCATAGAGAGATGCTCTGTGTGGGGAACCTCCTGCTCGTTTCGGTGCGACCGGTTCGACTTTTGGGCTGTTGGGTGAAAGGTTGTCCCGTACGACATCGAGTGAGCATGCTGTGCAGCTCCACGGGTGGGCGTACGTGACGTGCTTTTTGGGTTTCCCTGCAGGTGTATATCGAGTCGATTCGCCGTCCCTCGCGGTGAAGAGTACCACTTGGTCACTGAGTCGTGACGTAGGCTAATGTATGAAATATGATGATTCAATATTGCTGCTTGATATATTTGCATTGCTACATGTGTGCCACCAAATATTGCTTACTAAATTTCAGATTCATGAACTGTTAACTTGTTGCTAAAAGATGAACTAAGGATAAACTTGTAGGCGTGTCCTTTTGCTGCAATATCACTATCCTATGTCATTGTACACCTCATGTAGAGTTTCATGTTTAGGTGAGTCGGTTAAGCCTTGCTGAGCCTTCGTGCTCACGGTTGCTGCTTAAGTGTTTTTCAGGTGAGGAGCCACCCCCGGACTCGGAGTACGAGTCCTCCGGCGAGGGTTACCCTCCGTCGGGGACCACGTCTGAGTGGGAGCCATACACGCCGCGCTGAGCTGAGACGTGCAGCTAGTGTGGGTTGTCCTAGGTCTGGGCAACCAACTTTTGCTAGATAGGCAGGCGTGAGTTGTACAGAGTAGACTTCCGCTGTGTAATAAAGACAATAGTTTCTAACTGAGTATTGTACCGTTTGTACAGTTCAGTGGTTTTCACATGTAATATATTGTGTCCTTATGACGTGTGCTATTGGGTGTCGCATCGTGCGGCACCACCCTCTGCGATCCTGGATGAGCGGATCCCGGTCCGCCACAGCCTGGTATCAGAGCTGCTTTGGGGATAGCACAGTACTTAAGGACTGTATTACGGGAAAACTTAGGTTACGGTGAGGATTCGGTAGTTGCCCAAGTAAGGACTATACTAGCATAGTTATTTAAAGTGGCCAAGACTAACCTATGTGTTATAATTCTGAATTTTAATTATGTAACGACGCACCTACGCTCTGGTAAGTTTGGTAAGGAACGCCACCGAAAGCGGTTCAATTTCGGTTAGCTCTCCCTGACGAGGAACATGGTTCCGGGATAGGTCTCACAGCTTGGTGTGAGACGTCAATATGAGACTCTTGGACTCTTCATGTTCCTGAGTTCAATTGAAACGCTGATCCCTAGCGTGCATTAGGCAAGTAAGTGGAGACCCCATCGCGTGGTCAGTAACGCGAGAGTGTGTTCGTCTGGAAGTAGCCCAGGGGGACATACGCAGCGCTTGCCATCGGCGTGCCCTGCAGGGCAGTAGGTGGTATCTGTTGGGTTGATAACATTCCCAACCGTGATGACCCATTCATGACCTACTCGGGTTCCCCGTCGTGTGGTGTTGAAACACGATCACGTACCTTGAGACGTGACCTAACTCAAGGACGGCCGTTTGACAATGATATGGGCGTTTGTATTTACTTTTAATATGATCCTGCCTGAAATGAAAACAACCATTGAATGCACCATTATTGTGTGGTCTGCTGCAGGTACTAACCACGTATGTATCCGAGTAGTAAACGTGTGCGAGAGACTGTTAGTGCCACACTTTAGACGTATATGCCGGTATAATCCGGTTAGGATTTTCTTTTGTGAGGAACGTAGTACCGAGATATTGTAGGCATATGCATGAAAATAATGATAACAAGGAATTAAAATCATTAGGTTCAACATTTAGGACCCTGGTTGGGTAGACAAATTGGATAGTGATGAGTGTAGTTCCCCAAAAAGGGATGAAAAACAGAGTGCTCTGTTTCGGGCAGCAAGGTTGCTGATCTCCAACAGGGCATAACTCACAGGTATTTTAGCCCAGGGAGGTGTGGCATATAGTTCTGGAGAGGTATTGAAGTACTATACAACTTTGTTGTAGACTTCCAGAGCTGAAACACACCTTAAGATGGCTTAAATCCCAGAGGAATGTAAACTGTCCAGAACCAGGACAGAGTTAAACACTCTCTGGACTGTTCTGTTTTTCAAACATAACTCCCAGTAGAAAAATCTAAAATTTTCATGTAATACATCCTTAGAAAGGGTAGAAGATGTGTTACATCTTTGCAATTCAAAGTTTCTGAAATTTTAGCACAGAATTCAGTGGAAATTAGAGTTGAAAACAGCAACTTCCCAAAGGAGGTGCTGTTAAAATTCTTCCAGAAATTCTGCTGACTTTGAATTACCATAACTTTTTAACCAGAGCTGACCTGAGGGCTATTAAATACTAGTTGGAAATATACTGAAGTTAAATTTAACTTTGGTATTCAGCTTGAGTCATGAAAATGCACAGAACCAGATCAAAATCTGGTATATGTAGAAACTGGTCATTCTGACAGAGGAATGACAGTTGAACTCAGTTGAGAGGTAGTTGTACCCTAGAGGGGGTTTGAATACTTCCAATGAGGTGGAACACACTCCTGAGAGGATATCTTCAACTAGTGAAAGATCTGAGTATAGGTCTCACTCAAGTTTCTTTTACTAGAGACCATGTTTGTGTCGTATTGAAGATAAAAGGGTAGTATACGTGATGACAACGTGATAGTCATGTCTCGTAGTGATCAAACCTAGTGGTGGTGAGCTTCCAAAGAGGAGGTTCATCGAGTTGGATTAAACTAGCTTGTGTTTGGTCTGGTAATGGTGTAGCTTGTGCAAAGTTATTACATTATCTACATACGAGATGTATCGCATGTTTCATTGTCATTATGTTTTTACGCCTATTTTTATTGGACTGCATGCAATATGTTGCGGGACTGATGTTTATTGTCGTATGGTTGCAGATGGTTCGCACTAGGACCACGCACGAGGTTGGTGGCTCTAGCCAACAGGGAGGTGATGACTCCCAGCCACTGGCCTAGGACAGCACCCCGCAGCAGCAGCCACCGCCGCCGCCTCCGCTTACTCTAGCGGATGTGATAGCGGCACTGGTGGGAGGTCGTGAGGAGCAGACCGACCTGCTCCGCACGATTGTGCAGAATACGTCCCAGGCGGGGGGGGGGGGGGCGTCAAGACAGAGGGCCTCGTGAGCCCCAAGAGGTGTCGTACTCGGACTTCATGAGTACGCACCCTCCAGTGTTCACAGAAGCAGAAGAACCACTGGAGGCTGACAACTGGCTGCGGACCATCGAGTCCAAGTTCGGGATGCTCCAATGCACGGAGCGGCAAAAGACCTTGTTCGCAGCGCAGCAACTCCACGGTGCCGCTGGTGCGTGGTGGGCGAACTATGTCGCCTCACGTCCGGCTGGCCATGTCGTGGAATGGGAAGAGTTCCGGGAGGCGTTCCGCGCCTATAATATCCCTCCGGGATCATGAAGAGGAAGTTCCAAGAATTCTTGGAACTAAAGCAGGGTTGGAGGAGTGCCCATGACTACTACCGTGCCTTCAACCATCTGGCGCAATATGCATCAGACTACATCTCCACTGAGGAGAAGAAGCGGGAACATTTCTATCGGGGGTTACACCCCGAAATGAAGACACACCTCGTTCAGTGGAATCGCGGCACCTTCAACGACTTAGTCAATGCCGCGATTATGCAAGAAGACGCTCAGCGGGAGTTGGCAGCTGAGCAGAGGAAGCGCAGCGCTCCACCTAGCAGTGGGGGTGGCGCTCCCCAGAAGTACCGCATGGTGTATCCGACACCAACCGGACAGCAGTAGCACCCACCAGCGCGACCTCAGCGGTTCGGGGGATGTTCGTTTCAGTCACCTCCGTTCCGTCTGCCGAAGCCACCACCAAGACAGAAGCAGCAGCAGCAGCAGACGGTACACCGGGCGTTTCCACCGTCACAACGTGCCCCGGGTTTCCGTCCACCGATCAGCAGGGGACCGCCCCGTTTCACGTGCTTCACGTGTGGCCAGGCGGGCCACTTCGCGAAGGACTGTCCACAGGGGTAGCAGAGCAGCGGGCAAGCCCAGTTCCAGGGCGGTGCTCGAGGCCGACCTCCGGTGAAGAAGGTTGGTCAGCGGACTGGGGGAGTCCGCAACCTCAACAATGAGGACGCCCCAGAGAGAGACAACGTGCTGGCAGGTACGTTTACTCTCAACAATCAAGCCATCATCATACTTTTTGATTCTGGTGCAACCCACAACTTCATATGTGCAGCATATGTGGTTAAGCATCAGCTGGAAGCCTTTCCAACCGAGTGTTCTTATATGATCTGCTCACCGGGAGGGAAGATTTCAGAAACGATGATGGTTCCGAAAGCACCACAGTGCTTAGGTGGGAAGATATATCCCACCACTATGATTATCCTTGAGGGGCAGAACATTGATGCAATCTTGGGAATGTCATGGCTAACCTACCATGGCGCTGTCCTGGAAACTCTAGCACGGACGGTTCACCTCAACTCCCCATTACACCGTCCGCGGTCCCTCGTATTAGATAATCCAGTCCGGGAGGTTTCAACGATCAACAATACTGAAACTCTCAAATTAGAGGACATCCCCGTAGTCCGGGAGTACCCCGACGTGTTCCCGGATGATCTTCCGGGCATTCCACCTGAGCGGGACGTCGAGTTCAAGATTGAACTTGCACCCGGGACTACGCCCATATCACGAAGACCATACAAAATGGCTCCAAATGAACTGGCTGAACTGAAAGAACAGCTCAATGATCTGTTGAGCAAGGGTTTCATTAGGTCGAGTTCCTCGCCTTTGGGATGCTCGACACTGTTTGTAAAGAAGAAGGATGAAACCCTGAGGCTGTGTGTGGATTACCGGCCGCTCAACACCGTCACCATCAAGTGGATTACCGGCCGCTCAACACCGTCACCATCAAGAATAAGTACCCACTGCCCCGCATCGACATATTGTTTGATCAACTTGTGGGTGCAAGTGTGTTCTCCAAGATGGACATTCGCTCTGGATATCATCAGATAAAGATCCGGGCGGAGGATATCCCGAAGATGTCCTTCTCGATGAGATATGGACTATATGAATATCTCATCATGTCCTTTGGTCTCACAAACGCTCCAGCCCATTTCATGTATCTCATGAACTCAGTGTTCATGCCGGAGCTGGACAAGTTTGTGGTAGTGTTCATCGATGATATCTTGGTTTACTCCAAGACAGAAGCCGAACATGCCGAACACTTGCGGATCGTTCTTCAACGGTTGCGAGACCACAAGCTCTACGCCAAGTTCAGCAAGTGCGAGTTTTGGATCAGCCAAGTGCCATTCTTGGGACATATCATCTCAGCAGAAGGCATTGCGGTTGACCCAAGCAAGATAGAGCAAGTGCTGAAATGGAAAGCTCCCACTTCAGTTCATGAAGTCAGAAGCTTCCTCGGGTTAGCGGGATACTATCGGAGATTCATTCCAAGCTTCTCCAAGCTCGCTAAGCCGATGACAGAATTGCTGAAGAAGGGGACGAAATATGTTTGGAACACGGCGTGTGAAGGAGAGTTCCAAGCATTGGTGAAGCATCTCACAACAGCCCCGGTCTTAGCTCAGCCGGATACAACAAAGCCCTTCGACGTGTATTGTGACGCGTCCGGTATTGGGCTTGGCTGCGTGTTGATGCAGGAAGGACGTGGGGTCGCATATGGCTCACGCCAACTTTGGAACCATGAGCAGCATTATCCTACTCATGATCTTGAGCTTGCTGCCGTGGTGTTGGCGCTAAAAATGTGGAGGCACTATCTCCTAGGGAATTTGGTGCACCTCTACACCGACCACAAGAGCTTGAAATACATTTTCACCCAGAAGGAGCTGAACATGAGGCAAAGGAGGTGGTTAGAATTGATCAAAGATTATGAAATCGAGATTCATTACCACCCCAGCAAGGCGAATGTGGTTGCCGACGCGCTGAGCCGGAAATCACATGTCCATCACCTCTCCATTACACCGATGGAGGAGGAAGAGCCGAGTTTATACTTGGTTCCTTATGGATCGCTGTACATCCTTGCCCTCATCCCTACTATTAGGGAGGACATCATTGCAGCTCAGAAGACTGATAAAGGCATGGCACATCTCTGGAGACGGATAGACAACGGGGAGATCAAATGTGGATGATGAGGGGACGCTATGGTTCAATGACCGCATAGTCGTACCCCGGGATATGGAGTTGAGGAAGAAGATCCTCGATGAAGCTCACTTGTCTAAGTACTCCATTCATCCGGGCAGCAACAAAATGTACCAGGATTTGAAGAAGAAATTTTGGTGGACACGGATGAAGCGGGAGGTAGCGAAGTACGTATCCAAGTGTGATACGTGTAGACGAGTGAAGGCTGATCATATGAGGAAATCAGGGCTGTTGCAACCCCTGAAAATGCCAGCATGGAAATGGGAAGATGTGAGCATGGATTTCATTGTGGGATTACCCTTAACATCCAACAAACATGATTCCATTTGGGTGATCGTTGACCGACTAACCAAGTCAGCTCACTTCATTCCCGTGCATACACATTTCCATGCCAACAGATATGCGGAGTTATATATTGCCAGGATTCTATGCATGCATGGTGTACCCAAGACCATAGTCTCAGACCGAGGTGCATTGTTTGTATCTCGCTTCTGGAAGCAGTTGCATGCTGCTTTGGGTACTAAACTGATTAGAAGCTCCGCCTACCACCCTTAGACAGGTGGCCAGACAGAGAGGGTGAATCAAGTTCTGGAAGACATGCTGAGAGCATGTGCCATCCACCATGGTAGGAACTGGGATGATCACCTATCATTGGCGGAATTCTCGTACAACAATGGCTATCAGGCGAGTATCAATATGGCACCCTACGAAGCTCTCTACGGTCGAAAATGCCGCACCCCATTAAACTGGTGCGAGTCCGGTGAAAGGGTCACATTCGGGGTTGATGTGGTGAACGACGCCGAAGAGCGCGTTTGGGCGATTCAAGCTAACTTGAAGGCCGCTCAATCCCGGCAGAAGAGCTACGCTGATAAGAGGCGTAGACCGTTGCACTTTGACGTTGGGGAACACGTGTACCTCCGCGTGTCTCCAATGAAAGGCGTGCACCGGTTCGGTGTGAAGGGGAAGCTCGCTCACTGTTTCATTGGACCCTACGCTATCACCGAGAAGTGCGGACCAGCAGCGTATCGATTGGAGCTACCGGCATCCCTTGCTGGTGTCCATGATGTTTTCCATGTTTCGCAACTGCGAAAATGTTTAAAGCATACAGCTGCTGTTCCTACTGAAGACATTGGCGAGCTGAAACCGGATTTGACATATGATGAGTATCCGGTGGAAATTCTTGAAGAGAAAGCCCGAACCACGCGTAGCAGAACGTTGTGGTTCTACAAAATACTCTGGAGCAACCACACCGCTGAATACGCGACGTGGGAGAGCGAGGAATTCCTTCACTCAAATTACCCGGAGTTCATGGCGTCTCAGCACGGGTAAGTGCCTGTTACATCGCTATCTCTTCTTTTGTAATCTCGGGACGAGATTCTTTTAAGGTGGGAGGGATGTAAAAGCCCAAGAAAAGGGACTTGCAAAAACTTTTCATCACCTCACAACACCACAGTTTTGTTGTGGATAGATTGTGAAAAAGGGTGAAGAGCAAGTAACCTCCATCAAAAGAGTGATTAGAGGGGAAAGCCTACATTTTCACAAAGTGGGAATGTTACACATGAACATGAGAGGTTGAGCTCATCCCTAGGACTTTAAAAGTCTTGGGAAGGTTCAAGCCAAATTTCATGTAAATCCAACACTTTTTGAGGCACTTTTGGAGGTATTTGAAAAAGAGGCCAATTTGAATGTAAATTCAAATTGCAGCAACTTTCATCACTCAAATTCAAAAGTTAGCTTCATATTCAAACTCAGCACATTTTTCTGAGCAAGCCCACCAATTTTCATCCTCATTGGATTTCATCTTGTCAAGAGCTAAATTTGCAAGAATTCAAAACTGAATTTGAATTTCAGTTTAAACATGCAGCAAATTTAGCGAAACACAGTTCAAATTTTAGAATTCAAATTCAAACTAAAACTTGGTGGCTAAGTCTCACATTAAATTGTGAGTAGCTGAGGATATTTTGGCACAACAGAATTGAGAAAATTTGGAAAAAGAATTTGAGGGGAGGTCCCACATGTCAGCAGGCTTAACAGAGAAGTCTTCCACTGATTTTTTCCTGTCTCGGCCGAGACAGCGCACGGGAGCACCGACGCCGACCTCCTCGCGCAGCCACCTCCTGCTCCCCGCTCGCGCTGGCTGCCGTGTGATTATCTCCCTCCTCACTCAGCGTAATCCCTTCTCCACAGCCCGAGCCGATCGTGTTTTGCCTCCTCCGCACGAACAGCGCCGCACCGAGCTCGGTTCTCCCCACCGGCGCCGCTCCTCGACTTTTCCACTGCACCCCGGCAGCGTTCGGTCTTCGCTCGAACCATCAACACAAAAAGAAAGCGCATACAGGTGTAGGAGTTGTTCCCCTGCTCAACGCCAGTGCTCGGTGTCTCTGCTGGCTGCAAACTGCACGTCGACGAGAAGCACCGAGGCGCAACCGGCTCACCGTGGGCAGCGCTCCATAGCCGTTTTCACCATTCCTCTTCTACACGAAAAAGGTGCGCCGTGCTCTCTAGATCGTGTAGCTGCAAGCCATATAGCGGTTGATTCACCGGATGAAGCGAATTCCCAGTTCTTCCGAAACATAGTGTGTTCGTGTAGAGCGCGGTCTACCCCAAAATTCATGCTACTCGTTTAGCTACTGGCCGAGCCGGCTTGTCAGCACCTTCCTCACTTCCTAGCGGCCCTCCTCGACCAAGAATCATGCGTTATGGTCCATAAATGACCAGGTTCTTGCTGTTTTTCGGGCCGCCATGGAATAATAGCTCGGGTCACCGTGGAGCTTTAGGTTGCCGACCGTTTCATGGGGTTTGGTGGCCATTTTCGTCACCCTCGAGCTCCCACGGTGCTCTCCGATCATTTCCCGACCGTTTTGATGCGGTGTAGGCGATTCCCGAGCTCACCGGAACCCTAGCGACCACTGCCGCCGCCGCGCACCCATTTCCGGCGACCTACGGCCACCGGCGACACCTCAGACGAGTTCAGCGCCATGAATTACGGGGGGCGGCGAGTCTGAGGTCGGGAGGTGACCGGGAAAGCCATTCCGGCGACGCTTGCCAGAGTGCGCCGCCACGGGCCCCTGTTTGGCGCGAGGAAGGAGAAGACCTGCTGGGTGGGACCCACTGGCAGGCATCTGAACAATTTGGAATTTTCAGTGTTCAGTTTAAACTTTGGGAGGCCACAACTTGGGGTAGGAAAGTCCAACAATTATGAAACAAATTTTGTTGGATTCCTCTAACAGAGTACAATCCAAATATGAAACCCAATTAGTATGAAACCCAATATTTAATTCTGGAAAATTCTTTAAATCTTTTCAGCAAAAGAATTTTTTAGGGAGTTTGGTTCATCCAAAAATCCCCTAATTTTGCCAGAATGTTCTTTAGGATGTTAGTGAACCCCTGTAAATATTTCAGACCATTTGGAGTTGACTTGATAAGAGCAATTCAAATTTTAAGGTGCTGTATTCATTTGAATACAGAAACATTTTCAGAGAATTTCCAAAACTTGGAAATTCAGTTCTGGGCAAATCTTAGCTCCAAAAATGCTAGGAAACTTCAGGCAAACTATATGAGCTATAATTGAAATTGTAGTTCACTAAGTTGGGCATGAACAGGGGTGTTATCTCAGAATTAATTCTTCTTTACTTATTTGCTAAGAGAATTATTCTGAGCAAACCACTCAATGAAAAGTGCTAATGTTTGGTCCAGAGGGTTTTCTTGTGACAAGGAACTCACACAAAAATTCTCAGCTCCATTGGAGCTCTGGATCACCTCAGTCCTGTTTAACCACTTGAGGGATTAATGTGGAAAAGGGGGAAAACCACTTAGCACTTAACCATGTGCTTAGGTCTAAGCCCAAACCACCAACACCCAGTTCATCTTTAAATTCTTAAACAGAGTTCCAGTTGTTAGAGACTGGTTATCAGAACTAATAGCAGAAGTATTACCCTAAACTCATGTGCAGATTCATTAACATGTAGTATTTTACGTGTAGTCGCTGAAGGCGAGGAGACTCCGTAAGTGCTGGATTTCCTTCTTCCGGACGAAGAACTAACTCCTGACCAGCAGCAACAAGGCAATCCCCGGTTTGCATTAACCTTTTTATAAGTTTTACTTTGTTTATATGTGTCATATGAAGTATGAATGTGCATTAGGTATAGGATGGATGGAACCCCACTTGCATGACCAGCAATTTTCCATAAGAGTGAGGGTAGCGTCTAAGACCTCGAGTAGACAGGCTATGCTTAATGTTCCATAGGACTTCGGTACAAGTCGAGTAGTTGGAATCTACTCGTGAGTTTAGGTTTAGGACACACGGGTTCGGTTGAGTGATGTGAGATCACTTTAGTAATGAAAATGAGACTAGGCAGGGGCTAGGGCACAGCAAGAGGAAGTCTTGTGTGTGCAGCCCTGTCCGTGTCGATTGAGGACCGATCCGTGTGCGACCCACGCTGATAAAGTTTGAACGTACCGAAGGCATATCGGATATATGGGCCCCGATAAACCGATGTAACCTAAACCTCCGGGCGTCGAGGCATAATGCACCGATTTATAGGTGTAGGCTGAGGGCAGCAAGGTGGAAATCTGCCAACGGGCATAGAGAGATGCTCCGTGTGGGGAACCTCCTGCTCGTTTCGGTGCGACCGGTTCGACGTTTGGGCTGTTGGGTGAATGGTTGTCCCGTACGACATCGAGTGAGCGTGCTGTGCAGCTCCACGGGTGGGCGTACGTGACATGCTCTTTGGGTTTCCCTGCAGGTGTATATCGAGTCGATTCGCCGTCCCTCACGGTGAAGAGTACCACTTGGTCACTGAGTCGTGACGTAGGCTAATGTATGAAATATGATGATTCAATATTGCTGCTTGATATATTTGCATTGCTACATGTGTGCCACCAAATATTGCTTACTAAATTTCAGATCCATGAACTGTTAACTTGTTGCTAAAAGATGAACTAAGGATGAACTTGTAGGCGTGTCCTTTTGCTGCAATATCACTATCCTATGTCATTGTACACCTCATGTAGAGTTTCATGTTTAGGTGAGTCGGTTAAGCCTTGCTGAGCCTTCGTGCTCAAGGTTGCTGCTTAAGTGTTTTTCAGGTGAGGAGCCACCCACGGAATCGGAGTACGAGTCCACCGGCGAGGGTTACCCTCCATCGGGGACCACGGCTGAGTGGGAGCCGTACACGCCGCGCTGAGCTGAGACATGCAGCTAGTGTGGGTTGCCCTAGGGCTGGGCAACCAACTTTTGCTAGATAGCCGGGCATGAGTTGTACAGTGTAGACTTCCGCTATGTAATAAAGACAATAGTTTCTAACTGAGTATTGTACCGTTTGTACAGTTCAGTTGTTTTCCCATGTAATATATTGTGTCCTATCGGGTGTCGCATCGTGCGGCACCACCCTCTGCGATCCTGGATGAGTGGATTCCGGTCCGCCACAGTTTTGATGCAAACCGGGGCTTGCCTTTGTTTTGAAGGGGGGTTATATATAGGGGTCAGTTAGTGAAGACCACTTGAGGCTTGATCACTCGCTTCCCTCCTTCTTTGATCTCCACTCTAATTGCTTCAAATTCTTCATGTAGATGCTACACGTAATGATTATGCATATGTATTTAATTATAAAGATTTTGTTAACAAGTTCTAATGACAAGATTAAAAACTGGAACTCCATTTAAGAATTTAAAATTACACTGGTGCTAGTGGTTTGGGTTTAAGCAACATGATTAAGTGCTAAGTGTTTTCCCTATTCATGTTTTAAGCACCTATAGAGGTTAAACAGAACAGGGGTGATCCAAAGCTACAATGGAGCTGAAAATTTTCATGTGAGTTCCTTGTCACAAGAAAGTCATCTGAACCAAAAATTAGCACTTTTCATTTAGTGGTTTGTTCAGAACAATTCTCTAAGCAATTAAGCAAAAAGGAAAATATTCTAAAGTAACTCACATGTTCATGTCAAACTAAGTAAACTACAATTTCAATTATAGTTCATAGGACTTCCATGAATTTTCTAGGATTTTTGGAGCTAAGAATTACCCAGAACTGAATTTCCAAGTTTTGGAAATTCTCTGGAATTGCTTCATTATTCATTGGAACACAGAAACTTGAAATCAGAATTATCCTAAATAATCAACTCCAAATGAGCTGAAACTTTTACAGGAGTTCACTAACACCCTAAAGAATATTCTGACAAAATTTGAGGATTTTTGGATGAACCAAACTCCCTATAAAATTCATTTTTCTGAAAAGCTTTAAAGAATTTTCCAGAATTAAATAATGAGTTTCATACAAATTGGGTTGCATATTTGTATAGAGTTTTCCAACCTGAATCCAACCAAATTTGAATCACTAAATTTGAAGCTTCCTACACCATGATATGACCTTTACAAGGATTAGTGAGAAACTCAAAATGATTCTTCTATTTTTCCAATTTCTCAGAGACATAAGGAATTAACACCACATTTGGCCAAGCAAATTAGGTTCAATGCCTCTGAAATTTTTACTGGAGTTCAAGTATTTTTGGACGAATCTCCTGCCCAAATTAGGTAATTTTCCAATACACAGAACACCTGGAAAAATTCCTAAAAGTTTTCCTTGTATGAATTAATGAGCCAAATCCATGGATTTTCATAAATATGGGCTATACCCCTGGATAGTACTCTCTGAGAGGAATCCAACAAAATTTATTTGACAATTTTTGGACCTTCCTACACAAAGTTGTGGTGGTTTAAAGTTTGAACTGAAATCTGGAATTCCTAAAATGTTTAAATGTCTGCTGCTGGGCCCGGGCCACGTGTCACCCTCCGAAACAAAGCCACACGGGCTACACAGTCCCAGCCACGCAGTCACACTGGATCCGATAGCCACAGAGGATCGGGATTTTAATTTCTCCTCACTCTGACTGCTGGGGCCCGGCTCCCTTCTTCAACCTCCTGACGCCTCTCGCGTGCACGCGCCGCTAGTTCGCCGGAGTTCGCTGGAAACTGGTCTCCCGGTCATCCCCCGAGCTCTTCCTCGCCACTAGGGCCTAAAACCACACGCTGAACATAATGGAACAACTTTCCCCGACCGTGGGTGGCTCTAACCAAGCCGGAAACGGTGCGGCGGCTCAGCTCACCTTCGGTAGCGTCGACCAGCTATCCTAGCCCGCCAAAAGCTTGGTGAAACGGTGCTACAGCACTAGTGAACAATGAGGATGCTCGACCTAACCTCAAAACTGCTCGGGACCGGCGGCTAATGGTGTCTCACCGTGCACCCGAGACCTCCTCCATGTTTGAGCTTAGAAAACCTAGAATTTGTGCGGTCTACATGTGTTTCCCAGCTTTGGTTGTGAAGAGCAAATGATCGCCAACTACTTGCGGTCCCGTGTGCAAGATTTGGCGACCTAAGAACAAGAATAGAGGTCGAATTTGAGGTTACCGTGCCGGAAGGTTGGTTTGTGCCCACCAGAGGAAAATCCCCGAATTCGCTCTCGGTCGTCCACGGCATGTCTTGAGCTTCGGAGGTGAGCACCACAGGGTCCTAGCGCGTCCGTGGATGCCCTTGCTCGGGCATGACAGACTCTCTGCAGCGCTGTCCACGTGCGACCTCTTCGTCGGTTCTCGTTCGGCCGCCATGCGGACATGGCGTTCCTGGGGTAGGGAGGCCAAACACCGGGCGGTGGCGCATCGAGGAGGGAGAGGGTGAGGCCCTGATTCCATTTTGCTACTCATTAGCCTCTGTTTGTGCGCGCTAGAGCCGGCTGCCGATAAAATGAAGGTGGCGGCGGTGGCTCTGTTCAGGGGCGCGAGAGAAGAAGAAAACAGAGCGGTTCCTCGGGGTTGTGGCAAGGGAACACAGCTGAGGTGATAAGAAGTGGTAAGCAGCTCGCCAGCGCAAGGATCGCAAGGAGGAGGTGTCTCCGGATTGCCCCTGTGTCGCACGGCGAGAAGCCTGAGTTTTGTCTCGGTGGCTCAGTTGCTTCGAGTGGAGAAGGAAAAACAGAGACCGGGCACTGCCAAATAAAGATCTTTTGCACATCAAATTTCCTCAATGACATGTGGGTCCCAGCCTCTTCTTCGCCCTCTCCAAGATATCTCCCAAAATTTGGCAAATGATGAACTCCAATTGTGTGGAGTTGAAAACTGATTTTCCTTTGGATAATTGGGCACAATTCATCCAAATTCAAATATGTATTTGAATTCATTGTACATTTAGGTCTATTTGGAAAAATGGGTAGCAAATATCTTCAAAAATTTGTGAGACTTTGCCTACCCCCTAATTTGGACCTAAGGAATTCAAATATGAAATCTGATCTTTGATTTGGCTGCTGCAAATGAGGTTTTGATCACAACAGTTTGTATTCCTATTATTGCCCTCATTTGAAATTTGAGTTTGAACACTTTGAGTTTAAAAACCTGAATTTCATTTCATTTCCCCTTGCACAAGAAAACTTTCACATGGGTTTTAAAATAACTTTGTCCCCTAACACTCAATTAGTCCTAGGCTAGAGTGGCGGGACACTCATGTGTCGTCACATGTAGAAAAATTTCAACAAGTCCAAATTTTTGTAACTTGAAACCAAATGGTGTTCAAACTTCAGGCGCTTTGTATTCCAAATTTTTGGGACCTTTACATTTCCGGCTTAATAGGATTGATAGAGTACTCATACCATCAAGGTATACCTTCTTTTCCGGAAGCCCACCTGCAAAGGACTCCGGGGTTAAGCGTGCTTGGCCCGAAGAAATTTGGGGAGGTGTGACTGACTGGGAAGTTTTCCTGGGTGCGCATGAGTGAGGACAAAGTGCGGAGAAAAGACTAGTGTTGGTCTGTGGGGCTATTCTATTGTAAGGGCCTCAGTTTTTGACACATGTTTGAAGTGTTCATCACCACACTCACACCTCATTTGAAGCAAGTTGATGAACACATTTGAAGAGCAAGTAACCACCATCAACATGCTCATTAGAAAACAAACTCACAAAGTGTAAAAGTGGCATTTCCCACATACATCCTATAGTGGCTGGGCATTGGTAAAACTCCTACACATTGCTAGGAATGTCCATGCCAAGTTTCACCCAAATTCAAAACTTTTTTGAGGTCATTTTGGGTATAGCTAGAAAGAGGGCAGTTTGAACCCACATTTAAATTCAAACTGTTTTGATCCCATAAATTCAAAAGTGGGAGGCATATTCTTACTCCGCACATTTTTGTGAGCTCACACACCAATTTTCACTCCATTTGGAGTTGATCTTGACATGAGCTAAGTGGGGCAAATTCAAACTTTATTTGAATTTCAAACTGAACAGGTGCTGAAATTTATCCAAACCAAACCCAATTTGAATTCTAACCAATTCAAATGGCTCAAGGTTAGATAATTCAAATAACCATGGGCTTTGTGGGAACTACTGTTTACAACAGTGAATTGGAGTTAAGTTCAGAGGTTAAAATTGAAAGTGGACCCACATGTCAGCCACTGGTTCAAATCAAACCGACTGAAACTTAGCACACTAGGTTTCCGGATGCAGTGAGCGCGCGCCACCGAGGGGCAGCCGGCGCCAGCTCCTGCTGCGTGCCCCGAGCCGGAGACCAGTCGCCCGGGCTTCTTATTCCCTCCCCGGCGTGCTCCCGTCGCTTATCTCCCGAGTTCCCGACGCGCTCGGCCTGTTTTTCCACCCGAGCTCCACTGCAACCGCCGCCTCTCGATCTTGCGCTTGATCAGTCCGATCACTCGTGAGCACAGCCTCCTCCGCAGAAAAATGGCACCGGAAGATCGTGAGCAACCTCCTAGGCCCCGTGTTGGCCAGTGAGCAGGCGTCCTCGAGCTACACCGGACCTCTTCTCCGGCGGACCAAGCATCGCTGCTGATCGGGCTCTCGTGGACAGCACGACACAGCCGTTGTCACGTCCACTTCTCTACACAAGAAAGGTGTGTGATTGTATGCAGATGGAGTAGCCGAAAGTCGTTTGGCGATTGATCAACCCTCGGTCGAGAATTTCCAAATTTACTCTCGGCCAGCTCATAGGAACCGAGCTCACCTTCGAGTGAAATTCGTGCTCTACACGCTAGGGTTGGGACAAGCCCGTTACCCAGTAGCTTCTACGCATGTTAGCGCCCACGCTCGAACTGGAATAAAAGAAAACCATCAATAATCGGCCATAATATGGCCGTTTTCCCCGCCGCCATGGCTGAGCACCTCGGCTCACCGTCGAGAGCATAGTTGTTGGCATTTCTAGCTTCCACCCAGCCCTGGTTCATGTTCCCCGTGCTCCAATGATGCTCTCCGCCCAATTCCAGATCGATTTTGTGCACAGGAGAGCAAAACCGACCTCACCGGAACCCTAGCAGGTGCTGTCACCGGTGCGCACGGGTTTCCGGTCATTGCCGGCGGTCAGCGAGCCCACCATCGAGTCCAGGAGGTCAGGAAAGGGGCAGGCGGCGAGTTTCGGGCCGGGGGTGGCCGGGATCTCAATTCCGGCGGAGGGCGCCGGAGACCGCCGCCGCCGAGCAGTTGGCGAGACGACGCACTGTATGCAGGGCCCACTGGCAGGAATTTAAACTTTCCCCGAATTTCAGTTTTAGTTCAAACTTCAAATCCTCATAACATTGGCTAGGAAGCTCCAAATCAAGTGAACCATATTTTGTTGGATTCAGGTCTCTGAGCACTTTCCAGCAAATCAAGTTTCACTTCATGAAAATCCTTATTTCTCCTGAATTAATTCCTCAAAATTTAAACAGTTTGGAATTTTAATTGGAGAATCCCTTGGAGGAAAATTCTGAAATTTTGCTGGGATGTTCACCAAAATATCCGTGAACTACCCTAAAACTTTCAGATCTATTTGAGCTCATTTGATCCACCTAATGGTGTGATTAATGAAACTGTTCCAGAGAAAATGGAAAATGTTCAGAAACATTTTTCAGAATTTCTCTGAAATTGTTTAGCTCATATCTTTAGCTAGGAACCTTCAAATTAAGTGAGACCAACTCCATTAGAACCCTATGAAAATCTAGTTTTCAGAAAGTCATAGCTTGTTTCCTGAAAATCCTTAGGACACCCTAAAGCCTTCAATTAAGGTCAAGGACATAATTAATTGTGGAGGGCTCAAATGAGCTTTGCTGCAACTAAAACTTGACCAAGTCTCTGTTTAGGTTGTAACCAAACCACAGTAAAAGTTTCACAGTCTTTGGGTCTGTATAGTGAGACTTAGAAGGTTCACAAGTTTAAAACTTAATTCAAATGCATTAAATTAATACATGTACTTCTTGTATCATGTAGTCGCTAAGGTCGATGAGCAACCCGAAGTCCTAGACTTCGTTACTCCGGAGGGGCAGCTAGCCTACAACCAAGAGCAGCAAGGCAAGCTCCAGTTTGCATTAACCTTTTTACAAACTTTTATTATTTTGAGCACTTACTTGAGTATCATTATTTCTTGCACTAGAGTCTTGTTTGAAAACCCAATTGCATAGCCAAGAAAGCCATGGGTTGGGATTAGGATTGAAAACCCCATTAGCTACTGCAATGCTAAAATAGTGTAGGATTCGGTACAAGTCGAGTAGTTGGAACTACTCGCGAGGATAGGCTAGAGGCAGTCGACTCGGGTAGAAATAGCACATGAAACACATGGCAAGAAATAAGACCGAGCGGAGAGTAAGGGCAGCCGGACTTTGGGGCCTGTGTGCTATAGCTCCGCTTGTGTCTATTGAGGACCGAGCCGTGTGAGGGCCTGTTGAACAAGCTAGAACAGTACCAAAGACCTACCGGCTATATGGGAACCGGGAAACTGATGTAACTCGGGTAGCTGCGTATTGAGACATTGCCCGTCGTTCAGAGGGTAGGTTGAGAGATTGAGGTGTAAATCGGCTGGCGACACTGAGATGCGCGTGCAGAGACCTCTTGCTCGGGATGATGGGACCGGTTCAATATTTGGCTGACGGGCGAAAGGTGGTTGCGTACGGCGTCCGTGATGGTTTCTGTAGGAACCATCGAGTACGGGCGTACGTGACGGGTTATTCGGGTAACCCTGCAGGTGTAAATCTATTATAATCGTCGTCCCTCGCGGTCAGTGAGTACCACTTGTTCACTGTACCGTGACGCAGAAAGAACAGGCTAGTTACATGTTAAAATGTTGCTTATTGAAATACGGACTTGATTGTTAATGATTTGCTGTAGTTTAGAGCTAACTAAAGTTCCTTCCAACTTTGGGCAAAGTACATGAGAGAAATGCGTTTCTTGTTTGATTGCGGCTCTCTCATGTGCCTTAGCGTAAGGTTCTCCACAACCGGCTGCTAAAACTTGAAAGTAAGGTTCCACTAATTAGGCGAGTCCTTTGCAACTTGTTTTACCTCATGTACCCATCACCCCTCATGTAGAAGTTCCATGTTTAGGAGAGACGGGTCAGTATTGCTGAGCCTTCATGCTCACTGCTTGTGTTTGAAGCTTTTGCAGGGTTCTATGAGGAAGGGACTCCCGAGGAGGAGACCGAACCCCCGGAGGGGAACCCCGTCGAGTGGGAGTCGTGCACGCCACCGTGTTAGTGTGCGTGCGTGCTAGCAAGGACACGTTCATGGGCTGAACATGAACTTGATGCGTAGTCTACGCCCGTGAGTGTAGACTGGACATATTTTGATGTAAAAATGTTCATAAACCAGTTTATGTAATAAAATTTTTTGCTTCCGCTTTGTACCTTTGATGTGTGTTATCCGGTGCTGTGCAACTTAGCACCCCTCAGCGTGATCCTGGCTCGACAAGACCGTGGGGTCGTGTCAGCGTTGGTATCAGAGCCTGCTTGAGGTTTAACGCACTAAAAAGGTCATCTTTTTCAAAAATCCAGTGAGGAACGAGTTAGTAGCCCATATAAGGATGTTATTAGTGTATAGAAAGTGGCATACTAACCTATTTGTTTATGTCAGAAAATCATGCATCTCGGGACGCTTTATGCCTTGGGGGGTGCACGTAAGCGCTGTCCACTAGTGCGCACAATCTGAAGGGTGGAGCCCCACGGGTGGCAGGTCACCCGACCCGCTTTAATATCCTCTACGACACTTCATGTCGTTTGGGGTATTCGAGCAACGTCTGTCCCTGGCGTGCGTGGTGCAATTTGGGAGACCCCATCACGTGGTCAGTAACGTGAACACGTAGCTCAAGGCATGTTTGGCTTGAGAACATCCGGGCGAGTGATGATGGCCGGGTGTACGGACTGTATGGATACCGGGCTCGGTGTGCAGCCGAGTCTGACGATTGTGTGAATTATCTGCAGGTAGTCTAACCATGAAACGGTAGACGTGTAGTATCCGTGTGCGAGAGACATTTAGTGCCACTGAACTAACAAAACCGGCTAAGTCCGGTACAGGTTTTTCTTTGTGAGGACATAGTACCGACATGCTCTGGTGACGCATCGATGTCACACCCCACTAAATCAACAACTTCATTTAAAACTTGAAGGTTTTGATCCAAAGTAGTAAAACTTGATGTAACTCCTTCCCTTGATCAGGATATTCAAAGTAAACAAGTTTTCAACTTATAGGTTGCTAAGGACAGAGCACTCTGTTTTCAGCTGAATTAAGGCTGAAGTTAATCAGAGGTTAGAGATTGAGTTATTTCGAGGTTGGGGTCATATGATACATCTCTGGAAAGCTTGGGAGAGCTTTACAACTTTTCTGTTGAGGTCCAGAGGTGTTTCATCCCTTAACCAATCGAAAAATGCAGTAGAGTTGAAACTGTCCAGAAAACAGGGCAGAGCAAAGACTCTCTGTAAACTCTCTGTAAATTGAGCATAACTTCCTCCATAAAAATTCAAAAATAGAAAATGAGGTAGTTCTGGAAAGCTTATGAGATGGGGTACAACTTTGTAACAGAAAGTTTTGTCAGATTGGGAGCATAATTAACTGGAATTTTTGGATCGAATCAGTACCTAAAGCAGGGAGGTGCTGTCCAATTTTCTCCAGAAATTCTGTTAACTTTGACATCTCATAACTTTTGAACCAGGACAGATCTTAGGCCAAGCAAATACTTTATGGAAAGCTATTGAAGCTAGCTTTAACTTTTATGTTGAACTCAAGAATTGGTTTTGCATTTAGCATGGCCTAAATCAGGTTGAGATGGAAACTGGTCAGGGCTGTCATGTTGGACAGCAGATCAAGTAGTCAAATTTGTTTAAATTTGAACTATATTTCCAAGTTTTATGGGTTCAATGACATGTTTTGTGTTATAACTCAATGGTTTACTGTTCAAATAAATATTTGACATTTCTTAAATATATTTTTACAGATGACAGCGGATAAACAGTTCGAGAACGGGTGGGTGGAATCTCACTGTTCTCACCTCAGCGGCTATCCGGAAGCATTGTGGCAGATGCTTCAATATTTCGGGTACAACCAGATGCCACAGTACTTCGCCATGGAAGAAGGCGAGGAGGGGAACAGGATGTGGATGATTCATGTCGAGGTTCCTGCAGGACCTACGCCACCCGGTTGGGTGCCGTTCACCGTCACGGTGAGAGGTAGACAACCGGAAGCGATGTGGCAAGTGGCAGCCCGTGACACCATGTCACGTTTCTTCCAACTACACGTGAGAGCGATGGAGGGAACTCCATACGCGCTCGTTCCGGTGGAGGGACGAGCTCATCATGTGTGGGAAGGGAGGTACCGGGAGGCAACAGACCCGAGTTGCCCAAGGTACAACCCCGCGGAGGCAATCCTCAGCCTCCGGATGAGGGCGGGAAAGGCTGTGATGGACAGCCAAGCTGTTCATACAGAGCATCTCGCTGCAAAGCTCAAAGAGAGCACAAGCCGTGGAGACCATTTTGATAGTGCTCACAGCGCACTCCGCAATGTGCTCCTTCCGACTATCAAGCGACTGAATGAACAGCATAATCAGTTGCATCGTCTGAAGAAGGCGAAGAACAAAAGCCGTGTCGACATCGCGGCGTTGCAAGAGCTGGTGCAGACCCTAACCCAGCAGAATGAGGACCTTGCTCAAGAGAGGGACGACGCTATTGAGGAAGGGCAAGGCAGGGAAGAAGACTACAACCAGGCCATGGACGAGGTACATGCATTGCAGGACCTCGTACCTCCGGTATTGGGCATACCGGTGGTCTTGGGTCTTCCGGCAATGGAAGAACCCGAGATGGGAGAAGAGGTGGTAGATCCGGAGCCACCAGCAGAGGTACCAGAGGAGGATGACCCACAAGAGGTTGAGTTCTACTCCGAGTAGGGGTTACCGTTGCCAAGTAGGGCAACCAGGGTAGTATGACCCAAACTTTTGTAATCGGTGACATGTCGTGTAGGCAGGTAGCGTATGTATAGGTAGTGACGACATGAGCACGACTTCTCAGAGACCTGAGAATAATGTATCTTGTATAAAGTTTATGCTTTATCAATATATGTGAATGTTGTGCAAATTATTCATGTGTCACTTCAATACCTACTGTTGCATATGGAATTTTAAGTATGACATGTGCTAATCGCTGCTGTTTTGAATTTCAGAATGACTCGTACACGTGCCAACCCGGACGTTGGGGGTACTAGCCAAGGGGGAGAGACCTCCCAACAGCCTCCCAAGGACTCCTCGGGACAACAGCAGCAACAGCAACAGCAAACACCACCACCGCCACTGACAATGGTTACATTGGCCGACATCGTCGCGGCAATGGCGAGTTCTCATCAGCAGCACACGGAGTTGCTGCAAACTCTCATCACCAATACGTCTCGCCCAGAGAGACATCAAGATCGAGAGGAGCGTCAACAGAGCTCCTACTCCGACTTCCTAGCGACTCATCCCCCGGTATTCCCAAGGGCAGATGAACCCCTCGATGCAGACAACTGGCTCTGCACGATAGAGATGAAGTTCGGGCTGCTCCAACTAAGTGAGCAGTGCAAGACTCAATTCGTGGTCCAACAGCTCCAGGGATCCGCGAGTGCGTGGTGGTCAAACTTTTGTGCTTCACAGCCCACCGACCGAGTTATGACCTGGGCGGAGTTCCGGACGACCTTCAGGGCCTATCACATACCGCCGGGTCTGATGAAGAGGAAGACGCAGGAGTTTCTACACCTGCAGCAAGGGAGCCGGAACAGGCTGGAATACTCCAGGGCGTTCAACGATCTCGCACTCTACGCGTCGTATCACGCCGATACCGATGAGAAGCAGCGGGACCACTTTTACCAGGGGCTTAACCCACTCCTGAAGGATAAATTGGCGATGTTCAATCGCGGCAGCCTCAACGACATCATTGATGCTGCGATTGTACAGGAGGACTCCGGCAAGGAGTTAGCGGCGGTGGAGAGAAAGCGAAGCGTGCCGCAAAGCAGTGGAGAAGGAGGCGTTCCTTCTCAGAAATTTCAGATGGTGAATCGCCCACCATCAGGTCCACGCTGGCAGCCACCCTAGAGGTCGATGCCCTTCCACAGTCGGCCGTATCCTTCACCGGCATTCAGGCCGGCACTGCCAGTACCACCTCCGCAGCAACAACAGCAGCAGCGGGCGATGCCGCGTGCGTATGCACCTCAGCAGCGCATGCCGGGATTTCGTCCCCCAAGCACCGCACAAGCAGCGGCCGCATGTTACAAGTGTGGTCGTCCAGGACACTTCGCCAGCAGTTGTCCGGAGAGGCAAGGCGGCGGAGTTGCACCGCAGTTTCCGGGGAGGAATCAACCCCGGAACCCTACTAATGCGCGGCGGCCGAACCCTAGGCCCGGCACTGTCCACCAGCTTGCCATAGAGGACGTGCCGGAGGGTGAGCCAATCCTTGCGTGTATGTTCCAACTCCACCAGCATCCCGCCATAGTGTTGTTCGATTCAGGCGCTATGCATAATTTTATTAGCCGAGCCTTCATTGCTGAACACAGCTTGCAAATACTACCCACCGATAATCCATATTTGATTTGTTCACCAGGTGGGAAGATTTCAGCAAGCGTAATGGTTTCCAAAGCACCATTATGCTTAGCGGGTAGAGTGTACCCTACGTCTCTCATAATCTTAGAGGGACAGAAGGTCGATGTCATCCTAGGGATGTCATGGTTAACCCGCCACGGCGCTGTTTTAGACACCGTCATTCGAGTCGTGCACTTAAACTCAGAGGTGCACGGATCTCAGTCCTTATTTCTGGACAGTCCAGAAATACAACTTCCAAGTGTCCATCAATCCACAACTATCAGATTGGAAGATATTCCAGTAGTCCGAGAGTTCCCTGACGTGTTCCCGGATGATTTACCGGGAATGCCGCCCAATAGAGAGGTGGAGTTCAAGATTGAACTTACGCCGGGAACCATGCCAATATCCTGAAGGCCGTACAAGATGGCGCCCAAGGAGTTGGCTGAATTAAAGACCCAGCTAACAGACCTGCTAGAGAAGGGTTTTATTAGGCTGAGCTCCTCGCCATGGGGCTGTTCGGCATTATTCGTGAAGAAGAAGGATGAGATGTTGCGGCTTTGCGTGGACTATCGCCCACTAAACGCCGTAACCATCAAAAATAAGTACCCGTTGCCACGGATCGACATGTTGTTTGATCAACTGGTCGAAGCAAAGATCTTTTCTAAGATGGACTTAAGATCCGGGTACCATCAGATTAAGATAAGGGCTGAGGATATTCCGAAGACGGCTTTTTCGATGAGGTACGGACTTTATGAGTACCTGGTCATGTCCTTCGGCCTCACCAACCGCTCCAGCTCACTTCATGTATCTAATGAACTCGGTGTTCATGCCGGAGCTGGACAAGTTTGTCGTGGTCTTCATCGATGATATACTGGTATACTCCAAGTCGGAGGAAGATCACAAGAAACATCAGCGTATAGTCTTGCAACGTCTGCGGGATCACAAGCTATACACGAAATTCAGCAAGTGCGAATTTTGGATACCGCAAGTGCCTTTTCTCGGGCATATAATCTCAGCGGAGGGTATCGCTGTAGACCCGAGCAAGATCACACAAGTGCTGAATTGAAAATCCCCGAGAACTGTTCACGAGGTACGGAGTTTCCTCGGACTTGCGGGATATTATCGGAGGTTCATCCCGAACTTCTCGAAGATTGCCAAGCCTATGACGGAGCTGCTGAAGAAGGCCACCAAATATGTTTGGAGTCCAGCATGTGAAGCAGCATTCAAGGCTTTAGTCAAGCACCTAACATCAGCACCGGTTTTGGCGCAGCCAGACACAACAAAACCGTTTGATGTGTACTGCGATGCATCTGGCATCGGGCTCGGATGTGTGCTGATGCAAGACCAAAGAGTGGTCACGTATGGATCATGGCAGCTTAGAAACCATGAGCAGAATTATCCAACTCACAACTTGGAGCTCGCTGCCGTGGTACTCGCACTTAAAATGTGGAGGCACTACCTACTCTGTAACCTCGCACATTTATATACCGACCACAAGAGCCTCAAGTACATATTCACTCAGAAGGAGCTGAACATGAGGCAGCGAAGATGGTTGGGACTGATAAAGGATTACGAAATAGAGATCCATTATCACCCCGGCAAGGCAAACGTAGTGGCAGATGCGCTGAGTTGCAAGTCACACGTCAATAATCTGACTATCACAACGTTGGAAGAGCGCAGACCACCACTGCATGTGATTCCACATGGGGCTCTCTACAACATAGCTTTAATCCCCACCATCCGTGAAGAGATAGCGGCGGCTCAGAAACATGACAAGGGCATGTCGCATTTGCGGAGACGTGTAGACAGTGGGGAGCTGAAATGTTTCCGGAAGGACGGAGACGGCGTCCTATGGTTCAAGGACCGGATCGTCGTACCCCGTAACCCGGAGTTACGGAAGAAACTTTTTGATGAGGCTCACTTATCAAAATTTTCTATTCATCCCGGCAGCAACAAAATGTATCAAGAACTCAGAAGCAAGTTTTGGTGGACACGGATGAAGCGGGAGATCGAAAAGTACGTGTCCGAGTGTGATACATGTCGAAGGGTGAAGGCAGATCATATGCGGAAACCGGGACTGCTACAACCACTGGGCGTTCCTACCTGGAAGTGGGAAGATGTGAGCATGGACTTCATCGTCGGTTTACCCACCACTTTTCAAAAACATGATTCTGTGTGGGTGATCGTCGACCGGCTCACAAAGTTGCCCATTTCATCCCGGTCAACACCAACTACAACGCCAAGAAGTACGCTGAACTTTACATCTCACGGATCCTATGCTTGTACGGCGTACCCCGTACCATCATATCGGATCAGGGCACTTTCTTTGTGTCCCGTTTTTGGGAGCAGCTGCACGCCGCCTTGGGGACGAAGCTGATCCGTAGTTCAGCATACCACCCGCAGACGGATGGGCAAACCGAGTGGGTAAACCAGATCCTAGAAGACATGCTACGAGCTTGCGCTATTAACCACGGCAAGAATTGGGATGATCACTTGCCATTAGCCGAGTTCTCGTACAACAATGGGTACCAGGCCAGCATCAAGATGGTGCCTTACGAGGCGCTATACAGGAGGAAATGCCGCACAACACTGAATTGGTGTGAGTCTGGCGAAAGGGTTACCTTCGGGATTGACCTTGTCAACAACGCGGAGGAGAAGGTTCGACTGATTCTAGAGAACCTAAAAGCCGCCCAATCCTGACAGAAACAGTATACGGACCGGAGAAGACGCCCATTACAATTCGATGTGGGGGATCACGTGTATTTACGTGTGTCTCCAATGAAAGGCGTAAACAGATTCGGGGTGAGAGGAAAGTTGGCACCCCGGTTCATCGGTCCATTCCAGATTACCGAAAGATGTGGATCAGTAGCATACCGGTTAAAATTACCAGAAGCACTTTCCGGTGTGCACAACGTCTTTCATATTTCCCAGCTGAGGAAGTGTCTCAAGCTATCAACTACCGTTCAGCTGGAGGACATTGAAGAACTTAAACCGGATCTCACCTATCGGGAGGAACTGGTTCAGATCATTGACGAGAAGGCCCGAACCACACGCAACCGCACGTTGTGGTTCTACAAAGTTCTATGGAGTAATCACTCCGTGGACAAAGCGACATGGGAGAGCGAAGGATTTCTTCGCGCTAACTACCCCGACTTTTTCACGTCGCATATCCGGTAATTTTCCACCGTCCTCTCTCTCATTTCTACCTTGTAATCTCGAGACGAGATTCTTTTAAAGGGGGAGGAATGTAAGGTCCTCAGTTTTTGACACATGTTTGAATTGTTCATCACCACACTCATACCTCATTTGAAGCAAGTCGATGAACACATTTGAAGAGCAAGTAACCACCATCAACATGCTCATTAGAAAACAAACTCACAAAGTGTAAAAGTGGCATTTCCCACATACATCCTATAGGGGCTGGGCATCGGGAAAACTCCTACACATTGCTAGGAATGTCCATGCCAAGTTTCACCCAAATTCAAAACCTTTTTGAGGTCATTTTGGGTATAGCTAGAAAGAGGGCAGTTTGAACCCACATTCAAATTCAAACAGTTTTTATCCCATAAATTCAAAAGTGGGAGACATATTCTTACTCAGCACATTTTTGTGAGCTCACACACCAATTTTCACTCCATTTGGAGTTGATCTTGACATGAGCTAAGTGGGGCAAATCCAAACTTTATTTGAATTTCAAACTGAACAGGTGCTGAAATTTATCCAAACCAAACCCAATTTGAATTCTAACCAATTCAAATGGCTCAAGGGTAGATAATTCAAATCACCATGGGCTTTGTGGGAACTACTGTTTACAACAGTGAATTGGAGTTAAGCTCAGAGGTTAAAATTGAAAGTGGGACCCACATGTCAGCCACTGGTTCAAATCAAACCGACTGAAACGCAGCACACTCGGTTCCCGGGTGCAGTGCGCGCGCGCCACCGAGGGGCAGCCGGTGCCAGCTCCTGCTGCGTGCCCCGAGCCGAAGACCAGTCGCCTGGGCTTCTTATCCCCTCCCCGGCGTGCTCCCATCGCTTATCTCCCGAGTTCCCGATGCGCTCGGCCTGTTTTTCCACCCGAGCTCCACTACAACCGCCGCCTCTCGATCTTGCGCTTCATCAGTCTGATCACTCACGAGAACAGCCTCCTCCGCAGCAAAACGGCACCGGGAGATCGTGAGCAACCTCCTAGGCCCCGTGTTGGCCAGTGAGCAGGCGTCCTTGAGCTACACCGGACCTCTTCTCCGGCAGACCAAGCATCGCCGCCGATCGGGCTCTCGTGGACAGCACGACACAGCCGTTGTCACATCCACTTCTCTACACAAGAAAGGTGTGTGATTTTATGAATATGGAGTAGCCAAAAGTCGTTTGGCGATTGATCAATCCTCGGTCGAGAATTTCCAAATTTACTCTCAGCCAGCTCATAGGAACCGAGCTCACCTTCGAGTGAAATTCGTGCTCTACACGCTAGGGTTGGGACAAGCCCGTTACCCAGTAGCTTCTACGCATGTTAGCACCCATGCTCAAACTGGAATCATAGAAAACCATCAATAATCGGCCATAATATGGCCGTTTTCCCCGCCGCCATGGCTGAGTACCTCGGCTCACCGTCGAGAGCATAGTTGCCGGCATTTCTAGCTTCCACCCAGCCCTGGTTCATGTTCCCCGTGCTCCACTGATGCTCTCTGCCCAATTCCCGATCGATTTTGTGCACAGGAGAGCAAAACCGACCTCACCGGAACCCTAGCAGGTGCTGTCACCGGTGCGCACGGGTTTCCGGTCGCCTGCGGTCGGCGAGCCCACCATCGAGTCCAGGAGGTCAGGAAAGGGGCAGGCGGCGAGTTTCGGGCCGGGGGTGGCCGGGAACTCAATTCCGGCGGAGGTCGCCGGAGACCGCCGCCGCCAAGCAGTTGGCACGAGGAGGGAGACGACACACTGTATGCGGGGCCCACTGGCAGGAATTTAAACTTTGCCCCGAATTTCAGTTTTAATTCAAACTTCAAATCCTCATAACATTGGCTAGGAAGCTCCAAATCAAGTGAAACAAATTTTGTTGGATTCAGCTCTCCGAGCACTTTCCAGCAAATCAAGTTTCACTTCATGAAAATCCTTATTTCTCCTGAATTAATTCCTCAAAGTTTAAACTGTTTGGAATTTTAACTGGAGAATCCCTTGGAGGAAAATTCTGAAATTTTGCTGGGATGTTCACCAAAATATCCCTGAACTACCCTAAAAATTTCAGATCCATTTGAACTAATTTGATCGACCTAATGGTGTGATTAATGAAACTGTTCCAGAGAAAATGGAAAATGTTCAGAAACATTTTTCAGAATTTCTCTGAAATTGTTTAGCTCATATCTTTAGTTAGGAACCTTCAAATTAAGTGAGACCAACTCCATTAAACCCTCTGAAAATCTAGTTTCAGAAAGTCATAGCTTGTTTCCTGAAAATCCTTAGGACACCCTAAAGCCTTCAATTAAGGTCAAGGACATAATTAATTGTGGAGGGCTCAAATGAGCTTTGCTGCAACTAAAACTTGACCAAGTCTCTGTTTAGGTTGTAACCAAGCCACAGTAAAAGTTTCACAGTCTTTGCATCTGTCTAGTGAGACTTAGAAGGTTCACAAGTTTAAAACTCAATTCAAATGCATTAAATTAATACATGTACTTCTTGTATCATGTAGTCGCTAAGGTCGAGGAGGAACCCGAAGCCCTAGACTTCGTTACTCCGGAGGAGCAGCTAGCCTATGACCAAGAGCAGCAAGGCAAGCTCCGGTTTGCATTAACCTTTTTACAAACTTTTATTGTTTTGAGCACTTACTTGAGTATCATTATTTCTTGCACTAGAGTCTTGTTTGAAAATCCAATTGCATAGCCAAGAAAGCCATGGGTTGGGATTAGGATTGAAAACCCCGTTAGCTACTGCAATGCTAAGATAGTGTAGGATTCGGTACAAGTCGAGTAGTTGGAACTACTCGCGAGGATAGGCTCGAGGCACTCGACTCGGGTAGAAATAGCACATGAAACACATGGCAAGAAATGAGACCGAGCGGAGATTAAGTGCAGCAGGACTTTGGGGCCTGTGTGCTATAGCTCCACTTGTGTCGATTAAGGACCGAGCTGTGTGAGGGCCTGTTGAACAAGCTAGAACAGTACCGATGACCTACCGGCTATATGGGAACCGGGAAACTGATGTAACTCGGGTAGCTGCGTATTGAGGCATTGCCCATTGTTCAGAGGCTAGGTTGAGAGCTTGAGGTGTAAATCGGCTGGCGGCACTGAGATGCGTGTGCAGAGACCTCTTGCTCAGGATGATGGGACCGGTTCAATATTTGGCTGACAGGCGAAAGGTGGCTGCGTACGGCGTCCGTGATGGTTGCTGTAGGCAACATCGAGTACGGGCGTACGTGACAGGTTATTCGGGTAACCCTGCAGGTGTAAATCTATTATAATCATCGTCCCTCGCGGTCAGTGAGTACCACTTGTTCACTGTACCATGACGTAGAAAGAACAGGCTAGTTACATGTTAAAATGTTGCTTATTGAAATATGGACTTGATTGTTAATGATTTGCTGTAGTTTAGAGCTAACTAAAGTTCCTTTCAACTTTGGGAAAAGTACATGAGAGAAATGCGTTTCTTGTTTGATTGCGGCTCTCTCATGTGCCTTAGCGTAAGGTTCTCCACAACCGGCTGCTAAAACTTGAAAGTAAGGTTCCACTAATTAGGCAAGTCCTTTGCAACTTGTTTTACCTCATGTACCCATCACCCCTCATGTAGAAGTTCCATGTTTAGGAGAGACGGGTCAGTATTGCTGAGCCTTCATGCTCACTGCTTGTGTTTGAAGCTTTTGCAGGGTTCTATGAGGAAGGGCCTCCCGAGGAGGAGACGGAACCCCCGGAGGGGAACCCCGTCGAGTGGGAGTCGTGCACGCCGCCGTGTTAGTGTGCGTGCGTGCTAGCAAGGACACGTTCACGGGCTGAACATGAACTTGATGCGTAGTCTACGCCCGTGAGTGTAGACTGGACATATTTTGATGTAAAAATGTTCATAAACCAGTTTATGTAATAAAATTTTTTGCTTCTGCTTTGTACCTTTGATGTGTGTTATCCGGTGCTGTGCAACGCAGCACCCCTCAGCGTGATCCTGGCTCGACAAGACCGTGGGGTCGTGTCAGCGTTGGTATCAGAGTCTGCTTGAGGTTTAACGCACTAAAAAGGTCATCTTTTTCAAAAATCCTGTGAGGAACGAGTTAGTAGCCCATATAAGGATGTTATTAGTGTATAGAAAGTGGCATACTAACCTATTTGTTTATATCGGAAAATCGTGCATCTCGGGACACTTTATGCCATGGGGGGTGCACGTAAGCGCTGTCCACTAGTGCGCACAAGCTGAAGGGTGGAGCCCCACGGGTGGCAGGTCACCCGACCCGCTTTAATACCCTCTACGACTCTTCATGTCGTTTGGGGTATTCGAGCAACGTCTGTCCCTGGCGTGCGTGGTGCAATTTGGGAAACCCCGTCACGTGGTCAGTAACGTGAACACGTAGCTCAAGGCGTGTTTGGCCTGAGAACATCCGGGCGAGTGATGACGGCCGGGTGTACGGACTGTATGGATATCGGGCTCGGTGTGCAGCCGAGTCTGACGATTGTGTGAATTATCTGCAGGTAGTCTAACCATGAAACGGTAGACATGTAGTATCCATGTGCGAGAGACGTTTAGTGCCACTGAACTAACGAAGCCGGCTAAGTCCGGTACAGGTTTTTCTTTGTGAGGACGTAGTACCGACATGCTCTGGTGACGCATCGATGTCACACCCCACTAATTCAACAACTTCATTTAAAACTTGAAGGTTTTGATCCAAAGTAGTAAAACTTGATGTAACTCCTTCCCTTGATCAGGATATTCAAAGTAAACAAGTTTTCAACTTATAGGTTGCTAAGGACAGAGCACTCTGTTTTCAGCTGAATTAAGGCTGAAGTTAATCAGAGGTTAGAGATTGAGTTGTTTCGAGGTTGGGGTCATATGATACATCTCTGGAAAGATTGGGAGAGCTTTAATACTTTTCTGTTGAGGTCCAGAGGTGTTTCATCCCTTAACCAATCGAAAAATGCAGTAGAGTTGAAACTGTCCAGAAAACAGGGCAGAGTAAAGACTCTCTGTAAATTGAGCATAACTTTCTGCATAAAAATTCAAAAATAGAAAATGAGGTAGTTCTGGAAAGATTATGAGATGGGGTACAACTTTGTAACAGAAAGTTTTGTCAGATTGGGAGCAGAATTAACTGGAATTCTTGGATCGAATCAGTACCTAAAGCAGGGAGGTGCTGTGCAATTTTCTCCAGAAATTCTGTTAACTTTGACATCTCATAACTTTTGAACCAAGACAGATCATAGGACAAGCAAATACTTTATGGAAAGCTATTGAAGTTAGCTTTAACTTTGATGTTGAACTCAAGAACTTGTTTTGCCTTTAGCATGGCCTAAATCAGGTTGAGATGGAAACTGGTCAGGGCTGTCATGTTGGACAGCAGATCAAGTAGTCAAATTTGTTTAAATTTGAACTATATTTCCAAGTTTTATGGGTTCAATGACATGTTTTGTGTTATAACTCAATGGTTTACTGTTCAAATAAATATTTGACATTTCTCAAATATATTTTTACAGATGACAGCGGATAAACAGTTCGAGAACGGGTGGGTGGAATCTCACTGTTCTCACCACAGCGGCTATCCGGAAGCATTGTGGCAGATGCTTCAATATTTCAGGTACAACCAGATGCCACAGTACTTCGCCAAGGAAGAAGGCGAGGAGGGGAAAAGGACGTGGATGATTCATGTCGAGGTTCCTGCAGGACCTACGCCACCCGGTTGGGTGCCGTTCACCGTCACGGTGAGAGGTATACAACCGGAAGGGATGTGGCAAGTGGCATCCCGTGACACCATGTCACGTTTCTTCCAACTACACGTGAGAGCGATGGAGGGAACTCCGTACGTGCTTGTTCCGGTGGAGGGACGGGCTCATCATGTGTGGGAAGGGAGGTACCGGGAGGCAACAGACCCGAGTTGCCCAAGGTACAACCCCGCGGAGGCAATCCTCCGCCTCCGGATGAGGGTGGGAAAGGCTTAGACAGCCAAGCTGTTCATATGGGGCATCTCGCTGCAAAGCTCAAAGAGAGCACAAGCCGTGGAGACCATTTGGAGAGTGCTCACAGCGCACTCTGCAATGTGCTCCTTCTGACGATCAAGCGACTGAATGAACAGCATAATCAGTTGCGTCGTCTGAAGAAGGCGAAGAAGAAAAGCCGTGTCGACATCGCGGCGTTGCAAGAGCTGGTGCAGACCCTAACCCAGCAGAATGAGGACCTTGATCAAGAGAGGGACGACGCTATTGAGGAAGGGCAATGACACGGCCCCATTTGGTCCTGTCGAGCCAGGATCACGCTGAGGGGTGCTGCGTTGCACAGCACCGTATAACACACGTCAAAGGTACAAAGCGGAAGCGGAAGTTTATTACATAAACAGTTTTATGAACATGTTTACATCAAAATAAGTTTAGTACACACTCGCGGGCGTAGACTACGCATCAAGTCACGTTCAGCCCTCGAACGTGTCCTTGCTAGCACCCACGCACACTAACTCTGCGGCGTGCATGACTCCCACTCGACGGGGTTCCCCTCCTGGGGTTCCGTCTCCTCTTCGGGAGTCCCTTCCTCATAGAACCCTGCAAAAAGCTTCAAACACAAGCAGTGAGCATGAAGGCTCAGCAAGTCTGACCCGTCTCACCTAAACATGGAACTTCTACATGAGGGTAATGGGTTACATGAGGTAAAAATCATTTGCAAGGACTCGCCTAATTAGTAGAACCTTACTTTCAAGTTTTAGCAGCAGGTTGTGGAGAACCTTACGCTAAGGCACATGAGAGAGCCGCAATCAAACAAGAAACGCATTTCTCTCATGTACTTTGCCCAAAGTTGAAAAGAACTTTAGTTAGCTCTAAGCTACAGCATATCATTAACAATCAATGTCCGTCTTTCAATCAGCAACATTTTAACATGTGACTAGCCTGTTCTTTCTACGTCACGGTACAGTGAACAAGTGGTACTCACTGACCACGAGAGACGGCGATTATAATCGATTTACACCTGCAGGGTTACCCGAACAACCCGTCACGTACGCCCGTACTCGATGTTGCCTACAACAACCATCACGGACGCCGTACGCAACTACCTTTCACTCGTCAGCCAAATATTGAACCGGTCCCATCGTCCCGAGCAAGAGGTCCCTGCACGCGCATCTCTGTGCCGCCAGCCGATTTACACCTCGAGCTCTCAACCTACCCTCTGAACGACGGGCAATGCCTCAATACCCAGCTACCCGAGTTACATCAGTTTCCCGGTTCCCATATAGCCGGTAGGTCTTCGGTACTGTTCTAGCTTGTTCAACAGGCCCGCACACGGCTCGGTCCTCAATCGACACAAGCGGAGCTACAGCACACAGGCCCCAAAGTCCTGCTGCCCTTACTCTCCGCTCGGTCTCATTTTCTTGCCATGTGTATCATGTGCTATCTCTACCCGAGCAATGTGCCTCTAGCCTATTCTCGCGAGTAGTTCCAACTACTCGACTTGTACCGAATCCTACTCTATCCTAGCAATGCAGTAGCTAACGGGGTTTGCAATCCTAAACCCAACCCATGGTTCTCTTGGCTATGAAGTGGGGCTTCCAATCAATACTCTAATGCACAGAATAAAGGAAACAAGTATGTGCTCAAAACAATAAAAATTTGTAAAAAGGTTAATGCAAACCGGAGCTTGCCTTGCTGCTCTTGGTCATAGGCTAGCTGTTCCTCCGGAGTAACGAAGTCTAGGACTTCGGGTTCCTCCTCGACCTTAGCGACTACATGATATAAGAAACATATGTATCAATTTAAATGCATTTGTATTAACTTTGAAGTTGTGAAGTCTATAACCCTTGCTAGACAGACCTAATGACTGTGAAACTTTTACTATGGCTTGGTTACGACCTAAACAGAGACTTGGTCAAGTTTTAGTTGCAGCAAAGCTCATTTGAGCCCTCCACAATTAACTATGTCCTTGACCTTAATTGGAACTCTTAGGGTGTTCTAGGAATTTTCATGAAACAAACTATGACTTTCTGAAAACTAGATTTTCAGAGGGTTCTAATGGATTTTGTCTCACTTAATTTGGAAGTCCCTAACTAAAGATATGAGCTAAACAATTTCAGAGGAAATTCTGAAAATGTTTCTGAACATTTTCTATTTTCTCTGGAACAGTTTCACTAATCACACCATTAGGTGGATCAGATGAGCTCAAATGGATCTGAAATTTCTATGGTAGCTCAGGGATATTTTGGTGAACATCCCAGCAAAATTTCAGCATTTTCCTCCACAGGATTCTCCAGTTAAAATTCCTAACAGTTTAAACTTTGAGGAATTAATTCTGGAAAATTAAGGGTTTTCATGAAGTGAAACTTAATTTTCTGGAAAGTACTCAGAGAGCTGAATCCAGAAAAATTTGGTTCACTCAATTTGGAGCTTTCTAGCCAAAGTTATGAGGATTTGAAGTTTGAAGGAAATCTGAAAATCGGGGAAAAGTTTAAACTCGCGCGTGGGCCCAGGGGACACGCGTCGCACGCCTAGGCGATGGCACATCGCGGCGCACAAGGATTTTTGTGTGCCAGCACACCCGATCCCGGCCGCAGCCGGATCCCGATTCAAAATATCTCCCGCTGACAGCTGGGGTCCACCCCCTTCTTCAACCTCGCGACACCCGCGCCCCGCCGCCGAGGGATCTCGCCGGAGAGCTCGCCGCCGGCTGCTGTACAGCTCCAAACTTCTCGATTCTGGCCGCCCCTGCCTACTTTTACTCGGGGAACAGGATCCGAGGGTCAGCTGCTCATGACAACGGCCGGAGCATGGTCGGCGACGAGCCGCCACCTCAGAACGACTTCGGCCATGTCGGCTGACTACCCTAGCACCTCAGCTACTTGGGAAACCGGTCGGGGAGCATCAGTGGACCTTAGAGAAGGTCGACATGAGCTCGAGACAGCTCGGGGAAGGCCCGAAATAGGTCCTCACCGTGCGCCCGATGCCGCCCGTTCGTTCCGCCATTAGTAGACCTCAAATTACGCCGGGCACAGAGGTTCTCCGGCCCAGAGTTGTGAAGGCAACTTGTGCGTTACCGTGTCTAGCTCGTGTGAGAGCGGCCTGAGGCCCTCTAATCCTTTCTAGAGCACGAATTAAACAGAATCGTACCCGAAGGTCGTTCTGCACACAAAAAGGGGAAAAGTGGAAATTCGCCGCCGGTGAGCAACCACTCGAGCTGTGGCTCGGGGATGAGCAGCACCGGTCACCTGCACGTCCAAGGGTGCCTTGGCTCGGGCGTGACAACGCCCTGGTTGGGCTGTCCACGAGAGCCCGAGGTGTGGTGGTTCCAAGTCCCGAATTTGATCTTTCGGCACAGCCGATATCAATCGGTTCCAACCGAATTCTAGCAATGGGGAGGATGGAGGAAGGTCTCTAGTACCTTGCTGGGGCTCTGGAGTGGAAGGAGGGAGCTGCGATCGGCGTTCTTCGATCAAGTCCGAGCTGCGGAAGTTTTCGGCCGGCGCTGAGTTCTTGGGGGGAAGAACGGTGGTGCCTCGGCCGAGGAGGGGGCAGGCGCCTTAAGAAGGCTCTACACCGCCTTGCGCCCGCGCGTGGGCAAGCAGCTGCTGGCGCGGCGGCTGCCCTCGTTGGCGATCACCGCTGCGGCTCGGCGACCCGAGTGAAAAAGTCTCAGTCGGTTTGATCTGAGCAGTGGCTGACATGTGGGTCCCACCTCCAGTTTTAACCTCTGAATTTACTCCTAATCACTGTTGTAAACAGTGAACCCCATACTACCCTTGGCAATTCAAATTATTCACCCATGAGCCATTTGAATTGATCAAAGTTCAAATGAGGTTTGGTTTGAATGAATTTCAGCACAAGTTCAGTTTGAAATTCAAATAAAGTTTGAATTTCTCCCCCTTAGCTCATGTCAAGATCAACTCCAAATGGAGTGAAAATTGGTGTGTGAGCTCACAAAAATGTGCTGAGTAAGAATATGCCTTCCACTTTTAAATTCATGGGATAAAAACAGTTTGAATTTGAATAAGGTTTCAAACTGCCCTCTTCCTAACTATACCCAAACTGACCTCAAAAAGGTTTTGAATTTGGGTGAAACTTATCATGGACATCCTTAGTAAAGTGTAGGAGTTTTCATATGTCCAGCCCATCTATATCACATGTGGGAAATACCACTTTTGCAATGTGTAAGTTTGTTCTCTAATGAGAATGTTGATTATTGTTACTTGCTCTTCATTTGTGTTCATCATTCTTCCTCAAATGAGGTGTGTGGTGTGGTGATGAACACTGCAAATGTGTGTCAAAAACTGAGGCCCTTACATTCCTCCCCCTTAAAAGAATCTCGTCCCGAGATTATAAGGTGAAAATGAGAGAGAGGACGGTGGAAAATTACCGGATATGCGACGTGAAAAGTCGGGGTAGTTAGTGTGAAGGAATTCTTCGCTCTCCCATGTCGCTTCGTCCATGGACTGATTATTCCATAGAACCTTGTAGAACCACAACGTACGGTTGCGTGTGGTTCGGGCCTTTTCATCAATAATCTGCACCGGTTCCTCCCGATAGGTGAGATCCGGTTGCAGTTCTTCAATGTCTTCCAGCTGAACGGTAGTTGATAGCTTGAGACACTTCCTCAGCTGGGAAATGTGGAAGACGTCGTGCACACCGGAAAGTGCTTCTGGTAATTTCAGCCGGTATGTCACCGATCCACATCTTTCGGTAATCTGGAATGGACCGATGAAGCGGGGTGCTAACTTTCCCCTCACCCCAAATCTGTTTACGCCCTTCATTGGAGACACCCGTAGATATACGTGATCCCCAACTTCGAATTATAATGGGCGCCTTCTCCAGTCCGCATACTGTTTCTGACGGGATTGAGCGGCTTTTAGGTTCGCTTGAATTAGTCGAACCTTTTCTTCCGCGTTGTTGACAAGGTCAATCCCGAAGGTAACCCTTTCGCCAGACTCACACCAGTTCAATGGTGTGCGGCATTTTCTCCCGTATAGCGCCTCGTAGGGCGCCAACTTGATGCTGGCTTGGTACCCATTGTTGTACGAGAACTCGGCTAACGGCAAGTGATCATCCCAATTCTTGCCGTGGTCGATAGCGCAAGCTCGTAGCATGTCTTCTAGAATCTGATTTACCCGCTCGGTTTGTCCATCCGTCTGCGGGTGGTAGGCTGAACTACGGATCAGCTTCGTCCCCAAGGCAGCGTGTAGCTGCTCCCAAAAACGGGACACAAATAACGTGCCCCGGTCCGATATGATGGTACGGGGTACGCCGTATAAGCATAGGATCCGTGAGATGTACAGTTCAGCGTACTTCTTGGCGTTGTAGTTGGTGTTGACCGGGATGAAATGGGCAACTTTGGTGAGCCGATCGACGATCACCCACACAGAATCATGTTTCTGTATGGTGGTGGGTAAACCGACGACGAAATCCATGCTCACGTCCTCCCACTTCCAGGCAGGAATGCCCAGTGGTTGCAGCAGTCCCGGTTTCCGCATATGATCTGCCTTCACCCTTCGGCATGTATCACACTCGGACACGTATTTTGCAGTCTCACGCTTCATCCGTGTCCACCAAAACTTTCTTCTGAGTTCTTGATACATTTTGTTGCTGCCGGGGTGAATAGAAAACTTTGATAAGTGAGCCTCATCAAAGATTTTCTTCCGTAACTCCGGGTTTCGGGGTACGACGATCCGGTTCTTGAACCATGGGACGCCGTCTCCGTCCTTCCGGAAACATTTCAACTCCCCACTGTCTATAGGTCTCCGCAAATGTGACATGCCCTTGTCATTCTTCTGGGCTGCCGCTATCTCTTCACGGATGGTGGGGATCAAAGCTAGGTTGTAGAGAGCTCCGTGTGGAATCACATGGAGTGGTGGTTCGCTCTCTTCCAACGGTGTGATGGTCAGATTATTGACGTGTGACTTGCGGCTCAGCGCATCTGCCACAACGTTTGCCTTGCCCGGATGATAATGGATCTCTATCTCGTAATCCTTTATCAGTTCTAACCATCTTCGTTGCCTCATGTTCAGCTCCTTCTGAGTGAATATGTACTTGAGGCTTTTGTGGTCGGTATATAAATGTACGAGGTTACCGAGTAGGTAGTGCCTCCACATTTTTAGTGCAAGTACCACGGCAGCGAGCTCCAAGTCATGAGTTGGATAATTTTGCTCATGGTTTCTAAGCTGCCGTGACCCATACGCGACCACTCTTCGGTCTTGCATCAGCACACACCCAAGCCCAATGCCGGATGCATCGCAGTACACATCGAACGGTTTTGTTGTGTCTGGCTGCGCCAAAACCGGTGCTGATGTCAGGTGCTTGACTAAAGCCTTGAATGCTGCTTCACATGCTGGACTCCAAACATATTTGGTAGCCTTCTTCAGCAGCTCTGTCATTGGCTTGGCAATCTTCGAGAAGTTCGGGATGAACCTCCGATAATATCCTGCGAGTCCGAGGAAACTCCGTACCTCGTGAACAGTTCGCGGGGATTTCCAATTCAGCACTTGAGTGATCTTGCTCGGGTCCACAGCGATACCTTCCGCTGAGATGATATGCCCAAGGAAAGGCACTTGCGATATCCAAAACTCGCATTTGCTGAGTTTTGCGTATAACTTGTGATCCCGCAGCCGTTGCAAGACTATACGCAGATGTTTCTTGTGATCTTCCTCCGACTTGGAATATACCAGGATGTCGTCGATGAAGACCACGACAAACTTGTCCAGCTCCGGCATGAATACCGAGTTCATTAAGTATATGAAGTGAGCTGGAGCATTGGTGAGGCCGAAGGACATGACCAGGTACTCATAAAGTCCGTACCTCGTCGAGAAAGCCGTCTTCGGAATGTCCTCAGCCCTTATCTTAATCTGATGGTACCCGGATCTTAAATCCATCTTGGAAAAGATCTTTGCTTCGACCAACTGATCAAACAACATGTCGATCCGTGGCAACGGGTACTTGTTCTTGATGGTTACGGCATTTAATGGACGGTAGTCCACGCAAAGCCGCAACGTCTCATCCTTCTTCTTGACAAATAATGCCAAACAGCCCCATGGGGAGGAGCTCGGCCTAATAAAACCCTTCTCCAGAAGGTCCGTGAGCTGAGTCTTCAGTTCAGACAACTCCTTGGGCGCCATCTTGTACGGCCTTCGGGATATTGGCATGGTTCCCGGTGCAAGTTCAATTATGAACTCTACCTCTCTATCGGGTGGCATCCCCGGCAAATCGTCCGGGAATACATCAGGGAACTCTCGGACCACTGGAATGTCTTCCAATCTGATGGTTGTGGCTTGATAGACACTTGGAAGTTTTATTTCTGGACTGTCCAGAAATAATGAGTGAGAACCGTGCACTTCTGAGTTTAAGTGCACGACTCGAAGGACGGTGTCTAAAACAGCGCCGTGGCGGGTTAACCACGACATCCCTAGGATGACATCGACCTTCTGTCCCTCTAAGATAATGAGAGACGTGGGGTACACTCTACCCGCTAAGCATAATGGTGCTTTGGAGACCATTACGCTTGCTGAAATCTTCCCACCCGGTGAACAGATCACATAAGGACTATCGGTGGGTAGTATTGGCAAACTGTGTTTAGCAATGAAAGCTTGGCTAATAAAATATGCGTGGCGCCTGAATCAAACAGTACTATAGTGGGATGCTGGTGGAGTTGGAACATACCCGCAAGGATTGGCTCGCCCTCCGGCACGTCCTCAATGGCAAGCTGGTGGACAGTGCCGGGCCTAGGGTTTGCCCGCCGCGCATTTGTAGGGTTCCGGGGTTGATTCCTCCCCGGAAACTGTGGTGCCACTCCGCCGCCTTGCCTCTCCGGGCAACTGCTCGCGAAGTGTCCTGGACGACCACACTTGTAACATGTGGCCGCTGCTGGTGGAGTACTCGGTGGACGAAAGCCCGGCATGCGTTGCTGAGGTGCAAACGCACGCGGCATTGCCCGCTGCTGTTGTTGTTGTTGCGGTGGTACTGGCAGTGCCGGCCGGAATGCCGGTGAAGAGTACGGCCGACTGCGGAACGGCATCGACCGCTGTGGTGGCTGCCAGCGTGGACCTGATGGTGGGCGATTCACCATCCGAAACTTCAGAGAAGGACCGCCTCCTTCTCCGCTGCTCTGCGGCGCGCTTTGCTTTCGCTCTGCCGCCGCCAACTCCTTGCCGGAGTCCTCCTGAACAATCGCAGCATCAATGATGTCGTTGAGGCTGCCGCGATTGAACATCGCCAACTTGTCCTTCAGGAGCCGGTTAAGCCCCTGGTAAAAATGGTCTCGCCGCTTCGCGTCTGTATCCGCGTGATACGACGCGTAGAGCGCGAGATCGTTGAACGCTCTGGAGTATTCCAGCGCGTTCCGGCTCCCTTGTTGCAGGTGTAGGAACTCCTGCGTCTTCCTCTTCATCAGACCTGGCGGTATATGATAGGCCCTGAAGGCCGTCCGGAACTCCGCCCAGGTCATCACTCGGTCGGTGGGCTGTGAAGCACAGAAGTTGGCCCACCACGCACTTGCGGATCCTTGGAGCTGCTGGACCGCGAACTGAGTCTTGCGCTGCTCGTTGATCTGGAGCAGCCCGAACTTCATTTCTATGGCGCGGAGCCAGTTGTCCGCGTCAAGTGGTTCATCCGCCCTTGAGAATACCGGGGGATGAGTTGCCAGGAAGTCGGAGTAGGAGCTCTGTTGGCGCTCCTCACGATCCTGACGTCTCTCTGGGCGAGACGTATTCACAATTAAAGTTTGCAGCAGCTCTGTGTGCTGCTGATGCGAGCCCGCCATTGCCGTGACAATGTCGGCCAATGTAACCGTCGGCAGTGGCGGTGGCGGTGTTTGCTGTTGCTGTTGCTGCTGTTGCTGTTGTTGTCCCGAGGAGTCCTCGGGAGGTGGTTGGGAGGTCTCTCCCCCTTGACTGGTACCCCCAACATCAGGGTTGGCACGAGTACGCGTCATTCTGAAATTCAAAACAGCAGCGATTAGCACATGTCTTACTTAAAATTCCACAAGCAACAGTAGGTATTGAAGTGACACATGATTAATTTGCACAATGTTCACATATATTGATAAAGCATAAACTTTATACAAGATACATTATTCTCGGATCTCCCAGAAGTCGTGCTCATGTCGTCACTACCTATACATACGCTACTGTCTACGCGACATGTCACCGATTACAAAAGTTGGGTTACGCTACCCTAGCTGCCCTACTTGGCAACCGTAACCCCCTACTCGGAGTAGAACTCGACCTCCTGTGGGTCGTCCTCCTCCGGTACCTCTGCTGGTGGCTCGGGGTCTACCACCTCTTCTCCCATTCTGGGTTCTCCCATGGCTGGAAGACCCAAGACTACCGGTACGCCTAACACCGGGGGCACGAGGTCCTGCAAAGCATGCACCTCGTCCATAGCTTGGTTGTAGTCCTCTTCCCAGCCTTGTCCTTCCTCAATAGCATCGTCCCGCTCTTGAGCAAGGTCCTCATTCTGCTGGGTTAGGGTCTGCACCAGCTCTTGCAACGCCGCGATGTCAACACGGCTCTTCTTCTTTGCCTTCTTCAGACGACGCAACTGATTGTGTTGTTCATTCAGTCGCTTGATCGTCGGAAGGAGCACATTGCGGAGTGCATTGTGAGCACTCTCGAAATGATCTCCACGGCTTGTGCTCTCCTTGAGCTTGGTGGCGAGATGCTCCGTATGAACAGCTTGGCTGTCCATCACAGCGTTTCCCGCCCTCATTTGGAGGCTGAGATTTGCCTCCGCGGGGTTGTACCTTGGGCAACTCGGGTCTGTTGCCTCCAGGTACCTATGTTCCCACACATGCTGAGCTCGTCCCTCCACCGGAACGAGTGCGTATGGAGTGCCCTCCATAGCCTGCACGTGTAGTTGGCAGAAACGTGACATAGTGTCACGGGCTGCCACTTGCCACATCCCTTCCGGTTGTCTTCCTCTCACCGAGACGGTGAATGGCACCCAACCGGGTGGCGTAGGTCCTGCAGGAACCTCGACATGGATCGTCCACGTCTTGTTCCCCTCTTCGCCTTCTTCCTTGGCGAAGTATTGCGGCATCTGGTTGTACCCGAAATATTGGAGCATTTGCCACAATGCTTCCGGGTAGCCGCTACGGTCAGAACAGTGGGAAGCCACCCACCCGTTCTCCAACTGTTTATCTGCTGCCATCTGTAAAAATATATTTGAGAATTGTCAAATATTTATTTAAACAGTAAACCCCTGAGTTATAACATAAAACATGTCATTGAACCCATAAAACTTGGAAACATAGTTCAAATTTTAAACAAATTTGACTGCTGATCTGCTGTTCCCATGACAGCCCTGACCAGTTTCCATATCAACCTGATTTAGGCCATGTTAAAGGCAAAACCAATTCTGGAGCTCAACATCAAAGTTAAAGTTAACTTCAATAGCTTTCCAGAAAGTATTTGGTTGGCCTAAGATCTGTCCTGGTTCAAAGGTTATGAGATGTCAAAGTTAACAGAATTTCTGGAATCAATTGGACAGCACCTCCCTGCTTTAGGTACTGAATTGATCCAAGAATCCCAGTTAATTCTGTTCCCAATCTGACAAAACATTCTGTTACAAAGTCGTAACCCATCTCATAAGCTTTCCATAAGTACCTCATTTTCTATTTTTGGATTTTTAAGCAGGAAGTTATGCTTAATTTACAGAGAGTTTACAGAGAGTCTTTGCTCTGTCCTGTTTCCTGGACAGTTTCAACTCTACTGCATTTTTCGGGTGGTTAAGGGATGAAACACCTCTGGACCTCAACAGAAGAGTTGTAAAGCTCTTCCAACGCTTTCCAGAAATGTATCATACGACCCCAACCTCGAAAGAACTCAACCTCTAACCTCTGATTTACTTCAGCCTTGATTCAGCTGAAAACAGAGTGCTCTGTCCTTAACATCCTATAAGTTGAAAACTTGTTAACTTTGAATATCCTGTTCAAGGGAAGGAGTTACATCAAGTTTTACTACTTTGGATCAAAACCTTCAAGTTTTTAAATGAAGTTGTTCATTTAGTTGGGTGTGACGTCGATGCGTCACCAGATTATGTCGGTACTACGTCCTCACAAAGGAAACCTATACCGAACTTAGCCGGCTTCGTTACTTCAGTGGCACTAAATGTCACTCGCACACGGATGCCACACGTCTACCGTTTCGTGGTCAGGCTACCTGCAGAAACTCAATCAATCGTCAGACTCGGCTGCACACCGAGCCCGGAATCCATGTAGTTCGTACACCCGGCCGTCATCACTCGCCCGGATGTTCTCAAGCCAAACACGCCTTGAGTTGCGTGTTCACGTCTCAGACCACGTGACGAGGTCTCCCAAGTTGCACCACGCACGCCAGGGACAGACGTTGCTCGAATACCCCAAACGACATGAAGAGTCGTAGAGGATACTAAAGCGGGTCGGGTTACCTGCCACCCGTGGGGCTCCACCCTTCAGCTTGTGCGCACTGGTGGACAGCGCTTACGTGCACCCCCCAAGACATAAACGTCCCGAGATGCACGATTTTCCGACATAACAAATAGGTTAATAAGCCACTTTCTATATACTAATAACATCCTTATACGGGCTACTAACTCGTTCCTCACTGGATTTTTGAAAAAGAAGACCTTTGTACTGTGTTAAACCTCAAGCGAGCTCTGATACCACGCTGACACAACCCCATTTGGTCCTGTCGAGCCAGGATCACGCTGAGGGGTGCTGCGTTGCACAGCACCGTATAACACACGTCAAAGGTACAAAGCGGAAGCGGAAGTTTATTACATAAACAGTTTTATGAACATGTTTACATCAAAATAAGTTTAGTCCACACTCACGGGCGTAGACTACGCATCAAGTCACGTTCAGCCCTCGAACGTGTCCTTGCTAGCACCCACGCACACTAACTCTGCGGCGTGCACGACTCCCACTCAACGGGGTTCCCCTCCTGGGGTTCCGTCTCCTCTTCGGGAGTCCCTTCCTCATAGAACCCTGCAAAAAGCTTCAAACACAAGCAGTGAGCACGAAGGCTCAGCAAGTCTGACCCGTCTCACCTAAACATGGAACTTCTACATGAGGGTAATGGGTTACATGAGGTAAAAATCATTTGCAAGGACTCGCCTAATTAGTAGAACCTTACTTTCAAGTTTTAGCAGCAGGTTGTGGAGAACCTTACGCTAAGGCACATGAGAGAGCCGCAATCAAACAAGAAACGCATTTCTCTCATGTACTTTGCCCAAAGTTGAAAAGAACTTTAGTTAGCTCTAAGCTACAGCATATCATTAACAATCAATGTCCGTCTTTCAATCAGCAACATTCTAACATGTGACTAGCCTGTTCTTTCTACGTCACGGTACAGTGAACAAGTGGTACTCACTGACCGCGAGGGACGGCGATTATAATCGATTTACACCTGCAGGGTTACCCGAACAACCCGTCACGTACGCCCGTACTTGATGTTGCCTACAACAACCATCACGGACGCCGTATGCAACTACCTTTAACACGTCAGCCAAATATTGAACCGGTCCCATCGTCCCGAGCAAGAGGTCCCTGCACGCGCATCTCTGTGCCGCCAGCCGATTTACACCTCGAGCTCTCAACCTACCCTCTGAACGACGGGCAATGCCTCAATAGCCAGCTACCCGAGTTACATCAGTTTCCCGGTTCCCATATAGCCGGTAGGTCTTCGGTACTGTTCTAGCTTGTTCAACAGGCCCGCACACGGCTCGGTCCTCAATCGACACAAGCGGAGCTACAGCACACAGGCCCCAAAGTCCTGCTGCCCTTACTCTCCGCTCGGTCTCATTTTCTTGCCATGTGTATCATGTGCTATCTCTACCCGAGCAATGTGCCTCTAGCCTATTCTCGCGAGTAGTTCCAACTAATCGACTTGTACCGAATCCTACTCTATCCTAGCAATGCAGTAGCTAACGGGGTTTGCAATCCTAAACCCAACCCATGGTTCTCTTGGCTATGCAGTGGGGCTTCCAATCAAGACTCTAATGCACAGAATAAAGGAAACAAGTATGTGCTCAAAACAATAAAAATTTGTAAAAAGGTTAATGCAAACCGGAGCTTGCCTTGCTGCTCTTGGTCGTAGGCTAGCTGTTCCTCCGGAGTAACGAAGTCTAGGACTTCGGGTTCCTCCTCGACCTTAGCGACTACATGATATAAGAAACATATGTATCAATTTAAATGCATTTGTATTAACTTTGAAGTTGTGAAGTCTATAACCCTTGCTAGACAGACCTAATGACTGTGAAACTTTTACTATGGCTTGGTTACGACCTAAACAGAGACTTGGTCAAGTTTTAGTTGCAGCAAAGCTCATTTGAGCCCTCCACAATTAATTATATCCTTGACCTTAATTGGAACTCTTAGGGTGTTCTAGGAATTTTCATGAAACAAACTATGACTTTCTGAAAACTAGATTTTCAGAGGGTTCTAATGGATTTGGTCTCACTTAATTTGGAAGTCCCTAACTAAAGATATGAGCTAAACAATTTCAGAGGAAATTCTGAAAATGTTTCTGAACATTTTCTATTTTCTCTGGAACAGTTTCACTAATGACACCATTAGGTGGATCAGCTGAGCTCAACTGGATCTGAAATTTGTATGGTAGTTCCGGGATATTTTGGTGAACATCCCAGCAAAATTTCAGGATTTTCCTCCACAGGATTCTCCAGTTAAAATTCCTAACAGTTTAAATTTTGAGGAATTAATTCTGGAAAATTAAGGGTTTTCATGAAGTGAAACTTGATTTTCTGGAAAGTACTCAGAGAGCTGAATCCAGCAAAATTTGGTTCACTCAATTTGGAGCTTTCTATCCAAAGTTATGAGGATTTGAAGTTTGAAGGAAATCTGAAAATCGGGGAAAAGTTTAAACTCGCGCATGGGCCCAGGGGACACGCGTCGCACACCTAGGCGATGGCACATCGCGGCCCACAAGGATTTTTGCGTGCCAGCACACCCGATCCCTGCCGCAGCCGGATCCCGATTCAAAATATCTCCCGCTGACAGCTGGGGTCCACCCCCTTCTTCAACCTCGCGACACCCGCGCCCCGCCGCCGAGGGATCTCGCCGGAGAGCTCGCCGCCGGCTGCTGTACAGCTCCAAACTTCTCGATTCTGGCCGCCCCTGCCTACTTTTACTCGGGGAACAGGATCCGAGGGTCAGCTGCTCATGACAACGGCCGGAGCATGGTCGGCGACGAGCCGCCACCTCAGAACGACTTCGGCCATGTCGGCTGACTACCCTAGCACCTCAGCTACTTGGGAAACCGGTCGGGGAGCATCAGTGGACCTTAGAGAAGATCGACATGAGCTTGAGGCAGCTCGGGGAAGGCCCGAAATAGGTCCTCACCATGCGCCCGATGCCGCCCGTTCGTTCCGCCATTAGTAGACCTCAAATTACGCCGGGCACAGAGGTTCTCCGGCCCAGAGTTGTGAAGGCAACTTGTGCGTTACCGTGTCTAGCTCGTGTGAGAGTGGCCTGAGGCCCTCTAATCCTTTCTAGAGCACGAATTAAACAGAATCGTACCCGAAGGTCGTTCTGCACACAGAAAGGGGAAAAGTGGAAATTCGCCGCCGGTGAGCAACCACTCGAGCTGTGGCTCGGGGATGAGCAGCACCGGTCACCTGCGCGTCCAAGGGTGCCTTGGCTCGGGCGTGACAACACCCTGGTTGGGCTGTCCATGAGAGCCTGAGGTGCGGCGGTTCCAAGTCCCGAATTTGATCTTTCGGCACAGCCGATATCAATCGGTTCCAACCGAATTCTAGCAACGGGGAGGATGGAGGAAGGTCTCTAGTACCTTGCTGGGGCTCTGGAGTGGAAGGAGGGAGCTGCGATCGGCGTTCTCCGATCAAGTCCGAGCTGCAGAAGTTTTCGGCCGGCGCTGAGTTCTTGCGGGGAAGAACGGTGGTGCCTCGGCCGAGGAGGGGGCAGGCGCCTTAAGAAGGCTCTGCACCGCCTTGCGCCCGCGCTTGGGCAAGCAGCTGCTGGCGCGGCGGCTGCCCTCGGTGGCGATCACCGCTGCGGCTCGGCAACCCGAGTGAAAAAGTCTCAGTCGGTTTGATCTGAGCAGTGGCTGACATGTGGGTCCCACCTCCAGTTTTAACCTCTGAAATTTACTCCTAATCACTGTTGTAAACAGTGAACCCCATACTACCCTTGGCAATTCAAGTTATTCACCCATGATCCATTTGAATTGATCAAAGTTCAAATGAGGTTTGGTTTGAATGAATTTCAGCACAAGTTCAGTTTGAAATTCAAATAAAGTTTGAATTTCTCCCCCTTAGCTCATGTCAAGATCAACTCCAAATGGAGTGAAAATTGGTGTGTGAGCTCACAAAAATGTGCTGAGTAAGAATATGCCTTCCACTTTTAAATTCATGGGATAAAAACAGTTTGAATTTGAATAAGGTTTCAAACTGCCCTCTTCCTAACTATACCCAAACTGACCTCAAAAAGGTTTTGAATTTGGGTGAAACTTGGCATGGACATCCTTAGTAAAGTGTAGGAGTTTTCATATGTCCAGCCCATCTATATCACATGTGGGAAATACCACTTTTGCAATGTGTAAGTTTGTTCTCTAATGAGCATGTTGATTATTGTTACATGCTCTTCATTTGTGTTCATCATTCTTCCTCAAATGAGGTGTGTGGTGTGGTGATGAACACTGCAAATGTGTGTCAAAAACTGAGGCCCTTACATTAGGCTGGGAAGCAGACTACAACCAGGCCATGCACGAGGTACATGCATTGCAGGACCTCGTACCTCCGGTATTGGGCATACCGGTGGTCTTGGGTATTCCGGCAATGGGAGAAACCGAGATGGGAGAAGAGGTGGTAGATCCGGAGCCACCAGCAGAGGTACCTGAGGAGGATGACCCACAAGAGGTTGAGTTCTACTCCGAGTAGGGGTTACCGTTGCTGCAGACCCTTATCGCCAATACGTCTCGCCCAGAGAGACATCAAGATCGAGAGGAGCGTCAACAGAGCTCCTACTCCGACTTCCTAGCGACTCATCCCCCGGTATTCTCAAGGGCGGATGAACCCCTCGATGCGGACAACTGGCTCCGCACGATAGAGATGAAGTTCGGGCTGCTCCAACTAAGTGAGCAGTGCAAGACTCAATTCGCGGTCCAACAGCTCCAGGGATCCGCGAGTGCGTGGTGGGCAAACTTTTGTGCTTCACAGCCCACCGACCGAGTTATGACCTGGGCGGAGTTCCGGACGGCCTTCAGGGCCTATCACATACCGCCGGGTCTGATGAAGAGGAAGACACAGGAGTTTCTACACCTGCAGCAAGGGAGCCGGCACGGGCTGGAATACTCCAGGGCGTTCAACGATCTCGGGCTCTACGCGTCGTATCACGCCGATACCGACGAGAAGCAGCAGGACCACTTTTACCAGGGGCTTAACCCGCTCCTGAAGGATAAATTGGCGATGTTCAATCGCGGCAGCCTCAACGACATCATTGATGCTGCGATTGTACAGGAGGACTCCGGCAAGGAGTTAGCGGCGGTGGAGAGAAAGCGAAGCGTGCCGCAAAGCAGCGGAGAAGGAGGCGTTCCATCTCAGAAATTTCGGATGGTGAACCGCCCACCATTAGGTCCACGCAGGCAGCCACCCTAGAGGTCGATGCCCTTCCGCAGTCGACCGTATCCTTCACCGGCATTCAGGCCGGCACTGCCAGTACCACCTCTGCAGCAACAACAGCAGCAGCGGGCGATGCCGCGTGCGTATGCACCTCAGCAGCGCATGCCGGGCTTTCGTCCCCCGAGCACCGCACAAGCAGCGGCCACATGTTACAAGTGTGGTCGTCCAGGACACTTCGCCAGCAGTTGTCCGGAGAGGCAAGGCGGCGGAGTTGCACCGCAGTTTCCGGGGAGGAATCAACCCCGGAACCCTACTAATGCGCGGCGGCCGAACCCTAGGCCCGGCATTGTCCACCAGCTTGCCATAGAGGACATGCCGGAGGGTGAGCCAATCCTTGCGGGTATGTTCCAACTCCACCAGCATCCCGCCATAGTGTTGTTCGATTCAGGCGCTACGCATAATTTTATTAGCCGAGACTTCATTGCTGAACACAGCTTGCAAATACTACTCACCGATAATCCATATTTGATTTGTTCACCAGGTGGGAAGATTTCAGCAAGCGTAATGGTTTCCAAAGCACCATTATGCTTAGCGGGTAGAGTGTACCCTACGTCTCTCATAATCTTAGAGGGGCAGAAGGTCGATGTCATCCTAGGGATGTCGTGGTTAACCCGCCACGGCGCTGTTTTAGACACCGTCCTTCGATTCGTGCACTTAAACTCAGAGGTGCACGGATCTCACTCCTTATTTCTGGACAGTCCAGAAATACAACTTCCAAGTGTCCATCAATCCACAACTATCAGATTGGAAGATATTCCAGTAGTCTGAGAGTTCCCTGACGTGTTCCCGGATGATTTACCCGGAATGCCGCCCGATAGAGAGGTGGAGTTCAAGATTGAACTTGCGCCGGGAACCATGCCAATATCCCGAAGGCCGTACAAGATGGCGCCCAAAGAGTTGGCTGAAATAAAGACCCAGCTATCGGACCTGCTGGAGAAGGGTTTTATTAGGCTGAGCTCCTCGCCATGGGGCTGTTCGGCATTATTCGTGAAGAAGAAGGATGAGACGTTGTGGCTTTGCGTGGACTATCGCCCACTAAACGCCGTAACCATCAAAAATAAGTACCCGTTGCCACGGATCGACATGTTGTTTGATCAATTGGTCGAAGCAAAGATCTTTTCTAAGATGGACTTAAGATCTGGGTACCATCAGATTAAGATAAGGGCTGAGGATATTCCGAGGACGGCTTTTTCGACGAGGTACGGACTTTTTGAGTACCTGGTCATGTCCTTCGGCCTCACCAATGCTCCAGCTCACTTCATGTATCTAATGAACTCGGTGTTCATGCCGCAGCTGGACAAGTTTGTCGTGGTCTTCATCGACGATATACTGGTATACTCCAAGTCATAGGAAGATCACAAGAAACATCTGCGTATAGTCTTGTAACGGCTGCGGGATCACAAGCTATACACGAAATTCAGCAAGTGCGAATTTTGGATACCGCAATTGCCTTTTCTCGGGCATATAATCTCAGCGGAGGGTATCGCTGTAGACCCGAGCAAGATCACACAAGTGCTAAATTGAAAATCCCCGAGAACTGTTCACGAGGTACGGAGTTCCTCGGACTTGCGGGATATTATCGGAGGTTCATCCCGAACTTCTCAAAGATTGCCAAGCCTATGACGGAGCTGCTGAAGAAGGCCACCAAATATGTTTGGAGTCCAGCATGTGAAGCAGCATTCAAGGCTTTAGTCAAGCACCTAACATCAGCACCGGTTTTGGCGCAGCCAGACACAACAAAACCGTTCGATGTGTACTGCGATGCATCCGGCATCGGGCTCGGATGTGTGCTGATGCAAGACCAAAGAGTGGTCGCGTATGGATCATGGCAGCTTAGAAACCATGAGCAGAATTATCCAACTCACAACTTGGAGCTCGCTGCCGTGGTACTCGCACTTAAAATGTGGAGGCACTACCTACTCGGTAACCTCGTACATTTATATACCGACCACAAGAGCCTCAAGTACATATTCACTAAGAAGAAGCTGAACATGAGGCAGCGAATATGGTTGGACTGATAAAGGATTACGAAATAGAGATCCATTATCACCCCGGCAAGGCAAACGTAGTGGCAGATGCGCTGAGTCGCAAGTCACACGTCAATAATCTGACCATCACACCGTTGGAAGAGAGCGGACCACCACTGCATGTGATTCCACATGGGGCTCTCTACAACTTAGCTTTAATCCCCACCATCCGTGAAGAGATAGAGGCGCCTCAGAAACATGACAAGGGCATGTCGCATTTGCGGAGACGTGTAGACAGTGGGGAGCTGAAATGTTTCCGGAAGGACGGAGACGGCGTCCTATGGTTCAAGGACCGGATCGTCGTACCCCGTAACCCGGAGTTACGGAAGAAAATTTTTGATGAGGCTCACTTATCAAAATTTTCTATTCATCCCGGCAGCAACAAAATGTATTAAGAACTCAGAAGCAAGTTTTGATGGACACGGATGAAGCGGGAGATCGCAAAGTACGTGTCCAAGTGTGATACATGTCGAAGGGTGAAGGCAGATCATATGCGGAAACCGGGACTGCTACAACCACTGGGCGTTCCTACCTGGAAGTGGGAAGATGTGAGCATGGACTTCATCGTCGGTTTACCCACCACTTTTCAAAAACATGATTCTGTGTGGGTGTTCGTCGACCGGCTCACCAAAGTTGCCCATTTCATCCCGGTCAACACCAACTACAACGCCAAGAAGTATGCTGAACTTTACATCTCACGGATCCTATGCTTGTATGACGTACCCCGTACCATCATATCGGATCGGGGCACTTTATTTTTGTCCCATTTTTGGGAGCAGCTGCACGCCGCCTTGGGGACGAAGCTGATCCGTAGTTCAGCATACCACCTGCAGACGGATGGGCAAACTGAGCGGGTAAACCAGATCCTAGAAGACATGCTACGAGCTTGCGCTATCAACCACAGCAAGAATTGGGATGATCACTTGCCATTAGCCGAGTTCTCGTACAACAATGGGTACCAGGCCAGCATCAAGATGGCGCCTTACGAGGCGCTATACAGGAGGAAATGCCGCGCAACACTGAATTGGTGTGACTCTGGCGAAAGGGTTACCTTCGGGATTGACCTTGTCAACAAAGCGGAGGAGAAGGTTCGACTGATTCAAGCGAACCTAAAAGCCGCCCAATCCTGACAGAAACAGTATACGGACCGGAGAAGACGCCCATTACAATTCGATGTGGGGGATCACGTGTATCTACGTGTGTCTCCAATGAAATGCGTAAACAGATTCGGGGTGAGAGGAAAGTTGGCTCCTCGGTTCATCGGTCCATTCCAGATTACCGAAAGATGTGGATCAGTAGCATACCGGCTAAAATTACCAGAAGCACTTTCCGGTGTGCACAACGTCTTTCATATTTCCCAGCTGAGGAAGTGTATCAAGCTATCAACTACCGTTCAGCTGGAGGACATTGAAGACCTGAAACCGGATCTCACCTATCGGGAGGAACTGGTTCAGATCATTGACGAGAAGGCCCGAACCACACGCAACCGCATGTTGTGGTACTACAAAGTTCTATGGAGTAATCACTCAAGTGGACAAAGCGACATGGGAGAGCGAAGGATTTCTTCGCGCTAACTACCCCGACTTTTTCACGTCGCATATCCGGTAATTTTCCACCGTCCTCTCTCTCATTTCTACCTTGCAATCTCGAGACGAGATTCTTTTAAGGGGGGAGGAATGTAAGGTCCTCAGTTTTTGACACATGTTTGAAGTGTTCATCACCACACTCACACCTCATTTGAATCAAGTCGATGAACAGATTTGAAGAGCAAGTAACCACCATCAACATGCTCATTAGAAAACAAACTCACAAAGTGTAAAAGTGGCATTTCCCACATACATCCTATAGGTGCTGGGCATCGGGAAAACTCCTACACATTGCTAGGAATGTCCATACCAAGTTTCACCCAAATTCAGAACCTTTTTGAGATCATTTTGGGTATAGCTAGAAAGAGGGCAGTTTGAACCACATTCAAATTCAAACTGTTTTTATCCCATAAATTCAAAAGTGGGAGACATATTCTTACTCAGCACATTTTTGTGAGCTCACACACCAATTTTCACTCCATTTGGAGTTGATCTTGACATGAGCTAAGTGGGGCAAATTCAAACTTTATTTTAATTTCAAACTGAACAGGTGCTGAAATTTATCCAAACCAAACCCAATTTGAATTGTAACCAATTCAAATGGATCAAGGGTAGATAATTCAAATCTCCATGGGCTTTGTGGGAACTACTGTTTACAACAGTGAATTGGAGTTAAGTTCAGTGGTTAAAATTGAAAGTGGGACCCACATGTCAGCCACTGGTTCAAATCAAACCGACTGAAACTCAGCACACTCGGTTCCTGGGTGCAGTGCGCCCGCGCCACCGAGGGGCAGCCGGTGCCAGATCCTGCTGCGTGCCCCGAGCCGAAGACCAGTTGCCCGGGCTTCTTATCCCCTCCCCGGCGTGCTCCCATCGCTTATCTCCCGAGTTCCCGACGCGTTCGGCCTGTTTTTCCACCCGAGCTCCACTGCAACCGCCGCCTCTCGATCTTGCGCTTGATCAGTCCGATCACTCGCGAGCACAGCCTCCTCCGCAGAAAAACGGCACCGGGAGATCGTGAGCAACCTCCTAGGCCCCGTGTTGTCCAGTGAGCAGGCGTCCTCGAGCTACACCGGACCTCTTCTCCGGCAGACCAAGCATCGCCGCCGATCGGGCTCTCGTGGACAGCACGACACAGCTGTTGTCACATCCACTTCTCTACACAAGAAAGGTGTGTGATTGTATGCATATGGAGTAGCCGAAAGCCGTTTGGCGATTGATCAACCCTTGGTCGAGAATTTCCAAATTTACTCTCGGCCAGTTCACGGGTGCGTAAGGGTCAGTGAGAAGGATATGGTAGCGTACCGGTCAGGGACGTGGGTACGTATGCATGATGCGTTGGTCCTCTGTGTGGGATACGGTATGGTATGTATGCTACTTACCGGAAGTATGGTATGTGTATGCCAGTACTGAACGTATGGACGTGTCTAAGAGGGGGCGTTCCTGTCTTAGCGTTGATCGACGAGGACGTCGGTCTTCTAAGGGGGGTGGATTATGTGATATCCTGACTCCCGGCTTAATAGGATTGATAGAGTACTCATACCATCAAGGTATACCTTATTTTCTGGAAGCCCACCTGCAAAGGACTCCGGGGTTAAGCGTGCTTGGCTTGGAGAAATTTGGGGATGAGTGACCGACTGGGAGGTTTTCCTAGGTGCGCATGAGTGAGGACAAAGTGCGTAGAAAATACTAGTGTTGGTTTGTGGGGCTAGTTTATGATCCTAGAGAGTTGTCACACTATACGGGAGAAAATGCCGCACCCCGCTAAATTGGTGTGAGACTGGCGAAAGGGTCACCTTCGGGATTGATCCTATCAGCAATGCGGAGGAAAAGGTTAGGCTGATTCAAGCGAACCTAAAAGCCACCCAATCCCGATAAAAATAGTATGCGGACCGGAGAAGACGCCCGTTACAATTTGAAGTCGGGATCACGTGTACCTACGTGTGTCTCCCATGAAGGGCGTGAACATATTCAGGGTGAGAGGAAAGTTGGCCCCCCGATTCATCGGTCCATTCCAGATTATAGAAAGATGTGGATCAGTAGCATACCGGCTGGATTTACCAGAAACACTTTCTGGTGTGCACGACGTCTTTCACATATCTCAGCTTAGGAAGTGTCGTAAGCTATCAACTACCTGACAGCTGGGGGATATTGAAGAACTAAAATCGGATCTCACTTATCGGGAGGAACCGGTTCAGATAATTGATGAAAAGGCCCGAACCACACGCAACCGTACGTTGTGGTTCTACAAAGTGCTATGGAGTAATCACTCTGTAGATGAAGCGATATGGGAGAGCGAAGGTTTTCTTCGTGCTAACTACCCCAACTTTTTCACGTCGCACATATGGTAATTTCCACCGTCCACTCTCTAATTTTCACGTTATGATCTCAGGACGGGATTCTTTTAAGGGGGAGGAATGTAAGGGCCTAAGTTTTTGCATACAATCAAAGTGTTCATCACACCACACCCACCTCAATTGAGGAAAACTTATGAACACATTTGAAGAGCAAGTAAACACCATCAACATGGTCATTAGAGGATAAACTGTCACACCCAGTTTCTCCGAAGAACAACCGAGTGAATATCGCATATATGCCAGGATCATTTTCTCATACATGTGATGACAAATAGTGAAGCATCATTTATTACAAGCCAGGTGTCAAATATAAATAAGTCTAACATAGAATACGTCTCGATGGACGATAATAAGTTCATAATATGTAAATAAAAAGAAGCGGAATATAAATCTTGTGGGCTCCGTCACAGGCGTTGCCCGTTGGACTCCGTGAACCTAGAATCCTTCTTCGGGACCAAAGTCTTGGTCATTAAACACCACATCATTCTCTTGACCTGAGCAGCAATATAAACCAACAGAAAAGAAAGTTTGAGTACCGTGGGTACTCAGCAAGTGTGGGAAAGTTATGTCATGCATGGCTAGAGCAAGGAGAGGTTGAACTCATGGTTTAAGCACTACGCAATTAATACCTATCACCTTAGCTTATTAAGCACCTACATTACTACACAGGTGAAATGGTTCCAATCTCCCAACCCATCATCAAAATCAAATAACCATAACATCATTTCCAATGTTAAGATCCCCGCTTAACATTCACAACTTCCCAAGTCATCATCCTCTAATCATGAATAAGTCCAAGCCGCCCTTGACCGTGAGCACGGCTGTCATGACAGTTTTGACTATGCAGAGTTTGCACCACTGTACCACATGTAGTGATTTCATCCCCCGTTGTCGGGTGGACTAAAAGAACCTCCATTATGCTAGTGGCCGCGAACCACATTCACACTTCCCAGGTGTGTAGCCAGGAGATCACTACGAAGCCTTTACAAAGGGATTCCCGATGAGCGTGGGCCCACTGAGGTTTCACCCCTAACAGCATACAAGAGGCTCCAACCCCGCTGCAGTGGCCCCCTCTTGAGCCTTGCGGTTCATATGGTAGTCCAGCTGACACCTATTCCCCGCACCATCCAACACACCCATACTACGCCGGGGATACACCTAATTAATTGGCCAAGCTGCCCCATCTCAGCATGTGGTTGGCACGGTAAAGCCAGGTTACATGCTCCATGAACCGGTCCTTAGGATCCAGGCAAGTACGAAGCACAAACCCAAGTCTCGTGCACCCAGCACCAACCAAATCATCCAACTTGCCTCGATCCCTACCTCTACATATCTCATAATATCTCATTCAAGAGTAAGGTAAATAAATTGATGATCTCATATCCCAATTATCCCATTCTAAGCATGGCTAAGCATAAGCATATAAATGATATGATAAAATAAATCCCAACCCAAGCTACAAGGAAACAAGGTAATGCAATTCTAGGGAAACTTCCTAGCATGGGTTTCATATTTGAATTGACAATGCAAATAATTCTATCTACACATCCTAGCATAGGATCAAAGTGGTCAAAGACACTTGCCTTCTTCCTGCTGCTCTGAGAATGGAAAGTCTTGGTCTTGGAAGGGGAGAACTTGCTCTGGGGCAGGTTCTACTCATGCCAATACACATAGAAAAAGAAAACAACAATCCATAAGACATAGTTCACACTTTCACTTCATACAAACCACACATACATACATATGGGAGTCATTCACATTTCTAAGTGTTGTGGTTACCCTAGATGTGTTGATTTTTGGCCTTCATGCACTTTTAAACATATATATATTATTTCTAACTTTTGTATTCAGATTTCTATTTGCACACTATATATGAATTTCTAATTTGAACAAATCCTTTATATTTGATTAATACACTTCTTAGCCACAAAGTTTGCATGAAAGACAATTCCCTACTCCAAATAGGTTTTCAGATCTTCTACAAAATCCTAAGTTGAAGCTTTCGGATTTGGAGAACTCATTTATCATTTTCTAATTATGCATACTTATTTTCCTATATTTTTCAGATTTATTTTCTATGCCTAAAAGTGAACTTTATTATGAAAATAGTAAGACACATCATCTAAACAGAATAGGTTCTGATCTAAAATATTAAATAATATATTTTTGAACTTCTCCTCTGATGTGAACTAATTAAAATTTATTTTACCAATTTTCAGAATTATTTCCTAACCCAAAAATGTGTCCCTATAACTAATAAATGTGAACAATCAATTAGACAGATTCATTTCGGCCTAAAAATCTATTTGTAACTCATTCTAAAGTTTTCCAAGTGCTAGGACAGTTTAAATTTTGAATTTGTACATGTGTTTGCCTTACCTTTTAAATTTAAATCCTAGTCACATATTCAAATTTCTGAATTTAATATCTTATAGGGTCAAAATGGTAAATCCACACTACTGCAGGGTCTAATTATTATTTCATAAATTTCCAGGGGTCTAACTACACATAACAGAGGGGTTTTCCTAATTTTTATTAAGTCCAGGGGCTAAAACTGATTTTAAATGAATTTACACGAATTTCTGAAGTTCCAGGGGCTAGATCAAAAGTTTCCGGGGCTAGCTCGTGTTTTCTGAGATCCCCAGGGGGTAGCGCGTAAGAATCCCAGCCTTTATAACGCGGGGCTGATGTGGACCGCCCGATTTAAAATAGATGGCTCAGATTAGATCACCGAACCGGTACGCGCGGGTTTTAATTCTACCATGCGATTTAAAATAGACGACCCTCAAGGGGCCACGTCACCCTGGCCAGAGCCAGCCCGCGCGCGCGGCGGCGCGAGGCAGCGGGGGGGTGGCGATCTCGCCGGCGCAGCCTCGGCTTTTGCCGCTACATGTTAGAACTCACATCTTTTTGCATGGATTGGCTGCGGAGGGATAGAGGATGCTCACCGAGGGGTTTTCCAGCACTCGGAGGCCCTGGAAGTCGGTCGGCGGCGAGCTTCAACGGCGAAGATCTTCGGTGCACGTCGGGGTGGCTATTGGGGCGCAAGGCACGTCGTTTCCTTCACCTACAGGGATCCCCGGCGGCGGTGGAACGTGATCAGCACGTTAGATCAGGAAGTTTGAGCAAGGATCGACGGAAATTGGCTGTAGAATCTTCGGTTCTCACCGGAGAGAAGAACAGCCGATCGGGGGGGGGGGGGACAGGGCGATTGTCGGCATTTATATAGGCCAGGGAGGGCGGTGGTCCGTTGGGATCGAGTTGGAGACGTCCGGGACCAGAATTCAGGCTGGGGGCGCGGGTTTCCGGAGGTCGTTGCGATCGGGCGCGGGGAGGAAAAGTCCGGGTCGGTTAGGGCGCGGGAGGTAGGAGATGACACAGGGCCCCGCGTGTCAGTGAGGGGAAGAGAGAGCGCGCGGTCATTGGCTGGCGCGCGCGCGGGGGGGGGGGGGGGGGTGGGCCGGCTGGCGAGTTTTCGGCCCACTGGCCGGTTGGGTTTTTCTTTTTCTTTTTCCTTTTATTTTCTATTTTGATTTGAATTTGAATTCCAATTTGAATTTCTGCACCACATGCAATATGTCCAAAAATTTTTAAATTCCCTTCTTTTGCAGATTTTGGGGTGTTACAGCTCTACCCTCCCTTAAAAGAAATCTCATCCTCGAGATTGGTGGTTCTAGGAAAACAATTCCGGAAATTGTGCCTTAGGCTCGTCTTCTCGCTCCCATGTGGCTTCCTCTTCCGAGTGATGCTTCCACTGCACCTTGCACATCCGAATTCTTTTATTTCTTGTGAGGCGTTCCATTGTCTCCAAAACCTTGACCGGTTGCTCGGCATATGACAGATCCTCTCCTATGTCAACCTCATTCATGGGTAACATCTCGTCAGGTGTCCTCAGACATTTCTTGAGCTGTGACACATGGAAGACATCGTGCACATCCGATAGGCAAGTCGGTAGTTCTAGTTGATATGCCACTTCGCCTTTCCTCTCCAGAATCTGAAAGGGTCCGATGTATTGCGGTGATAACTTCCCTTTCACCTTGAACCGACGAAGACCTCGGATAGGGGACACCTTGAGATAGACATAGTCCCCCATGTTGAAAACGAGCTCTCTTCTCCGTACATCGACATAGCTCTTTTGTCGGGTCTGTGCTATCCTCAAGTTGTTGCGGATTTCCCTCACTTTTGCTTTGGATTCTTGTAGTACTTCGGGTCCAAACACTTTACTTTCCCCCGTTTGGTTCCAAAATAGTGGAGTTCTGCACTTCCTCCCATACAAAGCCTCAGATGGCGACATCTTCATACTAGCCTGATAACTGTTGTTGTAGGAGAACTCCGCATACGGTAAGTTCTTCTCCCAACTCCCATTGTTCTTGAGCGCACACGCTCTCAGCATATCCTCAAGGATCTGATTGGTTCTTTCCGTCTGTCTGTCAGTCTGGGGATGATAGGCAGAACTAAAATTCAGATGAGTTCCCATGGTTTCATGTAACTTCTGCCAGAACCTTGAGGTGAACTGTGTCCCTCGATCTGACACTATCTTCTTTGGCACTCCATGGAAACACACGATCCTTGACATGTACAATTCTGCCAATTTGGATCCGCTGTAGCTTTCTTTCACAGGGATGAAATGAGCTACCTTAGTTAGCCTGTCAACGATGACCCATATCGAATCATATCCCGATTGGGTCCTGGGCAGTCCCACTATGAAGTCCATACCTATTTCTTCCCATTTCCATTCAGGTACTTTGAGTGGTTGCAATAATCCTGCGGGTCGTTGATGTTCTGCTTTCACCAACTGACATGTGTCACATAGGGCAACATGTTCCGTGACATCTCGCTTCATGCCATACCACCAATATCTGCTCTTGAGGTCATGATACATATTCGTACTTCCAGGATGGATGGAATAGTCGGAATCATGAGCCTCCTTCAAAATCAATTCACGGATCTCCTTCACTTCAGGCACACAGATTCTTTTCCCGTGCCACACCGTACCTTGTTCATCCTCTCTCAAACCAGGGGCTTTATTATCCTTGATGAGTTCTCTGATTTCTTGTATCTTCTCATCATTTTTTGACCATTGCGTATGTCTTTCTCTAATGTGGAGTCTACTTCCATGGTGATGGCCTCACCACTATTCACAAGACATAGATTGAGTTTATAACCTCCTCCTTCAATTCTGTAGGCATGTCCTTTAAGCTCAACCTATTGACCTGCACCTTCCGGCTTAAAGCATCTGCCACGACGTTCGCTTTCCCAGGATGATAGTTGATGCCCACATCAAAGTCGTTGATCAGCTCTAACCATCTCCTTTGTCTGAGGTTGAGATCTGGCTGTGTGAAAATATACTTTAAGCTCCTATGATCCGTATATATCTTTGTCCTCTTCCCCATCAAGTAATGCCACCAAAACTTCAACGCGTGTACCACTGCGGCTAGCTCTAGGTCATGCGTATGATAGTTCTTCTCGTGTTTCCGGAGCTACCGGGGCGCATAAGCCACGGCATGCCCCTCTTGCATGAGAACACATCCCAACCCGTTTCCAGAGGCATCACAGTACACCGAAAAGTTCTTCTGCATATCTGGCATAACTAGCACTGGGGCTGTTGTCAATCTTTTCTTCAGCTCTTGAAAACTCGTCTCGCACTGCGGTGTCCATGTGAATGTGATTCCCTTCTCCAAAAATTTGGTGAGGGGTCTTGAAATCTTGGAGAAACCCTCAATAAACCGTCGATAATACCCAGCCAATCCTAAGAAGCTTTGAACTTCCCTGACATTCTCAGGGGTCTTCCACTTCTGTACATCCTCGATCTTGGCGGGATCTACGGAGATTCCTCCCTCCGAGATTATATGTCCTAAGAAGGGAACTCTCTTCAACCAAAATTCACACTTGCTCAGCTTGGCATATAGTTGGTGTTCTCTCAGTTTATGCAACACCAACCTTAAATGTCTCTCATGTTCTTCTTCATCTTTGGAAAAGATGAGAATGTCATCAATTAAAACCACCACAAATTTGTTCAGATATTCCATGAATACCTTGTTCATGAGATACATGAAGTATGCCAGGGCATTAGTTAGCCTGAAAGGCATGACGGTGTATTCATACAGTCCGTACCGAGATACAAAAGCTATATTTGGAATATCAGTTTGTCTTATCTTAAGTTGGTGGTATCCTGACCTGAGATCAATTTTCGAGAACACACAAGCTCCCCTCAACTGATCAAACAAGTCTTCAATGCGGGGTAATGGGTACTTGTTCTTGATGGTTACTTCATTCAACGCACGGTAGTCTACGCACAACCTTTGGGTTTCGTCCTTCTTGGGCACAAATATCACTAGAGCTCCCCATGGTGAGGAACTAGGACGAATATACCCCTTCTCCTTCAATTCCCTTATATGCTCCTTGAGCTCTTCCAGCTGTTTGGAGTCCATCCGATAAGGCCTCTTCTATATTGGAGATGTTCCAGGCACTAGCTCAATCGCGAATTCCACTTCACGATCGGGGGGCATACCTGGCAATTCCTCTGGAAAACATCTGGATATTCCCTGATGATCCTGATCTCTTCCACTTCCACCTCAACGTGATTGAGTTTAAGGTCCCTCCTAGGTTATTGTACAGCTATGAACTTCACTCTTGTGCCACTAGGGTGAGTTAGTTCCACCGTTCTTGTCGAACAATGGATGATTCCTTTATGTTTTGTCAACCAATCCATACCCAAAATAATATCTATCCCTTGTGAGTCTATCACTATGAGGTTTGCAGTAAATACTACCCCATTTATGTCTAGATTCACCTTGGGGCACACTTGTCTTTTCCTTATTTCTCCCCCTGGAGAGTTCACTGCTAGCATATGGTTCATTTGTGTCGTTGCTAGATCATGCTTCTTAACAAACCCTTGAGCAATGAACAAGTGGGTAGCACCAGAATCAAACAACAGGTTTGCAATGTGTAACTTGGCAGGAAACTTACCAATTACCACGTCCAGTGCCTCTTGCGCTTCTTCCATGGTCACGTGGTTCACCCGTCCTCGCATCACATTCTGCTGTTGTGGATGCATGGGCTTCTTCTTTGGGCACTTATGGGCGTAGTGCCCCACTTTACCACAGTTGAAGCATTGCACCCCAACCTTAGGTGCCTGGCCTTTGTTGTCTTGGGGTTGGTTCTGTGGTCCTTGCACTGCTAGTCGAGGTTGATATGTCGGACGAGGCTGCTGTACAAACTGACAATGCGGCTGTGTTGGTGCTGATGGAGGCCTGAAATTTGGGTTGTACCCTCTGGGTGCTGAGTAGGGTACCACAGCACGGCTCGTCTGTCCCGCGGGTTGCTGCATCAGACGTGGGCGTGTGTTGCTACCCGAGGCTTGGTGTGACCATCCCGCCTTCCTCTTGTTTTCATTTTCCAAGGCCTTCAGCTTCCTCTCTGTCACACCCGGTTTTTCCGAAGAACAACCAAGTGAATATCACATGTATGCCAGGATCATTTTCTCATACATGTGATGACAAATAGTGAAGCATCATTTATTACAAGCCAGGTGTCGAATATAATAATTCTTACATAGCAAATGTCTCGATGGACAATAATAAGTTCATCACAAGTAAATAAACTAGCAGCGGAATAATTATTCTTGAGGGCTCCGTCACAGGAGTTGCCCGGGGGACTCCATGAACCTAGAAACCTTCTTCGGGTCCAAGGTCTTGGTCGTTATACATCACCTCATTATCTTGACCTGAGCAGCAATATAAACCAACAAATATGCAAGGTTGAGTACCGATGATACTCAGCAAGTGTGGGAAAGTTATGTCATGCATGGCTAGAACAAGGGGAGGTTGAACTCATGGTTAAAGCACTATGCCATTAATACCTATTACCTTAGCTTATTAAGCACCTACATTACTACACAGGTGAAATGATCCCAATCTCCCATCCCATCATCATAATCAAATAACCATAACATCATTTCCAATGTTAAGCTCCCCGCTTAACATCCACAACCTCCAAGGTCATCATTCTCTAATCATGAATAAGTCCAAGCCGCTCTTGACCGTGAGCACAGCTGTCATGACAGTTTTGACTCTACAGAGTTTGCACCACTGTACCCACATGTAGTGATTTCATCCCCCGTTGCCGGGTGGACTAAAAGAACCTCCATTATGCCAGTGGCCACAAACCACATTCACACTTCGCAGGTGTGTAACCAGGAGATCACTACGAAGCCTTTACAATGGGATTCCCGACGAGCGTGGGCCCACTGAGGTTTCACCCCTAACAGCATACAAGAGGCTCCAATCCCGCTACAGTGGCCCCCTGTTGAGCCTTGCGGTTCATATGGTAGTCCAGCTGACACCTACTCCCCGCACCATCCAACACACCCATACTACGCCGGGGATACACCTAATTAATTGGCCAAGCTTCCCCATCTCAGCATGTGGTTTGCACGGTAAAGCCAGGTTACATGCTCCATGAACCGGTCCTTAGGATCCAGGCAAGTACTAAACACAAACCCGAGTCTCGTGCACCCAGCACACAACCAATACATCCAACTTGCCTTGATCCCTACCTCTACATAACTCACAACATCTCATTCAAGAGTATGGTAAAATATACTGATGATCTCATATCCCAAATATCCCATTCTAAGCATGGCTAAGCATATGCATAATAATAAATGACATGATAAAATAAATCCCAACCCAAGCTACAAGGAAACAAGGTAATGCAGTTCTAGGGAAACATCCTAGCATGGGTTTCATATTTCAATGCAAATAATTCTAGCTACACATCCTAGCATGGGATCAAAGTGGTCAAGGACACTTGCCTCCTTCCTGCTGCTCTTGAAATGGGTAGTCCTGATCTTGGAAAGGAATAACTTGCTCTTGAGCAGGTTCTACATCATACCATCACACATAGCAAAAGAAAAACAACAATCCATAAGACACAGTTCACACTTCCACTTCATTCAAACCACACATTCATATTTATGAAAGTCATTCACCATTATATGTGTTGTGGTTACTCTATATGTGTTGATTTGTGGCTTGCATGCACTTTTAATCATGTGTATATGACTCCTACTTTTGTGTTCACATTTATACTTACATACTATATATATGAGTTTCCAATTTAAATAAATTCCTTATATTCAATTACTACACCTTTTAGCTACCAAGTATGCATGAAAGGTATTTTCCTTCTCCATATGTGTCTTCAGAATTTCTACTAACCCTAAACTGAATTCTTTGGATTTTAGAACTCCATTTATCATTTACTAGTTGCTATATTTTCAGATTTATTTCCTATGCCTAAATGTGAACTTTATTATGAAAATAACAAGACACATCATCTAAACAGAATAGGTTCTGATCTAAAATATTTACTAATATATTTTTGACCTTTTCCTCTGATGTAAACTATTTTACAATTATTTTCCCTATTTTCCAGAACTATTCTTTACTTAAAAATGTGTCCCTAAATGTGAATAATAAATTAAACAGATTCATTTCAGCCCAATATATATTTTTATCTCACTCCAAAGTTTTCGAAATACTGAGAAAGTTTTTAATTTCATTTTGACAATATGTTTGTCCCACTTTTTAAATTTTAAACACTAGCCACATATTCAATTTCCTAAATTAAATATTAAACAGGGCTAAAAAGGTAAACTCACCCCACTACAGGGTCTATAATATTATTTTAACAATTTTCAGGGGTCTAGCTACTCATAACAGAGGAGTTTTTCCTAATTTTTATTAAGTCCAGGGGCTAAAACTGATTTTTAAATGAATTTACATGATTTTCTGAAGTTCCAGGGGCTAGATCAGAAGTTTCCGGGGCTAGCTCTTATTTCCCTAGAACCCTAGGGGGTAGCACGTAAGATTTCCAGTCTTTATAACGCGGGGCTGACGTGGACCGTCCGATTTAAAACAGACGGCTGAGATTATAACGTCGAACCGGTACGCGGGGATTTAAACTCTACCGTGCGATTTAAAATAAACGACGCACAAGCGGCCACGTCGCTCTGATCGAGCGCGGGCGGCGCTGCTGGCGGCGCACGGCGGCGAGAGGCGGCGATCTCGCCGTAGAGTTTCGGATCTTCGTCAATTCTTCCTAAAACTGTGATTTTATGGCATATATCGGTGGAGGGGAGGTCGGGGATCTCACCTCGGGGGTTTTCTTGAGCTCGTAGGTCCTGGAAGGCGGTCGGCGATGAGGTCCGAAGTGAAACCACGGCGAGGCTCGTCGATGCTGTGTTTAAACCGCAAGTCACCGAGTTTTCTGCACCTGCAGGGTTCCCCGGAGGCGGTGGATCAAGACCAGCGAGTTAGATCGGAATTTCCGAGCTTAGATCGGCCAGAATTCGCCGGAGAAGGCTCGGGTTCTCACCGGAGTAAAAACGGCGGATCGCGTGGGAAAAACAGAACGAGGCCGGGGATTTTATAGACGGGGAAGGGCGGCGGGGTGGTTTAGATCGAGTTTGCGTCGCCCCCGATCTAAATTCGGCTGGGATTCGCAGAAATCTGGGTCGGTTTGGATTCGGGGTGAGAGAGTCCTGGCGCGGCGCGAGGTAGAAGAAGGGCTGGCGGGCCCCGCCTGTCAGTTGGAGGAAGGAGCGCACGCGGCTGCGGGCTGGCGCGGGTGCTGGGTGGGCCGGCTGGTGGGTTTCGGCCCACTGGCCGGTTTTTTTCTGTTTTCTTTTTTCTTTTTCTATTTCTTTTCTGTTTTGAATTTAAATTGAATTCCAGTTTGAATTTAAATTGTTGCAAAACATGCAACACGTCCAAAATTTTTTAAATTCCCCTCTTAACATGATTTAGTGTCTTAACAAGATTTTTGGGGTGTTACAGCTCTACCCCCTTAAAAGAAATCTCGTCCTCGAGATTGGTGGTTCTAAGAAAACAATTCCAGAAATTGTGCCTTGAGCTCATCTTCCTGCTCCCAGGTGGCTTCCTCTTCTGAGTGATGCTTCCACTGCACCTTGCACATCCGGATTCTTTTATTTCTGGTGAGGCGTTCCATTGTCTCCAAAATCTTGTATGGTTGCTCGGCATAAGACAAATCCTCAGCTACGTCCACTTCATTCATGGGTAACACCTCCTCAGGAGTCCTCAGGCATTTCTTGAGTTGTGACACATGGAATACATCGTGCACATCCGATAGACGAGCCGGTAACTCTAGTTGATACGCCACTTCGCCTTTCCTTTCCAGGACTTGAAAGGGTCCGATGTATCGAGGTGACAACTTCCCTTTCACCTTGAACCGACGAAGTCCTCTGATAGGGGACACGTTGAGATAGACATAGTCTCCCGCGTTGAAAATGAGATCTCTTCTTCGTACATCGGCATAGCTCTTTTGGCGTGTCTGTGCTATCCCCAAGTTGTTGCGAATTTCCCTCACCTTCGCCTCGGCTTCTTTTAGTACCTCGGGACCAAACACTTTATTTTCCCCTGTTTAGATCCAAAATAGGGGAGTTCTGCACTTCCTCCCGTACAAGGCTTCAAACGGTGACATCTTCATACTAGCTTGGTAGCTGTTGTTATAGGAAAACTCCGCATACGGTAACTTCTTATCCCAACTCCGATTGTTTTTGAGTGCACATGCCCTCAGCATATCTTCAAGAATCTGATTGATTCTTTCCGTCTGCCCGCCAGTTTGGGGATGATAGGCAGAGCTGAAATTCAGATGAGTTCCCATGGTTTCGTGCAACTTCTGCCAGAACCTGGAGGTGAACTGTGTCCCTCGATCCGACACAATCTTCTTTGGCACTCCATGGTAACACACGATCCTTGACATGTACAATTCCGCCAATTTGGATCCGCTGTAGCTTTCCTTTACGGGGATGAAGTGAGCTACCTTGGTTAGCCTGTCGATGATGACCCATATTGAATCATATCCAGATTGGGTCCTAGGCAATCCCACTATGAAATCCATACCAATTTCTTCCCATTTCCATTCAGGCACTTTGAGTGGTTGCAATAATCCCGCGGGTCGTTGGTGTTCTGCTTTCACCAACTGACATGTGTCACATAGGGCAACATGTTCCGCGACATCTCGCTTCATGCCATACCACCAATACTTGCTCTTGAGGTCCTGGTACATCTTCGTACTCCCAGGACGAATGGAATAGTCAGAATCATGAGCCTCCTTCAAAATCAATTCACAGATCTCCTTTACTTCTGGCACACAGATTCTTTTCCTGTGCCACACCGTTCCTTGTTCATCCTCTCTAAAACCAGGAGCTTTATTTTCCTTGATGAGTTGTCTGATCTCTCGTATCTTCTCGTCTTTCTTTTGACCCTCGCGGATGTCTCGCTCTAGTGTGGAGTCCACTTCCATGGCGATAGCTTCACCACTATTCACAAGGCATAGATTGAGCCTTATAACCTCGTCCATCAATTCTGCAGCCATGTCCTTCAAGCTCAACTTATTGACCCGCACTTTCCGACTTAAAGCATCTGCCACGATGTTTGCTTTTCCAGGATGATAGTTGATGCCCACATCAAAGTCATTGATTAGCTCTAACCATCTCCTTTGTCTGCGGTTAAGATCTGGCTGTGTGAAAATGTACTTTAAACTCTTATGATCCGTATATATCTCTGTCCTTTTCCCCATCAAGTAGTGCCGCCAAATTTTCAACGCGTGTACCACTGCGGCTAGTTCTAGGTCATGTGTAGGATAGTTCTTCTCGTGCTTCCGGAGCTGCCGGGATGCATAAGCCACGACATGCCCTTCTTGCATGAGAACACATCCCAACCCGTTTCCAGAGGCATCGCAGTACACCGTAAAGTTCTTTTGCATATCTGGCATAACTAGCACTGGGGCTGTTGTCAATCTTTTCTTTAACTCCTAAAAACTCATCTCGCACTGTGGCGTCCATGTGAATGTGATTCCCTTTTCCAGCAGTTTGGTGAGGGGTCTCGAGATCTTAGAGAATCCCTCAATAAACCGTCGATAATATCCAGCCAATCCCAAGAAGCTTCGAACTTCCCCGACATTCTCAGGGGTCTTCCACTTCTGTATATCCTCGATTTTGGCGGGATCTACGGAGATTCCTCCCTCCGAGATTATATGTCCTAAGAAGGGAACTCTCTTCAGTTAAAACTCACACTTGCTCAACTTGGCATACAGTTGGTGTTCTCTCAGCTTCTGCAACACCAACCTTAGATGTTTCTCTTGTTCTTCTTCATCTTTGGAGAAGACAAGAATGTCATCTATGAAAATCACCACAAATTTGTCCAGATATTCCATGAATACCTTGTTCATGAGATACATGAAGTACGTCGGGGCATTAGTTAGCCCAAAAGGCATGACAGTGTATTCATACAGTCCGTACCGAGATACGAAAGTTGTATTGGGAATATCAGATTGCCTTATCTTGAGTTGGTGGTACCCCGACCTGAGATCAATTTTCGAGAACACACAAGCTCCCCTCAACTGATCAAACAAGTCTTCAATGCGGGGTAATGGGTAGTTATTCTTGATGGTTACCTCATTCAAGGCACGGTAATCCACGCATAACCTTTGGGTTCCGTCCTTCTTGGGCAAAAATATCACCGGAGCTCCCCATGGTGAGGAACTAGGACGAATATACCCCTTCTCCGTCAATTCTCTTAAATGATCCTTGAGTTCTTCTAGCTGCTTGGAGTCCATCCGATAAGGTCTCTTGTATATCGGGGTTGTTCCAGGTACTAGCTCAATTGCGAATTCCACTTCACGATCGGGAGGCATACCTGGCAACTCCTCCGGAAAAACATCTGGATATTCCCTGATGGTCCTGATTTCCTCAACTTTCACCTCAACTTGATTTAATTTAATGTCCCTCCTAGGCTCGTGTATTGTTATGAACTTTACTCTTGTGCCACTAGTGTGAGTTAGTTCCACCGTTCTGGTCGAACAATGGATGATTCCTTTATGTTTTGTCAACCAATCCATACCCAAGATAATATCTATCCCTTGTGAATCTATCACTATGAGGTCAGCAGTAAATACCACCCCATTAATGTCTAGGTTCACTTTGGGACACACTTGTCTTGTCCTTATTTCTCCACCTAGAGAGTTTACGGCTAGCATATGGTTCATTTGTGTGGTTGCTAGGTTATGCTTCTTAACAAACCCTTGAGCGATGAACGAGTGGGTAGCACCAGAATCAAACAGCAGGGTTGCAAGGTGTAAATTGGCAGGAAACTTACCAACTACCACGTCGGGTGCCTCTTGCGCTTCCTCCATAGTGACGTGGTTCACTCGTCCTCGCATCACATTCTGCTGTTGTGGCTGTGCGGGCTTCTTCTTTGGGCATTTATGGGCGTAGTGCCCCACTTCACCGCAGCTAAAACATTGCACCCCAACCTTAGGTGCCTGGCCTTTGCTGTCTTGGGGTTGGTTTGGAGGTCCTTGCACTGCTGCTCGAGGTGGATATGCGGGACGAGGCTGCTGTACAAACTGACGTTGTGGCTGTATTGGTGCTGCCGGAGGCCTGTAGTTCGGGTTGTACCCTCTTGGTGCTGAGTAGGGTACCGCAGCACGGTTCGTCTGCCCTGCGGGTTGCTGCATCAGACGTGGGCGGGTGTTGCTCCCTAAGGCTTGGTGGGACCACCCGGCCTTCCTCTTGTTCTCATTTTCCAAGGCCTTCAGCTTCCTTTCTACCACAAATGCTCTGTCCACCATCTTTTGGAAGCTTTCATACTCATTCGAGGACATCACACACTGCATTTCTGCGGTAAGTCCCTCCACGAAACAATCTTGTTTCTGCTCATCAGTCTCTATGTCCCGTGGGGCATAACGGGATAGTTGAGTAAATATAGTGAGGTATTCCCTCACCGTCATGTTTCCCTGCTGCAGTCCCAAAAACTCCTTCCTCTTGTTTTTGAGTTCACCTCTTGGGATGTAATGGTTGCGGAAGCTACGCTTGAACTCTTCCCAAGTGATGTTCTCAGGGTCATGATGGGCGGCCACGTAGGCGGTCCACCAATCAGCAGCAGGTCCATGCAATTGATGAGAGGCAAACAGCACCCTCTCATACCCTTGGCACTGTATGATCCTCATCTTGCTTTCAATGGTCTTTAGCCAATCGTCTGCCTCCAGAGGTTCAGCAGCACTTGTAAACTTTGGAGGTTGAGTTCCTAGAAACTCACTCAACCTTGGTTGACGTGGTGCAGCTTGTGGAGGTGGAACTTGATGCAAGTTGGCCACCACTTGAGTCAAGTTCTGGATGAGCTGATTTTGATTCTCCAGCATTTGGTGGAGGGGATCAACTCCTTCACGACGACCACCCCGGTCCTGGCCTCCAGAAATATGAGGGTTGCATGCCTCATCGTTGTTGTTGGCAGGGTTGGCAGCACATCCTTTTCCTCTTCCGGCTATCTGGCAGAATCAACCAATGTTAATTTGAAAGCATTTAGTACCATCTTACTACTTTCATTTGTTTGTACTTTGAAGTGTTGAGGCTTTGTTATACTTTTCTGAGTGTTCATTTCTCACACAAAAATAAATGCAATATTATTTCATGTGGGTTCACACGTCAAAACAAAACAATCTGAAAACGAGGCTGTGGACAATTGCTCAAGGCTTCCACAACTCACGTCACACACCAAGCATTAACACACCATTATCTTAACGTAACGACTCGACTATTCGACATCTTGCTAACTAAGGGAAGGACTCTACACTACTCGTTTTCTTGAGCTGGCTCCTCGGGATCTTCCTCATCATTTCAGCTGCCTTCTGACTCTGCTTTGGGTGGGGAGGCTGCTGGTGGAGAAGTGCGACGACGCCTGGTCGCTCGGCGATCTGGGGAGTCAGGAGTCCATGTATCATTCACGGTGACACACAGTTCATTCCTATCTCCTCTTTCTCTCGCCCTCAAGCAGGCTCACAGCAATGCCTCCGTTTCCTTCAGGGTGTCCCGAACATCCTGAAGCTCTTGCTGACACTCCTGCAGTCGAGTGCTGAGCATAGCAGCATCCTCCAAGCACAAGTCCATGTGCTCATGGGAAGTCCCTTGCTGCACTGGGGGGTACTTGTACTCCGTGGTACCACTCTCATGCTGGAGGACATACATGTACTCAGTCCTGTCCAGGTGGCGATGATAGATGTGACTCTGGCAGGTGATGGCCTCCCAGGTGACATCCTTCTCTGCATCAACCTGTGTCGCTCTACAGGCTGGAGAGCGGTGGATCTTGAGCAGCTGATTTTCGTGGATAATCCTCATCTCTGAACTCCATTCTTCCCACTTCTCACGGATGGTCCTGGTGGAGTTATAGTGGATGATTAGCTTGCCCGTATTGCCGGCGGCTTCGAGCATACATCGAAGACGACGCAACAAGCCTCTTACTGCCAATCCGTAGGAAAGGTACGTCACCGGACGGCTCTCCTCTCTTTTGGCAAGGGCAACTACGGGAACTCTCCCTCCGGTGGACTTGCGAGCGGTGTGGATCATGCGAACCATCTAGAACATAAAGCATTCAAACTTAAGTTAGATAAAAATTTTAAACAAAAATCCAAATTTTGAATAAAAGTTGGGGTAAGATGAAGAAAGTGACTCATTAAATAACACTTTTCCACACACACCTTATAAAAATAGTTTTTAAGAAAATAAGGCCCTTAAATATGTCCATTTCTACCTAGGTCCACGTTCCTATGGGCAACCTTGGCTCTGATACCACTTCTGTCACACCCGGTTTTTCCGAAGAACAACCAAGTGAATATCACATGTATGCCAGGATCATTTTCTCATACATGTGATGACAAATAGTGAAGCATCATTTATTACAAGCCAGGTGTCGAATATAAATAAGTCTTACATAGCAAATGTCTCGATGGACAATAACAAGTTCATCACAAGTAAATAAACTAGCAGCGGAATAATTATTCTTGAGGGCTCCATCACAGGCGTTGCCCGGGGGACTCCATGAACCTAGAAACCTTCTTCGGGTCCAAGGTCTTGGTCGTTATACACCACCTCATTATCTTGACCTGAGCAGCAATATAAACCAACAAATATGCAAGGTTGAGTACCGATGATACTCAGCAAGTGTGGGAAAGTTATGTCATGCATGGCTAGAACAAGGGGAGGTTGAACTCATGGTAAAAGCACTATGCCATTAATACCTATTACCTTAGCTTATTAAGCACCTACATTACTACACAGGTGAAATGATCCCAATCTCCCATCCCATCATCATAATCAAATTACCATAACATCATTTCCAATGTTAAGCTCCCCGCTTAACATCCACAACCTCCAAGGTCATCATTCTCTAATCATGAATAAGTCCAAGCCGCTCTTGACCGTGAGCACGGCTGTCATGACAGTTTTGACTCTACAGAGTTTGCACCACTGTACCCACATGTAGTGATTTCATCCCCCGTTGCCGGGTGGACTAAAAGAACCTCCATTATGTCAGTGGCCACGAAACACATTCACACTTCCCAGGTGTGTAGCCAGGAGATCACTACGAAGCCTTTACAAAGGGATTCCCGACGAGCATGGGCCCACTGAGGTTTCACCCCTAACAGCATTCAAGAGGCTCCAACCCCGCTGCAGTGGCCCCCTCTTGAGCCTTGCGGTTCATATGGTAGTCCATCTGACACCTACTCCCCGCACCATCCAACACACCCATACTACGCCGGGGATACACCTAATTAATTGGCCAAGGTGCCCCATCTCAGCATGTGGTTGGCACGGTAAAGCCAGGTTACATGCTCCATGAACCAGTCCTTAGGATCCAGGCAAGTACTAAACACAAACCCGAGTCTCGTGCACCCAGTACACAACCAAAACACCCAACTTGCCTTGATCCCTACCTCTACATAACTCACAACATCTCATTCAAGTGTATGGTAAAATATACTGATGATCTCATATCCCAAATATCCCATTCTAAGCATGGCTAAGCATATGCATAATAATAAATGACATGATAAAATAAATCCCAACCCAAGCTACAAGGAAACAAGGTAATGCAATTCTAGGGAAAAATCCTAGCATGGGTTTCATATTTCAATTGACAATGCAAATAATTCTAGCTACACATCCTAGCATGGGATCAAAGTGGTCAAGGACACTTGCCTCCTTCCTGCTGCTCTTGAAATGGGTAGTCCTGATCTTGGAAAGGAATAACTTGCTCTTGAGCAGGTTCTACATCATACCATCACACATAGCAAAAGAAATACAACAATCCATAAGACATAGTTCACACTTCCACTTCATTCAAACCGCCAAAAGCGAGAAAAACTCCATCCCTTTCCTTTCCTTTCCTTTCATTCATATTTATGAAAGTCATTCACCATTATATGTGTTGTGGTTACTCTATATGTGTTGATTTGTGGCTTGCATGCACTTTTAATCATGTGTATATGACTCCTACTTTTGTGTTCACATTTATACTTACATACTATATATATGAGTTTCCAATTTAAATAAATTCCTTATATTCAATTACTACACCTTTTAGCTACCAAGTATGCATGAAAGGTATTTTCCTTCTCCATATGTGTCTTCAGAATTTCTACCAACCCTAAACTGAATTCTTTGGATTTTAGAACTCCATTTATCATTTACTAGTTGCTATATTTTCAGATTTATTTCCTATGCCTAAATGTGAACTTTATTATGAAAATAACAAGACACATCATCTAAACAGAATAGGTTCTGATCTAAAATATTTACTAATATATTTTTGACCTTTTCCTCTGATGTAAACTATTTTACAATTATTTTCCCTATTTTCCAGAACTATTCTTTACTTAAAAATGTGTCCCTAAATGTGAATAATAAATTAAACAGATTCATTTCAGCCCAAAATATATTTTTATCTCACTCCAAAGTTTTCTAAATACTGAGAAAGTTTTTAACTTAATTTTGACAATATGTTTGTCCCACTTTTTAAATTTTAAACACTAGCCACATATTCAATTTCCTAAATTAAATATTAAACAGGGCTAAAAAGGTAAACTCACCCCACTACAGGGTCTATAATATTATTTTAACAATTTTCAGGGGTCTATCTACTCATAACAGAGGAGTTTTTCCGAATTTTTATTAAGTCCAGGGGCTAAAACTGATTTTTAAATGAATTTACATGATTTTCTGAAGTTCCAGGGGCTAGATCAGAAGTTTCTGGGGCTAGCTCTTATTTCTCGAGAACCCCAGGGGGTAGCACGTAAGATTTCCAGTCTTTATAACGCGGGGCTGACGTGGAACGTCCGATTTAAAACAGACGGCTGAGATTATAACGTCGAACCGGTACGCGGGGATTTAAACTCTACCGTATGCTTTAAAATAAACGGCGCACAAGCGGCCACGTCGCTCTGATCGAGCGCGGGCGGCGCTGCCGGCGGCGCACGGCGGCGGGAGGCGGCGATCTCGCCGGAGAGTTTCGGATCTTCGTCAATTCTTCCTAAAACTGTGATTTTATGGCATATATCGGTGGAGGGGAGGTCGGGGATCTCACCTCGGGGGTTTTCTTGAGCTCGGAGGTCCTGGAAGGCGGTCGGCGACGAGGTCCGAAGTGAAACCACGGCGAGGCTCGTCGGCGCTGTGTTTAAACCGCAAGTCACCGAGCTTTCTGCACCTGCAGGGTTCCCCGGAGGCGGTGGATCAAGACCAGCGAGTTAGATCGGAATTTCCGAGCATAGGTCGGCCAGAATTCGCCGGAGAAGGCTCGGGTTCTCACCGGAGTAAAAACGGCGGATCGCGTGGGAAAAACAGAATGAGGCCGGGGTTTTTATAGACGGGTAAGGGCCGCGGGGTGGTTTAGATCGAGTTTGCGTCGCCCCCGATCGAAATTCGGCTGGGATTCGCAGAAATCCGGGTCGGTTTGGATTCGGGGTGAGAGAGTCCCGGCGCGGCGCGAGGTAGAAGAAGGGCTGGCGGGCCCTGCCTGTCAGTGGGAGGAAGGAGCGCCCGCGGCTGCAGGCTGGCGCGGGTGCTGGGTGGGCCGGCTGGTGGGTTTCGGCCCACTGGCCGGTTTTTTTCTGTTTTCTTTTTTTCTTTTTCTATTTCTTTTCTGTTTTGAATTTAAATTGAATTCCAGTTTGAATTTAAATTGTTGCAAAACATGCAACACGTCCAAAAATTTTTAAATTCCCCTCTTAACATGATTTAGGGTCTTAACAAGATTTTTGGGGTGTTACACTCTCCACGACAAATGCTCTGTCTACCATCTTTGGAAGCTTTCATACTCGTTGGAGGACATTGCACACTGCATTTCCGCAGTAAGTCCTTCCACAAAGCAGTCCTATTTCTGCTCATCAGTTTCGATGTCCCGTGGTGCATAACGGGATAGTTGGGTGAACTTAGTGAGGTATTCCCTCACAGTCATGTTTCCTTGCTGCAGTCCCAAGAACTCCTTTCTCTTGTTTTTGAGTTCATCCCATGGTATGTAATGGTTGCGGAAACTGCGCTTGAACTCTTCCCAAGTGATGTTCTCGGGGTCATGATGGGCTGCCACGTAAGCGGTCCACCAATCAGCAGCGGGTCCATGCAATTGGTGAGAGGCAAACAGCACCCTCTCATACCCTTGGCATTGTATGATCCTCAACTTGCTCTCAATGGTCTTTAGTCAGTCATGTGCCTCCAGAGGTTCAGCAACACTTGCAAACTTTGGAGGTTGAGTCCCTAGAAACTCACTCAACCTTGGTTGGCGCGGTGCAGCTTGTGGGGGTGGAGCTTGGTGCAAGTTGGCCATCACTTGAGTTAGGCTCTGGATGAGCTGATTCTGATTTTCAAGCATTTGGTGGATGGGATCAGCTCCTTCACGGTGACCAACCCTTTCTTGTCCTCCAGAAAGATGAGGGTTGCCGGCCTCATCGTTGTTGTTGGCGGGGTTGGCACCACGACCCTTTCCTCTTCCGGCCATCTATCATGATCAACCAAATGTTAATTTAAAGCATTATGTATTAACTTCCCAAATTTGCTTGTTTAAACTTAAAATTTTGAGGCCTTAGTATGTTAACACTTTCTGAGGGTTTCACGTCTCACGCGAAAATAAATGCACTCTTAATTCATAGGGGTTCACACATCAAAGCAAAACAACCTATAGACGAGGTTGTGGACAAATGCCCATGGCTTCCACAACTCACGTCACACACCAAACATTAACACACCATTAACTAAGGTATTGACTAAACTACTCGGTAACCTGCTGAACTAAGGGAAAGGACTCTACACGACTCGTATCACTGAGCTGGCTCCTCGGGGTCTTCCTCATTATTGCGGCTGCCCTCTGACTCCACTTTGGGTGGGGATGTTGCTGGTGGAGAAGTGCGGCGATGCCTGCTCGCCCGGCGGTCTGGGGAGTCAGGGGTCCATGTGTCATTCATGGTGACACACAGTTCATTCCCATCTCCTCTTTCTCTCGCCCTCAAGCTGGCGCGAAGCCATGCCTCAGTCTCCTTCAGGGTGTCACGAACATCCTGAAGCTCCTGCTAACACTCCTGCAGTCGAGTGCTGAGCATAGCAACATCCTCCAAGCATAGGTCCATGTGCTCATGGGAAGTCTCCTGCTGCACTGGCGGGTACTTGTACTCCGCGGTACCACTCTCACGCTGGAGGACATACATGTACTCAGTCCTGTCCAGGTGGCGACGGTAGATGTAACTCTGACAGGTGATGGCCTCCCAGGTGACATCCTTCTCGGCATCGACCTGTGTCACAAGCTGGAGAGCGGTGGATCTTGAGCAGCTGATTTTCATGATAATCCTCATTTCTGAACTCTATTCTTCCCGCTTCTCACGGATGGTCCGGGTGGAGCTGTAGTGTATGATTAGCTTGCCCGTATTGCCGGCAGCGTGGAGCATTCACCGTAGACGGCGCAACAAGCCTCCTACTGCCAATCCGTAGGAGTGGTACGTCACCGGACGATTCTCCTCTCTCAAGGCAAGGGCAACTATAGGAACTCTCCCTCCGGTGGACTTGCAGGCAGTGCGGATCATGCGAACCATCTAAAACATAAAGCATTTAAAATTAAGTTAGATAAGAGTTAAACAAAAATTGCATTTTGAATAAAAGTTGGGGTAAGATGAATATAGTGACCCCATTAAATACACTTTTCAACCCACACCTTTGTAAAATAGTTTTTTTAAGAAAATAGGGTCCTTAAATACGTCCATTTCTACCTAGGTCCACGTTCCTACGGGCAACCTTGGCTCTGATACCACTTCTGTCACACCCGGTTTCTCCGAAGAACAACCGAGTGAATATCACATGTATGCCAGGATCATTTTCTCATACATGTGATGACAAATAGTGAATCATCATTTATTACAAGCCAGGTGTCGAATATAAATAAGTCTTACACAGCATACATCTCGATGGACCATAATAAGTTCATAATATGTAAATAAAACAGCAGCGGAATATAAATCTTGTGGGCTCCGTCACAGGCGTTGCCCGGTGGACTCCGTGAACCTAGAATCCTTCTTCGGGACCAAAATCTTGGTCATTAAACACCACATCATTCTCTTGACCTGAGCAGCAATATAAACAAACAGAAAAGCAAGTTTGAGTACCGTGGGTACTCAGCAAGTGTGGGAAAGTTATGTCATGCATGGCTAGAGCAAGGAGAGGTTGAACTCATGGTTTAAGCACTACGCAATTAATACATATCACCTTAGCTTATTAAGCACCTACATTACTACACAGATGAAATGGTCCCAATCTCCCAACCCATCATCAAAATCAAATAACCATAACATCATTTCCAATGTTAAGCTCCCCGCTTAACATTCACAACTTCCCAAGTAATCATCCTCTAATCATGAATAAGTCCAAGCCGCTCTGGACCGTGAGCACAGCTGTCATGACAGTTTTGACTCTGCAGAGTTTGCACCACTGTACTACATGTAGTGATTTCATCCCCCGTTGCCGGGTGGACTAAAAGAACCTCCATTATGCTAGTGGCCGCGAACCACATTCACACTTCCCAGGTGTGTAGCCAGGAGATCACTACGAAGCCTTTACAAAGGGATTCCTGACGAGCGTGGGCCCACTGAGGTTTCACCCCTAACAGCATACAAGAGGCTCCAACCCCGCTGCAGTGGCCCCCTCTTGAGCCTTGCGGTTCATATGGTAGTCCAGCTGACACCTATTCCCCGCACCATCCAACACACCCATACTACGCCGGGGATACACCTAATTAATTGGCCAAGCTGCCCCATCTCAGCATGTGGTTGGCACGGTAAAGCCAGGTTACATGCTCCATGAACCGGTCCTTAGGATCCAGGCAAGTACGAAGCACAAACCCAAGTCTCGTGCACCCAGCACCAACCAAATCATCCAACTTGCCTCGATCCCTACCTCTACATATCTCATTCAAGAGTAAGGTAAATAAATTGACGATCTCATATCCCAATTATCCCATTCTAAGCATGGCTAAGCATAAGCATATAAATGACATGATAAAATAAATCCCAACCCAAGCTACAAGGAAACAAGGTAATGCAATTCTAGGGAAACTTCCTAGCATGGGTTTCATATTTCAATTGACAATGCAAATAATTCTATCTACACATCCTAGCATAGGATCAAAGTGGTCAAGGACACTTGCCTTCTTCCTGCTGCTCTGAGAATGGAAAGTCTTCGTCCTGGAAGGGAGAACTTGCTCTGGGGCAGGTTCTACTCATGCCAATACACATAGCAAAAGAAAACAATAATCCATAAGACATAGTTCACACTTTCACTTCGTACAAGCCACACATACATAGATATGGGAGTCATTCACATTTCTATGTGTTGTGGTTACCCTAGATGTGTTGATTTTTGGCCTTCATGCACTTTTAAACATATATATATTACTTCTAACTCTTGTATTCAGATTTCTATTTGCATACTATATATGAATTTCTAATTTGAACAAATCCTTTATATTTGATTGATACACTTCTTAGCCACAAAGTTTGCATGAAAGGCAATTCCCTACTCCAAATAGGTTTTCAGATCTTCTACAAAATCCTAAGTTGAAGCTTTTGGATTTGGAGAACTCATTTATCATTTTCTAATTATGCATACTTATTTTCCTATATTTTCAGATTTATTTTCTATGCCTAAAAGTGAACTTTATTATGAAAATAGTAAGACACATCATCTAAACAGAATAGGTTCTGATCTAAAATATTAAATAATATATTTTTGAACTTCTCCTCTGATGTGAACTAATTTAAATTTATTTTACCAATTTTCAGAATTATTTCCTAACCCAAAAATGTGTCCCTATAACTAATAAATGTGAACAATCAATTAGGCAGATTCATTTCAGCCTAAAAATCTATTTGTAACTCATTCCAAAGTTTTCCAAGTGCTAGGAGAGTTTAAATTTTGAATTTGTACATGTGTTTGCCTTACCTTTTAAATTTAAATCCTAGTCACATATTCAAATTTCTGAATTTAATATCTTATAGGGTCAAAATGGTAAATCCACACTACTGCTGGGTCTAATTTATTATTTCATAAATTTCCAGGGGTCTAACTACACATAACAGAGGGGTTTTCCTAATTTTTTAAGTCCAGGGGCTAAAACTGATTTTTAAATGAATTTACATGAATTTCTGAAGTTCCAGGGGCTAGATCAGAAGTTTCCGGGGCTAGCTCGTGTTTTCCGAGATCCCCAGGGGGTAGCGCATAAGAATCCCGGCCTTTATAAAGCGAGGCTGATGTTGAACGTCCGATTTAAAATAGACGGCTCAGATTAGATCATCGAACCGGTACGCGCGGGTTTTAATTCTACCGTGCAATTTAAAATAGACGGCCCTCAAGGGGCCACGTCGCCCTGGCCGGAACCTGCCCGCGCGCGCGGCGGCGGGGGGTGACGATCTCGCCGGCGCAGCCTCGGCTTTTGCCGCTACACGTTAGAACTCACATCTTTTTGCATGGATCGGCTGCGGAGGGATAGGGGATGCTCAACGAGGGGTTTTCCAGCACTCAGAGGCCCTGGAAGTCGGTCGGCGGTGAGCTTCAACGGCGAAGATCTTCGGTGCACGTCGGGGTGGCTGTTGGGGCGCAAGGCACGTCGTTTCCTTCACCTACAGGGATCCCCGGCGGCGGTGGAACGTGATCAGCACGTTAGATCAGGAAGTTTGAGCAAGGATCGACGGAAATTGGCTGTAGAATAATCGGTTCTCACCGGAGAGAAGAACGGCCGATCAGGAGGAAAAACAGGGCGATTGTCGGCGTTTATATAGGCGAGGGAGGGCGGCGGTCTGTTGGGATCGAGTTGGAGACGTCCGGGACCAGAATTCAGGATGGGGGCGCGGGTTTCCAGAGGTCGTTGCGATCGGGCGCGGGGAGGAAAAGTCCGGGTCGGTTAGGGCGCGGGAGGTAGGAGATGACACGTGGGCCCCCCGTGTCAGTGAGGGGAAGAGAGAGCACGCGGTTGTGGGCTGGCGCGGGGGGGTGTGGGCCAGCTGGCGAGTTTTCGGCCCACTGGCCAGTTGAGTTTTTCTTTTTCTTTTTTCCTTTTCTTTTCTGTTTTGATTTGAATTTGAATTTCTGCACCACATGCAATATGTCCAAAAAATTTTAAATTCCCTCCTTTTGCAGATTTTGGGGTGTTACATAAACTCACAATTTGCAAAAGTGGTATTTCCCACATGCATCACATAGGGGCTGAGCATATGAAAAACTCCTACACTTTGATAAGGATGCTCATGCCAAATTTCACCCAAATTCAAAACCTTTTTGAGGTATTTTTGGGTATAATTATAAAGAGGCTAGGTTGAACTCAAATTCAAATTCAAACTCTTTGCATCCCATGAATTCAAAAGTGGGATTCATATTCACACTCAGCACATTTTTGTGAGCTCACACACCAATTTTCACCCCATTTGGAGTTGATCTTGACATGAGCCAATTTAAGTAGATTCAAATCTAATTTGAATTTCAAACTGCATATGTGCTATGAACATAGTCAAACACTTCACAATTTGAATCCTACCAATTTCGAATGGGCATTTGGTGGATAATTCAAATTGCAAAGGGTATTAGTGTCTCTACTATTTACAGCAGTGGGGAAATTAAATTTCAGAGGTTAAAATTTGAAAGTGGGGCCCTCTTGTCAGCCACTCAAGTGAACAACCGACTGAATCAACCGAGTGCTCGGTTTCTCGGGCTGCAGCTGAGCGCGCCACCGAGCTGGGAACCGGCGCCACCTCTTGCTCTGGAATTTTTGCAACCGGGCGATGTCGCCGGCCTCTTATCCTCGTGCCCGACCGCTCCCCTGATCTTTTCACCGCTCGCTTGTTTCGTTCCCGAGCAAAAGAACCTCCCCGCTCACCCAAGCTCTCAGTTCCACCGTCGTCCGGCCGAACCAGTGGTTGTCACGGCGAGCTGAGACCGCAACCGAGTTTGCCGATCCTCGCTCGATGTTCTCACACCGGTTCCAGACTGTGACTGACCTTCCTCGAGCTCCACCGCGCCAATTCCTTCTTCCTCTGTTCAACCCGAGCCGCCGCCATGGGAACAACTCTTCTGGCCATTACAGCCCACTTTTCCCCGAGCTGTGAACAGAAAAAAGGTTCGTCATCGATCCCTCTTTCATTACCGCAAGCTCTGGCAGCGTGACATGAGCTGCCGTCGCCGGAATTTCACGATTTTGCGCCGGTGTATAAAAGAGCTCGCCTGACCAATTTGCAAAATTCGTGTTACACACCGCACCACTCATCACCTAATTTAGAGAAATACTTCTAGAAGTCCGTGCGAGTCTATAGTATCCGAAACTTTAGAGAACCGTCGGGGGGTGAATGGTAGATTTAAACTTTTTAGCGGAAGCAACAAAAAACCCCCTCAGCAGAAAATTGATCTGTTAAAGAAACCGTGTATGCGACTGATCTAAACGTGTTCAAGCAACACAAAAGTGGTATATATTATATAGAATCAAGTCACGAAGATGCGACAACAAGAATCACAGAAATCCGTCAAAAAAACTCAAGTTATGATCGAAAGATCAAAAGAGGGTCAATCTGTTCTACTCGAGTAAAAACCAGATCTGCAACACTGCAAAGAAACTCTTGTATATCAGAAACTACAAATCCAATGACCGTGAAATTTTCACAGATGATACATAATCAAGTTGTGAAGACAACCCAACAGAATCACATCAATTGGATCTGTAAAATTCGAGTTATGATCAAAACACCAAATCACTGTCGTGCTGTCCAGAAACTCGACGAGAAAGACTTGACAAAAACAAGTCGGACGAACAAGGCACAAAAGCTCCTCTAAATTACAAATTTTATTGATCAAAACATAATAGAAACAACCCAAAGTCGTCTTCACACAAGCTCTGGCCTCTATTGCTTATATAACCTTCCCAGAGGCCAACCCAATCCTAACTAGGACTCTAATCCTACTCAGTTTCTGAATCGAAACTTTCCATAACTGTTCAAAACTCTTCTATACGCAGATAGAAGCAATCTTAAGACTTCCAAACACCTTAGGAACGTATACCACATTTGTAAAACAACTCAACTTCATGTCCCACACGAAATCCTATCATAACCAACTCAAATCTTTCCATATTTGAGCCATAACCGACTTAGCCGTAGTCTGAGTCCATAATCCAGCCGGTTGGATGTGGCGGACCGGAATCCGCTCATCCAGGATCGCAGAGGGTGGTGCCACGCGATGCGACACCCGACAGCACACGTCATAAGAACATAATATATTACATGGGAAAACAACTGAAACTGTACAAACAGGTACAAACTTCAGTTACAACTATTGTTTATGTTACACAGCGGAAGTCTACACTACACAACTCACGCCCGCCTATCTAGCAAAAGTCGGTTGCCCAGCCCTAGGGCAACCCACACTAGCTGCACGTCTCAGCTCAGCGCGGCGTGTACGGCTCCCACTCAGCCGTGGTCCCCGACGGAGGGTAACCCTCGCCGGTGGACTCGTACTCCGAGTCCGTGGGTGGCTCCTCACCTGAAAAACACTTAAGCAGCAACCGTGAGCACGAAGGCTCAGCAAGGCTTAACCGACTCACCTAAGCATGAAACTCTACATGAGGTATACCAAGACATAGGTTGGTAGCATTTCAGCAAAACGACACGCCTACAAGTTCATCCTTAGTTCATCTTTTAGCAACAAGTTAACAGTTCATGAAATCTGAAATTTAGTAAGCAGTATTTGGTGGCACACATGTAGCAATACAATTATATCAACCAGCAATATTGAATCAACATGTTTCATTCATTAATCTACGTTACGACGCAGTGAACAAGCGGTACTTGTCACCGCGAGGGACGGTGAATCGACTCGATATACACCTGCAGGGAAAACCCAAAGAGCACGTCACGTACGCCCACCCGTGGAGCTGCACAGCACGCTCACTCGATGTCGTACGGGACAACCTTTCACCCAACAGCCCAAACGTCGAACCGGTCGCACCGAAACGAGCAGGAGGTTCCCCACACGGAGCATCTCTCTATGCCCGTTGGCAGATTTCCACCTTGCTGCCCTCAACCTACACCTATAAATCGGTGTGCTATGCCTCGACGCCCGGAGGTTTAGACTACATCGGTTTATCGGGGCCCATATATCCGATATGCCTTCGGTACGTTCAATACTTGTTCAGCAGGGCCGCACACGGATCGGTCCTCAATCGACACGGGCAGGGCTGCGCACACAAGACTCTCTCTTGCTGCGCCCTAGCCCCTGCCTAGTCTCATTTTCATTACTAAAGTGATCTCACATCACTCAACCGAACCCGTGTGTCCCAAGCCTATCTCGCGAGTAGATTCCAACTACTCGACTTGTACCGAAGTCCTATGACTCATTAAGCGTAGCCTGTCTACTCGAGGTCCTTGACACTACCCTCACTCTTTTAGGAACCTTTGGTTATGCAAGTGGGGTTTCATTCATCCTATACCTAATGCACATACATACTTCATATGACACATGTAAACAAAGTAAGACTTATAAAAGGGTTAATGAAAACCGGGGCTTGCCTTGTTGCTGCTGGTCAGTAGTTAGTTCCTCGTCCGGAAGAAGGAAGTCCAGCACTTCCGGAGTCTCTTCTTCAACGGCTACACGTTAATGAAATACTACATGTTAATTTAGATGCAAATGTGAGTTTTAGAGTAAAACTTCTACTATTGGTTCTAATAACCAGCCTCTAACACCTGGAACTTTGTTTAAGAATTTAAATATGAACTGGTGTTGGTGGTTTGGCTTGGACTTAGTCACATGGTTAAATGCTAAGTGGTTTTCCCCCTTTTCCATCTTAATCCCTTAAGTGGGTAAACAGGACAGGGGTGATCTAGAGCTCCAATGGAGCTGAGAATTTTCGTGTGAGTTCCTTGTCACAAGAAAACCCTCTGGACCAAACCTTAGCACTTTTCATGGAGTGGTTTGCTCAGAATAATTTCCTTAGCAAATAAGCAAGGAAGAACTTATTCTGAGGTAATACCCCTGTTCATACCCAACTTAGTGAACTATAATTTCAATTATAGCTCCTAGAGTTTGCATGAATTTTCCTAGCATTTTTGGAGTCAAGGTTTGCCCAGAATTGAATTTCCAAGTTTTGGAAATTCTCTGAAAATGTTTCTGTATTCAAATGAACACAGCACCTTTCAATTTGAATTGCTCTGACCAAATCAACTCCAAATGGTCTGAAACTTTTACAGGGGTTTACTAATGTCCTAAAGAACATCCTGGCAAAATTTGGGGATTTTTGGATGGACCAAACTCCCTCTAAAATTCTTTTTCTGAAAAGCTTTAAAGAATTTTCCAGAATTAATTAATGGGTTTCATACAAATTGGGTTGTATATATGGACAGAGCTAGGCAAGATGAATCCAACCCAATTTGAATCACTAAATTTGGAGCTTCCTAGCAAAAGTTATGCAGTTCCAAAGTTTGAACCAATTCTGGAATTCAAATTAATTCGGGAAAAGTTCAAACTCTGCCTGTGGGTCCACCCTACACGTGTCAACCGCCGGAATCACGCCACACGGGGCCACAGACCTTTTCCCGCGCCACCACACGGGATCACACGCCACAGCTGATCCGGAGTTTTAATCTTCAGCTGCTGACACGTGGGCCCGGCGGGTCTTCTTCTTCCTCTCGCTCCCGCGCCTCCCCCTCGCCGGCGCTGTACTGGAGCTCGCCGGACCCGGCTTCCCGGCCACCTTTCGGCCGGAGACTCGCCGCCTGGGGGTTTTCAGGGTCGGGGAACAAGTCTACGGGGTTGGCTCGGGCTGCCGGTAGCCGGAAGTAGGCTGGCGACGAGCCGCGGCCTTCGGTGATGATCGGCACCGTCGCCCGAGCACATTAGCCCGCCAAAAGCTCGGCGGATCCGCTCTAAAGCATCAGTGGAGGTCAGGAAATCTCGGCGTGGCCTCAACCTGGCTCGGAAACGACAGCAAACCGGTTGTCACCGTGCGCCCGCGTGTTCCCGCCATGGCCGCCGACCGAAAAGCTCGAAATTAGCTGTAACCACGGCGTTTCTAGCTAGGGTTGTGGAGGGAAAAGGTTCCCTATCCTCTCTAGCTCTGGTGTACACAAAATGAATAACTTTAACCGAGAATTAAGCGTTAATTTCCACAGTTCTTACCCGCGGTTAGGTTTTCCTCGTCCGAGGGAAAAACTCGAAATTCCGAAGCTACGTCGCACGGATTGCTCTGAAATTTGGAGAGGAGCAGCGCAGGGAGTTGGCGCACCTTGGGGTGCTCTCGCTCAGTCGTGAAACTGGTTGGTGTGAGCTGCCCACGGGAGCCCGACGTCGGCTTCCACCGGTTGCACCTCGGCTTCGGTGCTGATACTCGAAATACGGCCGACAGGAACCCCGAACGCCGGAGCTGAGCTGGGGAAACTCTTGTGCACGCGCTGGCGCTCCTTTTTCGCGTTGATCGCTTGAGCAGTCGGGACGCGATGCCGGCTTAGGATCGGGACGAACCGGCGCGGCGCCGGCGGCTTGTTTGCTCGGGAGGAAAGATAACAGGGCTCGTGGGAGGGTTGTTGTGGCCGACAGAGCGCGGCGTAGGGGAGATGAAGGCGCGGGGGAACCGACACTCGAAGCAGCTCGGGAGGTGCTTCGGTCGTCGGTTGTCCGTGCGGTGGCAGCCGGTGGGAGAACGCAACTCGCTCGAGTGTGAACTGTGGAACCGATTAACTTAGGCAGTAAGCTTCTCCCCTCTCTTCTCACTGACCAGTGGGGCCCACAGCTCCCCTCTGCCCCAAAAATATCTCCAAATTTTTGGCAAATGAGTAATTCAAATGTTTGCAGTCTCAAACTGAGCCACATTTGCATGATTGGACAAGTTTCCCTCAAATTCAAATGTATATTTGTATTCTTGCCTATTTGGCTCCTTTTTGGACCATTGGGTAGCAAACCCTTGCAAAAATTATTGAGACTTTGCCTCCCCACTAATTTTAACCTGAGGAATCCAAGTATGCCCTTTACTCCTTGTTTTAGCTGCTGAAATCCTGAAGTTGAATGCAACAGTTTGAAATTTCCCTCCCATGTGTGATCATATGTGTGTAAACCCTACTTTGTGAAAGTGAAGACTTTCCCTTCTAATCACTCCTTTGATGGAGGCCACTTGCTCTTCACAATATTTCACAATCTACACACAACAAAACTGTTGTGTTGTGAGGTGCATAAAAATTTTTGCAAGTCCCTTTTCTTGGGCTTTTACATCCCTCCCCCCTTAAAAGAATCTCGTCCCGAGATTATAACAGAAGAGATAGCGATGTAATAGGGACTTACCCGTGTTGAGAAGCCATGAACTCCGGGTAATTTGAGCGAAGGAACTCCTCGCTCTCCCACGTCGCTTCCTCGGCGGTGTGGTTGCTCCAGAGTATTTTGTAGAACCACAACGTTCTGCTGCGTGTGGTTCTGGCTTTCTCATCAAGAATTCCCACCGGATATTCATCATATGTTAAATCCGGTTTCAGCTCGCCGATGTCTTCGGTAGGAACAGCAGCTGTATGCTTCAAGCATTTTCGCAGTTGCGAAACATGGAAAATATCATGGACACCAGCCAGAGATGCCGGTAGTTCCAATCGATACGCCGCTGGTCCACACTTCTCGGTGATAGCGTAGGGTCCAATAAAACGGGGAGCGAGCTTCCCCTTCACACCGAATCTGTGCACGCCCTTCATTGGAGACACGCAGAGGTACACGTGTTCCCCAACGTCAAAGTGCAACGGCCTACGCCTCTTATCAGCGTAGCTCTTTTGTCGGGATTGAGCGGCCTTCAAATTGGCTTGAATTGTCCGAACGCGCTCTTCGGCGTCGTTCACCACATCAACTCCCAATGTGACCCTTTCACCGGACTCGCACCAATTTAATGGGGTGCGGCATTTACGACCGTAGAGAGCTTCGTAAGGTGCCATTTTGATACTCGCCTGATAGCCGTTGTTGTACGAGAATTCCGCTAATGGTAGGTGATCATCCCAGTTCCTACCATGGTGGATGGCACATGCTCTCAACATGTCTTCTAGGACTTGATTCACCCTCTCTGTCTGGCCATCTGTCTGAGGGTGATAGGCGGAGCTCCTGATCAACTTAGTACCCAATGCAGCGTGTAGCTGCTCCCAAAAGCGAGATACAAATAATGCACCTCGATCTGAGACAATGGTCTTGGGTACCCCGTATAGGCATAGAATCTTCGCTATGTATAGCTCCGCATATTTGCCGGCATTGTAACGTGTATTCACCGGAATGAAGTGAGCCGTCTTGGTTAACCGATCAACGATTACCCATATGGAATCATGCTTGTTGGCTGTTAGGGGTAATCCCACAATGAAATCCATGCTCACATCTTCCCATTTCCATGCCGGGATCTTCAGGGGTTGCAGCAGCCCTGATTTCTTCATGTGATCAGCTTTCACTCGTCTACACGTATCGCACTCGGATACGTACTTAGCTACCTCCCGCTTCATCCGTGTCCACCAAAATTTCTTTTTCAAATCTTGGTACATTTTGTTGCTGCCCGGATGAATGGAGTATTTAGACAAGTGAGCTTCATCGAGGATCTTTTTCCTCAACTCCATATCTCGGGGTACGACTATGCGGTCATTGAACCACAGCGTCCCCTCATCATCTTTCCGGAAACATTTAATTTCTCCATTGTCTATCCGTCTCCGGAGATGTGCCATGCCCTTATCCGTTTCCTGAGCTGCAATGATGTCCTCCCTAATAGTAGGGATGAGGGCAAGGTTGTACAGCGATCCATAAGGAACCAAGTATAAACTTGGCTCTTCCTCCTCCACCGGTGTAATGGTGAGGTGATGGACATGCGATTTCCGACTCAGCGCGTCGGCAACCACATTCGCCTTGCCGGGGTGGTAATGGATCTCAATCTCATAATCTTTGATCAGTTCTAACCACCTCCTCTGCCTCATGTTCAGCTCCTTCTGAGTGAAAATGTATTTCAAGCTCTTGTGGTCGGTGTAGAGATGCACCAAGTTCCCCAGGAGATAGTGCCTCCACATTTTCAGCGCCAACACCGCGGCAGCAAGTTCAAGATCGTGAGTCGGGTAGTGCTGCTCATGGTTCCGAAGTTGGCGTGAGCCATAAGCGACCACACGTCCTTCCTGCATCAACATGCAGCCAAGCCCAATACCGGATGCGTCACAATACACGTCGAAGGGCTTTGTTGTATCCGGCTGAGCTAACACCGGGGCTGTTGTGAGATGCTTCACCAATGTTCGGAACGCTCCTTCACACGCGGTGTTCCAAACATATTTTGTCCCTTTCTTCAGCAACTCTGTCATCGGCTTAGCGAGCTTGGAGAAGCTCGGAATGAACCTCCGGTAGTATCCCGCTAACCCGAGGAAGCTTCTGACTTCATGGACTGAAGTGGGAGCTTTCCATTTCAACACTTGCTCTATTTTACTTGGGTCAACCGCAATGCCTTCAGCTGAGATGATATGTCCCAAGAATGGCACTTGGCTGATCCAAAATTCGCATTTGCTGAACTTGGCGTAGAGCTTGTGGTCTCGCAATCGTTGAAGAACGATCCGTAAGTGTTCGGCATGCTCGGCTTCTGTCTTGGAGTAAACCAAGATATCGTCGATGAACACTACCACGAATTTGTCCATCTCCGGCATGAACACCGAGTTCATGAGATACATGAAATGGGCTGGAGCATTTGTGAGACCAAAGGACATGACGAGATATTCGTATAAGCCGTATCTCGTCGAGAACGCCGTCTTCGGGATATCCTCCGCCCGGATCTTGATCTGGTGATATCCAGAGCGAAGGTCCATCTTTGAGAATACACTTGCCCCCACAAGTTGATCAAACAAGATGTCAATACGGGGCAGTGGGTACTTATTCTTGATGGTGACGGCGTTGAGCGGCCGGTAATCCACACACAGCCTCAGGGTCTCATCCTTCTTCTTCACGAATAGCGCCGAGCATCCCCAAGGCGAGGAACTCGGCCGAATGAAACCCTTGCTCAACAGATCATTGAGCTGTTCTTTCAGTTCCGCCAGCTCTTTTGGAGCCATCTTGTATGGTCTCCGTGATATGGGCGTAGTCCCGGGTGCAAGTTCAATCTTGAACTCGACATCCCGCTCAGGTGGCATGCCCGGAAGATCATCCGGGAACACGTCGGGATACTCCCGGACTACGGGGATGTCTTCTAACTTGAGAACTTCAGCATTATTAATTGCTAAAACTTCCCGGACTGGCGTGTCTAACACCATGGAATGCGGACGGTGGAATGGAGAATTTAAGTGAACCGTCCGCGTCCGAGTCTCTAGGACAGCACCATGGTATTGCAGCCATGACATCCCTAAGATTGCATCAATCTTTTGTCCCATAAGGATTATCAAGGTGGTGGGATATAGCTTCCCACCTAAGCACAGAGGTGCCTTTGGAATCATCATATTAGCTGAAATCTTCCCTCCCGGTGAGCATATCATATAAGTGCAGTCGGTTGGGAAGACTTGCAATTGATGTTTAGCCACATAGGATGCACTTATAAAGCTGTGGGTTGCACCCGAATCAAATAATATGACGATGGCTTGATGGTTGAGAGTAAACATACCCGCCAGCACGTTGTCTCCCTCTGGGGCGTCCTCATTGTCGAGGTTGCGGACGCCTCCAGTCCGCTGACCAACCTTCTTCGCCGGAGGTCGGCCTCGAGCACCGCCCTGAAACTGGGCTTGCCCGCTGCTCTGCTGCCCCTGGGGACAGTCCTTCGCAAAGTGGCCCGCCTGGCCACACGTGAAGCGGGTGAAACGGGGCGGTCCCCCGCTGATCGGTGGACGGAAACCCGGGGCGCGTTGTGGCGGTGGAAACGCCCGGGTTACCGTCTGCTGTTGCTGTCTTGGTGGTGGCATCGGCGGACGGAACGGAGGTGCCTGAAAGGGACGTCCCCCGAACCGTTGCGGTCGCGCCGGTGGTTGCCACTGCTGCCCGGATGGTGTCCGATACACCATACGGTACTTCTGGGGAGCGCCACTCCCACCGCTGCTAGGTGGAGCGCTGCGCTTCCTCTGCTCAGCTGCTAACTCCCGCTGAGCGTCCTCTTGCATGATGGCGGCATTGACTAGGTCGTTGAATGTGCCGCGGTTCCATTGTACGAGGTGGGTCTTCATTTCGGGGTGTAACCCCCGATAGAAGTGCTCCCTCTTCTTCTCCTCCGTGGAGATGTAGTCTGACGCATACTGCGCCAGATGGTTGAAGGCACGGGAGTAGTCGTGGGCACTCCTCCCGCCCTGCTTCAGTTCCAAAAATTCTTGGAACTTTCTCTTCATTATTCCGGGAGGAATGTGATAGGCGCGGAACGCCTCCCGGAACTCTTGCCATTCCACGGCATGGCCAGCCGGACGTGAGGCGACATAATTCGCCCACCACGCACCAGCGGCACCGTGGAGCTGCTGTGCTGCGAACAGTGTCTTCTGCCGCTCCGTACACTGGAGCAGCCCGAACTTGGACTCGATAGTCCGCAGCCAGTTGTCCGCCTCCAGTGGTTCTTCAGCTTCGGTGAACACTGGAGGGTGCGTACTCATGAAATCGGAGTACGACACTTCGCGGGGCTCACGAGGCCCTCGCTCTCGACGTCCTCCTGCCTGGGACGTATTCTGCACGATCGTGCGGAGCAGGTCGGTCTGCTCCTCACGACCTCCCACCAATGCCGCTATCACATCCGCTAGAGTAAGCGGAGGCGGCGGTGGTGGCTGCTGCTGCGGGGTGCTGTCGTAGGCCGGTGGCTGGGAGTCATCGCCTCCACCTTGGCTAGAGCCACCAACCTCGTGCGTGGTCCTAGTACGAACCATCTGCAACCATACGACATTAACCATCAGTCCCGCAACATTTTGCATGCAGTCCAATAGAACTGGGCGGAAAAACATTATGACAACAAAACATGCGAAATATCTCGTAAGTAGATAATGTAATAACTTTGCACAAGCTACACCATTACCAGACCAAACACAAGTTAGTTTAATCCAACTTGATGAACCCCCTCTTTGGAAGCTCACCATAACTGGGTTTGGTCTCTACGAGACATTATTATTGCGTTGTCATCACGTATAACACCCTTAGGGTACAACACCCTTTTCAATGAGTTCAACTGTCATTCTTCTGTCAGAATGACCAGTTGCTACCTATTCCAAGTTTTGATCTGGTTCTGGGCATTTTCATGACTCAAGTTGAATACCAAAGTTCAAGTTAACTTCAGTATCTTTCGAACGAGTACTCATTTGTCCCCAGATCAGCTTTGATTAAAAAGTTATGTTAATTCAAAGTTAGCAGAATTTCTGGAAGAGTTTTAACAGCACCTCCTTTGGAAGTGGCTGTTTTCAACCCTGATTTCCACTAAATTCTGTGCTGCAATTTCAGGAACTTTGAATTGAAAAGGTGTCACACATCTTCTACTCTTTCTAAGGATGTATTATATGACAATTTTAGATTTTTTTACTGGGAGTTATGGTTGAAAAACAGAACAGTCCAGAGGATGTTTTACTCTGCCCTAGTTCTGGACAGTTTACATTTCTCTGGGCTTTAAGCCATCTTCAGGTGAGTTTCAGCTCTGGAAGTCTACAACTAAGTTTTAGAGGACTTGAATACCTTTCCAGAACTATATAGCACACCTCCCTGGGCTAAAAGACCTGTGAGTTATGCCCTGTTGAGGATCAGCAAACGTGCTGCCCAAAACAGAGCACTCTGCTTTTCATACTTTTGGCTATACTGCTCCACTATCCCATTCTTATACCCAACCAGGGTCCTAAATGTTGAACCTATAGATTTTAATTCTTTGTTATCATTATTCTCATGCATATGCCTACCATATCTCGGTACTACGTTCCTCACAAAAGAAAATCCTACCCGGATCATACCGGCATATACGTCTCAAATGTGGCACTAAACGGTCTCTCGCACACGTTTTCTACACGGATACATACGTGGTTAGTACCTGCAGAAAACCACACAATAATGGTGCACTCAATGGTTATTCATTTCAGGCAGTTCCATATTTGAAAGTAAATACAAACGCCCGTATCATTGTCATACGGCCGTCCTTGAGTTAGGTCAAAGTCTCAAGGTACGTGATCGTGTTTCAACACCACACGACGGGGAACCCGAGTATGTCATGAACGGCTCGTCACGGTTGGGAATGTTATCAACCCAACAGATACCACCTACTGCCCGGCAGGGCACGCCGATGGTAAGCGCTGTGTATGTCCTCCTGGGCTATTTCCAGACGAACACACTCTCGCGTTACTGACCACGCGATGGGGTCTCCGCTTACTTGCCTAATGCACGCTAGGGATCAGCGTTTCATATGAACTCAGGGACATGAAGAGTCCAAGAGGTTCATATTAACGTCTCACACCAAGCTGTGAGATCAATTCCTGAACCACGTTCCTCGTCAGGGAGAGCTAACCGAAATTGAACCGCTTTCGGTGGCGTTCCTTACCATACTTACCAGAGCGTAGGTGCGTCGTTACATAATTGAAATTCAGAATTATAACACATAAGTTAGTCTTTGCCACTTTAAGTAACTATGCTAATATAGTCCTTACTTGGGCAACTACCGAATCCTCACTGTATACCTAAGTTTTTCCCATAATGCAGTCCTTTAGTACTGTGCTATCCCCACTGCAGCTCTGATACCAGGCTGTGGCGGACCGGAATCCGCTCATCCAGGATCGCAGAGGGTGGTGCCACGCGATGCGACACCCGACAGCACACGTCATAAGAACATAATATATTACATGGCAAAACAACTGAAACTGTACAAACAGGTACAAACTTCAGTTACAACTATTGTTTATGTTACACAGCGGAAGTCTACACTACACAACTCACGCCCGCCTATCTAGCAAAAGTCGGTTGCCCAGCCCTAGGGCAACCCACACTAGCTGCACGTCTCAGCTCAGCGCGGCGTGTACGGCTCCCACTCAGCCGTGGTCCCCGACGGAGGGTAACCCTCGCTGGTGGACTCGTACTCCGAGTCCGTGGGTGGCTCCTCACCTGAAAAACACTTAAGCAGCAACCGTGAGCACGAAGGCTCAGCAAGGCTTAACCGACTCACCTAAGCATGAAACTCTACATGAGGTATACCAAGACATAGGTTGGTAGCATTTCAGCAAAACGACACGCCTACAAGTTCATCCTTAGTTCATCTTTTAGCAACAAGTTAACAGTTCATGAAATCTGAAATTTAGTAAGCAGTATTTGGTGGCACACATGTAGCAATACAATTATATCAACCAGCAATATTGAATCAACATGTTTCATTCATTAATCTACGTTACGATGCAGTGAACAAGCGGTACTCGTCACCGCGAGGGACGGCGAATCGACTCGATATACACCTGCAGGGAAAACCCAAAGAGCACGTCACGTACGCCCACCCGTGGAGCTGCACAGCACGCTCACTCAATGTCGTACGGGACAACCTTTCACCCAACAGCCCAAACGTCGAACCGGTCGCACCGAAACGAGCAGGAGGTTCCCCACACGGAGCATCTCTCTATGCCCGTTGGCAGATTTCCACCTTGCTGCCCTCAACCTACACCTATAAATCGGTGTGCTATGCCTCGACGCCCGGAGGTTTAGACTACATCGGTTTATCGGGGCCCATATATCCGATATGCCTTCGGTACGTTCAATACTTGTTCAGCAGGGCCGCACACGGATTGGTCCTCAATCGACACGGGCAGGGCTGCGCACACAAGACTCTCTCTTGCTGCGCCCTAGCCCCTGCCTAGTCTCATTTTCATTACTAAAGTGATCTCACATCACTCAACCGAACCAGTGTGTCCCAAGCCTATCTCGCGAGTAGATTCCAACTACTCGACTTGTACCGAAGTCCTATGACTCATTAAGCATAGCCTGTCTACTCGAGGTCCTTGACACTACCCTCACTCTTTTAGGAACCTTTGGTTATGCAAGTGGGGTTTCATTCATCCTATACCTAATGCACATACATACTTCATATGACACATGTAAACAAAGTAAGACTTATAAAAGGGTTAATGCAAACCGGGGCTTGCCTTGTTGCTGCTGGTCAGTAGTTAGTTCCTCGTCCGGAAGAAGGAAGTCCAGCACTTCTGGAGTCTCTTCTTCAACGGCTACACGTTAATGAAATACTACATGTTAATTTAGGTGCAAATGTGAGTTTTAGAGTAAAACTTCTACTATTGGTTCTAATAACCAGCCTCTAACACCTGGAACTTTATTTAAGAATTTAAATATGAACTGGTGTTGGTGGTTTGGCTTGGACTTAGTCACATGGTTAAATGCTAAGTGGTTTTCCCCCTTTTCCATCTTAATCCCTTAAGTGGGTAAACAGGACAGGGGTGATCTAGAGCTCCAATGGAGCTGAGAATTTTCGTGTGAGTTCCTTGTCACAAGAAAACCCTCTGGACCAAACCTTAGCACTTTTCATGGAGTGGTTTGCTCAGAATAATTTCCTTAGCAAATAAGCAAGGAAGAACTTATTCTGAGGTAATACCCCTGTTCATACCCAACTTAGTGAACTATAATTTCAATTATAGCTCCTAGAGTTTGCATGAATTTTCCTAGCATTTTTGGAGTCAAGGTTTGCCCAGAATTGAATTTCCAAGTTTTGGAAATTCTCTGAAAATGTTTCTGTATTCAAATGAACACAGCACCTTTCAATTTGAATTGCTCTGACCAAATCAACTCCAAATGGTCTGAAACTTTTACAGGGGTTTACTAATGTCCTAAAGAACATCCTGGCAAAATTTGGGGAATTTTGGATGGACCAAACTCCCTCTAAAATTCTTTTTCTGAAAAGCTTTAAAGAATTTTCCAGAATTAATTAATGGGTTTCATACAAATTGGGTTGTATATCTGGACAGAGCTAGGCAAGATGAATCCAACCCAATTTGAATCACTAAATTTGGAGCTTCCTAGCAAAAGTTATGCAGTTCCAAAGTTTGAACCAATTCTGGAATTCAAATTAATTCGGGAAAAGTTCAAACTCTGCCTGTGGGTCCACCCTACACGTGTCAACCGCCGGAATCACGCCACACGGGGCCACAGACCTTTTCCCGCGCCACCACACGGGATCACACGCCACAGCTGATCCGGAGTTTTAATCTTCAGCTGCTGACACATGGGCCCGGCGGGTCTTCTTCTTCCTCTCGCTCCCGCGCCTCCCCCTCGCCGGCGCTGTACTGGAGCTCGCCGGACCCGGCTTCCCGGCCACCTTTCGGCCGGAGACTCGCCGCCTGGGGGTTTTCAGGGTCGGGGAACAAGTCTACGGGGTTGGCTCGGGCTGCCGGTAGCCGGAAGTAGGCTGGCGACGAGCCGCGGCCTTCGGTGATGATCGGCACCGTCGCCCGAGCACATTAGCCCGCCAAAAGCTCGGCGGATCCGCTCTAAAGCATCAGTGGAGGTCAGGAAATCTCGGCGTGGCCTCAACCTGGCTCGGAAACGACGGCAAACCGGTTGTCACCGTGCGCCCGCGTGTTCCCGCCATGGCCGCAGACCGAAAAGCTCGAAATTAGCTGTAACCACGGCGTTTCTAGCTAGGGTTGTGGAGGAAAAAGGTTCCCTATCCTCTCTAGCTCTGGTGTACGCAAAATGAATAACTTTAACCGAGAATTAAGCGTTAATTTCCACAGTTCTTACCCGCGGTTAGGTTTTCCTCGTCCGAGGGAAAAACTCGAAATTCCGAAGCTACGTCGCACGGATTGCTCTGAAATTTGGAGAGGAGCAGCGCAGGGAGTTGGCACACCTTGGGGTGCTCTCGCTCAGTCGTGAAACTGGTTGGTGTGAGCTGCCCACGGGAGCCCGACGTCGGCTTCCACCGGTTGCACCTCGGCTTCGGTGCTGATACTCGAAATACGGCCGACAGGAACCCCGAACGCCGGAGCTGAGCTGGGGGAAACTCTTGTGCACGCGCTGGCGCTCCTTTTTCACGTTGATCGCTCGAGCAGTCGGGACGCGATGCCGGCTTAGGATCGGGACGAACCGGCGCGGCGCCGGCGGCTTGTTTGCTCGGGAGGAAAGATAACAGGGCTCGTGGGAGGGTTGTTGTGGCCGACAGAGCGCGGCGTAGGGGAGATGAAGGCGCGGGGGAACCGACACTCGAAGCAGCTCGGGAGGTGCTTCGGTCGTCGGTTGTCCGTGCGGTGGCAGCCGGTGGGAGAACGCAACTCGCTCGAGTGTGAACTGTGGAACCGATTAACTTAGGCAGTAAGCTTCTCCCCTCTCTTCTCACTGACCAGTGGGGCCCACAGATCCCCTCTGCCCCAAAAATATCTCCAAATTTTTGGCAAATGAGTAATTCAAATGTTTGCAGTCTCAAACTGAGCCACATTTGCATGATTGGACAAGTTTCCCTCAAATTCAAATGTATATTTGTATTCTTGCCTATTTGGCTCCTTTTTGGACCATTGGGTAGCAAACCCTTGCAAAAATTATTGAGACTTTGCCTCCCCACTAATTTGAACCTGAGGAATCCAAGTATACCCTTTACTCCTTGTTTTAGCTGCTGAAATCCTGAAGTTGAATGCAACAGTTTGAAATTTCCCTCCCATGTGTGATCATATGTGTGTAAACCCTACTTTGTGAAAGTGAAGACTTTCCCTTCTAATCACTCCTTTGATGGAGGCCACTTGCTCTTCACAATATTTCACAATCTACACACAACAAAACTGTTGTGTTGTGAGGTACATAAAAATTTTTGCAAGTCCCTTTTCTTGGGCTTTTACATTGGACCTTCTAACCAATTCTTTACGTCCACATCTCTTCATCATGCCTTGGAACCGTGTTTCCACATCCATGCACTCCTTGCATACATGCAAACACCTTCCAACAACGTCCACGATACCTTCATATGCATTGTTCTTGATCCAAACATGCTGCGTGACCTCCCGATCAACTCAACCACAATTCCTCCCGAACTTGGTTGTTGAACCTCATCTTCTCCCTAAGACTAGTTCAATGGATCCCGTCACCAGCCATATATTAAACTCAAGCAACACCTGCACATGAATAAACAACCAATACTTTCAAGCACAAGTCCGCAACTTGACTCACGTTAGTTCCAAAAACCACAACACCTTACGTGAACACCTCACATAAGCATGTTGCAAATCATAGCAAAATGTTAACCACCGTAAACGGCCATAAACCTTCAAAAACATAGTAAAAGAATACTAAGCAAACTTTCCATAGATGTAAAGCAAGTTCAAAACATTTGCATGGTAAAAACAGAACCATTGTGATTTAGATCCGGACCTTGCCAAAGCTAACCCGACCTTGAGTCGAAGCTTACCGAAGCTAGCAGAACCTAGCACCAAAACTTACCAAATCTAGTCGGACCTACCGCCAGAGCTAACCAAACACATGTCGGACCTAGCCATAGCAAGTCGGACCTTACGTCGGATCTTGTCGGAGCTCGGACCTAGAGTCGGACCTTGACAAAAAGAGTGTTTTGGTAGAATTCAAAACTTTTTATCGTCATAGCCAATGTATTCAGCACACATAGGTCTCACAATCTCCCCCTTGATGAATGCATTGGCAACACCACTAAAAACAAACATTGGCTTATTCACATGAAAATTTTGAAAACAATCAAATGAGAAAGAAATTTTGAAACAAAAAATTCTCCCCCTATACATATTTCTCCCCCTTAGTAGATCAGAAAAAAAATGAGAAGAAAAACAAAAATTCTCCCCCTGAGAAGAATCGTGCGAAAACACTTGTGAATCGTGCAATGTGTGATCAATTCCCCCCCTTTGACAATGTATTCAGCAAGGTTAAAAAGAGAAATTTTAATTGTTATGAGCATATTTATAACATATACATATAAAACAAAGCTCATCCAAGCCATACTATCAAGAACTTACACTATCACATCAATGAGATACATAAAGTAGTGTAAGCCATGCTAAAGATCAAGTGTAATTTTCAATTTAAGCAAGTCATGATCTCACAAAATTAACTATGTCAAGACCTGAAAGCATGACACTTGTTGCTGTATTTTAATTATTTTTCAAAGCACAAATTCAGATCATATGACATTTGCAATAGATTATATGCCGCATCAGCCTTATTCTAACCAACCAAGCCAAGCCTATGTCATTTGACAATCAGAAGCTTAAGGACATGGTTTTAGTCATACACAACTTCTTCTAAGTTCATATCTAAGTGCAATGATAAGCCATCTCAAAAGAAGAAGTGCGATGCATGCATATTCTCTTGATCTTTTTCTCAATTTTTCATTTGAACATAAAAGCTCAACATGTGAATAGTTGATTGATTATTTTTTTTCATTATTAAAAGCACTTGAGAGCATGCAATAAGTTTAAAACAGTAAGAAAGTTTGATCATGACCATATTTAGTGTAAATAATTATTCCAATTACTAGTCATGGCAAAAACTACAAAATGTATAACATTGTGAGACCTATGTGTGCTGAATACATTGGCAATTAGGATAAAAGTTAGCATTAACATTCAAAGTTTTGAATATTGCCAAAACATTCTTCTGTGGCAAGGTCCGACAAGTTCCTTGTTAGGTCTGCCAAGTGTTGGCAAGGTCCGACGCAAGGTCCGGAGAGATCCTGCAAGGTCCGGAGAGCTTCTGTGAGGTCCGGAGCTTGTTTTTAGGGAGCTCCCTTGAAGTTCAACTCGTAGAACTGCAACGTCTTGTTTTTGCTTTTAACTCGCAATGTTTCAAACTTGCTTTATGGGAAGGTTTGCTTAGTATTAATTTGCTAATTTTTTGGTGTGTTTTGGTGGTTATGGCTGTTATCATTTGATATGGTTTGCAACATGCTTATGTGACGTGCTCATGTAAGGTGTTGTGGTTTTCAAACAAACGTGAGTCAAGTCGAGGACTTGTGCTCGGAAGAATTGGTTGTTTATTCATGTGCAGGTGTTGCTTGAGTTCAAAACATGGCTGGTGACGGGATCCTTGGACTAGTCTCAGGGAGGAGATGAGGTTCCAACAACCAAGATCAGGAGGAGCTGTGGTTGAGTTGATCGGGAGGTCGCGTAGCATGTTTGGATCAAGGGCAGTGCATATGAAGGTTGCGTGTACGTCGTTGGAAGGTGTTTGCACGTGTGCAAGGAGTGCATGGACGTGGCAACATTGTTCCAAGGCGTGATGAAGAGAAGTGGACGTAAAGAATTGGTCGGAAAGGTCCAACCGGCTGGATTGCGTACTCAGGCTGAGGCTGAGTCGGATATGGCTCAAATATGAATGATTTGAGTTGGTTATGATAGGATTTCGTGCTAGGCATGAAGTTGAGTTGTTTTAGGAACGTTTAGGATGTTCCTAAGGTGTTTGGAAGTCTCACGATTGCTTCTATCTGCGAATAGGAGAGTCCTGAGCAGTTATGGTAAGTTAGGATACGAGTCCAATTAGGAGTAGGAGTCCTAGATTGGATTGATTAGCCTGAGGGCTGGCTATAAAAGCAAGGGAGGCCAGAGCTCTCGTCGGTAGAGAACTTTGGGCTGTTCCTCTTGTATTTCTATTGAATAAAGTTCATAGTTTCGAGGAGCTTTTGTGCCTTGTTCGTCCGATTTGTTTTTCGTCAAGTCTTTCTCACCGAGTTTCTGGACAGACCGATGTTGCTTCGGTGTTTCATTCATAACTCGAGTTTTACAGATCCGATTGATGTGATTCTTTTTGGGTTGTCTTCAAAACTCAATTATCTATCATTTGTGAAATTTTCATGAGCTTAGGATTTGTAGTTTTTGAGATACACGAGTTTCTTTACAGCGTTTTAGATCTGTTTTATATCGGGTAGAACAGATTGATCTTCGTTCAATGTTTTGATCGTATCTCAAGTTTTACTTCGTGTTTTCAAGTGATTCTTGTTGCATTAGATCCGTGACTTGATTCTCTACTTCTCTACTTGATTTGTCATGGTTGAACACGTTTGAAAACACTTGCACACACGGTTTCTTTAACCGATTGATTTTTTGCTGAGGGGTTTTTGTTGTTTCCGCTGCGAAAACTTTTAATCTACCATTCACCCCCCCTCTGGTAGCTTTTCACGTGCTCTTCGATCCTACAATTGGTATCAGAGCCAAGGTGCTCTAATCTTTGTGATTTGCACGTATTTTGACTAACCATTATGGAGAAGTACTCCGCAAAACCTTGTGTGTTCAATGGCATCGATTTTCAGGTTTGGAAGGCGCGGATGGAGACCTACATACAGGCGCATGGCTTCGCCATATGGGAAAAGGTCTACCGGAACTTCGATGTACCACCCAACGATCAAGTTACGGCTGCGAACATGAGGAAGGAGAACATTTGGATTGTGGATTCAGGTTTCTCACGCCACATGACCGGTAACAAAGAATGGTTCTCCTCTCTCTCTTTTGTGTCACGTGTAGAAAATGTTACTTTTGCCGATAACTCTTCTACTCCCATGATTGCTAAAGGTTCGGTTAGAGTAAACAATCTCTACACTTTGAAAGATGTGGAACTTGTTAAAAATTTGAAATATAACTTGCTTTCGGTTTCACAATTGCTAGATGAAAATCTAGAGGTTAGCTTTGCTAAAAATTGCTGCAAGGTTGTAGATTCAAAAGCTGAGCTTTTGTTTAACATGTCTAGGTTTGGAAAAGTTTTTAAAGCTAATTTTGATTTGTCAACTTCTAAGCATCGGTGTCTAGTTACTAATGATACAAAGGATCTATATTTTTGGCATCGTAGACTTGGTCACATAGGCTTTGATCATCTCACTCGTGTTAGTGCTCTCGATCGCATACGTGGGCTGCCGAAGCTTAAAAAGGACAATGATATTGTGTGCTCTTCTTGTAGACATGCTAAGTTTGTTGCAGGTTCACATGCTCCTCTCACAATGACCATGACAGCTGAACCGGGACAACTTTTACATCTTGACACAGTAGGTCCGGCACGTGTTCAATCCTTCGGAGGTAAATGGTATGTGCTTGTGATTGTTGATGATTATTCCAGATATTCTTGGGTTTATTTTATGGCATCTAAGAATGAAGCTTTTAGTCATTTTAGAACTTTATTTCTTAGATTATCTATTGATCACCCAGGATCATTAAAAGCAATTAGAAGTGATAACGGAACAGAATTTAAAAACCAATCCTTTGATCACTTTTGTGCTGAAAATAGAATAGATCATCAATACTCTTCACCCTATGTACCACAACAAAATGGTGTCGTAGAAAGAAAGAACAGGACCTTAGTTGAGATGGTTAGGACTATGCTTGATGAATATCAAACTCCTAGGAAATTTTGGGCTGATGCAATTGCAACCGCTTGTTATGTCTCAAATCGTGTTTTCTTGCGTGCTAAGCTTGGAAAAAATCCATATGAGCTCCGGTTTGGACATAGGCCTAGTGTTACACACTTTAGGGTTTTTGGTTGCAAATGCTTTGTTAAGAAACATGGTAATCTTGATAAATTTGAAGCTACATCTGTTGATGGCATGTTTCTTGGTTATCCATCTCATACTAGAGGCTACCGTGTGCTTTTACTTGACACTAACAAAATTGTGGAGACTTGCGAGGTCTCTTTTGATGAAGCTATCCCAAGTACTAGCTCCGATATTGCAGGTCCGGATCCATATCCACAGGGGGAGAGTATTTTTATTGAAGAAGATGAAGAAGTGGTGCTGCTGCCCGAAAACTCTGAAGTAAATAACGATCAAGCTGCTGATTTTGCACCACAACCAGCACCAACAGTCACTACTGCTGGTTCGGACCTTCCTCAATCAACAAGCTCTCCTAATCAAAGGTCCAAACATGAAGAAGAAGGTGCTTGTGAAGTGTCTACTCCCCTCCGAGTACTCAAAAGTCATCCTCCACAAGAGATCATTGGAAGCTTGCATGAACGAGTGACTCGGTCCAGGTTTTGCGATCCAAACTCTCATGCTCATTCTGCTTTTGTTGCTTCTTTTGAACCCAAGGATATATCACACGCACTCACTAATGAATCTTGGATTAATGCCATGCAAGAAGAGTTAGAAAATTTTGAAAGAAATAATGTTTGGAAACGTGTACCTCCACCTCAAGGTCACACATTAATTGGAACTAAATGGGTATTTAAAAATAAGCAAAGTGAGGATGGGGTTGTGGTTAGCAATAAAGCTAGGTTGGTTGCTCAAGGTTTCACTCAAATTGAAGGTCTAGATTTTGATGAAACATTTGCTCCTGTTGCTAGATTAGAAGCTATAAGAATTTTATTAGCATTTGCTGCATCTAAAGGTTTCAAGTTATATCAAATGGATGTTAAAAGTGCTTTTCTTAATGGCTACATAGAGGAGGAGGTTTATGTTAAGCAGCCACCGGGTTTTGAAAATCCAAATTTTCCTAATCATGTTTACAAACTGTCCAAAGCCTTGTACGTTCTAAAACAAGCCCCTAGAGCATGGTATGATAGGTTAAAAACATTCTTACTTCAAAAGGGGTTTACCATGGGCAAGGTTGATAAAACTCTTTTTGTACTTAAGTATGGCAATGGCTCATTATTCGTTCAAGTGTATGTGGATGATATTATCTTTGGTTGTGCTTCTCATGATCTCGTGTCCCAGTTTTCAGCTATGATGAGTTCAGAATTTGAGATGAGTATGATGGGAGAACTCACATACTTTTTGGGGCTGCAAATCAAGAAAACAAAAGAAGGAACTTTTGTGCATCAAACTAAGTATACAAAGGACCTTCTTAAGTGCTTCAACATGGACAAATGCAAGTCTCTTCGGACACCAATGGGAACAGCAACAACACTTGAACTTGACGAAGATGGTGACCCGGTCGATAAAAAAGAATACAGAAGTATGATTGGATCACTTTTGTATCTCACGGCATCACGGTAAAGCCAGGTTACATGCTCCATGAACCGGTCCTTAGGATCCAGGCAAGTACTAAACACAAACCCGAGTCTCGTGCACCCAGCACACAACCAAAACATCCAACTTGCCTTGATCCCTACCTCTACATAACTCACAACATCTCATTCAAGAGTATGGTAAAATATACTGATGATCTCATATCCCAAATATCCCATTCTAAGCATGGCTAAGCATATGCATAATAATAAATGACATGATAAAATAAATCCCAACCCAAGCTACAAGGAAACAAGGTAATGCAATTCTAGGGAAACATCCTAGCATGGATTTCATATTTCAATTGACAATGCAAATAATTCTAGCTACACATCCTAGCATGGGATCAAAGTGGTCAAGGACACTTGCCTCCTTCCTGCTGCTCTTGAAATGGGTAGTCCTGATCTTGGAAAGGAATAACTTGCTCTTGAGCAGGTTCTACATCATACCATCACACATAGCAAAAGAAAAACAACAATCCATAAGACATAGTTCACACTTCCACTTCATTCAAACCACACATTCATATTTATGAAAGTCATTCACCATTATATGTGTTGTGGTTACTCTATATGTGCTGATTTGTGGCTTGCATGCACTTTTAATCATGTGTATATGACTCCTACTTTTGTGTTCACATTTATACTTACATACTATATATATGAGTTTCCAATTTAAATAAATTCCTTATATTCAATTACTACACCTTTTAGCTACCAAGTATGCACGAAAGGTATTTTCCTTCTCCATATGTGTCTTCAGAATTTCTACCAACCCTAAACTGAATTCTTTGGATTTTAGAACTCCATTTATCATTTACTAGTTGCTATATTTTCAGATTTATTTCCTATGTCTAAATGTGAACTTTATTATGAAAATAACAAGACACATCATCTAAACAGAATAGGTTCTGATCTAAAATATTTACTAATATATTTTTGACCTTTTCCTCTGATGTAAACTATTTTACAATTATTTTCCCTATTTTCTAGAACTATTCTTTACTTAAAAATGTGTCACTAAATGTGAATAATAAATTAAACAGATTCATTTCAGCCCAATATATATTTTTATCTCACTCCAAAGTTTTCGAAATACTGAGAAAGTTTTTAATTTCATTTTGACAATATGTTTGTCCCACTTTTTAAATTTTAAACACTAGCCACATATTCAATTTCCTAAATTAAATATTAAACAGGGCTAAAAAGGTAAACTCACCCCACTACAGGGTCTATAATATTATTTTAATAATTTTCAGGGGTCTAGCTACTCATAACAGAGGAGGTTTTCCTAATTTTTATTAAGTCCAGGGGCTAAAACTGATTTTTAAATGAATTTACATGATTTTCTGAAGTTCCAGGAGCTAGATCAGAAGTTTCCGGGGCTAGCTCTTATTTCCCGAGAACCCTAGGGGGGTAGCACGTAAGATTTCCAGTCTTTATAACGCGGGGCTGACGTGGACCATCCGATTTAAAACAGACGGCTGAGATTATAACGTCGAACCGGTACGCGGGGATTTAAACTCTACCGTGCGATTTAAAATAAACGGCGCACAAGCGGCCACGTTGCTCTGATCGAGCGCGGGCGGCGCTGGCGGCGGCGCACGGCGGCGAGAGGCGGCGATCTCGCCGTAGAGTTTCGGATCTTCGTCAATTCTTCATAAAACTGTGATTTTATGGCATATATCGGTGGAGGGGAGGTCGGGGATCTCACCTCGGGGGTTTTCTTGAGCTCGTAGGTCCTGGAAGGCGGTCGGCGATGAGGTCCGAAGTGAAACCACGGCGAGGCTCGTCGACGCTGTGTTTAAATCGCAAGTCACCGAGTTTTCTGCACCTGCAGGGTTCCCCGGAGGCGGTGGATCAAGACCAGCGAGTTAGATCGGAATTTCCGAGCTTAGATCGGCCAGAATTCGCCGGAGAAGGCTCGGGTTCTCACCGGAGTAAAAACGGCGGATCGCGTGGGAAAAACAGAACGAGGCCGGGGATTTTATGGACGGGGAAGGGCGGCGGGGTGGTTTAGATCGAGTTTGCGTCGCCCCCGATCGAAATTCGGCTGGGATTCGCAGAAATCTGGGTCGGTTTGGATTCGGGGTGAGAGAGTCCTGGCGCGGCGCGAGGTAGAAGAAGGGCTGGCGGGCCCCGCCTGTCAGTTGGACGAAGGAGCGCACGCGGCTGCGAGCTGGCGCGGGTGCTGGGTGGGCCGGCTGGTGGGTTTCAGCCCACTGGCCGGTTTTTTTCTGTTTTCTTTTTTCTTTTTCTATTTCTTTTCTGTTTTGAATTTAAATTGAATTCCAGTTTGAATTTAAATTGTTGCAAAACATGCAACACGTCCAAAATTTTTTAAATTCCCCTCTTAACATGATTTAGGGTCTTAACAAGATTTTTGGGGTGTTACACTCTCCACGACAAATGCTCTGTCTACCATCTTTGGAAGCTTTCATACTCGTTGGAGGACATTGCACACTGCATTTCCGCAGTAAGTCCTTCCACAAAGCAGTCCTATTTCTGCTCATCAGTTTCGATGTCCCGTGGTGCATAACGGGATAGTTGGGTGAACTTAGTGAGGTATTCCCTCACAGTCATGTTTCCTTGCTGCAGTCCCAAGAACTCCTTTCTCTTGTTTTTGAGTTCATCCCATGGTATGTAATGGTTGCGGAAACTGCGCTTGAACTCTTCCCAAGTGATGTTCTCGGGGTCATGATGGGCTGCCACGTAAGCGGTCCACCAATCAGCAGCGGGTCCATGCAATTGGTGAGAGGCAAACAGCACCCTCTCATTACCCTTGGCATTGTATGATCCTCAACTTGCTCTCAATGGTCTTTAGCCAGTCATGTGCCTCCAGAGGTTCAGCAACACTTGCAAACTTTAGAGGTTGAGTCCCTAGAAACTCACTCAACCTTGGTTGGCGTGGTGCAGCTTGTGGGGGTGGAGCTTGGCGCAAGTTGGCCATCACTTGAGTTAGGCTCTCGATGAGCTGATTCTGATTTTCAAGCATTTGGTGGATGGGATCAGCTCCTTCACGGCGACCACCTCTGTCTTGTCCTCCAGAAAGATGAGGGTTGCCGGCCTCATCGTTGTTGTTGGCGGGGTTGGCACCACGACCCTTTCCTCTTCCGGCCATCTATCATGATCAACCAAATGTTAATTTAAAGCATTATGTATTAACTTCCCAAATTTGCTTGTTTAAACTTAAAATTTTGAGGCCTTAGTATATTAACACTTTCTGAGGGTTTCACGTCTCACGCGAAAATAAATGCACTCTTAATTCATAGGGGTTCACACATCAAAGCAAAACAACCTATAGACGAGGTTGTGGACAAATGCCCATGGCTTCCACAACTCACGTCACACACCAAACATTAACACACCATTAACTAAGGTATTGACTCAACTACTCGGTAACCTGCTGAACTAAGGGAAAGGACTCTACACGACTCGTATCACTGAGCTGGCTCCTCGGGGTCTTCCTCATTATTGCGGCTGCCCTCTGACTCCGCTTTGGGTGGGGATGTTGCTGGTGGAGAAGTGCGGCGATGCCTGCTCGCCCGGCGGTCTGGGGAGTCAGGGGTCCATGTGTCATTCACGGTGACACACAGTTCATTCCCATCTCCTCTTTCTCTCGCCCTCAAGCTGGCGTGAAGCCATGCCTCAGTCTCCTTCAGGGTGTCACGAACATCCTGAAGCTCCTGCTGACACTCATGCAGTCGAGTGCTGAGCATAGCAACATCCTCCAAGCATAGGTCCATGTGCTCATGGGAAGTCTCCTGCTGCACTGGCGGGTACTTGTACTCCGCGGTACCACTCTCACGCTAGAGGACATACATGTACTAAGTCCTGTCCAGGTGGCGACGGTAGATGTAACTCTGGCAGGTGATGGCCTCCCAGGTGACATCCTTCTCGGCATCGACCTGTGTCGCTTGACAAGCTGGAGAGCGGTGGATCTTGAGCAGCTGATTTTCATGATAATCCTCATTTCTGAACTCCATTCTTCCCGCTTCTCATGGATGGTCCGGGTGGAGCTGTAGTGTATGATTAGCTTACCCGTATTGCCGGCAGCGTGGAGCATTCACCGTAGACGGCGCAACAAGCCTCCTACTGCCAATCTGTAGGAGTGGTACGTCACCGGACGATTCTCCTCTCTCAAGGCAAGGGCAACTACAGGAACTCTCCCTCCGGTGGACTTGCGGACAGTGCGGATCATGCGAACCATCTAAAACATAAAGCATTTAAAATTAAGTTAGATAAGAGTTAAACAAAAATTGCATTTTGAATAAAAGTTGGGGTAAGATGAATATAGTGACCCCATTAAATACACTTTTCAACCCACACCTTTGTAAAATAGTTTTTTTAAGAAAATAGGGTCCTTAAATACGTCCATTTCTACCTAGGTCCACGTTCCTACGGGCAACCTTGGCTCTGATACCACTTCTGTCACACCCGGTTTCTCCGAAGAACAACCGAGTGAATATCACATGTATGCCAGGATCATTTTCTCATACATGTGATGACAAATAGTGAAGCATCATTTATTACAAGCCAGGTGTCGAATATAAATAAGTCTTACATAGCATACGTCTCGATGGACGATAATAAGTTCATAATATGTAAATAAAACAGCAGCGGAATATAAATCTTGTGGGCTCCGTCACAGGCGTTGCCCGGTGGACTCCGTGAACCTAGAATCCTTCTTCGGGACCAAAGTCTTGGTCATTAAACACCACATCATTCTCTTGACCTAAGCAGCAATATAAACAAACAGAAAAGCAAGTTTGAGTACCGTGGGTACTCAGCAAGTGTGGGAAAGTTATGTCATGCATGGCTAGAGCAAGGAGAGGTTGAACTCATGGTTTAAGCACTACGCAATTAATACCTATCACCTTAGCTTATTAAGCACCTACATTACTACACAGATGAAATGGTCCCAATCTCCCAACCCATCATCAAAATCAAATAACCATAACATCATTTCCAATGTTAAGCTCCCCGCTTAACATTCACAACTTCCCAAGTAATCATCCTCTAATCATAAATAAGTCCAAGCCGCTCTTGACCGTGAGCACGGCTGTCATGACAGTTTTGACCCTGCAGAGTTTGTACCACTATACTACATGTAGTGATTTCATCCCCCGTTGCCAGGTGGACTAAAAGAACCTCCATTATGCTAGTGGCTGCGAACCACATTCACACTTCCCAGGTGTGTAGCCAGGAGATCACTACGAAGCCTTTACAAAGGGATTCCCGACGAGCGTGGGCCCACTGAGTTTTCACCCCTAACAGCATACAAGAGGCTCCAACCCCGCTGCAGTGGCCCCCTCTTGAGCCTTGCGGTTCATATGGTAGTCCAGCTGACACCTATTCCCCGCACCATCCAACACACCCATAATACGCCGGGGATACACCTAATTAATTGGCCAAGCTGCCCCATCTCAGCATGTGGTTGGCATGGTAAAGCCATGTTACATGCTCCATGAACCGTTCCTTAGGATCCAGGCAAGTACGAAGCACAAACCCAAGTCTCGTGCACCCAGCACCAACCAAATCATCCAACTTGCCTCGATCCCTACCTCTACATATCTCATTCAAGAGTAAGGTAAATAAATTGATGATCTCATATCCCAATTATCCCATTCTAAGCATGGCTAAGCATAAGCATATAAATGACATGATAAAATAAATCCCAACCCAAGCTACAAGGA